>CM050175.1:82922861-83575361 GCA_027410445.1 Discoglossus pictus | reverse complement strand
AGTTAATCTCCCCTATTGTTTGTATCTGGTGGGATAGAGATGCACTACATTCACTAAGCTTCAACGTACAGTGTTGTATAGCCTGGGGCATAATACATTCTCCAGAAAAAAAACATAATAAACTTCAATTACAAATTTTACAACAATGACTGAATTTATTGGATTATATCGCACTGGCCAGTATTAACTAAAATGTGCATGGCCTGAATGAACACTGTTGATTTTCAATCTAAATTGGCAATGGCTGTTTTCTGTGGTAAAGTGAGTAGAAAATCAGCACAATATACAGTTATCTTCCTCAGAAACATATTAAATTGCTATTTTTGGAATCTGATACAATATAGATAATTTGGGGTATGTTTAGCCCTTATAGAAAAATAGGAAGTGTGAATAATTAACTCATATTCTGATAATTGGGCTCTATTGGAATTGGGTATACATCTGCTTTACTTCTCTTAAAGGAATATGGAAGTTTTCTGGATTTTAATAGGTATATAATATCCATCTATTTATTTTGATGTACTTTATTTTATTAGAAAGTGCTAATTAATCTCTTATGAGTTCCCTGGTGGTGCAGTGGTTAGGATGCAGGTGCTTTCACCATAGCATCCTGGGCTTGAATCCAGCCAGGGAACCAAGAGGTTACACTGGTTAGTACTTGGATGGGAGACCATCTGAGAATACCAGTAGCTGTATGCTGTGTCCCACTAGAGAAGGAACTGGCAACCCACTCCAGTATCTCTGCCATGAAACCAAGTGGATCAGCATGGTGTGTTGTAGATGAGGTCACAGAGAGTTGGACATGACTGAGCAACACCATTCATAAGCTCTTATACAAATTGTGAATGTGCAGTGTACTGTCCTCACCTAGCATGGATCAAGTCTCAGCAGCATGTTTTATGAAATATGATCCCTGATAGGCTAGGACAATATACTGCACATCCAGCTCTACAGAGTCTGGGGATCTATCGTGTTATGGTGTTGGGACAGGTCCGCCTCCAACTCCTAGATGGCGCTGTAAATGTTTTGCAGCACTGCCGAAATGTGAGAGAATGTTAGCCTAAGCCTTGAACTAACCCTAACCATGACCCTCACCCCAACTCTCACCCTAACAGTTTACCTAAGCCTTGACTCTATGATATGGCACAGGAATATTGACAGCGACATCTAGCGGATGCTTACCGCCACTGCTGCTGCCTTGTGCTGAGCTACCATAAGGTCCGAGTCTGGGACTATTTGTTTTTTTAAGCAAATTTGAATAAAATAAAGTACATAAAGTAAATAGATACACAGGGATATTATATACCTGGCAACATCCAGGAACCTGCCATATCCTTGCAAACCCACTTTTATACCCCACTGATAAGAAGTATACTTGCTATACATCTTGGCACATAGCATATTGTTACGATGGCAGCATGAATACATGAAGTGATATGGATGCCCACTCAATGTGCCCTTCAGTGCAATCCAATTTAGACCGTGTGATCCAACTAATTCCCACAAGGTGTTTTCCTTCTTGTGTCTCTCCTTAATGTAATTGCAAGTCAGTAGAGGAGGAGGTCTATTTAATATGCGTCTGTGAGAGCTCTGACATTTTCAAGGTTGTAATAGGCTGACATGACTTGAATTGGTATATTATCTCACAATGTATAAGTATATAGAGGGCAGGAAGGACGTGATCGGGATTAATGTGCATTTATGTTACTGCTGTAATAGTTGGAATTCACATCATTAACTCTCATTGGTCGATATCACTGAATATTCACAGCCTTGTTGTAAAGTCAATGTGAATGTATAGAGCAAAAGTGGTATTGCATCATAAAGATGATGTCATATGTATATATATATATATATATAAAATCACTAATATAGTTTCTAAAGTGTACGTAATGCTCACATGCACACTTTAGAAACTATTTGTATGGATTTCCGTACATGCGCCCAACGTGGCGAAAGCAGCAAAGCGCAAAGCGTGACAATTCGCGCTGCCAGGGGAAGGGGAAAGGGACATGGAGGGGGGAAGGGACACAGACAGAAGGGGGAAAGAGACAGAAGGGGAAAGGGGGAAAGAGACACGGGAGGGAGAGAGGGAAGAGACACAGGGAAGGGAGAGGGGGGACAGAGACACAGGGAGAGGGGGAAGAGACACAGGTGAGGGAGAGTGGGGATGAGACACAGGGAAGGGAGAGTGGGAAAGAGACACAGGGGAAAGAGAGAGGGAAGAAAAAGACACAGGGAGAGGGGGAAGAGACACAGGTGAGGGAGAGGGGGGGAGAGACACAGGGAGAGGGGTCAGAGACACAGGGAGAGGGGGAAGAGACACAGGTGAGGGAGAGTGGGGATGAGACACAGGGAAGGGAGAGTGGGAAAGAGACACAGGGGAAAGAGAGAGGGAAGAAAAAGACACAGGGAGAGGGGGAAGAGACACAGGTGAGGGAGAGGGGGGAGAGACACAGGGAGAGGGGTCAGAGACACAGGGAGAGGGGGAAGAGACACAGGTGAGGGAGAGTGGGGATGAGACACAGGGAAGGGAGAGTGGGAAAGAGACACAGGGGAAAGAGAGAGGGAAGAAAAAGACACAGGGAGAGGGGGAAGAGACACAGGTGAGGGAGAGGGGGGAGAGACACAGGGAGAGGGGTCAGAGACACAGGGAGAGGGGGAAGAGACACAGGTGAGGGAGTGGGGAGAAGAGACACAGGGAAGGAAGATGGGGGAAGAGACACAGGGGAGGGGGAAGAGACACAGGGGAGAGAAAGGGGAAAAGACACAGGGAGAGGGGGAAGAGACACAGGTGAGGGAGAGGGGGGAGAGACACAGGGAGAGGGTTCAGAGACACAGGGAGAGGGGGAAGAGACACAGGTGAGGGAGAGTGGGGATGAGACACAGGGAAGGGAGAGTGGGAAAGAGACACAGGGGAAAGAGAGAGGGAAGAAAAAGACACAGGGAGAGGGGGAAGAGACACAGGTGAGGGAGAGGGGGGAGAGACACAGGGAGAGGGGTCAGAGACACAGGGAGAGGGGGAAGAGACACAGGTGAGGGAGTGGGAGAAGAGACACAGGGAAGGAAGATGGGGGAAGAGACACAGGGGAGGGGGAAGAGACACAGGGGAGAGAAAGGGGAAAAGACACAGGGAGAGGGGGAAGAGACACAGGTGAGGGAGTGGGGAGAAGAGACACAGGGAAGGAAGAGGGGGGAAGAGACACAGGGGAGGGGGAAGAGACACAGGGGGGAGAAAGGGGAAAAGACACAGGGAGAGGGGGAAGAGACACAGGTGAAAGGGAGGGGGGAAGATACACAGGGAAGGGAGAGGGTGAAAGAGACACAGGGGAGAGAGAGGGGGGGGAAATACACAGGGGGAGGGGGAAGAGACACAGGTGAGGGAGAGGGGGGGAAATACACAGGGGGAGGGGGAAGAGACACTGGTGGAGGAGAGGGGGGAAGAGACACAGGGGAGGGGGAAGAGACACAGGGGAGAGAAAGGGGAAAAGACACAGGGAGAGGGGGAAGAGACACAGGTGAAAGGGAGGGGGGAAGATACACAGGGAAGGGAGAGGGTGAAAGAGACACAGGGGAGAGAGAGGGGGGGGAAATACACAGGGGGAGGGGGAAGAGACACAGGTGAGGGAGAGGGGGGGAAATACACAGGGGGAGGGGGAAGAGACACTGGTGGAGGAGAGGGGGGAAGAGACACAGGGAAGGGAGAGGGGGGACAGAGACACAGGAGAGAGAGGGGGGAAAGACACAGAGAGAGGGGGAAGAGACACAGGGAAGGGAGAGGGGGGAAAGAGACACAGGGAGAGGGGGAAGAGACACAGAGAGAGGGGGAAGAGACACA
This sequence comes from Discoglossus pictus, assembly GCA_027410445.1. Taxonomy (NCBI): domain Eukaryota; kingdom Metazoa; phylum Chordata; class Amphibia; order Anura; family Alytidae; genus Discoglossus; species Discoglossus pictus. The sequence goes on along the minus strand of CM050175.1, from coordinate 83,571,523 downwards.
GGAGAGGGGGGTTGGAGACATATGTAATAAAAAAACATAATTTGCGATGGGTAAATAACTAGTATATATATATATATATATATATATATATATACACACACAAACACACACATATATATATATACAAACAGTGTACTAGCAGTTTTTCTCTACAGTAAATCATTTCTGAAATATTTATACTTGATTTTTGCAAACAATATGCTAATGTGCCGCTCAGAGTACCTCATAAAGGCAGGCGCAGTGTTTATTGTGGCCACTACAAAGGCAGACAAGCACACCGTCATCCTAGCACATTAAATCAGTTAATTAATATGCACAAACCACTCATTTGCATATAAAAACAGCAACAACAAATTTCCCAGGGCTGATTCACTTTAGAAAAAACTCAATAACACAACATATAACCAGTTTTGCACGCTCTTTAAGAATAACCTAAAAACAAAATGATATTGGAGTCCGAGCGTCCAGTTAAAATGACTCACCTCAATGACACGTTGGTTTCATCTTTAATTGAAAACAATCTGGCTATACACTGTAGTAGCTGTTTTTTCCTACAGTAAATCCTTTCTGAGATATGCAGCATTGTTTATTTTGCTCCATTTTGCTTGATAAGTTCTCTGGGAGTTTTTGTGTTGTTCAGTCGTGTCCGACTCTTCGTGACACCATGGACCATAACACACCAGGCACATCTCTATGTCCATGGTCATTATCATCCACTGCCATGTGCCATGGCAGAGATATTGGAGTGGTTTGCCAATCAATGGTTTAGCAAAGTATGGCAGTAGCTGGAGGGTGAGGATGGTCTAATGGGATTGTGATGGAGATATTTAATAGATATAATGAATATTAATGTTATAGTGTGATTTAATGAGATTGGATGAGGACTCCTTCATAGACTAAACATCTTTTCAATATTATGACCTCATTCAAATGCAATGTGCTTATATAGAGCCCTATTCAATTGGCCAAATTGCATTTGAATGAGGCCCTTTGTATGTATTAAATCCAACCTGTTATCCCCAGGACCACTGTATCAGCCAAAGATCAGTTCTACATATCTATATTTAAACGGACTCTCTCATCCCAAAAGAAGTTGATTTAATTTTAAAGAGTATTAAAAACTGTCTATACATTGTGCTAGCAGTTTTTCTGTATAGTAAATCATTTCTGAAATATTTAGAATTGATTTTGTGGTTCCTGTAGGCTAATATGCATCTCAGTATGATAATATGTGGCTAAGTATAATAATGTGTACTTGATAAGGGTGGGAGAGAGGCCTAACTGCCATACAACATTGGGGGTCTTTATTTTTGCCACTGAAGAGACAGGCAAGCACCTTGTTATCCTAATTAGCTCTTCAAAGTTGCTAATTAAAATGAAAGTGTTGCTCATTTGCATATAAATTAAGCAACAACAACATGGAATTCCGCAGGATTGTTTCACTTTAGAAAAAAATGGATAACACAACATATAGCCGTTTTTCATGCTCGTTAATAATAATAAAATAGAAAACAACAATTTGAATCTGCAGTGACACAGTCTATTTAAGTGTTCAAAAATCGCTATTAAAACAGTTATGTAGAGATGTGTTATTCATTATTATTTATTCACTAGCGAATTGCCCGTCAAAAAATGACGGCAATGAAATTGTAAGGTAGCTAAATTAGTAAATGAATATAGTGTACCTATTTTGAAGCATTGTGATGAAGAGCTGGCAATCTGTGTTGATGTTGCTGCAGCATTAGTGGTGTGGAGCTGCTGTATAAGCGTGCTGAATGTGTGCACTGTGTGGTATGAATATCCGTAGGTGGTTTGTGTCGTTTTGCGAGTTTCTTGTGGTGTTTTGCGAGTTTGTTGTGGTGTTTTGCGAGTTTAGAGTGCTGTAGCCTCGTTTTCGTTTTGTTCGGCAGCCATTTTTTCTGTCGCTTAGATTTTTTTTTAGTCTCAAAAGTCTTTTATTTCGAGTAAAATCGAGGTATAAGTTGCATTTTTGAGGTCCTGGGTGCTCCCTCTTGGTGTAGGTAAGGTTTTTATGTATGTGCTGTGTGTATTTATTGTGTTTTAAATGTTTGTATGTCGGCGTGTTGCGTCCGATGTTTGCGAGGTCGTAATGTGTGGTAACGTGTTTCGTACGTTGTTTGCGTTCCTCGTAAAATTTAGCGAGTGTCGTAATTTGTGTGTCGTGTTTTTTGAGTAGCGACGTGAAGTTTGCGAGGGTTTGAGGCCCTTGCCCAGTGACCTCGCCAGCAACTGAGTCCCTCGCTTCGCGAGGGGCCTCAGTTGCTGGCATGGAGCGCCTTCGGCCTTCGGCGCTCCATGCCAGCAACTGAGGCCCTTGCCCAGTGACCTTGCCAGCAACTGAGGCCCTCGCTTCGCGAGGGGCCTCAGTTGCTGGCATGGAGCGCCTTCGGCGCTCCATGCCAGCAACTGAGGCCCTTGCCCAGTGACCTCGCTATGCGAGGCCCACGGCTTCGCGAGGGCCGCGGGCTCGCTATGCGAGCCCGCAAGCGTGAGCAACGACTCGTACGCTCACAACTATATATGTGATAGGTGTTTTGTAATACAGATTAATGCTATATATACGGTAGAACAGATTGTAAGATGTAAATACCAGTGTTCATATCAGACAATTATATTTGTGCTGCTGTAAAGTTCAGTGGATCTTAATTACCTACACAGACTGTCATACAAATGGCAGAAGTGTATCCTGACAAACAGCATGACACTTCAAGAAAAGGCATTCAAGTCCAATCTGTTGGGTTACATGTCATTATGTTTTAGTGTTTAAATATAGAATGCAGAAAACTGCAGATAAGTGAATGGCTTTGAGATTAATAGCTTTAAAAGGATGATCTGAGCAATCTGCCTTGTCTATATATATATATATATATATATACACACACACTAGCCATTTACCCGTCATAGAGGATGGTATAATATTACATGTGTCTCTTCCCCATCTCCCTCCCCCATGTCTCTTCCCTCTCTCCCTACCCCATGTCTCTTCCGCTCTCTCCCCCATGTCTCTTCCCCCCTCCTCCCTCCCCTGCGTCTCTTTCCCTATCTCCTCCTTCCCCTCTGTCTCTTTCCTCCTCCTTCCTCCCCTCTGTCTGTCTCCCTCCCTCCTCCCACCCCTGTCTCTTTCCCTCTCCTCCCTCTCTGTCTCTTTTCCCCCTCCTCCATCCCCTCTGTCTGTATCCCTCCCTCCTCCCTCCCCCTGTCTCTTCCCCCCTCCTCCCTCTCTGTCTCTTCCCCCTCCTCCCTCCCCATGTCTCTCCTCCCTCTCCCTCCCCTGTGTCTCTTTCCCTATCTCCTCCTTCCCCTCTGTCTCTTTCCCCCTTCTCCCTCCCCTCTGTTTCTTTCCCTCTCATTCCTCCCTGTCTGTCTCCCTCCCACCCCTGTCTTTTTCCCCCTCCTCCCTCCCCTCTGTCACTTTCCCCCTCCTCCCTCCCCTATGTCGGTCTCCCTCCCTCCTCCCACCCCCTGTCTCTTTCCCCCTCCTCCCTCCCCTCTGTTTCTTTCCCCCCTCTTCCCTCCTCCCTCCCCTCTGTCTTCCTCCCTCCTCCCACCCCCTGTCTCTTTCCCCCTCCTCCCTCTCTGTCTCTTTCCCCCTCCTCCCTCCCCTCTATCTGTATCCCTCCCTCCCCCTGTCTTTTCCCCCCTCCTCCCTCCCCTCTGTCACTTTCCCCCTCCTCCCTTCCCTATGTCTGTCTCCCTCCCTCCTCCCACCCCCTGTCTCTTTCCCCCTCCTCCCTCCCCTCTGTCTGTATCCCTCCCTCCCCCTGTCTCTTTCCCCCTCCTCCCTCCCCTCTGTTTCTTTCCCCCTCTTCCCTCCTCCCTCCCCTCTGTCTCCCTCCCTCCTCTCACCCCCTGTCTCTTTCCCCCTCCTCCCTCTCTGTCTCTTTCCCCCTCCTCCCTCCCCTCTGTCTGTATCCCTCCCTCCCCCTGTCTCTTTCCCCCCTCCTCCCTCCCCTCCGTCTCCGCCCTCCCTCTGTGCCGCGCTGTGTGCATGCGCAGCTGGCGCCCTCCCCCTTGGTACTAGCCACACAATGTATTATTGTTGCAGTGTAGAGTATACAAACATTTAGAGGAGCTTGTAAATTATAATTCCACTATAAGGGCTCTATAGTACAGCTGAATTGTTGTTGCTGTTGTTGTTGTTGATGATGATTATTTGTTCAGTCATGTTTCACTCTCTGTGACCCTGTCTGTCTCCCTCCCACCCCTGTCTTTTTCCCCCTCCTCCCTCCCCTCTGTCACTTTCCCTCTCCTCCCTCCCCTATGTCTGTCTCCCTCCCTCCTCCCACCCCCTGTCTCTTTCCCCCTCCTCCCTCCCCTCTGTCTGTATCCCTCCCTCCCCCTGTCTCTTTCCCCCTCCTCCCTCCCCTCTGTTTCTTTCCCCCCTCTTCCCTCCTCCCTCCCCTCTGTCTTCCTCCCTCCTCCCACCCCCTGTCTCTTTCCCCTCCTCCCTCTCTGTCTCTTTCCCCCTCCTCCCTCCCCTCTGTCTGTATCCCTCCCTCCCCCTGTCTTTTCCCCCCTCCTCCCTCCCCTCTGTCACTTTCCCCCTCCTCCCTCCCCTATGTCTGTCTCCCTCCCTCCTCCCACCCCCTGTCTCTTTCCCCCTCCTCCCTCCCCTCTGTCTGTATCCCTCCCTCCCCCTGTCTCTTTCCCCCTCCTCCCTCCACTATGTTTCTTTCCCCCCTCTTCCCTCCTCCCTCCCCTCTGTCTCCCTCCCTCCTCTCACCCCCTGTCTCTTTCCCCCTCCTCCCTCTCTGTCTCTTTCCCCCTCCTCCCTCCCCTCTGTCTGTATCCCTCCCTCCCCCTGTCTCTTTCCCCCCTCCTCCCTCCCCTCCGTCTCCGCCCTCCCTCTGTGCCGCGCTGTGTGCATGCGCAGCTGGCGCCCTCCCCCTTGGTACTAGCCACACAATGTATTATTGTTGCAGTGTAGAGTATACAAACATTTAGAGGAGCTTGTAAATTATAATTCCACTATAAGGGCTCTATAGTACAGCTGAATTGTTGTTGCTGTTGTTGTTGTTGATGATGATTATTTGTTCAGTCATGTTTCACTCTCTGTGACCCTGTCTGTCTCCCTCCCACCCCTGTCTTTTTCCCCCTCCTCCCTCCCCTCTGTCACTTTCCCTCTCCTCCCTCCCCTATGTCTGTCTCCCTCCCTCCTCCCACCCCCTGTCTCTTTCCCCCTCCTCCCTCCCCTCTGTCTGTATCCCTCCCTCCCCCTGTCTCTTTCCCCCTCCTCCCTCCCCTCTGTTTCTTTCCCCCCTCTTCCCTCCTCCCTGGCCTCTGTCTTCCTCCCTCCTCCCACCCCCTGTCTCTTTCCCCCTCCTCCCTCTCTGTCTCTTTCCCCCTCCTCCCTCCCCTCTGTCTGTATCCCTCCCTCCCCCTGTCTTTTCCCCCCTCCTCCCTCCCCTCTGTCACTTTCCCCCTCCTCCCTCCCCTATGTCTGTCTCCCTCCCTCCTCCCACCCCCTGTCTCTTTCCCCCTCCTCCCTCCCCTCTGTCTGTATCCCTCCCTCCCCTGTCTCTTTCCCCCTCCTCCCTCCCCTCTGTTTCTTTCCCCCCTCTTCCCTCCTCCCTCCCCTATGTCTCCCTCCCTCCTCCCACCCCCTGTCTCTTTCCCCCTCCTCCCTCTCTGTCTCTTTCCCCCTCCTCCCTCCCCTCTGTCTGTATCCCTCCCTCCCCCAGTCTCTTTCCCCCTCCTCCCTCCCCTCTGTTTCTTTCCCCCCTCTTTCCTCCTCCCCCCCTGTGTCTCTTTCCCTATCTCCTCCTTCCCCTCTGTCTCTTTCCCCCCTCCTCCCTCCCCTCTGTCTCCCTCCCTCATCCCTCCCCTCTGTCTCTTTTCCCCCTCCTCCCTCCCCTCTGTCTCCGCCCTCCCTCTGTGCCGCGCTGTGTGCATGCGCAGTTGGCGCCCTCCCCCTTGGTACTAGCCACACAATGTATTATTGTTGCAGTGTAGAGTATACAAACATTTAGAGGAGCTTGTAAATTATAATTCCACTATAAGGGCTCTATAGTACAGCTGAATTGTTGTTGCTGTTGTTGTTGTTGATGATGATTATTTGTTCAGTCATGTTTCACTCTCTGTGACCCTATCGTCCACTGAACACCAGGCACATCTGTCAGCCACTGTCCCTAGGAATTTCCTCAAGTTCATGTTCATTGCTTCAATTACCTCATCTATTCATGTCCACCTCTGTCGTCTACTTCTTTGTGGGCCTTCAACCTTTCCTAGTACTGTTGTGTTATTAGATATATAATATCCCTCTTATGTACTTTATTTTTTTATGAAGGGCTTATAAGCTCTGTTTTTGCTGCCTAAAATCAAACAAATAGTCCCTGTATGTGTCTGCCCTCTGCAATGTATGCAGACACACACTCAATAGGATTGGATGTACCGTGTAGTGTCCTAGCCATGTCTCAGTCAGAAGCATGTTGCTGAGATGGTCTCTGATTGGTTAGTACTACAGGGAGTCTGTGTCTGCATACACTGCAGAGGGCAGATCAATACAGGAACTATTTGTTTGATTTTAGGCAGTAAAAACAAAGCATATAAGCACTTATTATTAAAATAAAATATATAAAAGTTAATTAAAAGTATATTATGTACCGAGTAACATCCAGGGACCTTCATATACCTGTAATGTATTGTACACTAATATAATTGTCGTAAGTGTGTAACGCTCCATGGGAACATATATACTTACTTCCTAAGTCCGTACAGAGCTGCGCAGTTCTGTATGGATGCTGCACGCACGCATGCATCTTGCGACATGTAGTGTGCGCGCATTGAACGGCAGAGCTGCGCATGCAATAGCCGCCAGCTGGATTGAAAAAAGGGAGGGGGAGGAAGGTGGAGGGGAGAGGGAGAGGAAGAGGGAGGGGAGAGGGGGGAGGAAGAGAAAGGGGGAGGGGGGAGAAAGAGAGAGGGGTGAGGAAGACACAGGAGAGGGGAGAAGAGACACAGGAGAGGGGGAAGAGACACAAGGGAGGGGTGGAGAGACATAGGGGAGGGACAAGGGGGAAAGAGACATAGGGAGGGAGACAGGGAGAAAAACACAGGGAGGGTAAGGGGGAGAGACACAGTAGAGGGAGAGGGGCAGGAAAGAGACACAGGGGAGGGTGAGGGGGAGGAAAGAGACACAGGGTAGGGGGAGAGGGAGGGAAGAGACACATGGGAGGCAGGAGAAACACAGGGGAGGGAGAAGGGGGAAAGAAACACAGGAAGGTAGAGGGGGAGAGAGACACAGGAGGGAGACAGGGAGAAAAGAGACACAGGGGAGGGAGAGAGGGGAAAAAACACAGGGAGGGAAAGGGGGAGAGAGACACAGTGGAGGGAGAGGGGCAGGAAAGAGACACAGGGGAGGGAGAGGGGAAGGAAAGAGACACAGGGGAGGGATGGAGGAAAGAGACACATGGGAGGGAGAGGGGAAGGAAAGAGGCACAGGGGAGTGAGAGGGGGAAAGACACAGGGGAGGGAGAGGGGGAAAGAGACACAGGGGAGGGAGAGAGTGAGGGAAGAGACACAGGGGAAGCGGGAGAGACACAGGGGAGGGAGAAGGGGAAAGAAACACAGGGAGGAAGAGGGGGAGAGAGAAACAGGAGGGAGACAGGGAGAAAAGAGACACAGGGGAGGGAGAGAGGGGAAAAACACAGGGAGGAAGAGGGGGAGAGAGACAGTGGAGGGAGAGGGGCAGGAAACCCAAATAACCTTTTATATACCTTAAGCCCTTTTCTATTTTCCTATTACATTTAAATATCAGTTCTTGCTTGTTACGCAGAATTAAATTCTTCTTGAACACTAATCCATACATGAGTATTGTAATATAACATAGAAAAGCTATTTTTGAGAAGTTTTTTCTCCACATGGTGCCCATTACTAATCATTATGGAGCCCAATCTTCCAGTACAGTCATTACCGAGCTGAGCTGGGATGCACCTTGCACAGTGTAATGATCTCTATTCAGTCTTATCATCATACAGTGATCTGTCCTGCACTTCTGTTTTATACATGAAGGGCGAATAAATACAGAAGCATATTATATACCTAGTAAAATCCAGAAAACTTCCATATCCCTTCAAGATAAGCCTTGAAAGGGTTAAGATTAGCGTTTTCCCTGGTATCGTGTTGCGCAGTCAGTGAGAGAGGTTGTAGCTGAGGAGATCTAGACCTGTATTGGAGAGCGAGGAGAAATCTTGAGGAGAGTGAAGATGACAATCACTAATACAATTGTCATAGGTGTGTAACGCTCCTCAGGAGCGTACACACTTACTTCCTAAGGCCGTACAGAGCGGCGCGCACGCGAGGGCGGCAGGTATTTCCAATCTAGTCGCGAGCTGTATTGGAAAACGGAAGGGGGTAGGACGCAGGGGAGAGGAAGACACAAGGGAGAGGGGGCGGAAGGGGGAGGAAGATGGAGTTGAGAGGGGGAGGAAGAGGGGGTGAAAGACACAGGGGAGGGGGGAGACACAGGAGAGAGGAGAGGGTGGAAGAGACAAAGGAGTTGGGGGAAGAGACACATGGGAGGGAGAGGGGAGAAAGAGACACAAGGAAGGGAAAGGGGGAAGAGGAAGAGGGGGGAGAGACACAGGGGAGGGAGTGGAGATATACAGGAAGAGACACAGGGGAGGGAGATGGGGAAAAATACATGGGGAAGAGACACAGGGGAGGGAGAGGGGGAGGAAAGAGACACAGGGGAGGGAGATGGGGAAAAATACATGGGGAAGAGTCACAGGGGAGGGAGAGGGGGAGGAAAGAGACACAGGGGAGGGAGGGGGGCAAAGAGATACAGGGGGTGAGGGGAGAAAAAGAATATCCTGTTATTTATGGCGGGCAAACGACTAGTTGAGATATAGTGAGAGATGAGAAGAGAGATATAAGGGGGAGCTGAGGAGTCAGTAACCTTGAAGAGGAGGAGAGTTTTATAAATCGTTCTTGACTTTCTTGGAAGCCAGTTGATGGATTTTAGCATGGAGTAAGAAGAAACACATTTACAGCCTTATTAAGTTGCGATTCAACCAATTCAATAGGGCTCTATATAAGCACACAGCATATTTTTTTTTTACAGAAGTTTTTAGTTAATAAAGACCTCGCTTTTGGATAGAAGGTCACTAACTAAAAACTTCTGTAAAAAAATATGCTGTGTGCTTATATAGAGCCCTATTCAATTGGTTGAATCGCAATTTAATAAGGCTGTTAGAGAGGGCGATCATATGAGCCGCTGTTTCAAGTATTGCAGAGATCTTCTGAACAGGAAAATCAGAATACAATGTTGCAGTAGTCTAGATGGGACAGTATAAGAGCCCGGTTAGATGTTCTGGCAGTGGAGGGACAAAGGAAAGTGGTGGATCTTTGCTATATTTCTGAAGGAAAAAAACATGTTTTTGGAAAAAGTATGGAGGTGAGGGCTCACGTATGGTACTTAAGCAGAGTGGTTTATCTACTGGGTAGATAATTATGTCACTCACCTTGATAGGGAATGGGATAATAGAGCCTGGTTTATGAAGGAGGCTATGGCAAGTCTGGATAAGCTATTAAAACCAAAGATATTAAATTATCAACAAAGGTCTGCATAGTTAGAACATACAAATGTGAGAGCTGGACTATAAAGAAGTCTGCGCATCCTAGAATTGACTCCTGTGCATTGTGGTGTTGGATAAAACTGCTTAGAGTCCCTTGGACTGCAAGAAGATGCAACCAATCAATGCTACAGGAAATTAAGCTAAACTGTTCACTGGAAGGTTTAATCAAGAGGCTAAATCTCAGAAATTTTGTTCATGAAAAGATAGGATTCCCTAGAGAAGAGAAGATGCTGGGAAAGGTTGAAGGCACACAAAGAAGAGGACAGCAAAGGTGGAGATGGATAGATGAGATCATTGAAGCAATGATTATGAACTTGATGGAGCTCAGAGAGGCAGTGACAGATGTGCCTGTGGTGCTGCAGTCCATAGGGTCACAGAAAGTAAGGCATGACTGAACTAATAAAGTGAAGTTTAGAGTGTTCTGTCCTTTGATATTCCTCATGAATCAATTATGGATCTCAATGACATATGTATCAATCTTACTCATGTTTTGTCCCTTGGGAGAGGGTCTATGGTGTTGGGCGCCATCTTCTCTGGCCCAAGTGTCCTTTTAAGGCAAGGGGGTTTGACTTTGCATCACCATCTGCACCTCAGCGCAGGTCTCCCTGGCAAAATCTTGCGTGATCTCACTTGAACTCGCAGGATTAAAGAAGGCAAAAAAAAACAGCGAATGTCAGATCCGTGAATGTCGGATCAGCGAATGCATATACATATACTGCAAAAGTAATACATTGGAGCCAATCGCACCATAATCAGGTAACAGATGTTTTGCATCTCACAATAAATGGCTCCATTCTTACCCAGTATGCAAGTTGTTGGAGATTTACTAAACATCGGAGGGGTGCAATCAGCTTAACTTTGCTCAGTTTAATATTCGCAGGGCTGAATTTATATCTCTGGCGCCCCTAGGCACAGCAGCATCCTCCCTCTTGTAACTCTCTAGTTCCAGGCATTTGCCCCCACAGAAAATATTAATAAATTGTATTGAATTGATATGATGTGCTACATCAATAGAAGCTGTACAGCGAAACGCTTGTCAGGCTGCTGTGATGGGTCGACATCATCTGCATGGTGATGTCACAAACCTGTGTTTGGAACTGAGGAGACTGCACTTGCAGTAGCTCTTCTTGCAGTGTGACATATCTAGGAAAAAAATCTTGTGGGGGTGAGGGGTGTTAGAAATAGTTTGAGCCTATAAGAATAGGTAGGCGGTCTCGGGAATTTATATTTATCCCAAATTTTATTTAGTAGTTTCTGGAAAATAATCTTCAGTTTTAGCTCATTAATTTAATTGACTCAATTAAGCATTTACATATATATATATATATATATATATATATATATATATATATATATATACTGTATTTATCGGCATATAACATGCACCTCATTTCAGGGGGAAAAAATTTCAAATAAAGAACTTTGAAGCAAAATCCTCAACCTCAACCTCCTTCCTCATCCTCAACCCCCTCCTCAACCTCCCTCCTCATCCTCCCTCCTCAACCCCCTCCTCAAACCCCCCATCCTCAACCCTGTCCTCCACCCCCCCATCCTCATACTCCTTCCTCAACCTCCCTCCTCATCCTCAACCCCCTCCTCATCCTCAACCTCCTCCTCAACCCCCCTATCCTCAACCCCCTCCTCAACCTCCCTCCTCAACCTCCCTCCTCAACCCCCCTATCCTCAACCCCCTCCTCAACCTTCCTCCTCAAACCCCCTCCTCAACCTCCCCATCCTCAAACCCCCTCAACCCCCCTCCTCAACCCCCTCCTCAACCCCCCTCCTCAACCTCCCTCCTCATTCTAAACCCCCCTCCGCATTCTAACCCCCCTCCTCATTCTAAACGCCCCCTCCTCAACCTAAACCCCCCTCCTCCTCAACCTAAACCCCCCTTACTTACCTGCTTCTGCTCCGGCCTCCACTCCTTGACCCGGTGACGTCACATGTGCCACCCGGTATATGCTAATGACGTGGCGCGCTGGCGCACATGTGACGTCACTGGGTCAAGGAGCGGAGCGGAGGCTGGAGCTGAAGCAGGTAAGTGAGGGGGAGGTATTTAGGGGGGTTTAGGTTGAGAAAGGGGGTTTAGGTTGAGAAGGAGGGGGGTTTAGGTTGAGGAGGAGTTGGGTTTAGGTTGAGGAGGAGGGGGGTTTAGGTTGAGGAGGGGGGGTTAGAATGTGGAGAGGGTTTAGAGTGAGGAGGGAGGTTGAGGATGAGGAGGGGGGAGGGAATATCGGTGTATAACACGCACCTATCATTTGCCCCCTATTTTCAGGGAGAAAAAAGTGCGTGTTATTCGCCGATAAATACGGTAATTTGTACATGCTGGATCTGACCTTTGTAACTCGTGCAGCTCATGAATACACAGACTGTGAAGTGCAGTCAAATCATGTTAGTGACCTCTCTCAAGAAGCATGTTGAAGAATGTTGCCACTAATTGTGCAATTCTTGTACTTTGAAGTATGTTGTCTTCATGAGCTGCAGGGGGGTAAATATGTTATGCAGTAAAACAGAGCTAATAAGAACTACTTAATAAAGTATGAGACAGAAAATGATATAGATACACAGGGATATTATATAGTAATATCCAGGATCCTTCCAAAAAATGGATAAACTCCCATCTCAGTATCTATATCTTTATGCTATAGCAAGCTCCTGTCTTCACTTTAAGTGGAATTTAACCTTGAGTCGAAAAATGGGTTAATCAGCATCTACAAAAGGGTTAATGAAAATATGTGCAGATCCCGAAACCCCGCTTGACCTGATTGGCTTCCAGTGCATTATGGACTCAAACACAATAAACACAGAGAGAGACGTCTTTGTCTGGATAGAGCGTCTACTTTATATTCCAGTCATGGCTCCTTGCAGCTCGCATTGGTTCCAAACCTTAATGTAATATGACTGATGTTACCAGACTTGGCAATATATCACGATCTGAGCTGGCTCTTGAATTATAACATGTTGGGCTCTGTATGTACTGTTTGTGGCACATGACCAGACATAAGTAATGAATTATATGACGTATAAACACTTGTCCAGTAGTGAGGCTTAAATTCCAATCCTATGTCAACTTCTTCAAGATAAGATACTTCTGAAAGTAAACTGGACTGATCTGATTATTAATATTCTAAGCTTAAATGTGATATATATTTTAATGTATAATTTTGTACATAAACTGGATTTTTTTTATATTTTGAGCCTTTTCGTGGATTCTGACTTTATATTCTTAAGGGCCTCATTCAAATGCGACTTGGCCAATTGAATAGGGCTCTTTATAAGCACGCAGCATATTTTTTTACAGAAGTTTTTAGTTAGTGAACTTCTATCCAAAACCACGGTCTTCACTAACTAAAAACTTCTGTAAAAAAATATGCTGCGTGCTTATAAAGAGCCCTATTCAATTGGCCAAGTCGCATTTGAATGAGGCCCTATGTATGCAACTAAATCTTCTCCAATTAAGAAATGCTTTCTGTTCCCTCCTTCCTCAATTCTATCTCCACAAAAAAAACAAAAACATCATGATCCCGCTCTTATGAAGTGACAAACACAAAATGGATTCCTAAACGCATACAAAATTTCCCCCAAAAAATGTCCATGACTCATACTTGACAAACCGTGTATTTTGTCTTGTACTGCAGTGGACCCTTAATAACAAAAGTGAACACCATTGTAATATAATAGTTAATACACACTTATATATATAAACATAAACAGTTATATACACAAACAAGCACACTTACACACATACATTTATATACAGGGCCGGATACATTTCTTGAGCCCATAGGGAGAACATCCCAAGCTGTCCCAGCAGTATGTGTACGCCTGCATATGCTTGCAACTGGCACCCCTAGTATGGGCATGCCACAAGCTCATCAAAGGCGCTCATTGCCAGACTCAAGATGAGCGCCGAAGGCCGTAGGCCTTTTTTCGCTCAGCGAGAGACCCACAAGACTTTGAAAAGGACTGGCCAAAGGGGCACATTGACAGGTTAACATTGAGCGCTGAAGGTGCTCATCGTGAGGCCTGCAAGACTTGGAAAAAGGCTGGCAATCAGTGCCAAAGTTGCTCATTGCCAGGCACACGATGAGAGTGAGGCACGCAACACTTTGAAAAAATATGACTTTAACGGCCGCCATATTTTTCAAGCCCGTAACTTGGAAGATGACGGAAGACACCAATTAATTAAAAAAATAACTTATAACCTCACACACAGCACAGGGGGAGAGGCAGGCCTGCACAACTTTGCGGCAATGAGCGTCAGAGGCGCTCATTGCAGACTTCACAAGAAAAAGGCCTTGCCGAAGGCGCTCATTGCAAGGCTCAAGATGATCCCTGAAGGCTGTAGGCCTTTGGTGCTCAGCGCGAGACCCACAAGACTGGCAATGAGCGCCAAAGGCATTCACATCCACTGACTCTCCTTCCTGACCGTTGCTACTCCTTCTCTTTTCTTCACCAGGTTTCTGCCTCTTCCATTCCCTTTCAGATTCTAAGTAGCGAGTTTCTAATTTTATAATTTTATTTTGATTGGAATACAGAACTTTCTACCAAGATTTTAAGATCAAAACATGGCCCTCTATTTTCTGCAGTTGTTAAAATTGTATTTTTCCATGTTCTCTTCCCCTGTACAGTGCTACAGAATATGATGGCACTATACAAACATTTTTTGTTAATAATAAAATGAATAATAATAATAATAATAATGTGTATATATATATTTATATATATATATATATATATTTTTTTTTTCTGTTTGCCTTCCTCTGGATTAATTAATAATAATAAAAAATAAATAAATAATTGATTAATAATTAATTAACAACAAATTAATTAATATTTAATTCACATAATGCAGATCAGAGGAGATCTTAAAAGGTTGAACTTGATGGACTGAAAGTCTTTTTTCAACCTTAATTACTATGGGCCTCATTCTATTACCGGCCGTAAATCGTCCGTAAGGCTGCGATTCCTTGCGGGGGTGCTGTTAACTCGCGATTCTATTATACGGCCCCGCAAGGATCTCCTCTTACGGCCGGCCGCATATCTTGGAACCGGCTGAAAGCTGTGAAATCTAAAAACGCAAAAATAAATTCAAGCCTGCACTGTACAGCTCTGTAAATGCTAGGGATCATATTGGGGGACATGAGGATTAAAAGAAACCCACTCTCAAGCTTGCACATCAGCCCAAACCCAAGTTCAAATTAACTGTTTATTTTCCGGCTGCGGCGTGGGCGTGTCTGAGGTGCTCCAAGCACTCTGGACTTTTTACATGGATATTTTACGGATATTAAAAATAAAATATTTTGAGTACAGGATAATTATGTGCTATTTTTTCTAACACCTAAAATCCCTTTATAGTCTTCTCAAAGTGCAGGATGGCTTTATTTGAGCTATTTTATGTGCTTAATTGGTGCTAGCGAGACCTCTTTCCTGCAAGTAAGCTGCGGCTCGCTTTTAGCCTTGCAGAGAGGTTTCCCGGAGCAATTGAATTGCAAATAGGAATTTCTTATGGCCGAAACTCTTGCAGCCGTTTTAGATCAAAGGCTTTCCTCTGGCGCGAGCGGCCGCAAGAGATAGCAAGGCACCGGCCGCAAGCCTGCCGGAGCCCCCGGCCGTAAGGGAATAGAATAGCAGAATAGCTTGCGGCCGGTCCTTGCGGCCCCGCAACGTCTGCGGCCGCTAATAGAATGAGGCCCTATGTAACTATATATATTTATTTATATATATATATATATATATATATATATATATATATATATAATATAGCAACCAATCGCAACATGAACAACTTACACCATTGCATGTGTTCATTTGCAGTAATTATAGGGGGAGTGTTTTCCAGCTATTCTACAATTATATCTATTTAACCATTTTTCTAGAATCTTCTATAGAAACCGCCTATAATAGAAACATACATTAAATCCGGTTAGGATCTGTCAGTACCTTGTGTAGGCTTTGCCTCCTAATAATGGCGTATAAACAAATGCAACATGTTAATATAATCAGCCCCCTCATGCTTGAAATTTAAATAGGATTTTTCTCATGTTGCTTAGTTTTTTTCTTGCTTATGTTCTAAATGTGTAATTTACTGTGTGTAATTGCTTCATGTAGGTTTGTAAAAGAGATATACAAAGGTGTGTCATTTATATAACCACTGATAGAAAGCTGGAATTGGATATATATAATAACAAGGGGCTAAATCAGTCTCTATTTATAGTGCCATATGGGCATCAATTTGTTTAGAGCGTTGTCTTCATGGTTTTCCAAACACGTAACTGAGATTTAAAGGGATGTGGAAGGTGTTACTAGGTATATAATACCCTGCGTATCTATTTACTGTTATGTACTTTATTTTATTACAAAGTGCTTATAAGCTCTGTTTTTAATGCCTAAAACCAGATAAATAGCCCCTGTATTGCTTGAACACCATTCCAATTCTCAATCACTACCTTGTCGTGGTGAAGAAACGTGTGTACCTCAATGAAGCTGTGAGCTAAACCATGTCGGGTCACTCAAGATGGACAAGTCCGAATAGAGAGGTCCGACACATCATGGTCCACTGGAGAAGAAACTGGCCACCCACTTCCGTATCTTTGCCATGAAAACCATATGGATAAGCACAACCAGAAACACAGACAGATGCGCCTGGCTTGCTGCGTCCATATGGTCACCGAGAGTCGGATTCAACTGAATTACTGAACAATATGAGTATTGTACTATAACATAGAACTGCTTTTTTTAGCAGTTTTTCCACAGATAGAACCCATTACTGATCATTATGGAGCCCAATCTTCTGTTACAGCCATTTCCGAGCTGTAATGATCTCTATTCAATCTTATTGTCATACACAGATCTGTCCTGTAGTTCTGTTTTATACATGAGGAGCCCATTAGGAGCTGGGCTTAATATAAACCTAACATACTTGGAATATAATTATTCTTTCAAACAAACCTACTTTGAGATCTGAGACTTAAATAAACACTGCATTTTTCCTAAATAAATAAACTTAAAGGGATATTGAAGTTTTCCTGTTTTTAATAATAACCTCCCAAATAGTCCCTCCAAAGGTCTGCCCACAGCAGCTCATGCACATAGTATTTCTATTGGTACTATATGTACTAACCAATCACAGATTGTCTCTCTGCAGCATTTCTTAAAGGCATATCTACGTTTCCTTTTTTGTAACTTATCAGACGCGCACACATTACATTGACTCATACTATACACATACAGAATTATTTTAATTTAACCAAAAATCTTGTTTTTCACACCCTCAGAGCTGCTTACATAGGTACAGTGAACCTACCAATAGAAATATTGCATTTAGGTATGGATTTTAACCTTTTACTAATCTTCAAACCAGTAGCAGTTCAATGCAGAGATCTACAGATCAGTGTCTGGCTCCTCCTTTCTTCCTTCTGCTATCACTGATGATTACAATGTTTTAAAATGTATTAGCTGCCTGTGATTGGCCAAAATGAATTATGAATTTTGCACACATTTTAGCAGATATATCCAGGGGTGTTAACTCACAATAGCAACTGCTTGCAAACGTAAGAGATTTAGCAAACATCAGGGTGAGGTTGTGAATGTTTATTTTGGTATTTTTTTCAGGGACATTTTTTTTCCTCCTCTATCAGATGCATTCATAATCCAGGAGACTTAGATATGCCTTTAATGACCATGCAGAAGAAGAGTGTGATAACAGTCTTGAGAATACTGAAGTGACATGCTGTGGTGTTGCAGGTTACCATAGCAACAGTGACAGTAGCAAAGGGAACTTTAGTTGTTTGCATGAGACTAACTGCTGTTTGAGCTCAGAAGAATGGGAATCTCTAGAACCAATAACCACAAATCCCCAGAGGGGAGGAGCTAACCAATTGCATCCATTCATTGGCCAGTCCAACTGGTCCCTCCTCTTGACAGGGAGCAAAAAATAATAATTTATTCCTCTTATTGTTCAACTTAGTTTGTTGAGGTACACAGACAATTCTTCCAACTATAGCTCTCCAATTATAGTAGCCAACCCCTTCAGGTTTCCTTAGCTAATTTCCCATTATTATTATTTTTGACATATTAAGATCTTTCACGAATGGTTAAAGGACATCTTAAGTGTCATATTTAAAGTATGATTTGAAAAGGTGCAAAAAATTTTACACGGTGAAAAATAAATAAATGTAGCTTTATTTTTAAAGATTGTATTCAGTTTTGCTTTAATGGTGACAGGCATTTTGTCGTTGTTCTTAAAATATTAGACATCTGGAAGGTGTGGGAGGGACCGTGGATTCAGATAGGATCTGCAATGATTTCTGTCGAAACATCCTCTACAAATTGAATAGAATACAATAATAAGCCCCATCGGATAAACATCTCCATCATGCTACAGACAGATTAACAATTTACACTGAATCCCTTAAGGACTTATCAAAACTAATAGTGAAGATGGACCAGGGAATGGATCCCACCGGTTAGGTTCCCTCGTCTGCAGGTTTTGGTGCTGATTCCCTGGAATGAGGCGGATTCAGAATCTGGGCAAGATGGCGGTTAGTAAGTGACTGTGTCCCAAGTATTGAATAGGAAATTGTTTAATGCATCATGTTTCCTCAAGATGTCTCAAACACGGAGCATTAGGTAGAGAAGACATATGAGGTATCCATCATTTTATGTTGATGTTCTGCTTCCAGTCCTCTGAGCTCATGAGCCAAACAGCACTTAGTCTCATGCAGAGAGTCAAAGTTCACTTTACAACTGTCACTGTTTCCATGACAACCCACAAAACCACAGCACTTCACTTTAAGATTCTCCCCATCAGAGAAAGTGTTTCTCTAACAATGTTTTAAACTCATACCTTGCATTTCTAGTATGTTATTGTATTACAAGTATGTGAAGTTTTTACCAAACTACATAGGTCCTATAAAATACTACTTTTCTCTTTATTATAAGCATCATCACTCAACTTTCAGTACTTTACAACCAGTTTCCATCTCTGATTAGTGTGTGGTAGTGGGCACCAAAACCACCTAAAATGTTCAATTTATTACAAACTCAGATTCTCATTATCAATTATCAGAAGATTTAAAAATGAGAGCACATTAAAGACATATCAATGGATTGTTACATTGTTTTTATATCTTTAAATATCATTTTAAAGCTTATATTTTAGTGGATTTGTTATTTTATATTGGGTTCCCTGGTGGTCCAGTGGTTAGGATTTGGTGCTTTCACCACTATGACCTGGGTTCAATTCCAGTCAGGGAACCAAGAAGGTCACACCACCCTGAAACCATGCAGGGTTGGGCCTGGTCAGTACTTGGATGGGAGACCATCCAGGAATATCAGGAGCTGTATGCTGTGACCCACTGGAGAAGGAACTGGAAACCCACTCCAGTATCTCTGCCATGAATTCCAAGTGGATCAGCATGATGTGTTGTGGTCCATAAGGTCACGGAGAGTCGGACATGACTGAGTGATGCAAACACACAACACACACTGATATAAGACATAATTCATACTCATGCTGTATATTCTATATTTGATCCCGTTTTTGTGGTGGAATTTGTGCCAAGAGGTTTTCAACTGATTTGAGGTGATAAGTAGAAAGATTCCACCTTACAAAAAGAAAAGGGTTCATCACAGTAAGGGAGGTTAATCTGTGGAATTCTCTACCAAAGGAGGTGGTGACAGCGGATTTGATAGATAACTTTAAAAAGAGACTGCATATATTTTTAATTAAAAAGGGTATTCAGGGTTATTCTGGTTAATTAGAGAGATAGTATTGATCCAGGGAGGAATCCGATCGCCAGTATCTGAGGTCAGGAAGGAATTTTTTTTTTTCTTTTGAGACGATTGGCAAAGTTTCACCTATTTTTTTTTTTCTGTTTGTCTTTCTCTGGATCAATTAACAACTAATCCTCATATTGCAGATCAGAGGAGATCTTAAAAGGTTGAACTTGATGGGCTAAAGGTATTTTTTCAACCTCAATTACTATGTAACTATATTGTAACTCCACTCTTTCACTCTCTTTTCGGCCAATTTAATTCCCCACTTTCTCCTCCTGTCCAGGTTTCTGTCTCTTACATTTATATTTACAGCCTTATTAAATTGCAATGAAGTTTTTAGTTAGTGAAGACCTTGCTTTTGGATAGAAGTTCACTAACTAAAAACTTCTGTAAAAAAGTATTATATAGAGCCCTATTTAATTGTCCGTATCGCAATTTAATAAGGCTGTAAGTCTGTGAGTTTTCAGTCTTGGAACAAGCACCAAGTCCCCGAGATTTAAAGCTAAAAGACAGGCCCTTCATTTTGCCATGTGTTGGCCTGATTCAATTGCGACTTTGCCAATTGAATAGGGCTCTATATAAGCACAGAGCATATTTTTTTTTACAGAAGTTTTTAGTTAGTGACCTTCTATCCAAAAGCAAGGTCTTCACTAACTAAAAACGTCTGTAAAATAAATATACTGTGAGCTTATATAGAGCCCTATTCAATTGGGCAAATCGCAATTGAATGAGGCCCTGTGTGTTTTGTTTTGTATGTTGACGCATTACAAATAAAGTATAATAATAACATTACTATGCTGAAAAACAGGCAAAATTGAATTATTCTAACTGAGAAAGCTGACAATTTTAAGTCAACCATCAGAGTACATTATCCTGGTTTTCCGCGTCCCACAGCTATAATTGAGCTGATTATTATACATTACTGGCTATTTTCTAGAAATATTTCTTTGTGCTTCAGAATATTATTTTATGTGAATTATGGGTCCAAGATCTGCCTCTGTTCTTATATAATTGATCCTCTGCTTAGATCTTAGTGTTCAAGGTATCCCTTCCCCACAATGACCGGCTCCTCCACCACTGGAAAATTATTCTGAGATAAAATAAAACAAAATAAAACATACACAGACTTTCAGAATATTTTTTCCAACAACACTTCAATTTAAAATGTTGCTTTGTCCTGAAAAGAGCATCCCGTTATTATATTCTACTAGCGTATTGCCCGTCAAAAAATGACGGCAATGAGATGTGTATGTTTTAAGAGTTGTTTAGTTATTAATATACATACGGAATTGTAAGGTAGGTAATGTTGTTTTGTGTGTACTACTGAAATATAGAAATCAAATTAATAAATGAATTTACCTATTTTGAAGCATTGTGTTGAAGAGCTGGCAATCTGTGTTGATGTTGCTGCAGCATTAGTGGTGTGGAGCTGCTGTGTAAGCGTGATGAACGTGTGCAGTGTAATAGTGTGCGTGCGCGAGACCAAACCGTTAGCGTAGTTGTGTACTTCCGCATTATCCTAAAATGGCGGATAATGTGTGGTATGCGTCTTAGCGGCGCTCATCGCTAAGCCCGCTAAAGTACTACGGTTTAACAGTAAATATGGTCAAGCGGTCAAATGACGGTCAATAAAAATTCAATGTTGTGAAATTTGTTTGCCACACAACATGACGCTACATTTGTCCCTTTTTTTTTTTCTTAAAATAAATACAATTTTTTTTTTTAGAAATTTTTATTTTTGTAACTTTCAACTTATATTTCATCAAATGCGTTGGTTTAGGCGGGAAATCCGATGTTGCACGAGACAAAGTCGTTAAATCTGTGTTAATGCGTAAATCTGTAATTGCGTTTCGTAAAATGTACTCGCTACTGTCTTTTTACTCATTGCGCGGTTAATCCGCATCCTTTATCTCGTTGTTTTTCAAACACATATGTGTGTGGCTGTGTTTTACGCAGTTCGTAGTAGTATAGCCTCATTTTCATTTTTTTCTGCGCCATTTTTTTCTCGCTTAGCCGATTTTCGATCTTTGTAACTCGGCTAAATCGCTGTAAATTACAGTTCCAACTCACTTCCAGACATCCTGCCTGGTTCCCCATGCTGAAAGTGACCTTTGTTTTATTTTTTAGTGTGTATTTAGTGTTTTTTTTACTGTTTTTGTTCCGCCGCTTATCTCGTAATTTTTTTCTTCTCGTATTTTTTTTCTAAGTGCTACGGTTTAACAGCTTGCCTCGCTATGCGAGGCTCGCCTGCAATGAGCGCCTTCGGCGCTCATTGCCAAAGTGCTACGTTTTGACATAACGGCTCACCTCGCTACGCGAGGCTCGCCTGCGGCGCTCATTGCCAAAGTGCTACGATTTAACGGCGAGGCTCGCCGGCGCTCATCACTGTCGTACGCACTACGCAACACAGCGGTTTAACAGCTCGCCTCGCTGCGTGAGGCTCGCCAGGCAATGAGCACCTGCGGCGCTCATCGCTAAGTCGTACGCACTACACAACGCAGCGTGATGACGAATCGTAGTTAGACAATTATAATATGTGATTTAATAGATGATGTCTACAAAAGAGTGGACATCTAACGCAGCGAGATCCTCTAAAGTATCTCTGGCCAATTTATTATTTTTAAATGACCATTAAAGTCTCATATTTAAACAAAGCTATTTTAAAAGAAAAATACAGATTTTTTTTTTAACTATTATGTAAGCTTTTGTTGTACTTTTTTTTTTCTAAACAGAATAGTCTCATGGGAGGGATCTTGGATGCAGATAAGGTGCATATTAAGTTCTATTGAAAGGCGACTATACAGATGCAAGAGTATTAAATGACCACTGTGGGAAAATATTTCCTATATAATCTTTTCAATACATAATATTGATGATGAACAATTTTTCTTAGAAAAGCAAAAAAATGAGCACAGCATTTATATTGTTTTACTTTTGTATTCATTTTTTTTGTGGTTCTGATGTATTTTTCTTCCTTCATGTGAGATGTTTTATAAACGAGTGAGCTATGAATTAGTCATATTGATAGCACTAGCAGATTTTAATGCCATTTTCCATTATTTTTATCACTAGTTGTTTGACGGGATAATATTTTTATTTTTTTCCCCCACCCCCCTTCCCCTCTATCTCTTTCCCCCTCTCCCTCCTCTGTGTCTCTACCTTCCCCCTTTCTCCCCCTGTCTCTTTCTTTCCCCTTCCCCCCTCTGTCTCTTTCCTCCCCATCTCCCTCCCTTGTGTCTCTCCCCCCTCCTGTGTCTTTCTCCCTCCACTGTGTCTCTTCCCCCCACTCTCTCCCCTGTATCTCTTCCTCCCTCTCCTGTGTCTCTTTCCCCATGTCTTCCCCCTTCCCATGTGTCTCCCCCTGTATCTCTTCCCCCCTCCCCTGTGTCTCTTTCCCCCATATCTCTCCTCCCCTTGTCCCATGTATATCTCCCCTGTATCTCAACCCCCTCCCCTGTGTCTCTTCGTCCCCTTCCCTGTGTCTCTTTGCCCTCCCTTTCTCCCCTCCCCTGTGTCTTCAAGATGAGAGATGAGAGCAGAAATATAGGAGGGTGCACTATTTCTGAGGGCTTTATACTTAACAGCCATGATTTCAAATGTAATAGTGGAGGCTATGGGAAGCCAATAGAGAGATTGACAAAGAGGAGCTGCCGACACTGAGAGTTGGGTATGGTAGATGAGTCTAGTGGAGGCGTTCCTTATGGATTGGAGATTGGTGATGGGAAAGCCAGCGAGAAGAGAGTTGCAGTAGTCAATGCAAGATATGATGAGAGAGTGAATTTGAATTTCAGTTGTGTCTTGTGTAAGGTAGTGACGTATGTGTGAGGATTGAAAGAGAGGTCATGGTCTAGTAGAACCTCAAGACAAAAGTCCTAGAAGGTGTGAGTTATGTTGTCAACAGTGAGAGATATATGTGGAGTGGAAGCTGTAGTAGAGGGTGGGTTGACATTTTCAGTTTGAGTTGAGTGGCAGACATCCAAGAGAATATACTAGAGAAGCAGTTGGTCACTTGTGCTAGAATAGAGGGAGATACATGTGGTGCTGATAGATATTTTTGAGTGTCATATGCATAGAGATTATATTTTTTTAATAAATGTATAAATATATTTTTTATTTATGATGTGAAATCATAGGTGTCACTTATAAATCATTCAAACATTACAATCATTAAAAGCTTCAATAAATTCAGATAGAGTCTTACTTAATTTATAGACAGAGTTAAGTTATGACGGGGGTGGAGTTGGGAGGTACACCTAATTTCTCTCTACCTTTTCCTATCCCTTATTTCCTCTTCTTTTTTCCCTTTTCCTCCTTTCCCTTTCTCTCCTCTTCTTTTCCTCACTTTTTTCTTCTTCTCCTTTTTCCCCTTTTGTCTTCTTTTTTTTCCTTTTAGTCCCATAATTCCCATTTTATTTTAATTTTGTTAGTTCTATTTGAGTTTGGGGTGAGATAGTCTTGTTCAATTAATTTGTGTCTATCAGCCATGTTTTTTATTTCATTCCTTGACGGGAGGGGAGTTTCTTTCCAATTCAGTGTAATCAAGAATATTGTTGTCAATAATACATTAATGACTATGCTGGACTTTTTCTGACTTATTATATCTGTGAAGATGTGAAATAATATAAGTTTTTGGGTTATTTTTAGATTGTGTTTAATCATTTTAGATATGTGGTTAATACATTTCTCCCATGATTTTTATATCTTATGACAGGTCGACCCCATATGTTTGAGGGACAAACCTTGCTATTTTATTTGTTATAGACTTTTTCTTCATTTCTGATTTCATCAGTTCTTTAAAGTATGTTAATTCTCTTATTTGTGTTGAAAAGATTTAATCATTGCGTTTAACAATGATTTATATTGTAACCATTGTTCTATAGGAACTTTATTTTCTTGGACTGCTATATGGAATGTCTTAGGTGTATTATCTACATATAAATCTAAATCCATTGTCCCTAGTTTATATTGTGTAATGGTAAAAGTTTTGTATATATTAATTTCAATGGGATACTAGGAGATGGAAATTTAATTAGATTCCATTTAGCGTTAATTTTGTACCAAAGTTTCACTAATTATTTAACCACTAGAGGTAGCTTATTAATTGTTTTTTTATCCTCTTTTTTTCCATATAACATTTTCTAATTGTAAATTGTTTGATAATAGTTTTTCAATTAGCAAAAATGTAGGAATGTTTGTTTTAAGGGAAAAGTATATATCTTCCTTCATTGTCTATTTCCTTGTATTCCTCTTTTATTGAATTTCTTTTATTGAAAAAGACTGAGACTCCCCTCATTTTTGTTTTGTAACTTGCAATTATCTTGATATTGTAACATCTATCTGAGAGATATGGTTCCTTTTTTTATAAAATGGGTTTCTTGTAGACAAGCAATGTCTACATTGTCTTTATTAAGAGATTTCCTTATTACATGCCTTTTATATTGAGTATTTAGACCTTTTACGTTATGAGATAATATATTTAAGCCCATTTTGTTAAATTAATTTCTCTTTATCCCTCCTTTTTCTCATCTCTACCCTTTTTTTCTTTACCTTTCTTCTTGTTTTCTTTATTTTTCCCTTCCCTTACACTCTTTTCCCTCACTGAATGTTCAACAGGTCGATAGCATCTAGAAACATGTATCTTAGACTTAGATTTCCATCGTTTCCACTCTCCTCTTTCTTTCTCTACCTGCATTAATATACACAAAAAAAAATACATTTTAAACTCACTCTATATTTCTTACTACAGATATAAATAATTTCTTTATACTAAATTTCATTTTTGCATATAGATGATAATGAAATCCAAAATATTATATTAGGGCACCAAGGGAGGAAGTGTAGATGGATAAAAAGAGGGGCCTAGGATTGAACCTGGGGAATGCCAACAGTCAAAGGGTGAGGCGAAGAGAGAGAGCTGCATCATGGATGCCAAGAGAGGGGAAAATTTGCATAAGAAGTGGGTGTTCCACTGTGCCAGCAGAGAGATCCATGATAATTAGGATAGAGAAATTACCCTTTGGCTTGGCGGTGAGCAAGTTATTGGTGAATTTTGTGAGAGCTATTTCTGTGCAGTGGTAGGGTCGGAAGCCAGATTGGAAGGGGTCAATCAGGGAGATGGAGTAAATAAGTTGGGTAAAATGAGCCTTACCCAATTTATGTTTGAAGCAATGGGAATTAGAGAGATGGAGAAGCTGGGTCAGATTAGGGTTTCTTCAGAATCGGTGTAATTATGGCATGTTTTAAATATGATGTTTTTTCAGAAAGGTTGAATATATGTGTGAGGGCAGGGATCAGTTTGGTAGAGAGGGGAGGGATAAGTTGTGAAGGAATAGGGTCATGTGGAAATGTTCTTAGGCGAGAGTGCGATAGTATACTAGAGACGTCATCCTCAGTTAGATGGTTAAGAAGTCCATTATGGATGTAGGATTGGGGAAGGGTAAAGGCTGGGTGTTGTCAGTTTGTTGAGCGTGAGTTAGGGCCAAGCTGAGAGGAGAGTTTAATGTGAATAATTCAAAGTCTCCTCCCACCCTGGGAAACAGATCAACAGAAACCAAACTGGTGGATTCCATAGGAAAATAACTAGTGTTTTTTTTTACTTTAAAAAACATTTGTTTTCTATTTTCAAGCATAATTCCTGAAAAGAGTAAATCTGTAAAATAGGACAACAGTGGAGCCTTACATGGAAGAAAAAAAAATATTTCCACATTATAAGACTACTCCTTTTGTTTAACTAGATTATTTAATTAGAATAAAAATGTGTACTTCACTGAATTTGCTTATTAGCATATCAGTCTGTATCCAATTTGCTACTCTTTGATTATAAATGCATACAGAAACAACTATATACACACTTCTTTATCTCTGCTCGCATAGCTGTGCATACAGTACATACTGTGAATGTGTAACAATGTCTGCACCTGTGGCCGAACCACTATAGTGCATATGTTGTTTTGCCATCATGGCTTCAGGGTTTGCATCTACAATGTACAATTCATACAGCACTGACAACTTTTTATGTATCTCATAGTATGCATTAAGTATGAAATCCCTGATCCTATTGATTTTATTCTTCATATGGGATAATAAACATATTTATTTTGTTACTGAGTTGCACACTGGCACATTAATTGAGCTCAATTTACTTCACTTCAATTATTGATGCAATGGCACATGCTACTCATTCTGCACCTCTCGTACACGCTAGTATGAGTGGAGCGGCCGAGATTGTTTATTTTAACCACTGCCCATTTACTGATCTTCTGGTCTTATAGTGGTAGATCGATATTCTTGTTTAATAGTGACACCAATGTAACACTCAATGTACACATGTTTTTTTGTATTGTATTACCTCTCTGAATGTCATACCTTTTATAGAAAATATGTTTCTATTGTTTTTCTATTGTACTATTTTCAAGCGCTGACATTTAATTGCTTCCTGTTTACTGTTCTGATGTCCTCTATATGTAGACTTCCCTTTGGTAGTCAATTGTGGGATCCATTTGACAGCATGCATTATTGTTTCCACCCCCCAACTATTCAAACTGTCTAATCGCATTTGCTCTGATAATGTAACACTTGAGAGCTGGTTTCTATGATTTAGACAATTTACATTTGATAAAGCCACTGCTTGTGGCGAAACGGCTATCACTTAGGGACTGCTTATTTGTTACCCCTACACCTTATTTATAAGATGTACCCATTGCAGTCACATAGGGTTGTTACGGCCTGCAGTTTATAATTGGATAGTGTGATCGAGTAGTTATCTGATCATATCTACTATCATATTGTGTTTAAATATACAGTTTTTAACTTATGGACTAGAAAAGTTGAGATTGGGTCTAAATGGGAATAGTGATCAGAAGCACACTAGTCTTTAGATAGCACTATAGGGTTGCTTTTATTCACTCCATACTAATAGGCTTTGTTGCTTAGCTCATAGGGACTCTAATAGGATTTTCAAGATCAAATTAGTTGAGCCTTCCAGCTAGAAGGATCTTTTGAGAACATAGGCCTTCTTCTTTCATCTATCAGTATTTCTGTTTTTGATTGTCAATATGGAGCGACAGATACATATTACGGTGGTATATTTAGTATTTTCTTCAAGCCTATTTGTTGGTGCTAAAGCATACCATGCTCCCAACACCTTTGTTTTTTTGAGTGGCATAGATTTTCTTGTGTATCCGATTTTTATTAGTTTTCCAATAATGAATGGTGTCATGCACATGGGCATTGCATACAGTTCTACTTCCAAGAAGCCTCTAAAGTAATAGGTTCTTATTTTTTTTAAACCCCTTTCTGTTCTCCCTCATAAGTTGTCATGTTGCTCAGTTGTGACCAAAAGCAGTACCAGTATGCTAACTAGCAGGCAGTGAGTGACATGTTGTGTCTAGTGGGTGTGTATTTACGTTACAGTTGTGTAACATGGCAGCTCTCATGAGAGAAAGGAGGAAGGAAATGTAGCCTGGGGGCATTTTAGAATACATTTTATATCACAATTATATTTAGTTGGATAAAATAAGTTAATTAACATGGTTAAAGCATTCATATGCAACAAAACAAGTGACTAACGAGACCCTTTAAGAATGGTCTGTGTGCTGCCAATTGATAGAGCCTTGGGTGGTGAGCATAACAAATGAAAAACAGAGCGTGTTAGGATTGTTAGACTGTGAAATAACCTGTCACACAGCTGTAAAGCATCTTTATTAATTAGAGAACAAGTATTTATTTCTATAATGATATAAATGGGTAAAATGGAATATTTGGCCGGTTACAGCCAGTGAACTAAATCTAAGATTTTAGTTTCTGTTTGCTGAACAGTCTTTCAGTTGTAAAAAATAACAGAAACATGCAAAGTTCATTTTAAAGGGTCATTAAAGCACCAACAGTTACATAATACAATTAAAACATGTATGTTGTAAACTTTAGAAAATCATTTTCTTTTTTTTTTTTATTATGAAATATGGGTCTTCACCCACTAATTGGGTTTACCAGCCACATAACTTTGTGTTTGAGTTTGAAATTGTGCATTTACTGTTGCTTACTTATTCAGTCATGTCAGACTTTCCGTCACCATATGAATTGCAGCATGGCAGACCTCTGTTAGTCACTGCCTCTCAAGCTCATGTTTGTTGCTTCAATTACCTCATCTATCCATATCTGCTTATGCCGTCTATCTACCTTCAATCTTTCCCAGCATCAGAATCTTCTGTAGGGATTCCTGCCTTCTCAAGATATGGACCCTATATTTGAGCTTTAGCCTTATGATCAAACCTTTCAGTGAACAGTTTGACTTAATTTCCTGTAGTATTGATTTATTGGATCTTCTTGCAGTCCAAGGAACTCTAAGCAGTTTTCTCCAAGATCCCAATTGAAATTCATCAATTCTCAGTTATTTATGGTCCAGCTCTCACATCTGTATGTTACTATTGTGAATACCATAGTTCTAGCGGTGTGGGCCTTTGTTGAAATTGTAATATCTTTATTAGCTGGTCCAGACTTGTCATAGCTTTCCTGCCTGAAGTCACCATCTACAGAGATAAAACATTAGTGGAGCTGAAAAAGGCAAAAACTTCACCATAACATTCGGTAACACTGAAACAAAGCAGGGGATAAATAACACACAAGTCTATATTTAATCAACAGAAACATGTTTTATTGGCCGTGCAACCAGCCTTTCCAAACCCAGAAAAACATATTCAACTCAATGATTAATTTACTTACCAACAATGAAACAAGGAAGTAAACTATTACCTGTTACAGAAGAATTGACTGTCATAGATTTCTATGTGATTCCTCCATATTGTCTGTTGTCCTCCTTGGCAATGACCATGATTCTCTGGGAATTTAGCTGAGGAACCTTGGGTTTCAACATAGAGCTCCTGTGCTTAACCTTTAGCAGCAGGTTCTTGCTATCACCCTACCTTGTGACTGATAGATAATGGCAACATTGCTACCATAGATGATGGGGAGAGACCGTTGGTTACACTAAACAATGTATATGGAACAATGGAGAATTTCACTACACAGCATAAATAATCATTACATGAACACTTGAATAAGTTCCCATGTGCATTGTGACAATTGTATATGTTCTGAACAGGGACGTTTTAATTCCACAAAATGGAAAAAATCCATTTGAATCGTCTTGCTTTTGTAATTTATCTATGAATGAAGTATGTTATAAGCATGACATTCATTGCATGTACTGAAAGATATTTCATAGAAAGGTTAAAATACGAATGTCTAATGCAAACAAGCCTTACGTACTGTTATTGATACAATAAGTTAATGTCCAAAGATGAAGATAATATCAACTGTAGTTTTGTTTTTCTTGTTTTCTTGTTGTTTTCCGGTGTAAATTAGGACACAAACTAGAGCTGAAATGAGCTGCTGTGCTTGGATGAAGCTCAGAGGTATAATTTCCTTGTTGAATTATATTATAATTCTCAAGATTTCCAGTTGCGGTTAATGTGGCTTGTGCTTTCTTTATTAAATTTCCATATTAGATGTTTGTAAAGACTCTTCGCTTCACCACTTTTATTCCTAGAATACTCCCAGATGGCTATATGAAAATCTATATGGATAAAGGGAGCGCGGTCTGTTTCGCAATGTGTGTGTGTATGTACTTTGCATAGATAAGTAAACGGAGTCGCTTTATGTGTATATGTGTGAATGTGCAAAATGAAGAAGATATTTACACTTACTTTATATTCTGATATGTTCCTTCAAATTTCAATCTATCTACACATAACAATAAACTTACCACATAATATACAATAAATGTTGTTTTGAATATTTTTTAAAGAAACTATATTGTCTTTCCCCAGTTCTGCACATGGTGACAAAATGTGCTTATAGTAGGTTTCTGCAAATATTGTTGTATATTTGTATGACCATAATTTACATTTTTTGTCATGGTAAAGCACTTAATGGATGTCTAAATTTGTCAGTGTAGGGTGATAAGTAAATGGTACATTAGCAATTGATTGAGCTTTTAATATTTTCTTCACTTGACTTGACACTTTTTGTATGTTTCCGCACACTTACTGTGATGTAGAACATGGAAAAGTCATTTTTTCTTTGTATTCACTCGGCAACAACAAAATGTGTTTATGGTGATTTTTTTCTCTATGACTAATAGAAAAGTTCTTCATGAAAAGAGAATTGAAGAGCACTTTAGGGGACATTAATGTCTAAAGTGTAGCAAATAACTGTCCACAGTAGCACATGCTATTATATTAGAAAGTGCTGTTGTTTATTAGATGCTATGAAAAAACAACCTTTTGCACAAGTCAGAGTTACCACAATCCTTAGATAATCCTTTAGTACATACAGTTGGTATCTGCAATTGTTTCCTACTGTCCATTCCTATAAGGCGGAGCTGCAATATGATGAGGTTAGCATTTGGAATGAAGAGGGAGACATGTGGTAGTAGCAATCACTCTGGCAATATCTCTACGCGTTTCACCCACTATAAGGCTTCTTCTGATTGTATCCAAATTAGCACTTTGTACAGAGACAGCACCATGAACAGGTCTGCTCATGACTCTATTTAAATAAACACTTAAAATTATGTATTTTCCCTTTGATATTTCTACAGGTTATACAAGAACTGAAATGAGGCTACCCTGGATTTAGTTTTTCACAAATAATATTGATATAGTATCAAATGTTGAAATATATATGGCAACCTTTGGGAAACCATGATCAGAACACAGTCTCATTTGAGATTGATTTAAAAAAACAAAACTGGGGGCCAACAAAAGCTCTTAATTTTAAAAAGGGCAGACTTTAACAGTCTAGGGGCAGCAATACAAAGTATAGACTGGGACAGAGAACTGATGGGTAAAAATACTAAACATAAATGGACAACATTTAAATCCTTACTACATATACATACACATCGACATATACTGTGTGGGAATAAAAGTAAAAGGAGTAAATCCCATCCAATGTGGCTTAACAATGATTTAAAGATCAAGATACAGAGTAAAAAACAGGCATTTAAATTATACGAACAAGAGGGGACAGAGACTGCTTTACGGGAATACAAGGAAATCAACAAGGCAGCAAAAGAGCTATTAGACTGGCTAAAATAGAAAATGAAAAATGAGTTGCAAAAGAGAGTAAGACTAACCCTAAAATATTTTTTAAGTATATTAATGGGAAGAAGGCGAGAAAGGAAGCTTTAGGAACATTACAATGTGACACAGGCCGTCTGATAATTAGTGACCAGGAAAAGGCAGATGAGCTAAATAGGTTATTTTCTTCGGTATACAAGGGAGGTACCAGTGGTTGGGCAACATAATGGGGCTACACTACCTTTGCCAAATAATTGGTTAACACAGGAAGTAATCCAAAAGATGTTGGAAAAAATAAGAGTTAATAAAGCCCCAGGTCCTGATGGAATACATCAATGGGTAATGAGGGAACTGGGTTCTGTAATAGCAAAACCATTATATCTAATATTTCAAGATTCACCCAACACAGGGTCTCTACCAGATGACTGGAGAAAGGCAGAGGTGATACCTATATTTAAGAAGGGAGCAAGAGCAAATCCGGGGAAATATAGACCAGTGAGCCTCATTTCTGTAGTGGGAAAGCTTGTAGAGGGTTAATAAGGGATAATATACAAGAATATGTCTATTTGAACAGGATTATAAGAAGAAGCCAACATGGATTTATGATGGATAGGTCATGTCAAACAAATCTAATTAGTTTCTATGAGGAGGTTAGTAAGAACTTTGGTCAGGGCAACTAAGTAGATGTAGACTTTTGGTATTTTGCAAAGGCTTTCAACACAGTATCAGATGGGAGACTATTGTGCAAACTAAGGGATACAGGAATTGCAGTAAATATCTGCTCATGGATCGAGAGCGGACTATAAGACATGAAGCATAGGGATGCTGTCAATGGAACATATTCAGATTAAACTAATGTGGTAAGTGGGGTTCCTCAGGGTTCAGTATTAGGTCCTTTCCTTTTTAACATTTTTATTAATGACTTAGAAGTAGGTCTGGAAAGTATTGTCTCCATTTTTGCTGATGACACTAAGTTGTGCAAGGTAATTCAATCAGATAAGGATGTGCTTTCCCTCCAAAGGGATTTGCATAAATTAGAGGAATGGGCGGCTAAATGACAGATGAGATTTGATATGAATAAATGTAAAGTTATGCATCTGGGAAGGAAAAAAAGCTATGCAATTTAAAATCTTAATGGAGCAAATCTAGGGGTATCAGATATTGAAAGGGATTTGGGAGTGCTTGTGGACAACCACCTAGGTAACAGTGCTCAATGCCAAGCAGCAGCTGCAAAGGCAAGATATAATATTGCCACTATACAAATCCCTAGTACACCCTCATTTGGAATATGTAGTACAATTTTGGGCACCACTTCCTAAGCTTTAGAGCTGGTAAAGGTACAGAGAAGGGCAAAAAACTAATAAGGGGAATGGAGGTGCTACGTTATGAAGAAAAACTTACCAAATAAAACTTATTTTCTCTAGAAAGAAGGCGTCTAACAGGAGATATCATTACATTATATAAATACATCCAGGGTCAGCATAAAGCTTTGTCAAGTGAGCTTTTTGTGCCAAGAGGTTTTCAATTGACAAGAGAGGTTAGAAGTAAAAAGATTCCAACTAGGTTCTTCACAGTAAGGGTGGTTAATCTGTGGAATTCTCTACCAAAGGAGGATGTGACAGCGGATTCGATAGATAACTTTAAAAGGGGACTGGATATATTTTCAATGAAAAAGGATATTCAGGATTATCCTGGTTAATTAGAGAGGGAGTATTGATCCAGGGAGGAATCTGATCTCCATTATCTGGAGTCAGCTAGGAATTATTTTTTTCCCCTTTTGAGACGATTGGCAATGTTTTACTTGGGTTTTGTTTCTGTCTGCCTTCCTCTGGATCAATTAACAACTAATCTGCATATTGCAGATCAGAGGAGATCTTAAAATGTTGAACTTGATGGACTGAAAGTATTTTTTCAACCTCAATTACTATGTAACTATATAACTAAATGTTTAACTTATTTCATTGGACGTTTAAGTTCTATATAACAGGGTTGAGTCACATTATTATTATTCTTTTTCATGTCAGCAGCGCATAGCCAATGAAATATGGCACATGTCATGAGCTGGCTTGATGGGTATATAAGATGACAAGTAGGGATTATGCAAACATATCATGGGTAAAAAGTGTGATTTATCTGACTTTGAAAAGGGGATTGGCTTTCGGGCCAAGGCTGGCAGTTTTCTGAAACAGTGCAGTTTGTGAACTCTTCACGTGCTGCTGTGGGTAAAGAGTACGGTGACTGGACAAATGGCACCATTGTGAATAAAAGGAATCTAAACTGCGGAGCACCACGTGCCATCAAAATCAGAGATGAACGTTGCTGTGAAGGTGAGTGAGGGTCAACCAACACACTACAGTTGAGCAACTCACTGTTCAAATGAACCAGGGTGGTTACCAGACGTGTGTCTAAAGTGACAGTCCAGTGAACCCTACTGCACGTCTGATCACTGCACCCATGCTAAGGAGGGTCAATTGTCAGCAACGGCTTCAATTTGCACAACAGTACCAAAATTGGACCTCTTCTGGTTGACATAGGGTTGCCTTCTCTGATGAGTCATGTTTTCTGCTCCATCAGCTTGAGCAAACACTCTGCAACCATTGTTGGATGGACACACTCTGGTGGTGGCAGCATTATGGTCGGGGGAATTTTTTTTTTTTGACATTATCTGGGTTCACCCATACCTCTATAAGGCACTCAACCTATTGGGTTATCTATCCATCCTTGCAGATCAAGTACACCCATACATGTTGACTGTCTTCTCTGGAACGCATGTGATTTACTAGCAGGACAATGCAACAAGTCATATGGCCAGAAATGTCTGGAAGTGGTTGGAGAGCACAGCAAATTCTTCCTAGTACTTCCTTGGCCTCAAGATTCCCTGGACTTGAACCTCATTGAGCACCTGTCTGACCACCTCGATCACCATGCTAGCTGAATGGATCCCCCACCATGCACTCTTTAGCCTTTGTTGGATGCACTGCAGTCTACATGGCTGGAGATACCCTTGCCAACTTTCCAGCATCTTATTGACTTACTACCACGCTGCTCTCTGTGATGAACAGAGGGATTATTCTACATATTAGCTAGTGGTCACAATAATATGACTCGACTGTGTATATGGATACACTTCTTAAATGACTGATAGTTTCTTCCTAGGCAGTAAACCACTCCAGGCATGACCTTTTGAGGATGATATTCCATACTAGCGCTAAACAATAGACGTGCTGTCATACAACATGTACATGTCACAAGAGTAGAAACAAAAGCAGTTTCAGAGAACGATATAAGCTAAAGGTCATATAGAAAAGAACATCAACTGTGAGCAAGCTGGAAATCCGTTCCACTCCAGTGACTTTAAATGAGAATATCCAGCTAGCTTGACAGTTCATAATTTACACTTGAAGGAGATGATTAGTGTCTTAATACATGTGTTTTTCTAAATGATGTTACTTGAGCATAACCTCAACAATCCTTATTTATTTTATTCTCTTGAAATAGCATTGTATCACTATTTAAGAAACCCATTAATCCTTAAACCAGAAAATCAGTTTGTGAATACTTACTTAAGATATAACTTGCCCTTTAAAAATGACGGCAATAAAATTATAAGGCATGGCAACGCTGTTTGCCACACAATGTAAGGCTTTTGATGCTCTGCGGACCTTCAACGCTCATTTTGAGCCTCTCCCCTCGTTTACTTCAAGTGTCCTGCTTTGCAATGATCACCTTTGGCGCACATCGCGAAGACAGATATATAAGTACAGTGTCCAACCCCAAAAAATGTGAGTACAGTGAATTAATAAATTAATATACTTACCTATTTATATGTAATATGCCACAATGAATAACCTGAAGAGCTAGCAATCTATTTGGATTTTCCTGCAACTGAAAATGTACAGTTGGACTGTTGATCACCTGAGGAGAAAGTGTCAGCAATGTAGCAAGTGTGCAGTGTAAATAGGCTGCGTGCGCGAGGCCAAACCGTTTGTGTAGGCGTGTAAAGCACCATTTTACAATCGTAATGTTATTAGTTGCAAGTTAGTGTTGTAAAATTGTGGCTTTTTCTATGTGTTACTTGGCTTGCGACCATTTTCCGTCCATTATAATGGTATATTGTGTATCTCCCTACGTTCCTGTATAACTCGTACGTGCCTGGCGGTTATTTTCTCGGCTCTGTCTTCTTTAGCCTCGTTTTCATTTATTTTTTTTTGGTTGCGTAGACGATTTGTTGAGACAAATCACTAGTAAAACAAATATAGGTAATATGCAATCTTGTCATGAAACAGTATATTTGACTAAATGTATCATGCAATTGGAATATGTTTTAAGATGTAAAAGCTGTAAAGGTAATAAAAGTGGTTAGAGATTTGTCAGTCATCTTAAATTTAACCTGAAGTTACAGGAAATATTAGATTTTAAAAGCTGTTTATACTTTTTAAAGGACATTAGATTGGAAAAAATATGTAACAAATGAACATTAGCATCTGTTAGCATTGGGCATAAAAGTACTTTTATGTAAAATGTATATACAGTATTAGTAGAAGTTGCTTGTGCCCGAAGGATGCCATGTTTGTGACTACCCTGATAAAAAAAAAATTGGACTTTAGTATCGATTATGTCCCTTTCTGGATCACTACCCTGTGGTGGTGAAAGGGTTTGTGTACCTCAATGAAGCTGTGGACTATACCGTGTAGGATCACGCAAGATGTGCAGGTCTTGGCAAAGAGGTCAAACAAATCAAGGTCCACTGGAGAAGGAATTGGCAACCCACTCCAGTATCTTCGCCTTATGTATAGGCGCAACCAGAGACATAGATAGATGTTCCTGATGTGTTGCATCCATAAGGTCATGGAGAGTTAGACACGACTGAACAACACAACTAAATAAAAAATGTATATGCAAGTGACATTTAAATCTCTCTTCTAACACATATTGCCATATATTGCATATATGCCTCTCAACCATATCTTCCTGGATGACCACCAGTCAAGCATTTCAAACACTGAGTTCCTAACTTTGCACCCCTCTACTACAGATCCCATTCCTTAAATAACCCTCACTGTTGACAATGTCATCCTTATATCCACTGCTCATGTCCTCTGACTTGGGGTTCTACTAGACCCTGCCCTCTCTTTCATCCTCACATATAAATAATAACCAAACCATGTCGTCTTCACCTAAAAAATAACATCTCCAAAATACGTCACTATTTTACACAAGACATAACTAAAATTCTAATTCACTCATATCTCACCTTGACTACTCCAACTTGCTCCTTGCTGGCTTCCCCATCTCTCATCTGTCTCCACTGGAATCCCCCCAAAAACTAAGTCAGAGGCGCTCATCAGAGAACAAACCAACCTTAATAGATTAGTTCTATGGCCATGATAAGCCACTCTGAGAGCAACCTCTTTTAGCTCACTTGTGCCCTTCACAGGGAGAAATATCCTGTAGTATATAAGTCTGGTCCCACTCAAAAGAGTGACCCAGCCCGGAAATACCAGGCAATTCTACCCTGAACAGGAGGAACAGCAAACCCCAGACGCGTTTCTGCCTTTATGGGCCTCGTCAGTGAGGTGCAGCTGAACTCTCTAAGGCACAGTGAGCAAGGGGTCCACGTCTGGAGTCCCCTATTACCCTTAGGGAGACTAAACCCTAAAGGTAATTTGCATATACAAAACAACAAAGTCAGAGGTTCTCATCAGAGAACGAACCAAACATAATAGGTTAGTTCTATGGCCATGAGAAGCCACTCTGAGAGCAACCTCTTTAAGCTCACTTGTGCACTTCACATGGAGAAATTTCCTGTAGTATATCAGTCTGGTCCCACTCAAAAGAGTGACCCAGCCCCGAAATACCAGGCAATTCTACCCTGAACAGGAGGAACAGCAAACCCCAGACGCGTTTCTGCCTTTATGGGCCTCGTCAGTGAGGTGCAGCTGAACTCCCTGAGGCACAGTGGAATCCATAATGAGCGCCACCACTAGACGCACTCTCAATGCTCAGTGTGGACAGCACCTCTCTGTCATTCACTCCATTGGCTTTCCATAGGTCAGTATTTAAAATTTTACTCTAGAGGCTAACATATAAAGCCCTTAATAACAGTGCGCCCCCTCTTATATCTTTGCCCTTGTTTCAAAATACTCCCCCAACCACTCTCTTCACTCAGCATGATCTTCTTCATTTCTCCTCTCGACACCTCCTCTAACTCCTGCCTAAAGGACTTTTCTTAAGCTTTCTTTACCTTGTCTCACTCCATCAGACTTTCTTGCCTCAAAACCTTCAAAAACTCACTAAAACACTTCACCAATCCCCACCCTTAGCTTCTAGATTGTAAGTTCTCCGGGGTAGGAGCTGTCTGCAGATCCATTTGTTCCATATTTGTATTCCACTTTACCTGTACTGTTATTAATACAACACTTCTTGCTAACTTGGAGACTGTGTGGTCTTCCTGCTTCCTGGAAGATGGGCAGAGGGATGGGGATTTGTTAATTAATTGGTGTATTCAGATATTTCAGCACAGGACACTTTCCCCTTCCTCCTATTGGCTTGGTAGACGGTAGCCTTGCTTGCCCTGCTATGTAACCACCACATTATGCCATGAACAAGGAGTACAACTATCATGAGATCTTTTCTACATTCGCAAAGTCTACTAAAATAAGGATTGTCTCAATCTTTAAGTCCATGTCTTACATTGCTGCTAATGTTGTTATTGTGTTGCATTATGGGACTCCATTAACAGGATATTCTTTATAATCTCCAGTGGCCTCTTAAACATATAAGAATTAATATGTCCTCTTCTGCGCCCTTCTACTCCTTAACATTTTCGACATAATTGTTTGTTTGCATTTAGCACAAAACCAAGAAAGATATCAAAACAGTACAATATTTAATTGTAAATCACTCGGGCAAAATCATTTATTTAAAATATATGTCGTTATGTAGATGTTTATTGAAAGTATAATTCGTTTCAGAACAGCTGCGTATCCATTATACACTCCAATGCTGCATTTGCTTCTTATGTGAGTTTCTACAATTAAATTCTATTTACTTTATAACTGACAATTGTTCTGCGTTAAATGCTATGGGACAGTTATTTCATTTAAGCACCTATCATGATATCAATCTAAATATATTTCTGTTGATTTAACTTGCCAAGCTTAATTTAATCATTTTCTAATTAAACATCAGCGGCCATACTGTGAGAAAGGAATCTGAAAAGCAAATATTCTAATAACATGTCATAATTAGCTTGGTGATTATAGGACATTTTTATAACTTATTAGGAATAAATCAATTTAGTGGTGGTGTTTAACCATATTTGTGTTTGTCTTGCTCAGTCGTATCCGACTCTCTGTGACCTTGTGGACTGCAAAACCCCAGGCATATCTTTATGTCCATGGTCATGCTGATCCACTTGGTATTCATGGCAGAGATACTGACATGGGTTGCCAGTTCGTTCTCAAGTTGGATACAGCATACAGCTCGTGGTATTCCCATCCAAGTGCTGACCAGGTCCAACCCTGGATGACTTCAGGTTGATATGACCTCTTGGTTCCCTGACTGGAATCAAACCTAGGTCTCAGCAGTGAAGGCACTGAATCCTAACCACTGGATCACCAGTGAACCGGTTTAACAAGAGCTGTATGTATAAATGTAATTTTAATCATATCAAAGGATTGATCTTCAGCTACAAGAGAATGAACAACCTTAGATTTATTTACTTTACTTTTAATTACTGAAAAGTCATGTCCAGTTAACACATTAGGGGAAAATGTACAAGAAGCGCACTAAGCTGTGATCAATGAGTGCACATTACGAATCAGAGGTATTCCGGTCTACTCGTGATTTAGTAAAACTCAGGTATTAGTAACTTGCACATCATAAATGACGGTATCATACATTACCTGCAATTGTCTGTTCTGTCTCTCTTTCTGGGCCCTCTCTCTCTCTCTGCGCCCTCTCCCTCTGTGTGCCCTCTCTCTCTGTCTCTATGCTCTTTTTCTCTGGGCCCTCTCTCTCTGGGCCCTCTCTCTCTCTCTGTGTCCTCTCTCTCTGTGTGCCCTCTCTCTCTGTCTCTATGCTCTCTCTCTCTCTGTGCCCTATCTCTCTCTGTGCCCTATCTCTCTCTCCCTTTCCCCTCTCTCGCTCTCTCCCTCCTTCTGTCTCTCCCTCCCTCCTTCTCTCCCTTCCAAGATTAATTTACCAAATGTTTTGTTTGGCTTTATGTTTTTACTATCAATTCTCTGAATTCAGATTGAAAAGAGCTTCACTTATACTATCTTTACTTTAACATACTTTTCTGAATTGTATCATAAGATTGTATTGTTGTGTCTGATTATCATTGGCCATATAGAGGCATCACGCCAGGCACATATGTCTGTGTTTCTGGTTGCACTTATCAATATGGTTTTCTTGACAAAGATATTGGAGCGGGGTTGTCAGTTCCTTCTCCAGTAGACCACAATTTGTCTGATCTCTCTGATATGACCTGTCCATCTTGGGTGACCCTACATGATATAGCTCCTAGCTTCATTGAGGCACACAAGCCCCTTCACCACAACAAGGTAGCGATCCAGAAGGAGCACATATATTAGGCCACCATCTTATTGTAATACTGTATTTGTTTTGGCAAAATGAAGAGACAATATTTATTTATATTTATATATTGCTTCTTGATCTAAAGAGCTCCTATATAATTAGGACACCTTTAGTGAACAATATGGTGATGTTTTGATTATTTGTTGAAATTGGCAAGATCCGAGTCAAGAGCATAATAGGTCAAGACAGTAGACAGAGAGAAGTCGGGTGAATGAATCTCGGTTGGAAAGGGAAAGAAAGTGGTTCTTCAAGTACATATAGGATATGTGCAGGTTGAGAGACTCTTATGTGAAGTGAATGTTAATTCCAATGAGGAGGTATGACGTGATGTGGGATTGGGCACAATGTTGGACTGTAAGTGTTGAGAGGGATTTGGGTTTCAGAGAGCATAGTACTCAACAATCCATATCCAATATAGTACAGAATATTTTTAGACTTTTCTTTTTAGAACGAGACATACAGCACACAAATAATAACAGATGTTCCTTCAAAAGAGTTACATATTTGAGTGCTACTTGGCTGCTCTCCATTTGCATTAGATAAAGGCATCTGGAATTGACACATTTTCCATTTTGCATTAAAACTCAATGTTTTAAACATTAGACATATTTTTCTCTTAGGACGAAAAACTAGTGACATTAAAGAGAAGCCTGGCATGAAACCATATATTTTAAATGTTACTTTTACATTTAATATGATGGTTTAATAATACTTATATGTTTGAAACCAAATTATGTTGACAATATCTGGAGATGTCCTAGGACCTCTTCATTCCTTTTTTTATTATATGGAGCATACGAACACATTTTTGAAATTCTCAGACATTTTAATTATTATTATATTATTATCGTTAATTGTAATGCGCCAACATATTCCGTAGCGCTATACATAAGTTGTGATGAAGGCAAAACAATATTAACACATTACAAAGATGGAGGGTCATGTCCTTGAGCATAGAATCCAGTGACCATAGAGCTTTTCCCAAACCACCTTGCAAGATTGAAAACTCGCAGACTTACAATTTAAAAGTTTTGGGTGTGGTAAAGGAGGGTGAGAAATGCAGTGTGCTTGTTGTTTACCAATTGCTTTACTATTCATTTATTTTTATTTTCTCTCATTTTTATAAGCCACTCAAATATTTTTACAACTTTTAAAGCTATATTGTGGAGATAACAAATATTGTATCATTTAAAATTATGGTCTGTAACTGGAAATGTCAATAAACCAATAACTTTTTTTTCATACTGTAAATTACACAAGTTTGTAATTTTTTAACTTCATGGTTACCCAATCCAAGCATAGACTATTATCAGCAAAACTGTTGCTTATATTTGAAACTTATTCTCAGGAGGCTAGGTTTTGTGTTCAAATCTTTTAACAATAACAATTTACCCCTGAAATTTTAATCATTATATATATATATATATATATATATATATATATATATATATATATATATATATATATATAAAAGATTTACACTTGACAGTATGTTCCTCTCAGTTTCCATCATGCTGCATATAACAATAAACTAATAAGCTCACCATATTTATTTAAGTTTAGCTCATCTTTTACAAGAAGTCAAATGTACAATAAAAAAATTGTAGAGTAGAAAACAGAGCATTCTAAATGTTCCTATACAAGCTCTCCTGCACACTCAAGTCCTGAAAGCACCATAAACAGCTAATTGCTTCCCTCAAAAAAGAGCATGTTCATGCTCTTCTTATTTATGTGTCCCCAGAATGATTATATAGGATTCCACCTTCATATATCCAGTTAGTAAGTATAATTATTAAGTCTTGCCTTGCCTTGCCTATAAAAGTAATTATGCTTTATATTGTGTGTTGAATAAGGAACTATTAGCTTTTATTAAATGCTATAATATTTTATACTTTTATTTATTTGAATACCCCCCTCCCCTTTTGCAGCCCACTGTTTCCTTTTCCATCAGAGAGAGAAACTACATTTGGAGACGTCTTTACATACCTGTACTAAAATGTGTTATAATGCCTTCCTTACAATCAATAAAAAATAATTTGAAGAAAAAATAAATTTAAGTAACTGATATTGCTATTAAAAAAGAAAATATAATGCATAGAACAGAGTTCAAAATCTGTGCCATCAGCATGCCACCTGTGACTTTAACCACCACCACGAGGTAACTACATTAAAAAATGTACCGTAATAAATAAATTAACATTTTAATTATTTTACAAACAGTTTCTTGTGTATGGAGAATGTAATAAAGTCATGTATATGTGATGAGCATGCCAATGGATATAATAAAAATGTAAATGGTGCCACTCAGTTGTATCTGACTTTCTGTGACCTCATGGACAACACACCATGCTAATCTACTTGGGTTTCATGA
This sequence comes from Discoglossus pictus, assembly GCA_027410445.1. Classification (NCBI taxonomy): domain Eukaryota; kingdom Metazoa; phylum Chordata; class Amphibia; order Anura; family Alytidae; genus Discoglossus; species Discoglossus pictus. The sequence continues at coordinate 83,529,095 of CM050175.1, read as the reverse complement.
CAGAGATACCGGAGTGGATTGCCATTTCTTTCTCCAGTGGGAAACAGCATCCAGCTTCTGGTATTCCCAGGTGGTCTCCCATCTGAGTACTGACCTGTGTGACTTTTTGGTTCCCTGGCTGGATTTGAACCCAGAATGCTGTGGTGAATATAACCGTATCCTAACCACTGGGCTACCAGGGAACCCTTATGAATATAGTAGTTATATATATGTTTTAAAATTAAAGCAGCAAACACAACTTTTGGTGCAGCAGCAGTGGGAACGGAGATGCACATGTACATATGTACCTAGCTATGTGGTTTGTGCCGTGGGTGCCACATATAGATCCAACCCTGTTGTCCCCTCTTGAGACCTGATAGAGTGTCGTGCATGTCTGCTGAAGTCTAAAACACCAAAGCTCAAATTTTTGTTTAGTTTAATACTTATGTTGCTAATCTAGTAACTACTAAACAAATCAAACCCTATTATATGGACATGGCAGTGTCCCTTTAATTCTCTATCTCACATTGAGAATTGCATTCAGTGTCCCCTGAGAGATTGTAGTGTGCTTAATAGATGTCTGCTTTCTTCTTCCATTTCTAAAATGTATTTCTCTCACAAAAAATGCCCCTCTTGTGATTACATTTCTAGATATCTTTTTACAGCATTTTGTTGCTTTATGGATTTAATCTGTTGATTTAATCTTAAGAAGTATTTCTTTTTACATGTCACATTATCCAGTACTGCTGGAAAAAACTAGCTTCACACAAGAGGGAGCTCTACCAATCATTCTTTCCATTGACTACACAACATCCCAAGGCACTCAACTGCTTGATAGTAATTAAGGTATTTAGTTAATATAAATATGTATATATTACCAGGACACATGGAGCCCGTTTCAATTGCAAGCCCGCATCTTGTGGGATCCAGGCCATATGTCTGCGGGAGTGCTGCGGGCTACCGTTCGTCTCTGATTCCGGAGCTATTCAATTAAAGGAATCCGCAAGTTACGAGCCCAAAGTCGACTCCGTAAACCATGCACTTGTTTGTAGCAGTTCAGGGCGGGAATATGATCAATTAAGCAAGACCGTAACCTCCCATTTCAAAACAGCCAATAGAAAATCAGACCGTCATCAACACGGTAGTAAAAAAGGAAGGGTACATGTCAATCAATTAGGTTCGGGGGTCCGATATGCGATGGCACTCGCAAACCCTCGAAGTACAGAAATTTAAAAATGATTGCCAATATTGTTCTAGTCCATGTGGGTGGCCTGATATGTATTAACTCATTGATTCCCGAGATCGATATAACCCCAAAATGAAATTATTATTATTTTTCCTGCCGATTTGCGAGCTTGGGACTGTTGTGCAATTAATTCTAATGTCTATCATCACTTCCCCCGTTATTCACAGTGCAGTTGTGATTTTTTATTTGCTTTTACAGTGCTACGATCAGGTGTTTAACCCCTTTGCCGGTCCTCTCTAGCACTTGTAGGATATTCTCCTACATTTGCCATTTACAGGAGTGAAAACATTTGTGGCCTTGGGGATTTGGAGCAATTGAATAACGATTTACGATTTTAGCGATTGTAACTCTTGCAGAATTGAAAGATCTAAGGCTTAGGGAGGCTGTTATGTCCTGGGTTTAATCATTGCAGAGTTTTCAAGCCCGTAAGCCGTTAATCGTATTTACGGGCTCCAGTGACTTACGATTGCTCAATTGAATCGGGATCCTAATCCTTAATGGTGTGCTAAAGGGAAAACAGTGGGTACATTTAAATACTTCTTTGCAAGCCAATACCCAGAATCCTTTGTGATAGTGTTGACATCGTTCACTGAGAATCATGTGGAAATAAATCCGATCTCTGACTCTGCTTGAGACATGTAAGTGTACTCAGAATGATCTTTTCTTTCCTAAGTAGTTAGCTAAATTAAATGTCTTTTAGGAAATCCACAAAGAATTCCTCTACCATAAAATGACTTTCAGCAGCTTTTATACAACAGATATGAGAAGATTTCACAGCTGTGACCACTTAAATAATACAACATTTAATACATTATTTGACTTTTGCACATAGATCGGATTTATAATATGTGCTATTTATTACATTTCAAAATGTGTTTCCACTCATCTGCATAATGTCAAAGACTTTCCTGAATTCTAGTTTCAGAATAAAAAAATTCCATTTAACAAATTCATATGGAATGTATATTAAAACTGCATTCAGAAGTTGTATAATTATGATTAAAACAACAATTTTATCTCTATATATAGCTTAAATAAAAACTCATGCAAACTATGTAGTGTGAGAAAAAGCTAGCTCTGTAAAGCACACATTTTTAAGCTTTAGTTTTCCACTATGATTTTCAAACATTTATTTTCCTTCACTAAATGTGGTGTACATCTGCTGCGCCCCTAGGCACCGCAGCTTTCTCCCTTTTGTAACTCTCTAGTTCTAGTGGTGAGTCTGTGTGCTGCAGTATTTCCTTATTTATACCAAGGAACATTTTGAAGTGTGATATAAGGCACCATTCACATGGAAGCGCCTCTAGGCGACTGCCTAGTTGACCTAATGAGTCATTAATTCAAGGGTACAATTCAATTATTTTAGCAGATGTCAATTTGCATTATCACAAAAATATTGTACATATCCTGAACACAGCACATTTGTATATCCGCATAAAAGGACACTCCCAGATCAGACTTACTATAAAGGTACAATACGAATACAAGACTATATTGGATGAATTGGAAGGTGATTCATAGAATGGAGACACCACTGGTATCTAATAGATATTATTGATAGTATATACGCTGTAACTCTCTGTCCCCAGGCTGTGCTCATGTGTCTTTAGAGAAATTCATCTGTAATGATTAGCTGTCCTTAAGATCAACTTGGTTTTACAAATGTCTGGCAACAAGGTGTAAATTAAGACTCTGGTATCACAGTTGGAGAGCGGTGAGTAAAGCCAAAATCAACTGCTTTTGCCTGAAATCATATCTGCTAATTTTACATTTTAGGGTTAGCATTTCATGATTAATTTATTCTCCAAGGTTTTCTATTTGTGGTTAATGAAGATCATGTTCTGTTTATTCAAGTTCTGGGTCTAAGCTTGTGGCAGATCTCATGCCTTAGCACAACTAGGACATGTACCACAGAAGATACATCTTGGTCTCTCTATCAGCCAATCACATCTCACCGGGGACTGTGTATTGCTGCTGCAACTGCCCCTCAGTGCCTCTTCTTGGTTCCTGTAACTTGGAGTACTTCTGGTTGTCTTCCTGCTTTTTTTTTACTATAGTTCCTGTTCCCTTTTGGACTGATTTCGCATTGCTGACCCAGATTGCTTGTGACCTTGTTGGAATTCTGATCCTGATCTTTGGCTTGCCTGACCAATCCTTAGCCTGTGCACTTGGACTTGTCATCCTCTAGTACTTTGCCTTGACATTTGTAAATACTGTACTCGACACTGCCTTCAGCATTCGTATTCCCCAAAGACCATATGAAAATTATAGAGGTATGCATCATATTGTGAGTTCCCTACTTAAGCAATTTAAACAATAACAGCTTAATGTAATTTATTTAAAATATTTTTTGTGTCTTCATTTGTTTTTGTATATACTCTACACTATTGCTTTGTGTGCCAAAGGAAAATCCAACCTATAGTACTAGTGAGTAGGGTCACAGACTGCTTTTCTAGCTTATGCTCCTGAATGCCCATAAATAAAATAAAGATATATAATAGTCAGATTCTATTCTCCTGTTTCCATGACCAAAAATCCCCCAACATACACATTTTAACCAGATTATGAACACTTATATTTAGGTTACCATTGTTATGGTAAAATAAGCATTTTCCTATTAATAAATTAATCTCAATATCCACTTATTTTACCTTTTTTTACGTTTATTAATTTTTACATTTAGATCTGCCCCAACTATGATTTCTCACAAGTTTAACATTTAAATTGCTAATTCTCACTTTTTAATGAAGCACAATGGTAAATTCCTATTGACAGTAGCTCGACTTTTGCCACAACCAGCACCATGGACAGCACCTCAATTTTAGAAATTGGTGATCATATCAACTTTCCATAATATAATTAACTGCCATCTTCATTTAATAAATGAATATTCCTCATTTACTGCCAATAGCAGAAGGACCTAACCGTGTTGTAGACCCTGGTACTTTGCACCTGCTGCATCAGCAGTAACACAGTGACATCCACCCCTGAATCTTGTAATTGCAGAGACACTAGCTGAGCACATGGGAATGAGGGAACTATATCCACCATTCACCCCAATGGCTGCTTGATACTCTCAGTAATTCAATGGTTTGATAGCAATACATATGTTGAATTGATATATATTATATGCAAAATAAAAATAAAAATAAATGAAGTTTTTCCTATTTCTTGAAATTTTTTAGTTATCATTCATTCTAACCAGATCAAAAATAAAGTTTGAATTCAAGTAACAACATTTTCACAAAGCAAAACTCAATATATTTTCTGGTTTACTAATAGAAATATGTGTGATGGATATTATATTCTATTTATGGAACAAAAATAAATCATAATGTGTTTCTTTGGTGGATTGTTTCAATGTGCTTTAAATGTGCAACCAAATGGGGCTGAATTTCTAAGTGTACAGAAGGAGAAGTAAATGAAATGTCTTTCAAAGAATACACAAGAGATCTTTCTACTATAAAAGTGATAAAACATTTCCAGTGGCTTTTATACAACCAATATAGAAAAAGATTTCACAGCTCTGATCACCGAAAAAAGTTCAATATATAATCAGGCTTTTAAACAGAATTAGCAAATTCAATTACATTTCAAAATCATTTTACTATGTAACACTCCATTTAACATTTTTTTTATAGAATGGATGATAAATATACATGGAGAAATTTTTATTCCGAAATCAAATGATCACTGTATTTATGGAATATTTTTTTTAAAAATCCAATAATAGCAAAATATCTCAAATCAAATCCTATTTATAAATATAGTGTCATATATATTTTTCTGTGTCAAGAAATCAATATAAGCTTCAGTAATCCTCTACTATGTCTTAAAGGCTAGATTTGCCTTGCTGGTCAATTATGTTATGTTTAGTCTTTTTTGGATCAAAGCTTTATATATTGCTGTTTCCTGTGCATTTTTTGGCTATATGTTGTTATTTTCAACATGTTAGACTTGTTATCCTAGGGTTAAAGCTAGTTTTGTGGCTTTATCCCTTGTTAAGCCTTCCAGATAGGAGGTATCCCTTTAAGGATCATAGATCGCTTCTATCCCCCTACGTCTAGGCATATGAAGTTAGTCCTATACTAGCAATTTTGGCTTTAATAGAGACATTATTTTCAAAACCTATAAATAAAATACATTTTTCATTTTTACTTTTAATTCACCATATATCCTTAGGTGTTAGGTACAAGGAAACTAGGCTAACCTTTGCTTTATTTCCTCCTCCATTAAACAAAGAGAGCCAGCCAATGCTATTGATGCCAGACAATGTGTCAAGAAATAAAACTGAATGGCTTCGACCAAATGTGTTAGATATCAGATAGTCTTCCGTAGTCTGAACACTTGAACATGCTCAATTTCTTGATATATATATATATATATATACATATAAAAATATAATATTTTACCATTCACATCCATATTTGTGTTACATATACCAACTTTTGTTGGTATATATAACATATGACCATCATATGGAAAATATAATGATCTTCTCAAGGAATCTAGCCATAACTTCCATATCACTCTAAGCAACGCCAAACCTGTTTCACATCATACTTCCATTGTTTTTTAGATGAAGTATATTTAGCATTGCAATTTATTAACAATTCGCACAATTTTGTTTAACAATTTGAAATAAGTTTACTCTTCCTTTCAATTTTAGCTTCTACATATCCTATCAAGTGCCTCCTTAACCTAAAAAAGAAAGACAGGGCCGAGAGTTTTCTTTTCATCTGTTCTCACATGTTATAAGAAACAATGGGGCCAAGAGTCTTGTGAATTTCTGAACTGTAAAATCTTGCAGACCTTGAAATATATATCTTGGTAATAACACACCATGACCCTTAGTTTACTGTTCTTTCTTCAAATTGTTTAGTAACACTAAAGCAATTGAAATGGACTGTTGATTATTGATTTTTTTGATGTAATGTTAATTTTTTATTTAATATCATTTATTTGCAATCCCAAAATAGCATTTGTAATGTTAAAAATGCCCTTATAAATGTCAATTTTGGACTAAAGTGATGCATTAAGCAAAAAAAAATCTACACCAGTGCCAGCACAAGTATAATTTTATTTGTGAATTTGCCAATAAAAGATGGATTGCAAAAATGATTCATCATTCCAACAGATATATTTAAAATTAGGCAGTAATAGCATGCACTCTTCAGGCACAGATGTTGAGCATAATGGCATGTGTAATTTAGATCATTTCTGATGTATCTAGAATAGATTATGCAATTTTTTATCAAAACCTACAAATTGGTATTTTAAGTGTTACCACAATGTAGCGAAAGATAATTATATAATTTTCAGTTGAATATTCATAGAAGCATACTTTCTTTCTTTCTTGCATTGCTATTAGGCTTTGATACTTTATATCTAGTTTAATTTTTCTTCTCTTGAAATACATCAGACACATCATTACAGATCCAAGTGCAAATTGAAGGAACTCTTTAGGCAAAAAAATTAATTGTATACATTTTTTTTATCTAGATTAAATACTTAGGGCCATACTCAATTTCAAGCCCGCAACTCGATCGCAGATAGCCAAATGTCTGGGAGTGAGTTGCAGGCTCCCATTCATCTCCGATTGAGATGCTATTCAATTGCTCAAGCCCGCAAGTTATGGGCCCCAAGCTAAAACTGTAAACCATGCACTGGTTCAGAGCAGTTCTGGGAATACTGTTCTAGTCCATATGGATGACCTGATATTTATTAACCCATTGATACCCGAAATCGATAAATACCCTAAAATGACACATTAAAATAAATATTATTTCCTGCCAGTTTGTGAGTTTGATACTGTTGTGCAATTAATTCTAATGTCTATCATCGCTTTCTCCATTATTTACAGTGCAGTATGGATTTTTTTATTTGCATTTACTTTGCTACAAATACAGTATCTCACAAAAGTGAGTACACCCCTCCCATATGTGTAAATATTTTATTAAGTATTTTCATGTGACAACACTGAAGAAATGCCCCTCTGCTACAATGTAAAGTAGTAAGTGTACAGCCTGTATAACAGTGTAAATGTGCTGTCCCCTCAAAACAACTCAACACACCGCCATTAATGTCTAAACCGTTGGCAACAAAAGTGAGTACACCCCTAAGTGGAAATGTCCAAAGTGGGCCCAAAGTGTCAATATTTTGTGTGGCCACCATAATTTTCCAGCACTGCCTTAACCCTCATGGGCATGGAGTCCACCAGAGCTTCACAGGTTGCCACTGGAGTCCTCTTCCACTCCTCCATAATGACATCACAGAGCTGGTGGATGTTAGAGACCTTGCACCCTCCCACCTTCCGTTTGAGGTTGCCCCACAGATGTTCAATAGGGTTTAAGTCTGGTGACATGCTTGGCCAGTCCATCACCTTTACCTTCAGCTACCTTAGCAAGGCAGTGGTCGTCTTGGAGATGTGTTTGTTGGAATAATGTTGGAATACTGCCCTGTGGCCCAGTCTCTGAAGGGAGGCATTAATTCAAAAGAAAAATCACTGTTGTATTCATAATATCCCTCATCTTTTATGAACAAAACGTCTTCTACATATAGCAAGGGAGAGGGAAATTAGGCTCCACCACTTTGATATGTATATAATTTACATGAAAAAAATCTGAACTTTCAGATCTATATAAATATCTGATCCTAGTTAACAATTAATTTTAATTGCATATTGAAACTCTAAAATGTGACGCAAAATCACATTTACCGCATTTCTATTGTATAATTGATTTAAAATATATGTACTGTGACAGAGTGATACAAGAGATTTGTATGAGCCACAGACTTTACAAAGCTCACTTTCCCCAGAATGCCTGAAATAGTTAACTTACCGGAGCAGTTTGATTAGATAAAGCTGAGTACAGCTGACTAAAGACTGTTTCTGAATGAGGCCAAGTTTGCATTATAGCTGGATATAGTCTGACTTTGAGGCCTGTAGGGTGTGTTTGGGCCTGCAGCCTGTGAGAGGCTGTGAAATATCTGTGTGCATCATTTACTTGAAGCAGAAAACTAAATATTGTTCTGTTTTTGTTTTGTGCTTGCTCCACACATGTTTAGCTAGATGAAAGGCAGATAGTAGGGAACTGTCTATCCGTAAAGGTATTGCTCTGGTGTGTGCTAGGCCTGTTGTTTTCTTTGATTTGTTTTTTTGGATTATTGTATAACCATGTCAAATGTATTATAGCATAATTTTCCTGAAACAAGAGCACCCAGTGGAGACCAATAACTTACCACAGTACACACATGTTAAAGCACAGCTATTTTATTTTCAAACAACATCTCATACCAATAATGACCTTTATAGCAGTGGTTCTCAATACTTTTGGCCTAGGGTCCATCTGCCTTTTGATGCTCATGGGGACTAGCTGTGAGGCCCAGAAGGCTTTTAATAGGATGATATGTAATGTTACTTACTGAATTTTAATTTAGCTTTGCTCTGATTTAAATACAGTTTAACTCCTTAATGGTTCCTTTATAATCTACATGTAGCTGTGACTAATGGTGATGGTACATGTAATAGACTCTCCTTACCCCTGGCACCAGCAGGAAAGGTAGAAATAAAGTAAAAAGCACTCAATCTTAGAACAAATGGGCATAGTAAACCACTCACAGGGAAGCCTCTTTTAGCTAATGTGTTCTCTTCACAAAGATTAATATCATGTAGTATATCAGTCTCAATAGAGTGATACAGCCCCAAATTACAGTTGTGCTCAAAAGTTTGTATACCCTGGCAGAAATTGAGAAATGTTGGCATTTAAATTGAAAATATGACTGATCATGCAAAAGTAATGTATTTTATTAAAGGATAGTGATCATATGAAGCCATTTATTATCACATAGTTGTCTGGCTCCTTTTTAAATCATAATGATAACAGAAATCACCCAAATGGCCCTGATCAAAAGTTTACACACCCTTGAATGTTTGGCCTTATTATTGACACACAAGGTAAAAACAAACAGGTTAAAATGACAATCAACGTTTAATTTCCTACATCTGTGGCTTTTTAAATTGCAATTAGTATCTGTGTATAAATAGTCAATGGGTTTGTTAGCTCTCACGTGGATGCACTGAGCAGGCTAAATACTGAGCCATGGGGCGCAGAAAAGAACTGTCAAAAGATCTGCATAACAAGGCAATGGAACTTCATAAAGATGGAAGAGGATATAAAAAGATATTCAAAGCCTTGAAAATTACAGTAAGTACTGTTCAATCACTTATTAAGAAATGGGAAATTTGGGGACATCAAGCCAAGGTCAGGTAGCCCAAGAAAGATTTTAGTCATAACTGCCAGAAAAAATATTTGGAATAAAAAGAAAAACCCACAGGTAACCTCAGGAGAAATACAAGCTGCTCTGGAAAAAGACAGTGTGGTTGTTTCAAGGAGCACAATACGACGATACTTGAACAAAACTTAGCTGTATGGTCGAGTTGCCAGAAAGGAGCATTTACTGTGCCAATGCCACAGAAAAAGCCCAGTTACAATATGCCAGACAACACCTTGACACGCCTCACACCTTCTGACACACTGTAATTTGGAGTGACGAGACCAAAATAGAGCATTATGGTCACAACCATAAGCGCTATGTTTAGAGAGGGGTCAACATAGTGAAAACTGATAGTTTTGAGGGTATGTGAACTCGAAAGGCACGGGGAATCTTGTGAAAATAAATGTCAAGATGAATGCAGCATGTTATCAGGAAATACCGGAAGACAATTTGCATTCTTCTGCATGAAGGCTGCACAAGTGATGCTCTTGGACTTTCCAGCATGACAATGACCCTAGGCACAAGGCCAAGTTGACCCTCCAGTGGTTACAGCAGAAAAAGGTGAAGGTTGTGGAGTGGCCATCACAATCTCCTGACCTTAATATCATCGAGACACTCTGGTGAGATCTCAAACGTGCGGTTCATGCAAGATGACCAAAGACGTTGCGTGACCTGGAGGCATTTTGCCAAGATGAATGGGCAGCTATACCGCCTGCAAGAATTAGGGGCCTCATAGACAACTGTTACAAAACACTGCATGCTGTCAGTGCTAAAGGGGGCAATACACAGTATTAAGAACTAAGGGTATGTAAAACTTTTGAACAGGGTCATTTAATTTTTTTCTTTGTTGCCATGTTTTGTTTTAATGATTGTGTCATTCTGTTATAACCTACAGTTGAATATGAATCCCTTAAAAATGGTACATATATTACCAATTCGCCAAGGGTATGCACGACTGTACCAGACAAAGGAGAAACCACAAACCCCAGAAAAATGTTGGGGCCTTTATTGGGCTTCATCAGTGGGGTGTAGCTGAACTCTATAAAGCATAGTGAGCAAGGAGTCCATGTCTGGAGCCTCCTATCATCATTAGACTAAACCCCAAGGGCAATTTACATCAGCAAAAACAAAATCATTGGCAATCAATCCAATATAAAACTATCCTATATACATCAGTGCTATGGGAATGGTAACCAGAATCAATGGGTAAGGTCTTAGGGACCGGAACCTGTTCTAAGCATGGTTGAAATCCACTGCTTTAAAGGAATTATATCACTTACTAGCAATGAATAAGCTGTGCTATCATATAATATTCACATATTTCAGAGTGAGAAAAGCTAACGGTCTCAAAGAGCAGAGCATTAAAACCTACAGAGCTTCCACTGTGACCAAGCCGGAAATCTGTTCCACTCCAGTGACTTAAATGAAAAGATCCTGCTACCCTGACAGTTGATAGTTTGCACTTGAACGAGGAGAAGTGTGTATAAATACATATGGTTTTTTAAATGATATAATTTGAGTGTAACCTCAACAATCCTTATTTATTTTCCTCTCTAAAAAATAATTGTATCAATATTTAAGAAAACCATTCATTCTTACACTTTCAAAACATATAAGCTGCTATTAAGGGAATTCCGGTGTTTAAACTAAAATTGTATTTATTTCAAAACTGTATTTTAAAAAAATTGTGACACTATTAAGCTTCCAATATTGTCACTATGCAATCTTATATTACAATCAACAGTCGATTATGTAGATGATTATTAACGCTGTAATTAGTTCCAGTACAGATGGATATAAAGCTGCATTTTCTTCCATTGTAAGTCATCATAAATTATATTTTATTTATAACTGATAAATGTTCTGCATTAAATGATACAGGACAATTATTTAATTTGATTACTTACCATGATGTCAATCTAAAAATGTTTCTGCTGATTTAATCAACATAAGTTAATGTAATTTGTTAGTAGTTAAACATTAGAAGGCTGCCGTGAAATGGCAAAAAAACTACAATTTATGGTAATGGCATCAGTGATTAAAGCAACTTGTAGATTTTATACAATTTTACAAATATTTTATGAATAATTCAATGCAATAATGTTGTTTCAACATACTTATATCTGGAAACCACATTTTCTTAATTTTCTTTATTATTTAATTATTAAAAAGTCATGTCTAGTAAACACTTTGATTAACAACTAGAGAATATTTATAGCTCATAAAAGCTTAAACACTGGCAGGAAATGTGTTACTAGATACTCTGAACTTTCTCTGATCTGATGTGTGAAATATTTATATTAATTTGAACCTCTCCATTCACGTGTTATGCCTCATTGTGGTCTTAATTTTTTTTAGGAAGCCACTCAAATACTTTTTGGAAATTACTTGGAGAACAGTGGTGGGTGCAAATAATGTTTAATTTAAAACTATGGATAATAACTCCATATAAAGAGCTTTAAATTAGGGCACAGATTTGTATGTAGGGAGTAGCCAAACCAAGCTTTACAGATGAGACACTGCTCTAGGAGCCAATAGGAAATGTGAACATCATGAATATTTATAATAAGTAGGAAGTGCTGTAACAAGTGCTATAACTGCTGGGCAAGGAAACAGTGTATGTATATATATATATATATATATATATATATATATATATATATTTATATACATAAAGATATATTGTATGTGTATACTGTCTATATATATATATATATATATATATATATACATATATATATATATATATATATATATATATATATATACTTGTATATATATATAAAATGTTTCCTTTTTTATTTATTATAAAAAAAACTATTAATATATATATCTATAGATATAGTATTTTTTTTTTATTTATTAATATATTTTGATATTAAAAAAGACGTGAAATCTTTTTATGGCTTCAATAAATAAAGATTTTGTTGTGTGTTGAAAATGTGATATATGTATAGACTATGCATTAGAGCATTTGTTTCTCAGCAGCTTGGTTTCATGCATTAACCCCTTGAGTACTGGGTTGTGTGTTACCCTGGATTTTGTATCGTATAGCAAGCTTAATACTAATATATCATATTTTTAATTATACATATGTTGATATCAGATTGGTAAGTATCAAATAATGTTGACATTTTAGTATTTTGTAGTGCTTTTTGCACTATTGTGTCACTTAAAATGCTTCTGAGGGATCAGCAAGGGTTTAAAAAACTACTTGTGAGTGGTCTCTGGTGCTCGTAAAAATTTTTTCTTCTTTTTGCAGTTACAGCAGTGCCCTGATTTGTGAGTGATACGTAAAATCTTATTAGCATAGGGTTTTGGGTGTCAAAGTGTAAGGGAGTAGCTTGCAATTTATTTCAGTGCAAAAAATCACTGGTGATGTTTTCACTGATTTTTGGTCTTGTCGTGAAGTTAAGTAACTTTTAGGAGTTCTCTCGCAGTGTTTTAGGGATGGGGGATTAGCTTAGTTATGTAGAATTGTTTGTGCCACTATGGCACTTGTAATTGATTTTGCCGGGATTAGCATAGGTGCCATTGTCATTAAAATGTGTTTTCTTTGAGTAAATTTACATTTATGTTTTTAGGTATAACATAACAGTCATTCTAAATCACCCTCCAAGCATGGATTGTTAACAGTGTGTTGATTGTTTATAATTGCCATTTATTCTAAGGAATGTACCTGCATAGTTTTCAGCCTAATTACACTATACCAGTGCCTCATGCTGCTGATATAGACATCCTGGCCCTCAATCAATTGCAATTTGCACAATTGAATAGAGCCCTAAATAACCACATTACATATATTTTTTAAAGAAGTTTTTTGCTAGCAAGCATCTATCCAAAATAAAGGTTTTCTCTAACTACAAAATTCGTTAAAAAATATATGTTATGTGCTTATTTAGGGTCCAATTCAATTGGGCAAATTGCAATTGAATGAGGCCCCCTGTGTTTCTGAGCAGCACAAGACACTGGCAGTATGAATCCCTTCCTCTGTGAACATTGCCTTAAGTTAAAGCTGTACAAAACGACAGCTCTCATGAGAGAGAACAGGAACACAGGGCAAGTTCCATAAGGTGATAAACTGGGGCTTCTTAAAAGTAACTGAATTATAAATGTTATATCACAATGACATTGAGGGGGTTAAAACATTTATATAAAACAAAAAAGACTAAAGAGTCTTTTTAAACAGCAGTTATATTCTCGCTGTGCCTCCAATGACACCAGTTATGACCTTTAGAGACCTATATCCCTTACTAACATCAAACAAGCTACAGATGTACAATCATACAACGTGCACATGTCAAAAAAAAAAGGAGAGCAGCTTTCAGACCGTAAGACAAGGCTAAAGGTCGCACAGCACATAACATTAAAACCTACAGAAACTCCACTGAGAGAAAACGTGAAATATGTTCCACTCCAATGCTTTTAAATGAGAATATCCTGCTATCTCCACAGTACATAATTTGCACTTGAAGGAGATAACTGCATCTAAATAGATGTGGTTTTCTAAATGATATTACTTGAGCGTAACCTCAATCATCCTTGTTTATTTTCATCACTTCTATCACTATTTAAGAAAGCAGCTCAACTCAGTTTGTGAAAAAATATCAATATATATATATATATATATGTATATATATGTATATATATATATATACATACAGTATGTATGTATGTATGTATCTATTTATCTATCATTATATATCTGTATGCATATATCTATCTATATATATATATATATATATATATATATATATATATATATAGTATATAATGTCTAAAACCAGTTTAAAAACCTGCTTCCAGCTCAGAATTCAGAGAAAAACAGTTATTACACTGTATATATATATATATATATATATATATTTATCAATCTTTGTACTGTATGTATTTATATATCTATCTATAACTATATATCTGTACACTGTATTTCACGGAATTCTGAGCTGGAAACAGGTTTTTTTAACTTGTTTTAGACAGTCAAATGTGAACACAAATGTACTATTTATTTCCTGTACTGCTGTCCGGTGGAGGCTTCTATCGCTCTTTTGCCCACCATATTATAAATGATTGTTGTGGTGAACTACCTCCTCATAAGGTCCACGGTGATAGGCAGTAACCTTGAAACAGCTATCCGTGAGTAGGATTCCCAGCTTGTGTATAATCCAGCCTTGGCTTTGCATAAAAGCTGTGTAATGCAGCGGGCATAAGCCTAAGCTATGGATTGAAGAGCAAGGCATTTGTGAGCACATTTGCATGTCCCTGCTCGGCTTCCCAGAATGCAATGTAATGACTGTATTTCTCGTAATTCTTGGCAATAATTTTTTTTTTTAACTTGTTTTAGACATTCAAATGTGAACATAAATGTATTATTTATTTACTATATATATATATATATATAATGTGAAATACGTTGTTTGAACTTATTTTTAGATGTCCAAAGGTGAACACAAATGTACTCTTTATTTTGCCTACCATAAGTTAAATTAGGAACGGTGGATTCAGATAAGATCTCTAAACAACACACGTTTACACTTTTTAAGCTGGGTTGTTCATTTAGAGAACCAAGATGTCCCTGTATTTACAGAAATGTGAATGCTCGTACTCATGAACATCTTCAATTTATGGGATTGTTTGCTATTCAGTCTAGTATGAAGATAAGCAATATAATGCATAATGCAATATTTATTTATTATCACAAAATCAGTATTTAAAATACATGTGATTATGTCACATAGGTAACAATGCACAAGGTAGACAGTAAGTGAGGTCAAATTATTTGCAGCTTTTTCAGTTGCGTAGTATTTAAACATCATATATTAAACAGCGTTGTTGTTTGAAGCTACTAAGATAATATTAAAGATGATCTATTGTGCAAAGCCCATTTACTGCAGTATTTAGGTAATCCTTTATACCATCCAATTAGTATTTGGTAGCTACATCTCTCAATTCCCTGAAGAAGCCCTATAGTGTACGAAACGCATAGAGATATTATGAATGTGATTTCTACTATTATGTCACCATGTTTTAATGTCACCTTACCTGGAAGCGCAGTTGGAACTAAGAGCTGCAGCTACCAATTGGATGGATTAAAGGACTACCTAAGTACTGCAGTACATTTACTTTACACAACTGAATGCATTTAATATTATCTTAGAAGCTTCAAGACAGTCCTTTTTAATAACAGATTCTACATGTAATTATGCAAATGTTTATTAAAGCTTTAATTAGCCTCAAAACAGCTGCATATCCATTCTACACTATAATGCTGCATTGCAATAAATAAGTGATATTTACTTTATAACTGATAAATGCTCAGATTTAAATGCGGTGGGACAGTTAATTAAAATAAACACCTACCAATGTCAATTTACACTTGTTTTTTTTTTTTTTTTTCTAATTTAATTAGGAAAACGTATTTATAATGAAACATTAGCAGGCATGCTGTGAGAGAGCAGAAAACAAAACTTGAAAAAGCAAATCTACTAATGAAAGTGATAATAAGCTGAGTGCTTAAAGTAATTTAAATATTTTACAAAATGCCACAAATATTTTATGCATAATTTAATTTAGTTATGTTATTTTAGCATAGTCATATCTATTAATTTGATTTTAATAATATGAAAACATAATTTTCTAACAGCGTACTCTACAAAGAGCAATAATCTGCATAAATGTTGTTGTGGTTCCATTTTTAATGTATATTTCCATAATTTGAGTCATATTAAAGGGATGTTCCTTAGTATGATGTCCTTTACAAAAAGAGCTATACACAGCATTAACTTAATTTGCTTTATTTATCATTTTGGAAATGTCATGTCTGCTAAAAAAATTGATGAACAAACAGAGAATAATGTTTATAAAAGCTGGAAGGAGAAAAAGCTCCTTCAAGGATTTTGATCTGAACCTTCCCTAACCTGCTATGAAAGTGATTTATTGTATTTATGATTGGGCTGTGTCTCAGTTGGGGTCTATGCCTTCATAGCAGGGGTGGATGAGCCACACAGGCCATGATTTGAGGATATCCTTTCTGTACACAGGTAGGTCAATCAGGATGACTCACCTGTATGCAGCAGGGATATCCTCAAATTTTTGCCTGAGTAGGGATCTCAAGGACCACATTTGCCCACCATTGCTTTATAGTAATCATGGCTACCTTTGTAAAAGTTGAGATCCAGTCCAAATGATATTGCCAAGCCCTTCACAAATGTACCAGTTTCCTATTCAGATCCTTCCTTTCATCATCCTGTTTATAGTACTAAAGGGCTAAGCTTTCTTTTATGTTAAGGAAATGTTTTTGACAAATAAATGTAAAAATTATTAAGCTTGCCTGATAAGTACCAGCCCTCGCCACAATTAAATCTATACCCTTCCTTGCTGTGATTGCAGCAGGGAAGAGGTTAAATATTAATAAAAAATGAATGATATGGGGAAGGTTCTATGGGAGCCATTTAATCAAGCCATGTTAATTCCCAATACCTAAAACATTGTGAGAGAACTGTTACTGATCACTGCTACGAGTGAACTTCATGACAAAGCCGAAAAGCAAGGACAAATCTCCATTGGGTTTTGCACTGATAATAGATAATGAGTTACTCCTTTACAATTTGACATACAAAGCCAATGCTAATAAAATGTTTGTCCTGGGGCAGTGCTCTGAATAAAATATTACAGGTACCAAAGATCATCTCGTGAAAGCTTTTAAAGTCTTTGCAGGGTGCCCTCTAAAACTGTAACCCCCAATGGGCACCCTTGCAGCATGAGGATTCATTTTAGGTGCAAGGGGAGTTCTTTAACCTCCCTGGTGGTCTGGGTGTGTCATTATCCCCAGTGTTAAAGCAATACACTCAGGGATACTGACATGGCCAGATCGCCTTGTTCTGTCCCCCTGCCCTTACATTTAAAACATTTCTGTAGTGTAGTGAAGTGGCCCCTCCCCCCAGCCCTTGCAGCATATCATTCCCCCCTCTCCTCCCCTTACCTCTCACCCTTCTTATTCCCTTTTGAATCTCCCTTCTCCTCCCCTGCCCCCTCCTTCCTCCCCCTTCTCCTCCCTTGCCCCACCCCTCCTTCCTCCCCCTTTCCCATCCTCTTACTGTGTTACCCTCTCATCCTTCCCCTGCAGCATGTCTTCTGGCTGTGGCCGTGAATCGCTATTGACGTGACGTACATGTGACGTCACTCGGGACTCCCGGACACTGCCAGAAGACGTGCCGCAGGGGAAGGATGAGAGCGTTACACAGTAAGAGGATGGGGAAGGGGAGGAAGGACCAAGTGTGTAACCCCGAGAGTGGCTCGGTATTGGCGCTTTAGGAACACCCATGTTTATGTTGATTGGATTTAACAGGAAGAGGGGCAGTGAGAGGGCTAAGGGATGCCCAGGGATTCCCTCCAGCAGGGATTTAAATGAAAGGAATCCCCAGGGCATGACGTTCAGATTTTTTATTGGCTCCTAGTTTGGGTACCTCCTACACTGAAGACTCTTTCTGAAAAGGCAAGGGTCTATGGATGTGGGCTGAGGGCCCTAATATGGGGGAGCTGAATATTTACATAGGTGTAGAGGTGTAGTTTAGGGGAAAAAGCACCCACAGATGATTTACAGCAGTGTTAGAGCACTTGGTTTACATGGAAGCCAAGTAAATGTGTGAGTTATGTTTTATGTCTGTATAACACCTACACGCATATATAAATATATACATACACATATATACCCACAATATTTATTAAGAACATTAGTTATAATGTTATTTTGCTTTCTTTTTACTTTCTTAGTTTTACAACATGTTTACTTTTATTTTAATTACAATTACATCTATTATTGGACAGTGTTATGATATTGTATAACAATGACTCGTAACATAATTAATTGTTAATATAAAATAAGTAGTATAAAAAGAATTATTTGTCTTAATAGCAGTTGTATTATCTAATAAAAGACAAACTCTGGTAGCCAGTCACATTTTTGTAATGTATACGTGTACATAATGTGTGTGTTTCTATGGTATATTATGTTGATACCCACTATATATGTATTTCCCCCAGGGTGTTGGATGCTGTCTCCACTCTCACTGCATCACTCTCTACATTCAAACTGAACGTGCCATTAAATACCTGTATTGCTTCAGACTTGATAAAGGGAGGTCAAATCTCTCTAAAGCTTGTCACTATAAATAAAACATCTGTCCAATAAAAAAAGATACCTATCAGATTTGTATCTCCGCTTTCTGTGCCCAGAAACCGTATACAGCATATTATCCAATAATAAAATGTTTCTTTTTATCTATTGAAAAAATAAATATTGTAAATCCTTTATACCAACCTTCGCATAGATCAGCACTAGTTTGTAATATTCGGTTAGACACAGTTCATGAGTAACCGCATTTACCAATCCCTCTATTCTACGCACACATTTTACACGCTTCTTATTATATTATATCCGCAGAATGAAGATAGTCTGTACTCAACAAACCCCTTTCAATATAGCACAGAAATATTTAAATTAGGTAAAGGCATCTCAAATGAACACATTTTCCTTCATGTATTAAAAACAATATGTTTTAAACACTATATTTTTCTTTTAAAATGAAGATGAGTTGTTGTAAATGTGCAAAGTGGTGTCAAACAATATCTTATATTTCATATTTTCAATAAATTTTAAATATTACAGTACTCATTAGGGCATATATACTAAAGAGTGAAATGTTGAAGATGTCTAGATATGTCTTGGGAATTATGTTGTCTTATTTGGACTAGTGCCTACCCAGACACTCACATCTAATTAAGAGAGCCTCACAGAGATAGAAATACACCATTTTTTTAGCTTTGATTACTAGTTCACAATGCTGAGGAAAATGGCAGGCAAAAAAACAATGATTCAGTAGTCTCTAAGGAGCCCGTTCATCCATCCAGATGTTTCGAAGGAGCATGGGGGGGTTAATCTGAACTTGCCCAATTGATGCCAAGCAAACTACATGGTCCTAGCTGGGTTCAGCTCCTCCTCCTATGTTCACACTTTATATAAATATATTTGCGGAAAACTTTTCAGAACAATCATGAATAATTATGTGTGTTAGAATGTCAGCACCAATCAACGATAATTGCAAAATAATAGTCAATAATAACGCAAGATGTTCAAAGAAAAGTTTGCTCATGTTGTTCAAAGAAAAGTTTGCTCATGTTGTTCAAAGAAAAGTTTGCTCATGTTGTTCAAAGAAAAGTTTGCTCATGTTGTTCAAAGAAAAGTTTCCAGACATTGCCACCATTAGCTCATTATGATGAATGCTTCTACTGCTACTTACTCAACTATCAACACTGCTTGGATTAAAGTCTAAAGCCATTTGAAACTTTAAAGAAGGAACTTGTACGTAACTCAAGTAGTAATTAAATTAATTAGCCTAACTACTAATTTCTGACACAATTAAGCGTGGGTTCTATTTATTGCTTACTTATATTCTAGCCATCTCTCTGTGTGATCTTCTAGTTTCTGAAAACATTTCTTCCACATTTCGCCCCACCCTTGCTACGTCTTTGACTCAATGTAATATGTGTGTCTGATATAATTAGGATGTCTTAGATTAGAAAAATATAAAACCAGAGAAACTTAGATATACCTTTAATAGAAAACATTAAAAATGGAGGAATAGGCAGGATATTTTTCCGCAGACTAATCCAATTATCAGTTTTTGTTATCAGGAAGGATTCCTATAACCCAAGAGGACTGATACTGTTTCAGTCAATTTTATTTCTTCTCTTTACTCTGCATCAGTTCACATTTTTTAAGAAACAGAGGAGATCTAAAAAGGTCACGCCTGATGGACGAGAAGATTTGTCAACCTTAATTACTATGCTTCTATGTTACCATTGTTGCATTGTGTCATTTTTTCTCAGTCAATTGCAGTCAATAATGTTTCCTTTCTATAAAAATGTCAATTAAAGTATCGTAAAAAGATTAGGCAATATTGAACCTCAGGAAATTCACCCCATCTATCTGGTTTTGTGGCCTCAATTATGTTCTTTAAATCATTCACAACTAATATTACTATTGCCTTTTGATGACCTACCATTGGATTTTATTGATTTACCGTTGGCCAACAAAAAATAATTTGAAGACAATATGGATCATTGTTTCTACATTTTTGATCTAGGGACCAGTGGGTTACCTTCCAGTACTTATTGAACCATCCAGAACATTTTAATAGGGAAACACTCAACTTTAATTCCATTTTGATTTGAATAGATAGAAATATACCAGCAGATAAGTTAGTGAACTGAGACTAACGATTGTAATATATTTATCACTTCTTGTTCCTGAGGATCAGAATATGTTTTAAAGATGCACTGATGATTATCACAGTTTATGCTGGATATATGAGATCTAATTAATTGACTACTATTCATGTAGACTACAATTTAATGATATTTTGGAACAAGGACAGGTATTTTTAGTCTCCCGTACACATATTCACATGCAGCTGCTATGAATAAGCATGAGTTAGTTGAAAATGCATTTTCCAGATCTGTAATATTTTATAATAATAAAGTGTTGAAAATAGCTACTTATTTTAATTTAAAAAGTGCTAAAATACAACTTGAGAAATAATTCTGGCATATCTGATTTTGTGAAAAATGAACCATTTATCAGTATTATAATTAATAAATATATTACACCTAGATTTACCAAAATTGAGTGTTTCTCTGCTTAATGCATCAATGATTATTTGCTACAGGAAAAATCACAATCTTCACTGAAGCTTAGTGATTTTATGAGATATAAATACTTAAGCAAATTGTGTGTATTTAAATCAGATACAGAAGCAGTAGCTAGATACTAGTATGAAAAGCATGTCTGTGCTGGCTCATACAGCTGTATTATTGTTCACTGGCCGAGAATTCCACTATTCTAATTATGCATTCAAAGAAGCTGATTTAGTGATTTTTTTTCCTTTATTTTATAAAAAAGAAACTGGATTGGAAAATATTAGACTGGATGTACTAAAGTCTGACGCAGCAGTAGAAATGGCTGATATTTAGACAAAACATGTAATGGAGCTGGTCTGACAATTAACAGGATCCGCACTTTTCTTTTTTTTTTTTCGAGTTTTTTATTTATTTGTAAATAGCATTGAATTGATTACAGGCCATATATACGAACATACAAATGCTTTTTTTTTAGATAATTATGGAAATAGTTATATTACTGTAATATCCAAGGTATGGGGTCAGATTAGATAATAACTACTGTGTTAAATCTGGTATAAAATGTATTTTTAAACAGCCATATTGCTTTTTGTACTAAAATGCTCATGAATATGGTCTTGTTTTTGGTATTTACATTAATAATAGCTGATTAGTAGGCTGTTTTCAGTGGCGGAGCTAGAGAATGGAGGGCCCCAGTGCAAAAACATAAATGGGGCACTCTTCCCAAGGAGCATTGTAAAAAATCGCTACAGTTATCAAAATCGTAACTTACAACCCATCTAAGCCTTTGATCTTTCAAGCACGCAAAAGTTACAATCGCTAATATTGCAAATTGCTATTCATTTGCTACAATTCCTCAAGCCCGCAAATGTTTTTACACCTGTAAATGGCAAATGTAGAATAAAATCCTACAATTACCAGATAGGACCCATAAGGGGGTTAAACACCTGATTGTAGCACTGTAAATGCAAATAAATAATCAATACTGCAATTTTAAAAGACGGGAAAAGAGATGAAAGACATTAGAATTATATTGCACAACAGTCACAAAATCACAAAGCTGCAATAAAAAAATATTTGTTTTTATGTTTCATTTCGGTGTCATATCAATTTCGGGTATCAATGAGTTAATACATATCAGGCCACCCACATGGACTGAAACAGTATCGCCATTCAATTTTATTTTTTTGTACATAGTCTGATTGCATATGGGACATCTAAATGCCAATTGATTGACGTGTAACCTCCATGTTTTACTGACGTAATGATGACGGTCTCATTTACTATTGGCTGTTTCTAAATCGGTAGTTACGAGCTTGTTTAATTGATCATGACCATGCTCTGAAATGCTATTTATTTAGCAAATTTCAAGCCCACAGAGATATGGCCTGTATAACGTAATCTGCGGGTCTTGCAGTTCATCTTACTAGTGAGTTAAGAGGAAGAGTACACAATTAATTAGAGACTCTGGTAATTGTTTTCATGTTGTATTTACATTAAAACAAATTGTTAAACAACACAATATGTTGCCTTTTAGACATCCATAAGGCTCACTGTCCCTCTCATATCCCTCTCATATCAAAGAGCAGATGCTGTCTACATTTAAAAGGCTATTTACCTCAATGTAAGTTCTATTCATTGTGTGAAAGAGCACAAGATGATATGTTAAAATTATGTATTTTCCTTAATATACTAACAACAGATAAAAACATCTAAAGTTTTAAGTCTCTGTTTATATACAAAGTCTATCCTGCCTACTGGTTGTGTAATGAGTAATAACAGATAACAGAGCATGCACGTTGAAGATTGATAGCAGTTTTTCCCTGGACTCAGGACTACACTGACCAGTTAACCCATAACTGACCTCTTTAGGTGAGTCCAGTATTTCATGCCTGCACAGATAATTGTATTAAGGGTTACATTTTCGTTTGCTAGGATCAAGGCGAGGAGCTGCATGAGCACACACTGAGCACGGATCACAGCACTCTGACCAACTTGAATTAATCAAATTCCAGAGAGGCAAGAGAGTAGAAACCTTATTTTTGCCAGCATGGAAAAATAGCATCTGGTCCATTCAAACTTGAAATATAAGCAGCTTGACAAAGCCTTACCATTAACTTGAATGAAGGACACACCTCTGCAACTTGATTGGTTTTAATAGCCCATTAGCATGTGGTGAGTCTGTTACACATATAAACACTGACTTTATTTTATTTGATTTCTCTGTGAAAAACGCATGTATTTAAAAAAAATTCTAGTAGTATTTCAACATGAGGTATTCACAGTGATGTGGTCCAAACTGTGCCAAATTAAGGGGGCCCTTTTGCTACACTAGAATAATTATTTCTCATCCAAAATAAGCTGTTTGGGATATTCAAGCTCGATCTTTTATCGGCATGCTAGATATGTTTTGACTATAGTGTCATTTTAATACCTAAAATGCAAGTTGAGAAAGAACCACTTTTGTTTTTGGAACATATAACATTTATTCAAAAGATTGTTTCTGAATCACTGAATGTTGGCAAATCATGTTTCGAGGAGCTGAAGTTACAGTTGAAGATTTCTGAATTTCTGGTTTATGAATGTTGGAATAGAGATGTAATTTTACAACACTCAATGTGTTCTTCACATAGAAACAGATTGCTGTGTATCAAATTTACTGTTATTTTCTGCATTAACACCACAGGCATCAGAAAGGTTTCAGCCAACCAATGAGTTTGCCAACCCATGAGTATGTATACTTGTGTTCAAAACAGATGGTAGTCAGTCTTATCATTAATACAAATATATCAAAGTTTCTTGCAAAAAAAGAGAAATAAACCCAGTAGAGGATCAAGAGTTTTATCTGGTGATTCTTGAAAGAAGATATATTAATTTCAACCGATATATCAGTCCAGCATAGCCTTGATAAATAATGTAGATTCCTCTAAAGACATGGAATTGACATAAATGGATTTTTTTTTAGGACTCTAAAACTGCCAGATTAATGTCATAGGTTCATCGGACTGATGATAAATAGTGTAGTAGGTCTACAATATGGTGTATTAGGGAATTTTTTTTGCCAGGTTTAAGCCAGAAGAATATTTGGGTCACTGGCAAAAGTCAATCCAAAGAGAAGTCAAAGAAAGTTGGATGCTTTTTGCACTACTATTGATGGTGATTGTATATATTAATTGCATCATTTGCCTTCAGGGTGAAACACTACAAATCAATAGTGGGATATATAATGACCATGACAATATAGCAGACACTTTTTTTTGTAGGAAAAATGACATGACTATGCAGCAAGGTAATGTATGCTAAGAATGCCACCAAGACCTGATAAAACAGCAATTGATGGCTTTTACATACAGGTGGTTATCTGTTAATTGTGGAAGGACCTTGAGTATCTTGGAGAATTTGAGGATGTCCTCAGTAGACTGTGTCCCATCTATTGACCATGAAGACAGCAGGAGCATTACCCGTATAAAGGTCATTACCTTGTGCTCCCATTGCTACCATACTACCTAGGTATGAGCTTATTTACATGCCTGAGATTTAAAAAAAATGAATGTTAGCTCCATGCAATATGTCAAAAATGCCAATAGTCAATAATTGCTCTTCCTAGTTTTACAATATTATTGTTTGTATATGCCATTGTGGGAGGGAAAAATATGACATATTTCACACAACAACAATGATAGAAAATAAATGCACACATGAAATAAGGAACAAGATATTCACATTAGTCAGTTTTAAAACAAAAAATCCTTGATATCAGCAATCAGATGTGTTAGGATCCCAAATAACATGGTTATTTGTAGGTTTCAAGGGGATATCACACTGACCCCAAAAACAGTCATGACAGCAGCTTGTCCCACCTTTCAGATGCAGCATCCAGGCAATGATCCACACGGATGACTAACTGAATGCTACTAAACGCAATCTGTCCATATGTCCTTGGTAAAAAAAATAATAATAACAGGGTACAGCAACATCCATAGTCTCAGTAAACAAAAATGGCTGCATTATTGTGCAGCTCCAGTGGTGACCCACATTGACACTACTTCTGCTTAATTTTCCTGCAGGTACAGTGGGCCCCAAGCAACAAAGATTTGTTGTAAGCAGGCCCCCAGAAGTGTAAAATTATCCAGGCTAGCAGGAACCCTGAAGGATCAATTGCATGTATAATTTTCCCAAGCCAGAGTAGTAAAACAATTGAATTGGGAGCTCTATCATACTCCATTGGAACAAGTGGGAAGAACAGCCCCAGGGCTCAGGATTTGCACCTCCCCCAACACATGGACTGATCCTGTGCAGAGCAGATATTTGTCATTTTTCACCTATGCAAATTCCAGTGGAGAAATCAATGATGCGGGTGACCCCTGTGGATCCCCTTCCAGCACAAATCCCACAGGCCAGGGCAAGTGCCCACCCCTGGCTATTAGACCAGGAGCATAATCATATTACTTTGTAGCAAAAACAAATGATAATCCCAGTAGATACCCTGCCAACTGGATCTGCTGGCTGGCATCAAATCTTTTTCTTGGCTGTAGCCTTCATCCCCCTGGACTGAACCACGATCTGGACACTGCATTCCAGCTTTCCTTGCTTTGGCCCACAATATAGAGTGTGATCCTAATTTGGCCTAATGGCTTGGTCTCTGTATCAGGGCCTCAGAGCTCACCCCTCCCGTCTGGACAGTGGCTTGCTCCGTTAACGTGTTTATCAGCTGGAGCTCCTTCAATGGTTCACAGTCCATTA
The DNA here is from genome assembly GCA_027410445.1 of Discoglossus pictus. Classification (NCBI taxonomy): domain Eukaryota; kingdom Metazoa; phylum Chordata; class Amphibia; order Anura; family Alytidae; genus Discoglossus; species Discoglossus pictus. Next base: position 83,503,153 of record CM050175.1, on the reverse strand, counting down.
CAGCCTTTCCCAAGAGCCAGCGGGCATAGCAACTCCAGACCTTACACTTGTCCTGAGTTTGGCAAATAGTCATTTGTGTCCCCTTGCAGAGCAACACTTACCATCCAAGCCAGTCCAAACAGCTGTCCTGCTGTACCAAAAACAGTCCTCAGGCCTATGGAACCAAAAAGTTAGTGTAATACTTCCCCTGACCATTGTTTGAGCTCAGGGGTGTCCATTGGGCCTTCTAGTTTACCCAATCTCAGAAGTTCCAGGCTAGGAACCACTCTTGGAGACAGTTCCAATCGTCAGTCCATCCCTCAAACCCAGGGCTGATGCCCCTCCTATCCCACTGCATGGCTAAAACACAATATGGTGGCCTGGTCTGGAGGCTCCAATATATTTTTTGGCAATATATAGGTAGCATGTAAAAGTACATTTTTATATTATCACGAATAGACATTATTATCACAAGTCAATCTGTTCAATTGTAACCTTGATATATTGCATCTCTTACAGATATATAACTGTTCACATCACATATAATAGTTGTCACACTTTGCGAGCTCGCGTAGCAAGCGACGCAGTTCTTGCGGGCCGCATTTGCGGAAGGTGGAGGCTCTAATATCGGCTGCAATGAGCCAAAAGCTCATTGCAGGCCGCAAATGCGAGGGGGGCATTTGCGGAGGTGGAGGCTCGACGGCGCCACACACTCGGTTGCAAACACCCACACAAGCGGCACTTTACCAACAATACGAACCGCAGGAAATTTACGGACTTAGCAGAGAAAAATACGAGACGTGGGACTAAGAAAAAAAAACATTACGACCACCCAAAAATACGACCTTAATGGCCGAACCGCGCCCAACGGAAAACAGTCAAAACACAATAAATACACACAAAAAACACATTAAAAACTTACCCACAGCAAGCGGGGGCACTGAAAACCTCTGCAAGTTACACCTCCATTTAAGTCCAAATTTACGAGTTTAGACACACGAAAATCCCCGAAGCAAGAGAAATAATGGCTGCCGAAAAAAAAAAAAAACGAGGCTACAGGACCCTAAACACACAAAACAGCACCAAGCACATACGGATTTTCCAAAAAGCCGTACGAGGTAAAGATACACTTTTACTAAGGATGGAAAATCAGACACACCAGCGCACCACATATACATTTGCGCCATTTATCAATGTGGAAGTACACAGCTACACTAACGGCTTTACCTCGCACCACATTTACACTACACACTGCACACATTGCTGACACTTACACTTCAGCTCCAGAACCGTGCAAAACTACATTGGATGCTGCAGGAACATAAAAACAGATTGTCAGCTCTTCAGCACAATGCTTCCTGCATATATTACTTAGGAATAGGTAAAGTATATTAATTTATTAATGTATTCATTATTTCATTGGCATACAAGACATGTACACAAAAAAAAACCTTCTAATAACAAACAAAAAAAAGGGCCTAAGACGCTCATTGTGAGGCTCAGCGCAAGCCTCGCAATGAGCGCCGAAGGTCCTCGCGCTAAAAAACTGATAAAACAACATTACTTGCATTACAATTTCATGCCAGTCATTTTTGGATGGGCAATTCGCTAGTATTATTATATTGTATTCTCAAATAGTACCATTATAAACATTGCCACTGCTGAATTACTATATATAAGCTGTTATAGCTGAGTGTGGGACCCACTACTTGGCCCCTATTCTTAGTATATAACTATTCTGCTCTACCCTCCTGATCTTACCCTTATAGATCACTCTCCCTTAATCTGGACTCCCTACAAGAACTGCTATTTGTCCCCTAATCTGTGTGCAAACCATCTACACTAATCTACTATGCTGAGGCATTCAAATGTGTGACTGATCTATTATTGAGTCAAATTTGGGTCTTTACAGAGATATAGTAGTAGGGTATATATTACATACTCAATGCAGCTATAATCAACATATTCTACCATAAACCCAGCTCCTCTCCAATTGCTCCAGCCGGAACATGTCACATCATCTAGGGGCGACAGTCGGGTCGACACGCATGTTACGTGTATCACTTCCTTTTCCATATTCGCTTTTAAAATAATATTGAATGTCCATTGTATTAGACTTGATGTTAGAAATCAGATGTGTTAGAGTCTCAAATAACAAAATTACTGGTGTGTTCACATGGTCCCATCCTGGCAATGAGTCCAAGGCACTCCTTTTTTTATTTCAAATGAACAATGTTCCTGACCATTCATGTGATTTGAATATTTGGAATACACTCAATGCAATTATGTATGTCTACAGCTTAAGTAAAAGAGAAAGCATGCAGTGAAAGCATGGTTCCAGGCAGTAGTCCAGTTGTGCCAAAATTATCAGCCTCCCTGAAATGTCTCGATGGGTTAATTCATGGTTCATAGTGTTGATATTCAGTTGAGTTGTTTTCCATGGTGCACTGGCTTTGACAAAAATGCCACATAGCTGTGGCAGTTTAATCTACTATCTGAAACACTGTACATTGTGTCATTAAGTATATAATATTTCTACTCCTATTAGGAACAGACTGGAGCCAAGCCTTTTATTGCATTGTTTCAGGAAAGCTCTATACTAGAATGGTTCTAAATAGAAATGAGGTGAAGCAGTAAGCACAGACATCAAGGGCTCCATATGGTATTAAGAGAGAAACCTTTTATGGTGTTAGTTCCACAAAAGAGTAGGACCTTCAGGACTGAGATTCAGGGGTAAGGTCAAACATAGCACTAACAGGATTTATTGACAGAAGAGTATTTAGTATCCAATCCATTGACAGGTGCAGAAGTCAATGAATCAACCAAGTTGGGGTCAACAATAGAAGATTAAATATGGTGGAAAGTTTTAGTCAAGCAATGAATCAAAGCTTCAGTAAAAGCAAGTAGGAGGACTGACCTTAGACACCTTTGACCTAAGTAAATAATTAAACAAGATGGACGCTTACATGTGACACCATGCTCGTTCATTAGCATCACTTTAAACCAAGTAAAAGTTCTGTAGCACCATTGTTTGATATATCAGCACAGTTAACATATAAATCACTTTCCCGTTTTATGTCACCCGTTCTTTAGTGCCTTACATTTCAAGTGCTCTATAAAAATAAGATGTCATTAGTTCAATATGAGCAGTTCAAGTCATGACATGAACATGTTTAGTCTTTTGATGATGATGCCCATTAACATATTATTTTCTAGATCACTTGTCTCCTAATGTCTTTTCCACTGTTTGAGTTCCAATACCTCATCCTATTAGACTTGTTTCATGGCATATGTTAGATCATTTGATGAAGATAAATTGCTGTAGGCTAGTCAGTGAATCCATAAAAAAAATGTTAAATGGTTTTGTGGGAGCATATTTATGACGAATATACTAATTATGACAGTTATATCACATTTGTTCTTTCAAGCATAACTCTCACAACGTCAACAAAGGCTTCTGAAACATCCATTAATGGAAACACCCATTCCCATATGTTACTTTGGATTATTATCATTGGTAAGTCATAGCTTAGGGTTCAAACGTCATTACAAAGGACTTCAATAATGTTAACATCAATTTTTCAAAATGTGCAGATCTGATTAAAGGCCTTACTAACATATAAATGGCATCAAAAATAAAAAGTAAGTATAATCTAGAAATATTAATGCAATATTTTGACAAAAATGCAGCTGGACTTTCCATGTTCCTCTACATATGATGTTCTACCATAGAATATAATGAAAAGTGACATTTTAATTTTGACATGCCATGTTGGTAAGTCAGGCGGGAATTTTATAATGTATTATATTCTACACCAGCTACAATTGGAAGAGCGCTGAGTAAAGATTCAGTGACTTTAATTATCTCAGAAAATAGTCTGAAGCTGAGTTTCTTTTACGTTCTTGTCAGTCAAGAGTTTTATTTCCTGCTTTATTAGAAAATCAATAAGAGTAAGGAAAGAAGGATTGGAGCTTATATATGCAGAATCAATAGAGCCATCAGTAATATAAATAAAGGAAGCAGTCAGATATTCCAATAGTTACTAGATAAAACAGCAATGACATCAGAAATATATTGCTGATTAAAGGTAAGAAGACTTGCACTGATCTCAGCAAATCCTGTAATATGAGGCTGTAATATCTGCATAACATACACCACTTGCACTCATATTATAGATTGGTGTCATGTTTGCTGTGGAAAAACAAGAAACATGTTGAGTGGATATGGCACCTTTAACTGGATAGAGTTACATAGTTACATAGTAATTGAGGTTGAAAAAAAACTCTTAGTCATCAAGTTCAACCTTTTCAGATATCTGATCTGCAATATGCAGATTAATTGTTATTCTATTCGAGTAGGTTCAGTGTCTCTGCCATGAAAATGAAGTGGATCATCATGACCATGGATATAAAGATATACCTGGTATGTTGTGGTCCATGAGGTCATGGAGAGTTGGAAACAACTGAAGAATGCAAAAAAAAGACTGCGGAAATAGTAATTACTGCTACAAGACTGTTAAAATATTAATAAAATCAAGTTTTTCTTAACTCTGTGTTTATGATAATGAATGCATCTGTACAGAACCCTATTATCTTGTAAAGCTTACGTCTGAAGTAAAAGAGTGAACCCTTCATAGATACTATCTTGTCTCCACAATGAAAACCATTTCCTGCAATGATGAGACATCTCTGTAATCTGAAGCTGTCCAATATTTTCATCAGATCTATAGAAGAGAATTAATTGGAACTTTTTTTTGCTACTTATCTACAGAGCAAATTATGCGTGATCTAAATAGAAAAGTATTACAATGGAATTTCATATGAAAGAAGAAGAAGCCTTTGGTATCATAAACATACTTTTAAATATATACAGGGAGTGCAGAATTATTAGGCAAATGAGTATTTTGACCACATCATCCTCTTTATGCATGTTGTCTTACTCCAAGCTGTATAGCCTACTACCAATTAAGCATATTAGGTGATGTGCATCTCTGTAATGAGAAGGGGTGTGGTCTAATGACATCAACACCCTATATCAGGTGTGCATAATTATTAGGCAACTTCCTTTCCTTTGGCAAAATGGGTCAAAAGAAGGACTTGACAGGCTCAGAAAAGTCAAAAATAGTGAGATATCTTGCAGAGGGATGCAGCACTCTTAAAATTGCAAAGCTTCTGAAGCGTGATCATCGAACAATCAAGCGTTTCATTCAAAATAGTCAACAGGGTCGCAAGAAGCGTGTGGAAAAACCATGGCGCAAAATAACTGCCCATGAACTGAGAAAAGTCAAGCGTGCAGCTGCCACGATGCCACTTGCCACCAGTTTGGCCATATTTCAGAGCTGCAACATCACTGGAGTGCCCAAAAGCACAAGGTGTGCAATACTCAGAGACATGGCCAAGGTAAGAAAGGCTGAAAGACGACCACCACTGAACAAGACACACAAGCTGAAACGTCAAGACTGAGCCAAGAAATATCTCAAGACTGATTTTTCTAAGGTTTTATGGACTGATGAAATGAGAGGGAGTCTTGATGGGCCAGATGGATGGGCCCGTGGCTGGATTGGTAAAGGGCAGAGAGCTCCAGTCCGACTCAGACGCCAGCAAGGTGGAGGTGGAGTACTGGTTTGGGCTGGTATCATCAAAGATGAGCTTGTGGGGCCTTTTCGGGTTGAGGATGGAGTCAAGCTCAACTCCCAGTCCTACTGCCAGTTCCTGGAAGACACCTTCTTCAAGCAGTTGTACAGGAAGAAGCCTCTTCCGATTCCTCATCATCCCTGGGGATCTATATCCATGGACTTTATTGTGGAACTACCTCCCTCTAAGGAACACACTACCATTCTTGTTGTTGTGGACAGGTTAACTAAGATGGGTCATTTCATACCAGCTCGAGGTCTCCCTTCAGCTAAACAGACGGCTGACCTGGTTATTCGGGAAATATTTCGCTTGCATGGAGTGCCTGATGAAGTATTTTCTGACAGGGGAGTACAGTTTACGTCTCGTTTTTGGAAACATTTTTGTTCTAATCTAGGTATTAATGTAAATCTGTCGTCAGCTTTTCATCCGCAAAGTAATGGACAGACTGAGCGAACCAACCAGACTTTGGAGCAATATTTGCGGTGCTATATTACTTACCTGCAGGATGACTGGCTGGATTTTCTACCCACGGCGGAGTTTGCCTATAACAATGCCCAACACTGCTCCACTTCTTTGAGCCCATTTTTTGCCAACTATGGTTACCATCCGACCTTTCTAGTCAGTCTCCCAATTACTACTTCCATTCCTGCTGTCGCTGACCGGCTAATGGCCTTACGTGATTCCCAAGCACTGTTGAAAGAGACTCTTTTGGAGGCTCAGGAATGTTACAAAAGAGCTGCTGATAGGCATAGAAAGGAGGCCCCAGTCTATCACGTTGGTGACAAGGTGTGGCTGTCAACAAGGAATCTCAAGCTTCGGATTCCTTCTCATAAATTGGGTCAAAGGTTCATGGGACCTTTTGAGATCATTGCTCAGATCAATGCTGTCACTTTCCGTTTACAACTCCCGAATTCCATGAAAATACATCCAGTGTTTCACGTTGCACTGCTTAAACCTTTTCATGAAAACACTTTCCCTGGCCGAGCCCTACCTGCCCCACCTCCAGTCCTCGTGGATGGTGAGGATGAGTACGAAGTGGACAAAATTGTTGACTCCAGGATCTTCCGTGGCAAGCTTCAGTATCTGGTTTGCTGGAAAGGCTATGGTGAGGAGGAGAGTTTGTGGGAACCAGTGGACAATATTCACGCTCCTGATCTCCTTCGGTCTTTTCATGTGCAGTACCCTGCTAAACCAGGTAATAGGGCATCCAGAGGCTGCACCTATAGAGGCGGGGTTAATGTGAGGAATTGACTCTGCTGGGTTTTGAACCCTGGTCCACAGGCCGCTATACCTCTTCCCTACCACTGCGCCAGCCTGCCTGTTGTGAATTCCATTGACACCTTATAAGCTTGACTCTGCTAGCAATTGTATCAGTACCTAAGTCTCTTCAGCTGTGTCTGGTCAGGTGTCTGGTCTTTGGCCTATATAAGGCACTTCCTGTCTATTGATCCTTGCCAGATTATTGTGTGGTTTCTGATCACTTCAATAAACCTTGTTCCTGTTTTCACCTACAAGTTTGGGGAACTAGATTATTGCTGACCTTGGCTACTGGTCTCCACAACTTTGTGATTTCTATATCATTACACCCGGGCAGCTTCTCTGCTCCGGAGAAATTATAATTCATAAAGAAAACAAATTAATCCAGTTACCTCCAGCAGAAGTTCTTGTAGATCATATAAAACAGTCTCTGCTATGAGGGATAGTGCCACCTTGTGGCCAGGATACAAATAGTCTCTTATAGTTGGTGTAGTGCCACCTTGTGCTTAGGGCACCAAATAGTCTCTGTTTTATCAAAAGTATTTTACACCTCTTTACATAAGTAACAGAGGATGAAGCATAGGGCCCACCCATCTCTCCCATATGCTTCAGTCTGTGGTACAGCTCTCTCAAGACTGGTATCCAACAGGTACTTGACACCAGGATTTCCACAATGAGCCTGCAGGGCTGGCTTTGCTCCAACAGGAGCTTTACTTTGGTATCTGTGTGAGAAAACTTTCACACAATCTCTTCTTATAGCAGTCCAACCAGCTGACAGCGTTCTCTGTTAGCTGCAACTCCCAGGCACCTCACTGGCATAGACCTTGTCTCTTTTTAGGCTACTCTGCCTGGGAATCCTCCTTAGTCTGTCATTCACTTACTTGGTGCCTTTGTAGCTTCACCTATTGACTTTGTAGTTGCTCTTTCTTACCGCTCTGTTAGTCCAGCGACTTCAAAACAGCACACACTTCTTTCTGTCATCAAAAACTGGCAGCCACAGTAAAACAAGATTTTCTCATTCAGGTTTTGCTTTTAAAGTCCAGTATGCAGATCCACATAGGATCAGCCAGCAAGCTCCTCTCTGTGGCTTGTGCTGGCAGCAGCAGCACACAACCTAGGCCAGAGCCTAATCAGCTACACCCCCTTCCATGTCTGCTTTCCAGGCTTTAAAGTGAAACTGCACCTGCACCAATTAGGAGTTCTTCAGGAGTTTAACTCTGTCACTCCTGTCAAGAACTCTTTACACTTCTTTACTTGGCACCATCCTCTAGAGGGCAAACGGTCACTATATATATATATATATATATATATATATATATATATATATACTGTAGAGCTCCCAAAACAATAGGATAAGCCACACATGTTTAAGTGCCTGAAGATAGAGGACATTTAGTTAATGTCCCACCAATTTAATACAAGCATGTATGGGGTATTCAGGCTTGCGCTGTACAGACTACTTCACATGTTATTTTTACCAGATTATATGCAAGCAACATAAAAGCACATTTCCTTAGCATTGCGAATAAGCACCTGTTGTCCTTTGCTTGTATCCTTTTGATAAGAACATGTTGTTCCCTTCTGTTTGCTTTTCATCATAAAAAACATGCATATTTAATACCAATTCATCTTTCCAAATCAAAGCATACCTCTCAAGATCCATTGTCTTTTTGTTCAACCTCAGTAATTATGATGAAAGAAATGTGCAGGATAATCACATATACTAGTTGTCAAACTACGAATAGTCGTCACGCGAAACGAGGGGCGGCATTTATGGAAGGTGGAGGCTTTAAATTCGGCTGTTAGGCCGCAAATGCGGACCCTCACTGCGGGCAAATGCGGGCAATTCGCTAGTTATTAATAATGGTAAAGTGTTCAGCTATGAGAGAGCCAGCCAGTTTACTCTTGCTAATATTAGTGTTGTTATAATATGATTTTTTCAACTTTATTATACAACGTGAAGTGAATATTGAATGCATTCATCTTTTAAGGGAGGAATAGCTGAAATTGGACAATTGTATGTCTTCTCTTTAAAAATAATTAAAGCATGATTTAATTTAGAACTAACTGACTTCTAGAATGGCTAGCAACAAATGAAGTACAATTTAGGTCCATACTAAGTTCACCATACTACATTATACTTTCTATGGTTCACAGGTTGGTAAAGTAACAATCAATGAAGCGCTCAGTGTTTACAGTGTTGGATAATATGTACTGATATTACCACTCCTTACTATATAGAAAGGGAGACATAAGCTAGAAGTTGGACTGCAGGTGACATATTTATTTCAAAAAGTGGTGTACATTTAAATATTATTTATCATTGTTGCAACAAAATGCCATTTGAGAAATTCTTGTTGTTATTAAGTTGTGTCTGACTTTCAATGACACTATGGACTTCAGCATGCCAGGAAAATCTGTCAGCCACTGTTACTCTAAGCTCCATCAAGCTGATGTTCATTATTTCAATAACCTCATTGTTTCAATAGCCATCCCCTTCTTCGTGTGTCTTGTGAAATTACATGGTAAATATATGTGTTGTTCCACTCCCATTTAAAATGACAGACAGTGCTTCAAAATGTGTTATTCAACTTCCCTGAACTCTAAAAATTGTTTTTATACTAGTAAAGATTGCAGGAGCATAATAAACATGCACAATAAGTAAAAATATGGGAAAAAACAATTGTGATTACCACCAAACAGTAGTATATATGCATATATTCATCTAGATTACTGGCCCCCTTTATATATATATATATATATATATATATATATGTATATGTATATATATATGTATATATATATTTATATATATATATATGTGTTATATATATATATATATAGATAGATAGATATATATTTGTGAACAATTAGATTATTTCAGTATTTAGTGATCATTTTTTTTTTGGATAAACATATTCATAATTATTATGAAGAACTTTCAAGATAAGAACCTCTCTTAATCAAGTCAGAAGCAATACTAATGGGATTCAACCAAAAATGCAAAATATATGTTTAGAGATTGGAGTGGGACACAGACAAGCACCATAAATAATGTCTTGTGTGTCTGTAGATCAGGTTAAAATAAGAAGTCAGCAGAGCCATAATTTAGGGCCATGAATTTTCTCACAATTGAGGGTTAAACAAACACCATTTGAACATGGGAAGAGGTGTGTAATGTGTCATAAAACATAAAACATTTTGATAGTGAGACAAAAATGCTAGATCAATATTAAGTCACCTACAAATGTTTTTAATTCAAATTGTTTCCCCTCGTGGATAGTTTTGAAATGTCCTCTGAGTACTTTTCAGGTTTTGGATGGAGCAATTATTTTGGGAAATCATTGGGATTGTTAATGTAAAGTCTGTGCAGTTTCTGCCTGGTTTTACAGATGTAACAGCCCCTTTCACATGCACATTGTATTATGTAAACCACATTATAGGATGTGCATGAATATGACCCTCTGATGTTTTAGGTCTTGTTTTTATTTGTGGCTGTGTCCTTTTTACAGATATGTTGACAACATTTGGAGCAAATGTTATTGTAAGGTTTGGTGCCATTTTGTCTGTTATCCTGTACATTGGTCAATCTTCTGTTAATCAATGTTTGTCTCAGATTTGGTGGCTAGCTAAATGCAAGAATGGGGGGTTTGAGGAATATATGATTTAATTATGAGTCCTCTGTTAGAAAAGACTGTAAATCCTTAAATATTTAGAGTGATGGTACATAATTTTTAACCCTGAAGGAGGCAGACAGTGTTTATGACGGTCATCACTGTTTGAACAAATGCAATGGTATCTAATAGCTTGACGATGAATAATGGCTTGTCTAGTGTGGGAGGGATGGAAACTAGAGTTGTGGAGGTAGCTGCATCTGTCTGTAGGGTTCCTTTATACAGATGAGTGCAGTGTGCCATTTGAGATGGATATGGTAGTGCCCAGAAAGTTCACCTGTTCTGCAGAGCAATCCATTTTAAGTTAAAATTTGTGAAGTCTAAAATTTTTTTTTTTTCATTAATTCAACCAATAATATTCCAACTCTAACATAGAATTGTATGTATTTGGAATATTCTCTTTCATTGCTTTTCGTGTGTTTGAGTTAGATGTTGAAAACATTTAGAAGCTTTATTTAGTTGGACAGTTTTGCAATGGAAGCAGCTGTTTCATGTATTAAACAATCCAAAAGCAATATCCTTGTTGTTGTGACATTACATGGCATCTGAATTTATACAGAACATGAGTAGTTCATCACACAAGCCAAAGAACTGCTGCTTCGATGTACTAAATGACCTCCACAAATTGGCACAGAACCAAACTCCTCTCACTTTTCACCTCCATTAAAATAAATTCATGCGATGGCTCAGGTCATTACAAAGTGACATATTGTATCTTATAACTTTCCAGCTTTTTTTTTTTTTTTTTGCTATAATTTTACAATTTTCAGGAGAAAGCCTATAAGCAGTAAAATTACTGCCATGTCAATTTCTCAGTGATGAGAAATTAGAAGGGCTGCTATGACTTATTTGTTGCCCCTTACGTTTAATAGGAAATTATTCAGAATGAACAGAGGAAAATCCACTCAGTAATGGAATAGTGCATAAATAAATATAAATATATATATATATATATATATATATATATATATATATATATATATATATATATATATATATAAAAACATTGTTTCCTGTTCAGAATTTAGAGAAATACAGTTATTACACTGCATTCTGGGAACCTGGGCAGGGACATGCAAATGTGCCCACAAAGGTTTTACTCTTGTTATCCATTACCATTTCAAACATGGCTATCTTTAAACATATGCCTTTTGTATTACACAGCTTTGAGCAAAGCTCAGGATGGATTGTACACAAGCCAGGAATCCCACCCTTGTGCAGCTGTTTTAAGGTTACTGCATGGGGCTGGTTCCTAACTCCTGCTATAGATTTTGTGGGAAGGCGATTGCCACATTATCATTTAGCTTAAGCTGGGGTCCAAGAGAGCATGAGAACCTAGAAGAGAAACATAATAATAACTTATTAAAAGAGCTAGTATAAGAAAATACAGTATGTACTGTACGTAAAATGTAAATTATTTTGAAGACAACCAATGAGTTTAATTTTGTTTTACTTTTAACTTGCTGATTTTTTAAATCATTGTTCATCATTTTCAGTTTCTGTATGGTGTATTTAATGCTTTATGAATACATATATATATGTTCATGTTATGTTTACTTTCTCCCTATACTGTAATTATTAAATCATCATTTTGCTTTCTCTTTCAATCTTTCTTTTTGCGTCTTCCTGTCTTTACCACTCTTTTCCATTTGCTCCAACCCATTATTTACATATAAATCTCTTTTTCTATCAACACTGTGTTCTTTTTAGCATTTGTTAACCAAATGTGTAGTAGCGTGTTAATCTCACTCAAAATAAATTCTGTTTATATAAATAGGACCAAGATAAGTAAGATATTAGATAGGCATTATTGACCTGCAAGTTACCCGCAAGTGCCAAAAAATAGAAAAAAAATACTAATGGAATGTAATTATTAAAATATATAAATATCACTCCAAAACCAAATTAGCATGCGTAGCAAAAGGTCAGTTCCAACATTCAGCTACATCTTTATACAAACTACAGTCAAGTAAATATTTTTAAATTAGATGCCGCTATCCACTATCATGATAAATATTATCACGGTAATTATATCACAAACGAGTATATGTAGTGGATAAAGTCAACAATATTGTCCATGAGGTACAACAAGTCACTATTATAGTAATCACATTTTAAACATGTGTATGTAGTGGATACAGTTAGCAATATTGTCCACAAGGTACAAAACAATCACTATAATAGTTGAAATGGGAACACTATAATCACAATTTAAAAAAAAAATCACATTTTTCATTTTGTATCATTAGTTTTTATTGCACATCAGCCACAAAAAAAACATGGTATATTGGAATGATTCAGCACAACTACTACTATTAAGTAGTAAAGCAGAGGTCACAAGGTAGTAAACCTAAGGATAAAAGTGCACCAGAATTAAATTCACCAAAGAAGGCATAATTAATAGCACTACCTGAAAAATTAATTTCCTGAATTAAAAACACATTAAAAGCTAAAAAAGAAGTGAAGCACAACGGAGTACAACCGAGAGATAAAACAAATCTTTGTAAAAGTCTGATTGCAAAGACGTCAATTTCTAAGATTAAAAGTGGCCCAGTTTTAATTGGTTGTATTTTAAACTTTGTTTTTTTTTATAAGGAACTATATAATGAAGATTGAATTTGTAATAACATAAGAAGACATATATTAGTTTGTGTTATACACAAAAGAATAACCACAAAAGGGGGTTCTTGTTTTCTTTTTGGATGACCTGTCTATAGCTCATCTAAAACAAAACTATTCAACAAAGTTATACTTAACACCTTAGGTTAAACACAGAATTAAGAGATAAAGGTATTTTTTTTAAATTTAGTAAAACCCTAAACTAATCTGATTTTAGGAATCACTCGCAAACCTGGGCAGTGACATAACTGCAAAAAGCAGAGGGAAATAGTACGTGTACCAAAGACCAATTGCAAATGGTTTTAAAACCTTTGCTGAGTGCCACAACAGCAGTTAAAATGACAGCATAGTACCAAAAAAACCACTTAAATATGATGATATTTCAACATTATTTGAGAATTGACAGTCAGTTATCAAAATATGTGTAATCATAAATTATGATAATGTTAGACAACATCTCGTAACACATAAGCTAGCACTCAAGGAGTTAATACATGTCAAGAAACCCTGTTGCATAGGAACAAATGCACTTTTTTTTATTTAATACGAATAAATGTAAGGTTATGCATCTGGGAAGGAAAAATAGTCATGCAATTTATAATCTTAATGGAGCAAATCTTGGGGTATCAGATATGGAAAGGGATTTGGGAGTGCTTGTGGACAACCACCTAGGTAACAGCGCTCAAAGCCAAGCAGCAGCTGCAAAGGCAAATAAAATATTAGCATGTATTAAGAAGGGTATAGGAGACAGGGAAGCAAATATAATTCTGCCACTATACAAATCCCTAGTACGCCCTCATTTGGAATATGGAGGACAATTTTGGGAACCACTTCATAAAAAGGACATTTTAGAGCTGGAAAAGGTACAGAGAAGGGCAACCAAACTAATAAGGGGAATGGAGGGGCTAAGTTATGAAGAAAGACTACGCAAACTAAACTTATTTTCTCTAGAAAAAAGAAGGATATAAAAAGAGGAGATATGATTACCTTATATAAATACATCCAGGGTCAGTATAAAGATTTGTCAAGTGAACTTTTTGTGACAAGAAGTTTTCAACTGACAAGAGGACATCCCTTGAGGTTAGAAGTAAAAAGATTCCACCTTAAAGAAAGAAAAGGGTTCTTCACAGTAAGGGTGGTTAATCTGTGGAATTCTCTACCAGAGGAGGTGGTGACAGGGGATTGGATAGATAACTTTAAAAGGGGACTGTATTTATTTCTAATTAAAAATGGTATTCAGGGTTATCATGGATAATTAGAGAGGCAGTATTGATCCAATTTTTTTACATTTCCCTTTGAGACAATTGGCTAAGTCTCGCTTGTTTTTTTTGTTTTTTTTCTATTTGCCTTCCTCTGGACTAATTAATAATAAAAAAATAAAAAAAACATTAATAATTGATTAATAATTAATTAACAACTAATGAATTAATAGTTAATCTGCATATTGCAGATCAGAGGAGATCTTAAAAGGTTGAACTTGATGGACTGAAAGTCTTTTTTCATCCTTAAATACTATGGGCCTCATTCTATTACCGGCCGTAGGAGATGCGGGGCCGCAAGGACCGGCCGCAAGCTATTCGGCTATTCTATTCCCCTCCGGCTGGGGGTTCCGGCAGGCTTGTGGCCGGCGCCTTGCTATCCCTTGCGGCCGCTCGCGTCGGAGGAAAGCCTTTGATCTTAAACAGCCGCAAGAGTTTCGGCCGAAAGAAAATCCCGGTTGCTATTCTATTGCTCCGGGAACCCTCTCTGCAAGTCTAAAACCGAGCCGCAGCTTACTTGCAGGAAAAATGTCCCGCTAGCACCAATTAAGCACATTATAAAGCCAAAATAAAGGCATCCTGCACTCTGAGGAGACTATAAAGTGATTGTAGGTGTTAGCAAAAATTGCACAACATTCCCCTACACTCAAATCCGAAATGTTTATTTTTTTTAATTTATGTCAAAAATCCATGTAAAAAGTCCAGAGTGCTTGGAGCACCTCAGACCCGCCCACGCTGCGGCCGGAAAATAAACAGTTAATGTAAACTCGGATTTGGGCTGATGTGCAAGCTTGAGAGGGGGTTGCTATTAATCCTCATGTCCCCCAATATGATCCCTAGCATTTACAGAGCTTTACAGTGCCGTCTTGAATTTATTTTTGACTTTAAATATTTCTGAGCTTACGGACGGTTGCAAGATATACGGCCGGCCGTAAGGGGAGATCCTTGCGGGGCCGTTTAATAAAATTGCGAGGTAACGGAACCCCCGCAAGGAATCGCAGCCTTGCGGCCGTTTTACGGCCGATAATAGAATGAGGCCCTATGTAACTATGTAACTATGTAATGCATTGTCTATTTATATGCACTAATTTTTATATATTGAAGCTATAAAAACAATTGTCACATCTATTTAATGCCATAAAATATAAATAATTTAAATATGATATTGTATTCTTATGTTTCATTATACAACATCTAGTTTGACACACAACCCAGTACTCGTACTCAAGGGGTTTTATTTATATATATATATATATATATATATATATATATATATATATATATATATATATATATATATATATACTGTATATATATATATATATATATATATATATATATATATATATATATATAAATAGTTTAAATGGTCATGTATTTAAAAACCAAGCATTTGTGGGCACACGTGCATGTCCCTTCTCGGGTTCCCAGAATGCAGTATAATAACTGTATTTCTCAGAATTCTGAGCAAGAAACAAGTTTTTTAACTTATTGTAGACATTCAGATGTGATTACAAATGTACTATTTATTTACTGTTCTACTGTACGGTGAAGGGCTTCTATTGCTCTTTTGCCCACCATATATAACATGATTATTGTGGTGAATTACCTACTGAAAGTATCCACTACACAAGCTGGGATCCAGCCCCACGTTGCTGATATGTAGTAACCTTGAAACAGCTGTACGTGGATAGGATTCTCAGCTTGTGTATAATCCAACCTTGTCTTTGCAAAAAAGCTGTGTAATGCAGCAGGCATAAGCTTAAAGGAAGCCTTGTTTAAAATGGTCATGGATTGAAGAGCGATGCATTTGTGGGCACATTTGCATGTCCCTCCTCAGCTTCCCAGAGGGCAGTGTAATAACTGTATTTCCCGGAATTCTGAGCTAGAAACAATTTTTTCAACTTGTTTTAGACATTTAAATGTGTATATTATATTATTATTATTATTATTATTATTATTATTATTAATAATAATAATAATAATAATAATAATAATAATAATAATAAAACAAAATCACACATTTTTATATATGGAAGCTATAAATACAATTGTCACATCTATTTAATGTCATAAAATATAAATAATTAAAAGATATTGCTTTGGGTATGTCTCACACAAAAATCTTTTGCAAATATTGCTGGATTTACGGATGTGGGCTGAGCGCCATAATGTGGAGGAGCAAAAGACAAACATTGAAGTGTAGCATAGGGAAAAAAGCTCCCGTGGTTGATTTATGGCTGTACTGAACTTTCCACTGTCCAATTAGCATACAGCTCTAGGTCTTCAAGAAGGGATTTATGAGATAAATAATCTATTTTAGAATTTTTAGGCCAGAAAATGTAAGCAAAATTAAATAATCTCATCTCACTTACCTAGTGTTAAATGTAAGTAAGTCTCTATTATTTTGTGATCATTATTCATTAAGATTTGGCAGTCACAACTGGTGTAGACATTCTCTTGGTTAAGAAACTCTGCTATTTGGATAGTTCACTAACTAAAAACTTTGGTAAATAAAATATGCTCTGTGCTTATATAGAGACCTATTTAATTGGCTTCCACACTGTATACTTTTGTGAACTGCAATGAACTTTGTTGAACTGCTGGGTGTTTCTAGTGTGATAGGACAAGAAGACTTTTATTTATCACAGCTTGCTTGTTGCCTATCACTCTTACATCTTGTCAATTGGAAAGTGGTTGTAATCAGTATTTTTTGACAATTACATTTTAATGTAAAGCTTCACTAAGCAAAAGCTATTAACCTATCAGAAGATACTTCAATCTAATGGATATTTAAACTTAGGTAAATTAGTCACAATTGGGGAATTTGTCGGGGGTTTATGAAGTGATATATATTTTTTCTTATATATATATATGTTTTATAACCTGAAAATATCCTTTGTTGATGTTCTACATTATGGAAAGAATAATTAAAAGGCAAGATTTGTAGGGGAGGATAGTGTCTATTAACAGATCTATAAATCATCGCTTGAACTGTATAAACATTTGCAGCCTTATTAAATTGTGATTCGGCCAATTGAATAGGGCTCTATATAAGCACACAGCATATTTGTTTTACAGAATTTTTTAGTTAGTGAAGACCTTGCTTTTGGATAGAAGTCCATTAACTAAAACTTCTGTGAAAAAAGAAAAATCTATGTGCTTAAATAGAGCCCTATTCAATTGGCAGAATTGCAATTGAATAAGGCTGTTGATATGTAGATGAAGGGGCACAATTGCTCTGAAAGCTGAATATACAGAAGCCCACGTATCCATAGAAAACATACACTATGACCTATTTACTGCCCTTGTCAATCTAAAAATGTTTTTTTAATATTTTTTGGCTGTGAAGATCTAATATTTTGCTATATTTTAAAGAAGGAATATCACAAATAAATATGTGAATAAATTCATACAAAAAACTACTGTTAACTCACAAATCACTAAAAGCAGTTACGACAATGACATAATATTCATCAATTGATAATTCTGATGGGTTTGAATGTTATTCATCATGTTCAAAAATGTTCTCATATATATATGTACAACTTTATTAGATCAAGCACTGTCTTCCTTAAACAGACTTGGTGCTAAAGCCTGTTTTTCTCATTTTGCTAGATGAACTAATCTAATTTCTTTACATTTTTCACCTTAAAATGAGATGTGCACTCCAGGGTCATTGCTTTTCCCCAGACACTATATGAATTCCATACAACTTTCTCAGCAGATCTATGATGACAAGGAGCATTGGGAAGTCAAAAATATTAAACTAAATACATTTTTGGGTCTGTGATCTCATATAAGATATCTTAAGAGAAACATCTTAGGATATTATCTAATTAATCTAATTAATTCTTTAGATTGTAAGTCTGCGAGTTTCAATCCTGCGTCGGTGCTTTAGGGAAAGCGCTATGGACACTGGATTCCAAGCTCAAAGACAGCGCCATCCACTCTTTGCAATGTGTGAATCTTGAACTTGTCATTGCCTGTAACTTAACTTATGTATAGCGCTACGGAATATGTTGGCGCTTTACAAATAAACAATAATAATAATAATAATAATAATGATTAAAACTATTGGACAATCAAGCTTATATTGTAATGACATTTTGGTTCAATGTGCTATCACATTGGAAACTGTGGTAGAGAATTTGTTTTATTTTTATTTTTATTTAACGAAACACTGACTAACAAAAGCTATGACCCTCATTCAATTGAACCATTCGGTAGATCCGTGCTCGCTAGCGGAGGTCGCAAGTATTTTGCTATTTAGTTGACTTCCGTTTGCGGGCTCCAATCGAGTTACGTGTTCCGAGCTGCAATTCATTGCGATTTGCATAATCGCAAGTTAATGTCCCTCCAAGCCTTTGATCTTTCACGGCCGCAAGAGTCCTGAATGCTAAAATCGCATATCGATATTTAATTGATCCGATTCCCCATCGTTAACCACTCCGTCAAGCCCGCAAATGGCAAATATCTAACCACAAGTTACTGGTACCAAGGAGGTCTCGCAAAGGGCTTAATGACAAATCGGAGCACTGTAAAAGCAAATAAAAAAGATAAACTGCACTTTTATGAAGAGTGAAAGTGATGTTCGGTCTCAGAATTAATAGCACGACATTCTCCAATACTTTATTTCATGTTCAGTTTTCGTGTTATATTGAGCACGGCAATCAATGTGAAGTCCTACAGGTTTCAACCTCCAAGCCTGTAGCACTTTGAAATCCAACCTTCAATTTTTCAAAGTCCTATAGGCTTGGAGGTTGAAGCCTGTAGGACTTCGACAAATGAAGGTTGAATTTCAATGTCCTACGGCCTTCACTTATGAGTTACGGGCATGGGGTTGGTCATGATGACGATCTCTGTTTCCATTGGCTGTTTCTGCATCAGGAGTTACGGGCTTGCTCCTGTGACATGTTCAAGCCCCCAAATACTACGTCCAATGGCAATGTAGTGATGCGGGAGCACGCAACTCAATTGTTTTCACTCAAGTTGCAAACCTTGAATTGAATGAGGCTCTATGTCTGTAACATTTGGATATTATGTGATTTTCATTGTGCCTTCCTTTTATTCCCCTTCCCCTCTATCTCTTCATTAGAGCTATTTTATAAATAATAGCGGTACACAACTTTTGTATTAAGGAATACAAATGTTTATTATATTAAAAAATGAAATATAAACCATTTAAAAAATTTTTACCAAATCAAATATTAGACAAAACATACAGCTACAATCAGGAGTGTCCATAACTGGGGCACCTACCCGACCTCTCATGTTGTGGAGCCTTACAATCCATTCACTACGTATGCCATATTTTTGGGACTTTAAATCATTCATGCCCTCGTATTATTCAGAGTTATATTTGTTTCCAGGTGTAGCAGATGCATGGAGATCCCCAGTGGCATCAACAGAGATTGATGGTCACAGTTCCAAGTTTCAGATTGTATTGGGGTTATATATGGTTTTATGAGCTTAGTAACTTGTACAAACTAGGTCAAAGACGGAGCAATTACCCAAGAATGGAAATGACAATAAATGTCAACATTTCCGCACACGAGGTTAGAGGACCCGATATATATTGATATTAAAAACAAATACAATCAAGTCTTTATTAATAATGAGAGAGATCTGATTAATATTCATTGATCTTAGTATAAGATGAAGATCTATGGACAAATAGCAGATAAACTTAACTTTGACCCCCCAGCCAATTACTTAATTATTAATAAATGTTATATTTTATTCATTAAAGGGCCATTACATGCTTTGTTGTCTTTGTTTCATCTGAAAGAGACCATTTAATAATGTTCAATAGTGCGTCTTTTTTTGAAAATGAAGCTTTTGAAGCATAATATACTGATGCAGATATATAGCTTTATGAGTCATGAGTGCCAATGAAAAATAGTCATGCAGACATCTCATTATACTGTCTTTGGGGAAGAAATATAACATTAAAATTAGCAATAAAGTAAAAAAAAAGCAACTAACTTAATTTATGAAGAGAGCTGTTGTATTTGCATTTTAGTACGAAGTTACATAGTAATTGAGGTTGAAAAAATACTTTTAGGCCATTAAGTCCAACCTTTTAAAATCTCCTCTGGTCTTGTAATAGGTAAATAAATTATTGATTGATGGGCCAAACTCTTTTTCCAAACTTTGGAGACTCATTATAAGAAATGTCAAAAGCATTGGCAGGTAGAGATGATTATGTGCCCACAGTGATGACATAAATGATCACGGTATTTCTTTATTAAGGGATCAACTCAGTTTCATAAAAATAACACTATTTTTTATGTATATATGAACCAAAGTAACAATAATAGCAGCCATGTAATCATGGATATAAAACATTTTGGAGAAAATGGTTATGAATATAGGAATCTGTTACGTGTTTGTTACATCACTTCCTCAGAGCTGAATCGCAAGACTGTGTGTTTTTGATTGAGAGAGAGGTTGGGAAGGAAGGATTAGAGAGATAATATTAAGATAATTGGATGAAACTGAAATTTACAACACATTCTCCACCTCACTAGCATGGCAGCAGGCTCCTTGCTTCAGGAAATACAACCATATCTCTCCAGAAATGTAAATGGCCCTCGTATATACACAACTTCCACCGATATCTCATAGATTCCCTCACTGCTCAACAGAAGCATCAACATATATCTTATTTTTTTATTAAAAACTAGATAAATTACTTTTCCCTGATTACTTGTGATCTTAATTAAACACAGGGCCTCATTCAATTCCATTTTGGCCAATTGAATAGGGCTCTATATAAGCACATAGCATATTTTTTTACAGAAGTTTTTAGTTAGTGAACCTCTATCCAAAAGCAAGGTCATTACTAACTAAAAAATATGCTCTGTGCTTATATAGAGCCCTATTCAATTGGCCAAATCGTAATTGAACGAGGCCTACAGTCTCTAAATTTCCTTTTTCATTGTGTAATGGTCCAACAAATGGCCACTCAAAGAAAAATATTATCTTGGCTATGCAAAGCTGCTTCTACTATAAATTGTTTCATTTGCAATAATATTAGTATTGGCAATAATATCCCTAAATACTAAGTTGTGTTATTAGCTGTGCTTTACAGGTGGTACTGTATGCTTAAAAATGAAATTATTATTTGTCTTGCTGGTGTCTACTTTTCTTCAATTCCTTCAGGGAAAATGAAATTCCTCCAAACGTGGCTGCGTTTCAGCTCCAGTTATTCTATCATAACTCAAACTCTTCTTTAGTGATTGATTTTATTTTAAAGTCTTAAGGGAATTGCAGACTGAGTTGTATTATTTAAAAAAAGAAAGGGCCCGGTTCAATTGCAAGTCCGCAACAGGATCGTTGTAGGCCGTATGATTGCAGGTGTGTTGCGGGCTCCCGTTCGTCTCCGATTACATTGCTATTCAATTGCTCAAGCCCGCAATTACTGGCCCAAAGCCAAAACCGTAAACCATGCACTGGATGTTAGCAGTTTGTAACACGATCAATTAAGCAAGCCCGTAAACTCCCATTTCGAATCAGCCAATAGAAAATCAGACCGTCATTATTACGGCAGTAAAACATGGAGGTTACAAGTCAATCAATTAGGTTCGGGGGTCCGATATGCGATCAGACTCGCAATACCGCAAAATAAGTAATTATGAAAATGAATGCCAATACTGTTCTTGTCCATGTGGGTGGCCTGATTTGTATTAACTCATTGATACTCAAGATCGATTTAACCCTGAAATGAAACATAAAAATGAATCGTATATATTGCCAATTTGCGAGCTTGAGACTGTTGTGCAATTAATTCTAATGTCTGTCATTGCTTTTCCCGTTATGCACGAGCAGTATGGATGTTTTTATTTGCATTTACAGTGCTATGATTAGGTGTTTAACCCCCTTGCGGGTCCTCTCTAGCACTCGTAGTATTTTATCGTTCTTTTGCCATTTAGGGGTGTGAAAACATTTGCTTGGGGATATTGAGCCATTGAATAGCGATTTGCGATTTTAGTGATCGTAACTCTTGTGAAATTGAAATCTCAAAAGCTTTCGGGTTTAACCATCACAATTTCTTCAAGGCCGTAACTCGTAACCTGTTTGGAGCCCGCAAAAAGTCGCAGATTGAATAGCAAATTAACTTGCGACCTCACTTACGAGCTAATGTAACATGCAAAAACTCAATTGAATCGGGCTCAAAGTTTGCATCTATTTGTTATTCTCACTGATTTCCATTTCAGCTCAATATCTTTGTGATCCTGTGTTAAACCGGAAAAATGCAATTACACATCGTGACTGAGTAATAAGTGATGTGATCACAAGGATATTGAGCTGGAATGGAAATCAGTGAAACTCATGACAGAAAGTGGCTTTAAATATATGTGTAACACAATAACAACTTATAAAATGTACATTTGCATATTTATTTATTCATGAATTTTGGGCTCCAAAAATAGGGGGCGTCTTATACACGGAAAAATACGGTGATAAACATAGCAGTATTGTAGTTTAAGCTACTATAACTTGAAAGAGTAATTTACTCTACAATATTATATCAGAGTAGCTGTAATGAGGTAAGGGGATGTGTGTATTTATTTATTTGAGCATATAAGGACTTCCCTAGTGATACTTTCATCACTCAACCCCTCCTACTATTAATTTGGCCCTAACCAGAAATACCCAGGGGTGGGCAGAAAGAAATTCAAAAAGCAGGTGAGGTCAAGTTTCAAATAAAGGGCCCTATTCTATTGGCCAACTCGTAAATTTATACACACTTAAAACCACTCTTAAAATTTCCACATATAAAATTAATAAAAAGTTTCCCGCCCAAAAACTACGAGCCAGCCAAACCTGCAAAACTGGCCTTAGAACTCCATTGGTTTTAGCACAGCTTGAATATTATGAGAGCTAATTAATTACAGTTACATAAAATCGCTATTCTATTAGACCCGTATATCTAGATCACAAATAAAGTCTGACCCGCAAATGAGAAAAGTATCACTTTTCTGTCAAAAATATAAATCAAAAAAAGTTTACCGGCAGTAATCAAGTTAAAATAACCCACGTTATGTGTGTGATGTCAGCACATGATAGTTAACCTCATATCTTCTTGCTGAATATTAAAGCAAGGCAAGATCAGGAACTGTATAATGGATTTCGAGTACTAAATAGGACTCACAAGGGCTTTTACAAACACTTATTAGAGCTGTAGCAGCAATTAAACACACAATACTATACTATAAAAGTATGGGAAGGCATAGAAAGACATTAGAAGTAATTGCACAACAGTCTCAAGCCCACAAATATGCATTTAAAAATATTATTTTTAACTTCTATTTCTGGGTAATATCGATCCCAAGACATAAGAAGTAAATATTTATCATGAAACCCACATGGACTAGAACATGTGATCTAATGTATTTTATAAAGTTCTCTAGTGCTTGATTGTGAGCCTGATCAGCAAATATTACTTATTGCCTCTCATTAATTTGTAGCCTCCGATTGCAGATTATGTCTAACTTCCATGCTTTACTGACATCATGATAACGGACTCATTTACTATTGGCTGCGTCTAAGAAGTAAATTACGGGCTTGCTTAAATATTGTCAGATCACACGATCACGCACCCTGAAATCCTACCTACAAAGGCAGGGTTTACATGTGGAGGCTGATAGATGTAAATTGAAAGATGGAGTCAATAGAATACATCTAAACATTTAGAGAAAGAAAACACGCAGCAAAAATTTATGGTTAGAGTCACTTACAGGCTTCTAATAGAATAGGGCTCAAAGTCTAGTAATATCAAAGTATCAGACTCTATTGTGTATGCTGTAGCCCAACATTCAGATAAACATTGCTTCACATATTTATTTATTTTTTTTACTCTAGAAAAAACGTTGGAGATTTGGAGAAACAGCTGAAAGAAGATTTTATGGAAAGAAGCGCCTCACTCCACCAGCTTTCCAAAACATCCAGAGAACTGAAAGGATTTAAAGACAATTTCCAGGTTAGATTATTTTTTTATGTATGGATTGTGGGCATTATTTATTTTGACATTTACGCAGTGACATAATTATGCCATAACAACTAGGCAGGGGAGTTGGTTAAGACTGAGCTTCTTCACTACTTGCATCAAAATAAAGAAGGCTCAGAGCAAATAGAAGAGAAGCTGCTTAGATTAATGAGGGTAAACCAAAGAAGATAAAAAAAGAAGGGGAAGAAGAAGAGCATCTAATTTGGGAAATAACCTACACCTCTGCCAACAGAATTATATATATTACACTTCATATTGACATGTTAAGCAGAGTTAAAAGAACAGTAATAAATATATATTAATGTGTCAAATTATTAGAAAATAGCTAAGAGTTACATTTTAGAGCACAGTTTAACCCTTTAAATAGCAGATTCAAAAATATGAATTGGCTTTACAACTGTGGATTATTTTATGCAAAACCATTATATATATATATATATATATATATATATATATATATATATATTCAGTCATGTCTGACTCTCCATGATGCAGCAATCAAGGCACATCTGTCAGCCAGTGCCCCTCTGAGCTCCATCAAGATCATGTTCATTGCTAAATGACCTCATCTATCCATCTCTGCCGACCCTTTCTTCACGTGCCTTCAATTTTTCCCAGCATCAGAATCTTCCCCTAGGGAATCCTTTCTTCTTTCAGTGAACAGTTTGGCTTGATTGCTCGTAGTATGGATTGATTGGATCTTCTTGTTGTCCAAAGAACTCTAATCATTTTTCTCCAACACCACAATTCAAAGCCATCAATTTTAGAGCTTTCACATCCATTCAGCTCTCACATCCGTATGTTACTACTGGAAATACCATAGTTCTAACTATGCAAACCTTTGTTGGTAGGGACATATCTTTACCTTTTAATTGGTTATCCAGACTTGCCATAGCTTTCCTCCACAGAAGCAAACATCTTTTAAAGTCATGTCTGCAGTCACCATCTGAAGAGATCTTGGAGCCAACAAAAATAAAATCTGTCACTGCCTCCACTTCTTCCTCATCTATTTGCCAGGAATTAAGATTGCCATTTGCCATGATCTTCATCTTTTTAACGTTGAGCAGCAGGCCAGCTTTTGCACTCTCTTCTTTTACCCTTATCAATAGATCCTTTAATTCCTCCTCATTCTCAGATATTAGAGTAGAATCATCTGCATATCTTAAATTGAAGATATTTCTCCCAGCAATATTAATTCCAGATTTGGATTCTTCCAGCCCAATATTACGCATGATGTACACTGTGTATACATTGAAAAAAAAATGGGAAAAAATACAACCTTGTCTCACTCCTTTACGAATCTTAAACCATTCTTTTCATTTCTGACCGTGGCTTCTTGGTCCATATACAGGTTCCTCAGGAGGCAGATGAGATGGTCTGGTACTCAAATCTCTTTAAGAACTTGCCACATTATTTTATGATCCGTACAGTCAAAGGCTTTAGAATAGTCTATGAAGCAGAAGTAAATTATTTTCTGGAACTCTCTTGCTTTCTCTATTATCAATCGGACATTGGCAATTTGATCTCTTGTGCCTCTTCCTCTGAGGAACCCGGCTTGCACATCTAGGCCCTCATTAAATTGCAATTTGGCCAATTGAATAGGGCTCTAAATAAGCACATAACAAATATTTTTTAAATACGTTTTTAGTTAATAAACATCTATCCAAAAGCAAGGTTTTCACTAACTAAAAACGTATTTAAAAAAAATATGCTATGTGCTTATTTAGAGCCCTATTCAATTGGCCAAATCGCAATTGAATGAGGCCCCTAGTGTTTAACAGTCCAAATATTGTTGGAGCCGAGCTTGTAGGATATTAAGCATTACCTTGCTGGCATGTGAAATTAGTGCACTTTTTCAATAATTGGAGCACTCTTTGGCACTCTTTGGCACTACCTTTTTGGGGGATTGTGATGTAGACTGACCTTTTCCAGTCTATTGGCCATTATTGAATTTTACAAATGTGTAAGCGTAAGGCAAGCAACACTTTCACAGCATAATTTTGTTGAATTTTGAACAGTTTAGCTGGGATTTCATCAACTCCTGCAGCCTTATTATCAGTAAGACATCCTATGTCCCATCTCACTTCACTCTCCAAGATGTCTGGCTCCAGCTCACTGGGAAACTATTGAGGTCATTACTGCTGTGAAAATCTTGCCTGTAATGATCTTCTGTGTATTCCCTCTATCGCTTCTTTATTTGATCTGCTTCTGTTAGGTCCATGCCATTTTTTTATCACATCTACATTGGTATTGGCTATTGAGGTCCCCAATTACCTTTTTTGAAGTGATCTCTTGACTTTTCCACTCTATTTCCCAATCGTCTATCTCTTTACATTGCCCATTAAAAAAAAGAATTAAAAAAAAGTAAAAAAAATAAAAAATATATATATATAATCTGCAAACAGAACCTCTATAACATCACATACAGAAAAGTGCTCTTATCCCTGTGATATTATATATAAATACATGTTCAAGAAACTATAGAGACTAACAGTATTGTGTATTTTATTGTTAGATGAAAAGTTGCTTGATTATATTTTTAATCATTAATCTTTATTTTTAAGTCATATGTCATAACATTTTTCATACATTTAAATTTAAACACACGTCATAAACTGCATTTAATGTAATCTGAAAGTCTTTGTATAAAATTGTTTTGTTGTTGTAGTTCTTTTGTTTGACTGTGACCTTTCTCCAATTGTTTTCCTTTTCTTCTTTTCTCCATTTGACTGTAGCTGTAGATTCAGTAAAACATATTAACTAAATGAACCTAAAACATATTAAACTGAACTAACCCTAACATTCAGGTGAGGGATGGGTGGGGGTGAGGGATATTAATATACAAATATTTAAAACATAAACTAAATGTCATAATGATTAATGAAAAAATGGCTCCTGTCATATCCAATACATATCCAATATTTATGGAAATATGGGATGTATGGATCAACTCCCCATACTCAATCACAATCATATAAAAATTACAAATATCACAAAACAAACACTAAAAAATTATATTAAAACTGGCTGAATTGTAACCTCTTGGAGTGGAAAGTGGAAGCTGAATTGGGAATGGGATTCAATGACAACTTTATTGACAAAATTGTAATCTGGAGTTCAAACCCATTAGGGATATATGTTTTTTTTTTTTTTTTGCTTGATTATATTTAATGACTGACAACGCATCGTTACTATTTCCACATCCACCAATTTATTATATTATTTCCATTTCTTTCCAGCATTTGAAAAGCAATGAGATACCTGTAAAAACGGATGTGTCAAAACTGCTGATGTTAGAAGAAAAGCAACGGTGAGACTCACTTTAAAATATTGTTACTGTCACTTCACTAAGCAAGAAATGTATTGAGGTAGGATTTACAATAGTCCAAAGTAAGAGCAAAAAAATGGATCTCATTCATGTATACAGTACAAGGAAAGTATTTATAAAGTAAAACCTCAAACCTCTCGACAGCCATCTCTGTAACAGAGAAAGAGACACAATCATAAACTGCTATTTTACTAATATGTGCTTCCATTTGGCAAATGTGCATAATTTAAAATGCATAGTATAGATATTGTACTGTACTATAACTGTACCATATGTCTTATTATACCATGTATATTACTGTAATATGTGAGTTATTGTACTGTACTATAACTGTACCATATGTCTTATTATACCATGTATATTACTGTAATATGTGAGTTATTGTACTGTACTATAACTGTACCATATGTTTTATTGTATCATGTATATTACTGTAATATGTGAGTTATTGTACTGTACTATAACTGTACCATATGTTTTATTGTATCATGTGTATTACTGTAATATATGACTTATTGTACTGTTTGAGTTGACTACTGTACTATTACTGTACCATGTTTTATTGCACCATGTGTATTATAGTACTGTGTTAGTTCTTGTAGCGTGTGAGTATCTCTGCCATGTCAGTTACTGCTCTATGAGTTACTTTACCATGGGGATTACTATACTATTTGAATTATATTCTGTATCATTTGATAATTTAATAAATACATGCCATGAATGCAACTTGTGTTCTTTGGCACCATGGAAGAAAATGTCCTCTGTTCAGCTCTTACTCCATCTGTATATTGAAACAGTTTTCCATTTTGTTGCTTGACCTCAGTTAAAAATGTTTGCTCATACAAGTCAAGTCCTTTTGTTTGAGTTTGAGCCCAGTAGCCACTATGGCCAAAATATTACACACACTGTTCTCTTTACATTGTATCCCATTTACCATAATTAGTGGTAATAGTAATAGTAATTAAGGTTGAAAAAAGACTTTCAGTCCATCAAGTTCAACCCGTTAAGATCTCCTCTGTTCTGCAATATGCAGATTAGTTATTAAATAATTAGTTGTTAATTAATTATTAATCAACTATTTAATTATTTTTTATTTTTTATTTTATACAATTAGATATGGGAATATTGTGTTGTCTCTCTCATGTATCCAATTTAATCTATTAGTTTCTGTTTTATTTTTAGTCATGAGCTGAAAAATTATAATGTGCTGTTTTTGCAGGTCATTGAGAAAATGAACATTTGGGATCTAATGTTATATTGATGTAATATTATCTGATTTTATTTTATTACTACATATTAAAACGCTGTAACATCTTCAGCTAATAAACCCACACACTTGAAATAGTTGCTCCATTTTAATCCCTCAGTTGCTATATTTAAACACACATTACGGAGTACAATAATATTCCAAAGGAAATCTAACTCCGGATCCTTGAGCATGCTAGGTCGTGTTTTACTTTTGGCAAATATACAGTGGATATAAAAAGTCTACACACACCTATTAAAATCTGATGCTTTGGAAGCTCTCTGTGGACCATGGCTTTTGCTGTGGGATGCGACTAAGAACATTTCAGGAAAGACCAACTAGAGCAGCTGAACTTTATTTGGGGTTAATCAGAGGCACTTTAAATGATGGCAGGTGTATGCTGACTCCTATTTAACACAATTTGGAATGTTATTGCTTAATTCTGAACACAGCTACATCCCCAGTTATAAGAGGGTGTGCAGACTTATGCAACCACATTATTTTATTTTTATTTTTTTTCTTCCCTCTACCTAAAAGATTTCAGTTTGTTTTTAAATTGAGTTGTACAGTTTATAGGTCACATTAAAGGTGGAAAAAGTTCTGAAATGATTTATCTTTGTCTCATTTTTTTACAGCACATAAACCTGACATTTTAACAGGGGTGTGTAGACTTTTTATATCCACTATATATATATATATATATATAAATTGTATACATTGGTCCAGTATGCAATTTTATTCAGTACTGAAATGAACAATGTTGCTATTATTGTATGAAACTTTTAAATACAATTCATTGCGCCGCTATCCTGTGCAGGATTAAACTCGCACGGAAAGAGAAAAGGTCATGTAGTTTCACTTGTTAAGTGTGTCTTGTTTTCCTTTTATACACCAGGGAAGAGATGAGATCTCTGCAGGAAGCTTTCACAAAACAACTTAATGAAGCAACTGAAAAGGCAGAGAAGCAGCAGACGACGGTAAGTGTTGCATTGCGTGTCCTCACGATTACGGTTATTTTCGATTTTCAGATTTCCTGTTCTTGAACTTTGTATTCAGTTTATTAAATATATTTTTATTGGAAGAACATCACATAATACAAACAAATAATTTATATAAAATAAAAAATAAAAAAAAACATATTATAAAAAAAATTGTATTATTCTAGGTTTATTTAGCAAAATCACTGAACATAAAATAAAACTTAATTTTAATTTGTAATTTTAACAATTTTTTTGTAATTTTTAACTATTGATCCAAGAGGCTCATCTCTTGTCAAAATATAACAACCTGATTTCTAATGGTCTCCATTCCTTGGCTCCCATAAGAGAGAAACCAAGGCCTCCATTCTATGGGCCTCATTCAATTGCCATTTGACCAATTAAATAGAGATCAAAAAAGCACATAGCATATTTGTTTACAGAAGTTTTTAGTTTATGAACTTCTATCCAAAAGCAAAGTCTTCACTAACTAAAAAAATTTGCTCTCTGCTTATATACAGCACTATTCAATTGACCAAATCCCAATTGAATGAGGCCCCATGGCTCCAGTAAAAGGAAGGCTGACCCGCTACTACAGTTTTTAAAAGTTACGTGCCAGAGGTATTCTTTGACTACTGGAAAATAGAAACCCATAAAACGTACTGATTCTCACCCAAGGGGGTTTTCCCCACGCTCAATCCATCCATCTATGTTAGTGGGCTGCTTTGTCTATTTTCTCTATGATATTTCGCCAGACGTGGTCGAATTGCTTCCTATCTAGCTGCAATAGGTTATTTTACCACTATATGGAATCAAATAGCTTATCTTTTGTGTAGGATCGAAGAACTGATAACCAGCAGAGAGTTTAATGGTATATATAAAAATGCAACTCCAGGGTATTGGAGAACTGCTTATACCATTACCAGCAGATGTTTCTAGGCTAACATCTATATATATATATATTACCTCTGCGATAAAAATACATTGAAAACTAATATATATTATCATGTCTTCCACATGCTATTGTTGCGTTTTTTATTAAATGTCATTAATATTATTTCTATGACAAAAAACAAGTTCTAATTTATTGCTTTCTACTAAAGTCCAACCAGTGTAATGGGTGAATGGGAAATCTCTAGTACGCCCTCATTTGGAATATGGAGTACAATTTTGGGCAACACTTCATAAAAAGGACATTTTAGAGCTGGAAAAGGAGCAGAAGAGGACAACAACAAAACTAATAAGGGGAAAGGAGGGGCTAAGTTATGAAGAAAGACTAACCAAATTAAACATATTTTCTCTAGAAAAAAGGTGTTTAAGAGGAGATATGATTACCTTATATAAATACATCCAGGGTCAGTATGAAGATTTGTCAAGGGAGCTTTTTGTACCAAGAGGTTTCCAACTGACAAGAGGACATCCCTTGAGGTTAGAAGTAAAAAGATTCCACGTTAAAGAAAGAAAAGGGTTCTTCACAGTAAGGGTGGTTAATCTGTGGAATTCTCTACCAAAGGAGGTGGTGACAGTGGATTTGATAGATAACTTTAAAAAGAAAATGGATATATTTTTTATTAAAAATGTTATTCAGAATTATCCTGGTTAATTAGAGAGAGAGTATTGATCCAGGGAGGAATCCAATTGCAAGTGTATGGGGTCAGGAAGAAATGCATTTTTTTTCCTCTTGGGTTTTTTTTTTGTTTGCCTTCCTTTGGATCAATTAACAGCTAATCTGCATATTGCAGATCAGAAGAGAGCTTAAAAGGTTGAACTTT
Organism: Discoglossus pictus; assembly: GCA_027410445.1. Classification (NCBI taxonomy): domain Eukaryota; kingdom Metazoa; phylum Chordata; class Amphibia; order Anura; family Alytidae; genus Discoglossus; species Discoglossus pictus. The sequence goes on along the minus strand of CM050175.1, from coordinate 83,471,393 downwards.
TTTCAACCTCAATTACTATATAATATATATATATATATACACTATATAGTTGAATAATCAGAGTATTGCAGTGCATAGTGATACCTTTTTTATTGGACAAACGTCTACATAATATAGCGACAAGCTTTCAAGAGATAATGCCTCTCTTTATCAAGTATTGCTTTTTGACTTGATAAAGAGAGGCATTATTAAGAGTGAGTACACCCCTAAATTGAAATCTCCAAATTGGGCCCAAGTGTCAATATTTTGTGTGGCCACCATTATTTTCCAGCACTGCCTTAACCCTCATGGGCATGGAGCTTCACGGGTTGACACTTTGGGCCCACTTTGGACATTTCCACTTAGGGGTGTACTCACCGTTGCCAACGGTTTAGACATTAATGGCGGTGTGTGGAGTTATTTTGAGGGGACAGCACATTACACTGTTATACAGGCCGTACACTTACTGCTTCACATTGTAGCAGAGGGGCATGTCCTCAGTGTTGTCACATGAAAAGATATAAAAATATATTTACAAAAATGTGATGGGTGTACTCACATTTGTGAGATACTATGAGCCTCATTCAATTCCGAGTTGCCCAATTGAATAGGGCTCTATATAAGCACATACAAAAATATTTCAATAAACTTTTTAGTTACTGAACCTCTATCCAAAAGCAAGGTTTTCACTAACTAAAAACTTCTGTCAAAAAAATATGTTATGTGCTTATATAGAGCCCTATTCAATTGACAAATTTCAAATTGAATGAGGACCTATATATATATATATATATATATATATATATATATATATATATATATACAGATCAGATCCTTATCCCTGGTCTTTCTCTCCCTCCTCAGCAGTTCCCCAGTAGCTCCCCCTCAAATCCTCTCCTTTTAGCTGGTCTGATACCTGAGTCTCACAAAATCTTGTGAGACCCATGTATAAAAAAGCATTGAAACTAATGAGGAACTGCATAATCTCGGGGGGATTCCCCCCCCCCCCCTACATAGTTCCTATGGCCCTGGTTTGGGATCGTTCTCTTAGGATTGGGGATCTCTATATTGAGGGTTTTCTGATGTAAAACCATTAGCATCCACACAGCTACTCTACTTATGCTCTCTCATTGCTAAACAATTTCTTTTAACAGGTAAATTTCCTCAAGACTGAAATGGAAAGGAAGAATAAAATGATCAGAGATCTGCAAAATGAGGTAAACAATTCTGCTGATTATTTTTATCTTTAATTTTTGCAAATCCAACAATTATTTTAATGGGTAGCCATTTTCTTTCTTTTAATCTGTATATAACATAAATAAATCTTAGTAGTAGAGTTTTTAGAACTTACGTATAGCTTATCCTAAACTGCCCATACAGGTAATATAGACATAAGTCCTCCCTAGCTGTTAGGTTTTCTCAAACTACTGTCTTCACTTATTCCTCTAGTCAGGACGATATTTTTTCAACTCTAATTCATCCAATGAGCATGTCCTAGGAGTATTACTACCCACAATGCTTTTCCTTTTTTCTGTACATGAGTTGGAGCCCTAGCCATTACCAACCCAACAAACATAATTTAGTCAGATCCCTGCTGTCAGGCCAATCAGCTGATGTAGAGATTGGATCGATTCAAGTTCAAGTTTTGGTAAATGATGCCACCCAGATGGCTGGAGGTGCAGGTAAAATCCCAAGTCAGGTCATCTTCAAAATGCAAACACCCAAATAATATTGAGATATTGGCATGCAATTAATCAGTAAGCATCAAAAAAGATGTGGTCATCCCTAGGCTGCATAGGTTTCATATTGCCTCTAATTGCTTTATACATAGATACATATGTTTTTCAGTTTATCTATATCTATATACATGGACCATTCTGCTCAAATATTAATCACATTTTATGAAGCTGAACTTTTACATATTTAATGTTAATTTAGTCAGCAGGTTTTACAATTTTATATTTATCATTCAATCATCATTTGTGAGTCATTTTGCGAAAAAAGTTTACCTTTTTTATATTATTTCGATAAATTAAATAACAATTATTGCTTTTAGCCAAACTGTGAATGTGAATGTGACCTGACAAATGTTAGTCCAGTGGATTTCAGAAACGTTCATAGGTCTATTTTGATGATATAGAAAATGTAGCTTGTTTATGGGTAGCATGTGTATCTTACGAAGATAAATTCCTTCTTTCCTTTAGCACTTGCTGGCATATGTTGGTCATTAACAAATATAAATAGTATATATTTGAGATATGAATGCCCAGAAGAAATATATATATATATATATATATATATATATATATATATATATATATATATATATATATATTAGCAGTGGCGGAGCTAGAGAATGGCCCTGGTGCAAAAAACATTTTTGGGCCACCTTCTCTGGGTCTGTAAAAACAAATTTGTGCTAGGCCCACCCCAGACCCCTGACACACATATATATATATATATATATATATATATACCATCACCAGGGCACCCGCTACTCTTAGAATCCATCCCCACCCAATCCTTGTCAGCATCCATACCCTCTCAGCACCCACCTCACATAGCAAGCATAGTTATCTACTTTTTTCTTCCCTCACAGACTCACCCAACCCCCTTGCTCTCTCACCTCTTCCCTGTTTCATATCCCCAGTGTACTGAACTGCTCTACACCACCACCTCTTGAAGCTTTAGTAGAAATACCCTTGTTTAAACAGGCACACTCCAATTTCCGACCAAGGGGGTTGGTAAACAGCCAAAGAGGCCCAGGGGGTTCAGGTGGGCCCAGGTTGGCTATGGTCGGTTGGCTAGTATCGGGGCTTCATGGGAACGCTACTCTACAGACAAAAATATTAAATAAAAATAAATAAAAAAATTACAGAGCACTTGACCCCCGCCCCAGAGGAGGGCCCTCTATAAATATATATATATATATATATATATATATATATATATATATATATATATATATATATATTATAAAAAATAATAACATTTGTGTTCACATTTGAATGTCTTAAACAAGTTCCCAAACTCCTGAGACTGAAATGTTTAATTGACTGATTCATGGTGTTATTTTATTCAAATGTAAGCCATATATGGGATATTTTTATACTCAACATTTTTTTCTTTGTAAGTCTATATGATCCTTATAAATATTTTTATGTGTGTCAAGAATAAACTAACACAGACACCCATAGAACCAGCCTTTGTAGATGTATAATTCTTAGAAGTTGCTTGTATCCGTAATGCTTTCTTGGATTATGTTTGTGTTTGCTGTTCTACAAAAGAAGTCATTTGAATTCCATTACAGTTTAATGAAAGAGGAAGCAAGTAAAGCAAATGTGTTTTATTAGTATGTCAGTTCTTTATTTACTGAATCTTCCTCACACATTTATGAATCATATTTGATCATTTAAATTTTACGTAGCATTGGATCATGAAATACTAATTCATCATCTTTATGCCCCAAGACAATGACCTTGAGGTGACTCATTTCTAACATATGACACACGACTTTAATGTTACACAAGCTGGGAGTTAAGTTTATCAAATCAGATGAATAATCATTGTAAACCTAGCACAGATTGGAGATACGTGTTAACACGTAGCTTGTAACGGTCATCTTAGGGCTATTTGCGTGCTAAGATGCCTCCTAACGTTGCCCCCAATGGGCTTTGCGTGTTAACACGCATGACGGATTAGAATAGGCTACGTGGAGAGCAACGTTGAACATCGCGCAGGTAAATCCTTTGATCTGTCATGCCTGTAACTGCTAATTGTTTAATTCAGGTATTAAAGTGCAACGTGGTCACTTGCGAGCAAGCACGTAACATGTAAATGGAGCCCAGAGGCCAACATGTGCTCTAGAGCACCCACAAAGGGGGTAAAGTCCAATACGTAACACTTGTAATGTAAATAAAATCACTCTCCTGTACATTTATTATAAGGTAAAGTGATGCTAGGTTTTATAATTAATAGCACAACATTCTCAAGCCTGCAAATCGGCCCAGAAAAATACTTTATATAATCGATGTGTTACGACATATACTGTAACTCGCATGTAATAGAATATCATATTTACGGATTTATAAATATTGCATTATTTCTGGCCTGTTGGACCCATCGCAAACTGGATTTGAAGCACGTAGGACTTAGAAATCTACCCTCCCCCTTTTCAGTGACGTAACGCTTACAATCTCTCTTTCCATTGGCTCCATCTGAACCTGTAACAACGAGATTGCTTAATTGTTTACCAGTTCGACGGCCGCAAAATGGTTTACGAAATAGCGTCTCGCTCGTAGCACGCAGCCTTTTCTAATCTAATAGTAACGCAACCCGAACAAATTTGAAGCACGCAGCCCTACACGTTGGACTTACAAGGCTGGAATTTAATATGGCCCTAGGTTTGTAGCTCCGATTTAGCCTCTATGACTTGAAAGGTTTGTATGTCACGTTGTTGCAGTGCACTCTTTAGTAGATTACTGATAAGGCCTTATCTATACTTAGATGTGTGGGAGGGACTATAATCCTTACAATATGTCAAGACATTACATATTTTATTTTCTCACTTAGGGGGAATCTTCCCCCAATTTCAAAGATATGCCTTCACGTCCTTTGGCCCTCATTCAATTGTGATTTGGTCAATTGAATAGGGCTCTAAATAAGCACATAGCATAATTTTTTTAGTGAAAACCTTGCTTTTGGATAGATGCTTACTAACTAAAAACTTATTTAAAAAAAATATGTTATGTGCTTATTTAGAGCCTTATTCAATTGGCCAAATTGCAATTGAATGAGGACCTATGAGGGCATTTATGCCTTAAATAATCAACATTTATGTTCTGAATTTGACTTTAGTAGGATCATCCTACCTTACTTCATTTCCATTTCTTCCATATTAATGTTCCTCATCATCTTCGTGGTAATCTTCCACACATGAGTACTTACCCCAACCACTTATAGTTCACCCTTATCCATTTAACCCCTATTCATTAAATTTACTTCAAGATCCTTTTTTTTACTTGAATAACGTTGATGGGACCTTCTTCTCCTCGTATCTCCTTGTCCAACTCTTTCCTGCTGTTTCTCTCACTGTTTTATCTTCTCTCCCTGTCCTACCCTTCTCTCGCTCTATGTCTATCTCTCACACCTATTCTAATTCTTATTACATGAGCCATTTATTTTATTGTAGTCAGGCCTCTCCTGCTCTGGGAAACTAAGAAAATCTAAGAGCATTGCCACCCCTCCTTTCTCACCCAGCTGCCCCTGCTCAGTCTTTATTTATAGAGACATGCAAATTAATCACACCTGACCAATCAGCAGCATATGCCATCACATACTCTTCTACAAACCACCCACCATGCCCATCCTGATTAGCTTTCTCCACTCTCTCCCTGCTTTGACCAATTGCTAACATTCCTATCTTGCCGATCTGTAATAAGACAAATTATATTCTTTATAGTCATATTGTATTATGTGATTTCTTTGTTTTTACATTTTTACTATATATTATAATTTTGTTAGAACCCCTCCACCTACTTTGTGAAGCATACCTCTTGCTTTACTTTAGTGTAGTGTATAAGCGTGTTAGCGGCAATCATGTGCTACTCAGCCCTTTGTACAAAAAAATGCACCACATATACTAGACTGTTCCTAAAAGCAGTAATTTACTTTTCTATCAATGTTGTCATAAACCTGGAAACTATGAGCTCTGTTAAATTTGGGCTACATGTTAAAAACGTAGCCCGTAATGTAGAATGTAGGGCTTTTTGCAACTAAATTTGCCCCGTAACGCAGACCACAGACGACTTGTGGGTTAAGACACAGCAAGGCCAAAAAAAGCCTACGGTTTGGGCAACGTTGAACTTCGCGGCAGAAAATCCTTTGATCTGTCAAGCCTGTAACCGATATGTTTTTAGTTTAGCTATTAAATTGCTACAAAGTCACTCATGAGCAAGCCCGTAACACACAAATGGAGCCCAAAGGCCAACGTGTACTCGAGAGGACCCGCAAAGGGGGTAAAAGCAAATAAAAACACACTACTGTACTAATATGAAAAGGGAAAGTGATCTTAGGTCTCAGAATTAATAGCACTACATTCTCAAGCCCGCAAATCGGCCGCAAAAAATACTTGATTTCATGTATAATTATTGTGTTACATATACTGTAACTCGCATGTGATGGAATATCATATTTGCGGCTTTATTAATATTGCATTATGACTGGAATGTGGGTTCGACCGTAACTCACAATTGAACCCCGTAAGACTTTGAAATCTAACCTCCATTTTTCTGTGACGCAGGCTGACGATCTCTGTTTCCACTGGCTCCATCTAAACGGGCGTGCTTAATTGATTACGTTCTAGCCCGCACATCCGACGGCCGACAAATGGTTTATGGTTTTGCATCTCCAGTTCGTAGCTCGCAGCCCTTCTAATTTAATACCATCGTAACTCGGCCAAATTTCAAGCCCGCAGCTTTTGTGAGCTTCACGTTGAAGTTACTGGTCCTATGTTCTCATAAGCCATCTAACAGTTGAAAGTGCTTTGGATAAAAGGACTATATATGAATAAATAGTATAGATTACAGCTTCATTCAGATACACAAACCAATTCACCATAATAAGGTAGCTATCCAGAAGGGCTCCATTTGTTAAGATAGCTCAAAATCGGTCCACCTCAAACCATACGAGTATGAATGTAACATCTCAAAGAACCATCTAGGTTTGTCAATAATAAAGTCAGAGGCACTACACGTTCCCAACACTGTGCGCCAGCCAATCCTGTCTCAACTCAATGACCTAAGCTGCAGCATCCACTCAAGATTCAAGAAATTGAAATAACTGCAATTGTATTGCCGCAATCTCACCTCAATTTGTCTTATTTACATAAAACCTTCATCTGCCATTTCTTTCCTAGACAACATGATAGCAAATTTAATTATATGCAAGGAATTGATTCCTAATACCTGCCTGTTACTAAACCATCTAGCAACAAAAATGTATTGTGCCTTGATACGTTTTAAATGGCCATAACTGCACTGTCTTAGTATATTGATTCTGAATATTTTTGTCATTTGATTCAACTAACAATGCATGTTTGCTTCTGGGAAGGAAAGCTATGGCAAGCTTGGACAAGCTAGTAAAAAGTAAATATATTACAGTGTCAACAAAGGTCTGCATAGTTATAACTATGGTATTCCCAGTAGTAACACAAAGAAGGCTGAGTGCTGGGTAATTTACCCAATCAATCAATACTACATGAAATAAAGCCAAACTGGTCTCTGGAAGGTTTGATCATGAGACTGAAGCTCAAATATTTTGTCCATATCATGAGAAGACAGGATTCCCTAGAGAAGACTCTGATGCTGGGAAAGATTGAAGGCACACGAAGAAGGGAATGACAGCAGCGGATATGGATAGATGAGGTAATTGAAACAATGAACATGAACTTGATTGAGCTCAGAGGGGCAGTTGCTGACAGATCTGCTTGACGTGCTGCAGTTCATAACAAAATTTCATTTTTACTTGCTCCTTGGCATTGTGTTAATCCCCTTAAAACTCTTCTATAAAACAAACAAAGAGCGTTCTAAAATATTTCTCCATGTTTCCCACCTTTAATGAACCCGACTATATGCATATTTCCAGTTTTTCTGCATTTTAATTTTTCTGGGATTTGTGTGTTGTGGAAAATCCAGTTTTCTTGACCGGTTTAGACTAAATATATGGATGAAGAACCCGTAAATGAGATTTAGCCGAGTGAGTTTACTGCCTATATTGGTTTTCCACCTTCTCTGTATCCTATAGCCAGTGTAGTAACACAGTGCCATTGTGAACAAGATCAGATTATTCTGTCTCCAGTCTTCAGGATATAAATTGACTGCACTTTTCATAACATTTAGAATATCTAAATGGGAAACATCTCAGAAGATGCAATATATTGTCAGAAATAATTTCCCTGCTGTGTAAATCATTTCTATTTGTACATAAATAACTAATACTTAAGTGCTAACCAGTTTATAATCTCGGTAAAGTACCATTGTATCTAGCATTTTTGTATATAAATACAGGGAACATTTTGAACATGTCTAGGACAAAATAAAACAAATCTATTGTTGGCCTTATAATAATTTTCTATTGATGACTTCAATGGATTTTCTTATTCTCTGGATCTGTTTAAATGATACCGTTTATATAAAAAAGACAACACAGGAGTAGTTTTTAGATCTTGGATTTCTAATGAGTATGGACAGTCTAGATGGACATATAGGTCCTCTGTCGCCTTTAGTATCAGAATCAATTTGATGGTCAATAAAATCCTATAATTTTCGTATTTTCTCTAAAAACTAATTTTCTTATTGATCTGTATCCTTATTATCTCTTCAATAATAGGCCATCTTGTATAGTTGCAATAAAAAAAATATCAATTACAATAATGGACCAAGAGAGAATATGAAAATGAAAAAATAAATAAAATACAACTTTTATTTTTGATACCAGTTAATTCTATTCACTCTGCATTCAGAGTGCTGCAACCAGGATGAGATAGATAAGTGGTAAATAGATAATAATGATCAACCATACTTTCAAAAGATGAACTAATAATTAGCATCATCCACTATATTATATGCTTAGTGCGCCCGCACCACATTGTCATGAATCAGTGCGTGCGCACATGCACGGTACACCACTCGGCACTTCTCACCACTCAGCTTATCGGAGACACATTGCCGCGAGAGACTGCGATGGAAGAGAGTGCAGAGAGAGAGACAGGAGGGGGGGTACAGAGAGAAACAGACACAGGACAGAGAGAGATACAGGAAATATAAATAAATAAATAAATATATATATATATATATATATATATATATATATATAATTTGTATATTTATTTATATATATATATATATATATATATATATATATATATATACATATATATATATAAATATAAATAAATATATATATATATATATATATAATTTTTATATTTATTTTTATATATATATATATATATATATACATATATATATATATATATATATATATATATATATATATATATATAAATATAAATATATATATATATATATATATATATATATATATAAAATAAATAAATATATATATATATATATATATAATATATATATATATATATATATTGGTGTGCAAGTGCATAGTGTCAGACTGTGAAATGGAAACATGTCTCCCCCAATTATTGTGTTTATTTGTAGTCTCCATTTTCAATAACCTTGGGGTTTACACCGTAAATAATTATATTGACTGTGATTAGTCATGAGTTTTTAAGAGGAATGCAGTGCATTTCCCCATACCCATACCAATGACCCAAATATGATATCAACATAAAGAGAAACAAAATAGCAACTAGAGACATTGATAATAAGAAGCCACAGTGTGACTACACCCCACAGCCGATTAAAAAGAGAAATATGATTGTATTTACAGTCAGCAGACATTTACCAATTGTAATATGAAGTCACATTTGCATTTCTTTGCAATAGATTGATGTTATTTCCTGCAACAAACTCAGTCTGCATTTATTTACGATAGTGTTCATGGAAATGTGTTTAGCATTTATATTACCCTCCAACTGTGTGACTGTTTCAAAAGCGGGAATTCTTCCATATATCACACAACAAATTGAATATTGAATAGATAAATGTATAAAATATTCCAGGCAAAGCAATGAATATTTCTAATGGCAAATTAAGATGTTCTTGCAATAAAAGAGAAGTTCTCTGCCCTGTCTGTAACACGTCACATATAAGAACCACCATCTACCTGTCTTGCAAGATGGTGCCTCAACATGCTTGGATATCCCAGAAGAGTAACATTTAAAACAATTTTTGTAGCATTGTTCACTTTATATGACAAAATTTGGAATTAAATTTAATTTTAACAATTTCCAAAATAGCCAAAATTTCTAAAAAATGTAATTCAATCGTTCATCAACTGGTAAATCTCAGAAATGTATTCTATCAAGTTTTGCTAATTTTCACCCTAAGAATATCTAATTTTCTCAGATGAAATATGAATAGTTTTTATTGGTGAACATAGTAAAATCCAAAGCATGGATGTTTTTGTAGAGTTTTAATGTTTTAAAACTTGTTTCATAAAATGCAACATTTCCAATATAGATATTTCTATTTAATCAGGAAATAATCATTCCTCACCATCATGTTAAAATTATACTTTTCTAACGTGTATTTACACGAGAAATTGTGGCGGGTAATTCAGACAACTGAACAACTGAAAAGGCATTTATAGATAAACATAACCGTAAAGGTTTCTTAAAGTATCTACTACAGAACACTAATAATTGATGATGTTTATTTTGTGGATTCGATTAGACGGTGTGATCCTCATAGAAGTCTTCAACAATGGGTGGTCTTAGGGCAAGCATCCCTATTCAGATCAGGATTTATAAAGAACAAGGTTTCATGGTGCCATGCAACAGGCTTTATAAAAAAAATACAAATGTAGAAGTTTTAAAAGTTAATTGCATGAATTAAAATACCCTGACATCATCAATGACTGACATATAAACATCAACCAATGACATATCATCAATGACTGATATAAACATCAACCAATGACATATCATCAATGACTGAAATAAACATCAACCAATGACATATCATCAATGACTGAAATAAACATCAACCAATGAGATATCATCAATGACTGACATAAACATCAACCAATGACATATCATTAATGACTGATATAAACCTCAACCAATGACATATCATCAATGACTGACATAAACATCAACCAATGACATATCATTAATGACTGACATAAACATCAACCAATGACATATCATTAATGACTGATATAAACATCAACCAATGACATATCATCAATGACTGACATAAACATCAACCAATGAGATATCATCAATGACTGACATAAACATCAACCAATGAGATATCATCAATGACTGACATAAACATCAACCAATGAGATATCATCAATGACTGACATAAACATCAACCAATGACATATCATCAATGACTGACATAAACATCAACCAATGAGATATCATCAATGACTGACATAAACATCAACCAATGAGATATCATCAATGACTGACATAAACATCAACCAATGATTTATCATCAATGACTGACATAAACATCAACCAATGAGATATCATCAATGACTGACATAAACATCAACCAATGACATATCATCAATGACTGACATAAACATCAACCAATGAGATATCATCAATGACTGACATAAACATCAACCAATAAGATATCATCAATGACTGACATAAACATCAACCAATGAGATATCATCAATGACTGACATAAACATCAACCAATGACATATCATCAATGACTGACATAAACTTCAACCAATGACATATCATCAATGACTGACATAAACATCAACCAATGAGATATCATCAATGACTGACATAAACATCAACCAATGAGATATCATCAATGACTGACATAAACATCAACCAATGACATATCATCAATGACTGACATAAACATCAACCAATGACATATCATCAATGACTGACATAAGCATCAACCAATGACATATCATCAATGACTGACATAAACATCAACCAATGACGTATCATCAATGATTGACATAAACAACAACCAATGACATATCATCAATGATTGACATAAACATCAACCAATGACATATCATCAATGACTGACATAAACATCAACCAATGATATATCATCAATGACTGACATAAACATCAACCAATGAGATATCATCAATGACTGACATAAACATCAACCAATGAGATATCATCAATGACTGACATAAACATCAACCAATGAGATATCATCATTGACTGACATAAACATCAAACAATGACATATCATCAATGACTGACATAAACATCAACCAATGAGATATCATCAATGACTGACATAAACATCAACCAATGAGTTATCATCAATGACTGACATAAACATCAACCAATAAGATATCATCAATGACTGACATAAACATCAACCAATGAGATATCATCAATGACTGACATAAACATCAACCAATGACATATCATCAATGACTGACATAAACATCAACCAATGAGATATCATCAAAGACTGACATAAACATCAACCAATGACATATCATCAATGACTGACATAAACATCAACCAATTATATATCATCAATGACTGACATAAACATCAACCAATTATATATCATCAATGACTGACATAAACATCAACCAATGAGATATCATCAATGACTGACATAAACATCAACCAATTATATATCATCAATGACTAACATAAATATCATCAGTGACTAACAAACATCAACCAATGATACATCAGTAATAGCTGTTATCAATTATGACATCAATGAAACATCAATGGCTGATATCAATAATATAATTGGTGACTGACAAACATCAGTCAATAACTAAATATATGTAAAGCTTGTTTATATGAATCTCATACAACTTTAGTTATCACATTTCATCATTTCACATCACATTATCATCATTCTTTGTATTTTTATTTATACAAGAAAAGTCTCCACAAATAATGATCAACTACAGATGTATATCTTCAAAATGTATGTCTACACTATCTGCTATATTATAACCAAATGTCATATTTATAACAATGACATTACATATAAAATCCATTACTTTCTGTCATATATGAAATAGAATATATGCTTTATACCTATGGATATAGATACATCGATGTAGATCTTTGAATAATGGTTGACTTACGTTCAAAAATGTCTTACTCAGTTAAATAGTATAATTTTCTTCCATTAGTCAATTCAATGACATATTACTCCAGAGTTTGGTTACATGTCTTAGACATTGTTAGTTGATATACTTCTATACCTAATGAGGAAGAAATACCACATTTGGAGAAACCAGTCATACATGAGCCACTTACCTTAGTTTATATCATACTTTCTTAGACATGTTTGAACAAACTTATTTTATGTTGTGGACAAGATTCTTTCTTACATAGCAATGCCGCAGGAAGGAATAAGACATCACATTTTGATAGCATTTTTATGACACCTGTGGTTACAGACGTCTTTTTGTATTATTCTTTTTTGCAAGAGGTGAGATTATTGAACGCCAAGAAATATTTACGCTGAACTGCCATAAAAGAGAGCTGTAGATCTTGTCCTGTATCATTTGTACGGTATTCTATTAAAAATACAATTGAAAAATATACATGAAAAGGCACTAAAATTATGTAAAAAAAACAACATAGTTGATGTTTATCCTGACTTGGAGATATTATTTGACTTGTATCAAATTAATTGAATAATTCCAAGTATATGCTTATACCATGATTGCGGTATGATAAGCTTCATGAATGGTTTGGTATGCAATCTGAGTTCTGAGAGCCAGAACTTTGAGAACTTTGGTGACATAGCAAAATGAAAAGCTTTTTCAAATATGCTTACTCATATTCCCAAACAGACAAACAGAATTATAGTAAAACCCTCGTTAACTGGCACCCACGAGGATACCCTATTGCCGGATAAGTGTCGTTGCTAGTCCTCAAATGTAAGGGTCTAAATGACCCTTAAACACCCCAAAACCCCTCAAAATGCCATTAAAAAGGCATTAGCCCCTAAACATTTAGGGCCGAAAAAAATTATTAGAAAAAAGTTAGTTTTTTTTTGAAGTCTCAAACTCTGTATACTGCTGGATAGTGCCGGTTATGCCGGTTTAGCGTGAGTTTTTTGAAAATGGGGAATTGATGCCGGTGCCAGTTGCTTGAGATTCCCGGTTAGTTGGGTACCGGATAACCAGGATTCTGCTGTACTCACCAAATCACCCCTTATAAAACTCCATATCGAGAGTAAACTAAATAGAGTATTATAGATATGACTAACGTGCAAAAAAAGTCCTTTTCCGCTAAGACTGCAAACGTGATATTGTATTGATGAATAATGTAGGCAATCTGTGCTACTCAATACAAATTTAAACTAAATTATCCAAAAATATTGTGGGTTACACATAAAAAGATGTTGTCCTAAAGAAACTAATGATATCGGGTTCCTAATAATTGTTACATTTTAGCAACTGAAAGAAAAAAAAAAGAACTAATTCATAGATTGCCATCGGTTTTCACCTGTTAATTAAGTAACTTTTCTGCACTAAAAGAGAATAAGACTCCATTATAATATTTGTTATTTCTCTGATATAAATTTGAAATCTATTGTTTGTAGGAATCTATATAAAGTATATACTCGAGTATAAGCCAAGTTTTTCAGCCCTTTTTTTAAGGCTGAAAAGGGCTCCCTCATAGAGATGTCGCGAACAGTTCGCCCGGGGACTATTCGCAGTGATTTTGGCATGTTCGCGTTCGCATCGGATGGCGAACACATGCGCTTTTCGGTTCGCCTCCTATTCTTCATCATTGAGGAAACTTTGACCCTGCACCTCACAGTCAGCCGACACATTCCAGCCAATCAGCAGCATACACTCCCTTACAGGGCCTTCCATCTGAAGGACAGCATACATTTTAGAATAATTCTGAAGCTGCATTCGTTGTGAGAGGACAGATAGTGTAGCTGCTGGAGATTTAATAGGGAAATAGATAGCCAGGCTGTGTATTTAGCTTCCACTACAGACCTGAAGGACTAAATCTAATTTCAGTTGCCTGCCTGTGTCAGGCTCACAGCTTATATTGTGCTCAGTGAAATAAAACAACACTTTTTTGACTGTAATACAGACGTGTGTGTGAAGCCTATTGCATCTACTCCGCCAACTTTTCCCAGTGCACAGTGATACGTCATATCTGGTGCAACCGTAGTGTACAGTGACAAAAAACAACACTTTTTTGACTGTAATAGATTGAATAGCAATTGCCTGCCTACAGGCGTGTGTGTGAAGCCTATTGCATCTACTCTGCTAACTTTTGCCAGTGCACAGTGACACTCATATCTGGTGGCACCTTAGATTGCACGCGCAGTGCCCCAAATTTGAAGTAGGAGGTCCGACCAAGCATCTTTTTCCATCTCCCTGTTCCAAAAATCAATGCCATACACACGTCCCCTAATAGTGGATGTAACAGGGATTAAACCTATAGGAATAGTACTACTTAACAGTACACACCTTATAATAACGCAGACAGAGGCAACGCAGAGAGAGGAGTCTGAAGAAGAGGAGTCAGAGGAGGAAGGTGGCTTTGAGGAGGTGGAAGACCAAACACAGCAGGCGTCCCAGGGGGTTGTTGTCACCTTTCGGGGACCCTTGGTGGCTGGGTGGAGGAAGAGACCTTCAATGACATCAGTGAGGACAAGGAACGGGACATGGCTAGCTTGGTATCCAACCTTGTGCAAATGGGGAGTCTGCAGTTGTGCAAAGGGACTGTTTGCGGTTGATTGCGGTGCATTAAACGGGGAGATTGGTCTGTTACTGTGAAGCGGGTGTAACCCTTACACTACCTGATCGATACAACATCATACCTGATGTTTTAAAGCATGTTATTCCAAACAATTTAGGAATGTTAGGTGATTTATGCCCTTTATGGCTTAAAACCAGACTCTGCATCAACTATGTAATTTTCCGTTGGAGTTTTGCCATGGATCCCCCTCCGGCATGCCACAGTCCAGGTGTTAGTCCCCTTGAAACAACTTTCCCATCACTATTGTGGCCAGAAAGAGTCCCTGTGGGTTTTGAAATTTGCCTGCACATTGAAGTGTATGGCGGTTCGCCGGTTCGCCGGTTCGCGAACATTTGATGAAATTTGCGTCCGCGGTTCGCAAACCGAAAATTTTATGTTCGCGACATCACTACTCCCTCAGCTTATACTCGAGTCACCCTGTGTCTCTTTCCCCCCATGTCTCTCCACCCCCATTTCTCTTCCCCCTCTCCCTCTCCTGTGTCTCTTTCCCCCCTCCCTCGTGTCCTTTTCCCTCCCTCTCCCTTATCATCCTCCTCATCCTCCCTCCTCAACTCCCCTCCTCAACCCCCCTCCTCATCCTCAACCCCTCTCTTTAACCCCAATCCCTCTCCTCATCCGCAATCCCCCTCCTCATCCTCAACCCCCCTCCACAACCCCCCTCCTTATCCTCAACCCCCTCCTCAACCTTAACCCCCTCATCACTTTTCCCCTTTATATTTACCTCCCCCTCTCCTCCTCAACCTCAACCCCCCTCCTCAACCTCAACCCCCCTCATCACTTTACCCCTTTCTATTTACCTCCCCCTCTCCTCCTCAACCTCAACCCCCCTCCTCAACCTCAACTCCCCTCCTCAAACCCCTCCTCAACCCCCCTCCTCAACCTCAACCCCCCTCCTCAACCCCAACCCCCTCCTCACTTTACCCCCCTCCTCACTTTACCCCTCTCTAATTACCTCCCCCTCTCCCTTTCCCCTCACTTACCTTCCATCATCAGCAGCTTCTCCGCTCCTCCGCTCCTCTTCCGGCTGCGTCGGGACCCGGCATATGCTAATGACGTGACATCACATGCGTATCACGTCATTAGCATTGGCGGGGTCCCGACACAGCCGGAAGACGCGCGGAGGAGCAGCTGCTGATAGAAGGTAAGTGAGGGGAAAGGGAGAGGGGGAGGTAATTAGAGAGGGGTAAAGTGAGGAGGGGGGTTGGGGTTGAGGAGGGGGTTGAGGTTGAGGAGGGGGGTTGAGGTTAAGGAGGGGGATTGAGGATGAGGAGGGGGTTTGAGGACAGAGGATGAGGAGAGAGGATGAGGAGGGAGGATGAGGAGGTGGGGTGAGGAGAGAGGATGATGAGGGAGGAGGAGGAGGGGGGATGAGGAGGGCTGTTGAGGAGGGGGGTTTAGGAGGGTGATAAGGGAGGGGGAGGAAAAGAGACACAAGGGAGGGAGCGGGAAGAGACACAGGGGAGGGAGAGGAGGGGAAGAGACACAGGGGAGGGAGAGGGGGGAAGAGACACATGGGAGAGAGAGGGGGGACACAAGAAAGGGGCACAGAGGGCACACAAGATGGGGACACAGAGGGCACAAGAGGGACACAGGGGGCAGCACATTTCCCACCCAGTTTTCCCAGTATTTTTTGGTAAAATAGGTGCCTCGGCTTATACTCGCGTAGGCTTATACTCGAGTATATATGGTAACTGTATTTTCCATGTCCAAATCCAATAGATGATGATATTTACATTGTCCCCTGACACTTTGCAATAAGAATATGATCACACTGGTAAAATGTAAACTGTTACAGTAAATGATAATGCTCTGGTCAGCTTAATATGTAATATAAAGTCTTTACATTACATTGTGTGTATTAATTAAATTAGAAATAGGCTCAACAGACCTCTGATGAATTAAATATACTATTATATTGGATAAATGAACTCTGTCACCCAATAATAAAGTAGTTTGTTTTAAAGTTATCCTTAATGAAAATTAAAAATATATTATTTTTTATACTAGCCATTTGTACCTAAAGAAAATACATTTTGAGATATCCATCATTGTTTGCGTGACATTTTTATATACATGAGTAGTTACCAAGTACTAATTAGCCATTTTAATTAGCTTATATGTGTATTTGTTTCAGTAGTGGCAAACCAGTTTGACCCTGGGGTTTCATGCAGTTAAATAACCTCCCAACACTCTTGTTTTCCACTGAACTATAAATTAACATTTGGAGTCACATATCAAGGAGACGCAATAGCAATGTGGAGCATCTCAGGAATGCTCAACTGTAGACAAAATGGTCTCTACAATGGATTTGTAGGTGAAACCAGCTTGTTAGTGTGGTGATGTGTTATATTTCACATAAGTAGGATATTTTTGGGGTGATATTTTGCTGTAAACTCTTGGGTAAATAATTAATTTGCCATGTTTTATTTTTTTTGCTTGCCTACTGGGACAGTATATGAGAAACATAGAATGCAGGAATACTAATGGAGTAGGGCTTATTATTTTAATGCCAAGCACAATTTTATGGATCAGTTTTAGGGTTCATCAAGACATAGTTACATAATAATTGAGGTTGAAAAAAGACTTTTAGTCCATCAAGTTCAACCTTTTAAGATCTCCTCTGATCTGCAATATGAAGATTAGTTGTTAATTGATCCAGAGGAAGGCAAACAAAAAAAAAACACTTTGCCAATTGTCTCAAAAAGGGAAAAAATGAATTCCTTCCTGACCCCAGGCACTGGTGATCGGTCTCCTCCCTGGATCAATACTCCCTCTCTAATTAACCAGGATAACCTTGAATGTATACTAATCTTTTTGATGGGTTAATACGTTAGGCCAGGTTGAGCTAGTATATTCCTGGTTGAGTTAATATATTACTGGCTATCAATTTTTTTTTTTTTATGAAAATGTCCTAGACTTGATAAACAAGAATCAACATTTGACAGATGAGCTATTCAGCACTAGCACTTTCCTAAAACTCATAGCAGTGTCAGTTGACCTTTACTGATCATAAACCATGAGTGGACTGAGTAATATTTATATCTTAAATTTACTGAAATCTAATTGTATTCAGGAATATCACTTTTGTGCCAGGCTTACAAATCTGCTACAAATGGGCACACTTTGAAGTGGGTTATGTAGGAGCTGCATTGCATAATTAATTCATAAAACATTCATAAGCTGTCACCATATTTGAGCTCTGTGTAATGAAATCAATTTATTTTGCAATCTTCTTAGAATAAAAGCCTGAAAAACAAACTGATGTCAGGAAACAAGCTTTGTGGCCTTCGTGCAGAAGAGGTGAGTACTGGTCATTTACTAAAACTGCCCAAACGTGATTTGAATAAATACATATTATAAACCTCCATAACTGATTAGTTGTATATTACCATAATTAATTATCTGTATTTGATCATATATTTAGTTAGCAATGCTTTCTAAAGGCATGATATATATATATATATATATATATATATATATATATATATATATATATATATATATATATATATATACAGTGTATATATACAGTGGATATAAAAAGTCTACACACCCCTGTTAAAATGTCAGGTTTCTGTACTGTAAAAAAAATGAGACAAAGATAAATCATTTCTGAACTTTTTCCACCTTTAATGTGACCTATAAACTGTACAACTCAATTGAAAAACAAACTGAAATATTTTAGGTGGAGGGAAGAAAAATAAAAAATAAAAATAATGTGGTTGCATAAGTCTGCACACCATCTTATAACTGGGGATGTAGTTTTCAGCATTAAGCAATCACATTCCAAATCATGTTAAATAGGAGTCAGCATACACCTGCCATCATTTAAAGTGCCTCTGATTAACCCCAAATAAAGTTCGGCTGCTCTAGTTGGTCTTTCCTGAATTTTTCGCATCCCACAGCAAAAGCCATGGTCCACAGAGAGCTTCCAAAGCATCGGAGGGATCTCATTGTTAAAAGGTATCAGTCAGGAAAAGGGTACACAAGAATTTCCAAGGCATTAGATATACCATGGAACACAGTGAAGACAGTCATCATCAAGTGGAGAAAATATGGCACAACAGTGACATTACCAAGAACTGGAGCTCCCTCCAAAAGTGAAGAAAAGACGAGAAGAAAACTGGTCTAGGAGGCTACCAAGAGGCCTACAGCAACATTAAAGGAGCTGCAGGAATATCTGGCAAGTACTGGCTGTGTGGTACATGTGACAACAATCTCCCGTATTCTTCATATGTCTGGGCTATGGGGCAGAGTGGCAAGACAAAAGCCCTTTCTTACGAAGAAAAACATCCAAGGTACGCTACATTTTGCAAAAACACATCTGAAGTCTCCCAAAAGCATGTGGGAAAAAGGTGTTATGGTCTGATGAAACCAAGGTTAACCTTTTTGCCCATAATTCCAAATGTTTGGCGCAAAAACAACACTGCACAACACCAAAAGAACACCATACCCACCGTGAAGCATGGTGTTGGCAGCATCATGCTTTGGGCTGTTTTTCTTCAGCTGGAACTGGGGCCTTAGTTAAGATAGAGGGAATTATGAACAGTTCCAAATACAGGTCAATATTGGCACAAAACCTTCAGGCTTCTGCTAGAAAGCTGAACATGAAGAGGAACTTCATCTTTCAGCATGACAACGACCCAAAGCATACATCCAAATCAACAAATGAATGGCTTCACCAGAAGAAGATTAAAGTTTTGGAATGGCCCAGCCAGAGCCCAGACCTGAATCCAATTGAAAATCTGTGGGGTGATCTGAAGAGGGCTGTGCACAGGAGATGCCCTTGCATCTGACAGATTTGGAGTGTTTTTTCTAAGAAGAGTGGGCAAATCTTGCCAAGTCAAAATGTGCCAAGCTCATACCCAAAAAGACTGAGTGCTGTATTAAAATCAAAAGGTGCTTCAACAAAGTATTAGTTTAAGGGTGTGCATACTTATGCAACCATATTATTTTATTTTTATATTTTTTCTTCCCTCTACCCAAAAGATTTCAGTTTGTTTTTCAATTGAGTTGTACAGTTTATAGGTCACATTAAAGGTGGAAAAATTTCTGAAATGATTTATCTTTGTCTCATTTTTTTACAGCACAGAAACCTGACATTTTAACAGGGGTGTGTAGACTTTTTATATCCACTGTATATATATATATACATAACACCAGATATTACATAAATACTTGCTTATGGTTTGCATTTAGATTATCCATTTGCAATTAATTTATATCAGATAAGGTGCAGTATAGCCTCTATTTCCTATATTACACAACACACAAAACAATAACAGAAAAAGCTCTTACACGTTTCATCTAGACAGGACTTCTTCAGTGATACTTCTCATTAAATATGCTGTATTGTTGACAGTATAAAGCTATGTGAAACTGACCTATGTAAAGCAGATCCCCAGATATAACAAGGTTGACTAGACTAATTACTCCATGGGGACTGAGCATGCTCAGTCTTCAGTTTTACATGACTTTAAACTGAAAATAATAGTCACAGGGGGTAATTAGCATGCCTTGGCAATAATTGCTTAATTAAACAGAGATATCACTACATATTTAGTGAGTTGATCTGAAAGGCTGGTTAACATGTAAAAATTTCAACCATTAATGTAAGTTTACTCTAAAAATGCTATTTTTTTATGTCGTATTTTATTACCAAAAGTTTTAAATTACATTATACTAGTGGCCTGCCTGTTGGTAATAAAATTTGAAGGCTGGCAATGCTGTTTGCCAACGCAATGCAAGGCTCTTTCCCTTCTAACTTGCGGGCCTTGTGATGAGCGCCTTTGGCGCTCATTGCCAGCCTGTCCCACCATCTAATTTACGTGCCTTGTGCTGAGCGCCTTTACTCACCTGTGCACAACAAGGATGTCATCAAATCCTGGCATGTTCGTGGCCCACCAGGACCGAACTTGCCCACCCCTGCTCTAACCAAACTCTCAAATATCTGTGAGTAGAAAGTTTTGGACTCATGTGATACATTAGTGAGGGTTTTCTCTGGCATTACTGCAATAATGGAATGGAGGCCATGGTCTTTATTTTAATTGTTGATAAAAAAGGAGGTACTCAGAAACATAAAATCAAATGCTGTTTTTGTGTCATTTTCTGTAGTTTATTTTTATTTCTGTTTTGTTTCCTGACTATACAGTCAAAAAGGATACAAGCCCAGCTTAAAGAGCTTCGGTATGGAAAGAAGGATCTGATTTCTAAGGTGAGTTCATATTCCTGTAAATATAGATTTTCTGTAATCATGTGCTAAAATACCTAAGTATATTGTGCACCCAAAAATAACCAGAACAATACAGAATTTCTTCTCTGATATGTACTGTTTTACTCTACAACCTTGTGATGCTTGGTTGAAATGTGTTAGAAAAATGTGTAGAGGAAATGGATAGATATATTTTGGTCTTTCCTTGCACTATGTATATATAGAAGTTCACATAAACATACAAGCACTTGTCCACTTGCCACAAGACCTCTGTATGTTAGATGACATGAGCTGCTGAAATTGCCATAATTTATTAATAAAGTGTGATGACAGCTATGATGGAGGAGAATCTTGAAGCAAAGTGCTGTGGTGTGGTTTGCAATAGTAACAGTGATAGTAAAAGTGAACATTGGCTTTATGCATGTTTTGCTCAAGAGCTCGGAGCAATGGGAGCAGGACATTATTCTGACATTATAGATGCCAAACACTTATTTTCTATATACTGTGTGTTCTTGAGATATAGGGCCCTGTTCCACTACCAAATTCATAAAATTATTGTTTTAGCTATTTGCAATCTGGTAACGAGTTACCCACCAGCAATCACTACGGGGCAGCAAAGGACACATATTTTACCTTAGAACTTCATTGGTTTTAGCCCAGCTCGAATATTATGAGCTCCAAATAATTAAAGTTACACACTATCAATATTCTATTAGACCCGTAGCTCTAGCTCAGAAATAAAGTCTCACCCACAACCGCAAGAGTATCACTCTTCTGTCAAAAATAATACATATACTAAATAGGACTCACAAGGGCTTTTCCAAACACTTATCATAACTGTAGCAGCACACAATACTGCACTTAAAAAGCTCAGGAAGGGATGGAAAGACATTAGAATTAATTGCACAATTGTCTCAAGCCCACAAATATGCATGTATACATGTAATATCGATCTCGGGACTCAAGGAGTTAATACATATCATAAATCCCACATGGACTAAAACAGATGATCTAATATTTTTTATAGATTGCTTGGTTGCAAGCCCGATCAGCAGATATTACTTATTGGCACTAATTACTTTGTAGCCTATGATTGCAGATTACATCTAACTTCCATGTTTTACTGACGTCATGATGACTCATGATGTCTCATTCACTATTGGGTGTGTCTAAGAAGTAAATTACAGGCTTGCTTAAATCTTGTCAGATAATATGATCATGCCCACTGAAATCCTACTTAAAAAGACAGGGTTTCCAAGATTAGGCTTAAGGAGGTCAATAGAATACATCTAAACATTTAGAGAAAAAAACACCTGCAGCCAAAATTACGGGTTAGAGGCATTTGCGAGCTTCTATAGGGCTCATACTGAGGAAACATGATACATTAAAACAATTACCTATTCTGTGCTTGGGACAGAGCCACTTACTAACTGCCATCTTGCCCAGATCACTATCATCAATACAGAGACCCCAGAGAAGAGGACTTAACTAGTGGGATCCATTCATTGGCTGGTCTAGTTGGTCCCTCCTCTTGACATACAGTCATGTAGATGTCATGTAATTTTGAGTAAATCAGATTACACACTTTTACTTAATGGCAGTGTCTTTACTCTTCATACGTGGAGCAGTAACTGCCAAATTAGGTATAATGTTTCATAAATAGTTGTAGTCTACACATATGTTTAGATAAAATCTATTCACAGATTTCTTTTCTCAAAATACTCATGCATATTCTCTACCTCTAGCCAATTACCATGCATTTTCTTGATATATAATTTCAGTTTATTGACCACTCACTTTTAAAATCTTCATTTTTTTCCAACATCTATTGATCTGACAATACTTTACTTAAATATATATATATTTTTTTTTATGTCTTATAACCATAATTACAAATTAAGGCAATGTCACATTTTGCACAATCAGGTTAACATAGCTATGAATCTTTGAGGGTCTTTGAGGACTGGGGTTTGGAAACACTAGTATTGACAACACAACCCCCAACAAAAACCAACCTTCACTCTTAAAAAAGGGACTATCAGTTTGAATTATATTATGAGAATTCTAAATAAATGCATGTTTCCATTGAATGATAGAGAGACATGGAAAGGGGGATAGATCAGAAAGAGAAGAGAGCGAGCAGTGAAAAGATGAAGAGGAACACACGAGAAAGAGGAGGTGTTAGCAATTTATGCAGATAATAAAATGGGGAGCTTCAGGAAAGCCAGACACACTATGGCCCCTATTACATTGCAAGCCCGCAGTTGCCTTCATACAGCCGATAAGTCTGCGGGTTCAAAATTCGCTACAGTTACAGCGCAATTCAATTGAACAAGCCTTCAGCTACCTGGCCGAAAGCCTAAACCGTAAACCATGCAGTTGTAAGTAGCATTTCAGTGATCATGATCAATTAAGCAAGCCCGTAACTACCAAATTAGAAACAGCCAATAGTGAATGAGACCATCAGCATGATGTGAGTAAAACATGGAGGTTAAACCACAATCAATTGTGTTTCGAAGTCCGATTTGCGATCGGACTCGCAATCCAGAAATGTTGCAATCTAAAAAAAAAATCGATACATCTCCTTTTCTAGTCCATGCAAGTTCAATTATATGTATTAACCCATTGAATGCAGAAATTACACATCAAAAAAAAAATTTTTTATTGCAGATTTGCGGGTATGAGACTGTTGTGCAGTTAATTCTAATGTCTTACATCGATTTCCCTGTCTTTGAAAGTGCAGTATTTCTTTTTTATTTGCTTTTACAGTGCTACGAACAGGTGTTTAACCCCCTTGCGGGTCCTATCTGGTACTCAGAGGATTTTTGAATACGTTTGCCATTTACAGGTGTGAAAACAATTGCGGGCTTGAGGAATAGTAGCAATTTAATAGCAATATGCAATTTTAACGATTGCTGGCTTGTCGGATCAAAGGCTTAGCTGGGTTGGAGTTACGATTTTGACAATTGTAGGGATTTTCTGCCTATAACCCGCAGATCGATTGCGGGCATCTAAAGGAGGACAATTTAAAAGCAGTAGCTTGTGGGCTACATTACGGGCTATAGTAACTACAATTTGGACAATTTAATAGGGGCCTATGGGTTGTTAAACAAATGTTACAACACTTTGTAAGGGATTGATATTTAGCTAGACTTATTTCTATCTAGCAAAAACTCCTAACATGCATATCACATATATAGTTGTGAGCATACGAGTTGTTGCTAAGGTTTGCAGGCTCGCGAATTTATGAGGTGCGCAGTTGCTGGCAACTTGCAAACTTTACGTGTTAAAGCAAACAAAATACGAGACACGTTACCACCCATTACGACCTCGCAAAAAACGGCTGCAACACATCAAAACATCAAAAATCCAACAAATACACACAACAAATACATAAAAAGCTTTCCTACATCAAGAGGGGGCATCCAGGACCTCGAAAACTAAACTTACACCTGAATTTAACTCAAATTAAAGCAGTTTAGACACTAAAAAATTCTCGAAGCGAGAGAAAAAATGGCCGCCGAAAAAAATGAAAACGAGGCTACAGCACTCTAAAGACACAAAACACCACCAAATACCTACGTATTCGCCGAAAAACACCTACGAGATTAGAAAACAAGGACGGGACCCACGCAACCCCAAAAACATTACAAACACAACAATACAAACAACAAACACATAAAAAGCTTACTCACAGCAAGGGGCGGCACCGAGGACCTCTGCAAGTGAAGTTACACCTCCATTTAACCACAAATTTTGGAGTTTAGAAACTCACCTAAGCGAGAGAAAAAATGGCCACCGAACAAAACGAAAACGAGGCTAAAGGTCCCTAAACACGCAAAACACTACCATAAACACGCAAAACACCACCAAACAGCTACGGATATTCCGAAAAAGCCCACCAAACAGCTACGAATATTCCGACAAACTTGCACGACATTGAAAACGAACGATGCTACATCAGCCACATTATATACACCAAACATCCTTAGCTCACTTACGCTTTCATTGCCGTCATTTTTTGACTGGCAATATTCTAGTAATATATATTAGCTCCAGAGATAGGGTCAATCTCCATAGTACCTTTTAGATTTTCCTAGAGCAGGGGGGGCCATGTAAATGATAGATATTCATCAAGCTTTAGATAGTTCATTAATTTGCCTTATCTGTGGGTTGTAGGATGTCTTACTGTATACACTTTGCTCATCACAAGTTTATTTCATTGTGAGTACTCTTTCCTCCATCACAATCTTGCAGACTCTATGGGGACTCAATGAATGTAATTTCCCATTTGACATCCTTGTTTCCGTGACTAAATTATATCCATGTAGTTTGAATGGTTAATCAATAAGATTGTCATTCAACTAAGATTGTAAGATCTTATAAGAGCAAAGCCCTAAGCACCTTCTATATAATTATATGTAAATATTTATCATGTTTGTCTTATACATTCACTGTATTCCCCATAGTTATCACTACTATATGTTGTCACTTCATTAATAAATGATATTATAATAATATTGTAGCTTTGTCTTCTCCTTCTGGATCGCTACCTTGTCGTGGTGAAGGGGCTTGTGTACCACAATGAAGCTGTGAGCTGTACCACAAATCACAGTCCACTGGAGTCCATTGGGGGAGGAACTGGCAACCCTATCTTGGCCATGAAAACCATATTGATCAGCACAACCAGAGACACAGACAGATGTGCCTTGCATGGTGTGTCTATATGGTTACCCAGAGTTGGACAAGATTGGAGGATATAATAACAACAAAAGCTTGGTCTTAATGCATGGCTAGTCCTTTGGTTGAGTTTTGATCAAACTAAAAATTGAAGACACATTTTTATTTCTAAGTTTGTTTCTTAGAAGGTTGGGGTTTGTCAATGAATGCTTTCAAACATGTAAGGAATCTTATGACAATTGTTGTTCTTCAGTCCTTCAGTTGTGTATTACTCTCTGTGACCATATGGACGCAGCACGCCAGGCACATCTGTCTGTTTCTGGTTGTGCTTATCCATATGGTTTTCTTGGCAATGGTACTGGAGTGGGTTTGACAGTTCTTTCTCCAGTGCACCATGATTTGTCTGCTATGACCTGTCCATCTTGGGCGAACCTACATGGTATAGCTCACAGCCTCATGGAGTCACACAAGCCCCTTCACCACAACAAGGTAGCGATCCAGAATGGGCTTATGACAATACTGCCTAATAAATATAGCTGTATATATACAGTATATTATTAGCAAACTTTGTCCCATCAGATAAACAATACATATAATTAATATAAGAAAGAAATAAGAAAAATATTCTTAAATAAGAATACCAAAGTGATAATTGGCCATTTGAACACACTACAGTGGGAGTAAGACTTGTAGTTAGTATCAACAGATTTTACATTCTTATACACAATCATAAAGCAAGAAATTAGAATAAATTTTACTTTTTCTAGAGTTAGTCCAAGAAATGGATATTGAATGGGCAAAAAAAAAGATTCTGCTAAAAGAACATAAAATGTGGTAATCGATTAGCTCTACCATGTTGTAAAATCGAGACCTGCACCTATCTTTGGAAATGCAACTCATTCAGCTCATTGTGTATGTGTGAATTTACAGTTATTTTGGACTTGTGGTGTGGTACTGTTTATTCTCCTGAATATAAAACGTTTAGAACTAAATATAGTACTTGTGGACAACCACCTAGGTAACAGTGCTCAATGCCAAGCAGCAGCTGCAAAGGCAAATAAAATATTAGCATGTATTAAGAAGGGTATAGAAGCCAGGGAAGCAAATATAATTCTACCACTATACAAATCCCTAGTACGCCCTCATTTGGAATATGGAGTACAATTTTGGGCACCACTTCATAAAAAGGACATCTTAGAGCTGGAAAAAGTACAGAGGAGGGCAACAAAACTAATAAGGGGAATGGAGGGGCTAAGTTATGAAGAAAGACTAACCAAATTAAACTTATTTTCTCTAGAAAAAAGGTGTCTAAGAGGAGATATGATTACCTTATATAAATACATCCAGGGTCAGTATAAAGATTTGTCAGGGGAGCTTTTTGTGCCAAGAGGTTTTCAACTGACAAGAGGACATCCCTTGAGGTTAGAGAAAAAAAAATCACCTTAAAGAAAGAAAAGGGTTCTTCACAGTTAGTGTGGTTAAACTGTGGAATTCTCTACCAAAAGAGGTGGTGACAGCGAATTTGATAGATAACATTAAAAAGGGGTTAGATATATTTTTTAACAAAGATGGCATTCAACGTCATCCTAGATAACTAGCGAAGGAATATTGATCCAGGGAGAAATTCAATCACCAGTTTCTGGGGTCACAAAGGAATTTTACAGATTTTTCCCTTTATGAGACAATTGGCAAAGTTTTAATGTTTTTTTTTTTATGTTTGCCTTCCTCTGGATCAATTAACAATTATTAACAAATAGTCCACATATTAAAAGGAACAGAAGAGACCTAAACAGGTTAAACTTGATGTACTAACAGTCTTTATTCAACCCTTTAAATACTATGTATCTATGTAATATAACATCATGGAATCCATTTTTAAATGACCACTTTAGTTCAAGAAAAATAGGACTCTTGTTTGTCAACTATGTTTCATAATAGCAATATTAGCAGCTGTGCAAGTCATGGGCATAAAGCATTTTTCGCAAATTCAGATTTTTTTAATAATCTGTTTATACGTACAAGAATATATTTTGTTTTTATGAAATCACTTCCCAAGAGCTTTATTATGAGGGCATGTGTCAGTGGACAGAAGGTTGGGGAATGAGGGAGCCTTTGTAAAGATAATTATATAAGAATAAAAGAAGACAAGCCAATTCTCTCTCACTGGCTCAGAAGTAGACCTTGCATCATTTACTGCATTAACAGTTCTTGTGAATTGTAAATGTCCCTCTCATAAACACAATTTCCACCAATGTATCATGGGTCATGCTCCTGCAGAGGCTTGAACATTTATTTTTTTCTAAGAAATAAATGTATGACTTTTTTCCTTCTTAATTATGCGAGTTTTCAAACAAATATTTTATTTTCATTGTGCAGTGGTCCTTTATACATTTCAGTGCACTTATTTACCAGGAATAATAAAATATGTGCTCCGTCCATTCTTCAAAGATTGTAATTAGTGTAACTCCCTTCCAGAGCCTTCCATCTGAAGGACAGCAACCCAAAAAGCCCTTTTTGGGGCTAGAACATCAATTATTTTATTTTATATTTTTTTTCTGTGTAATCTAATTGCACATGCCTGCCTGCCAGCATGTGTGTGTGACAGGCTAACACCTAACAGCTTATATTGTGCTCAGTGAAATAAAACAACACTTTTTTGACTGTAATAGATTGAATATCAGTTTCCTGCCTACAGGCATGTGTGTGAAGCCTATTGTATCTACTCTGCCAACTTTTGCCAGTGCACAGTGATACGTCATATCTGGTGCAACCGTAGTGTACAGTGAAATAAAACAACACTTTTTTGACTGTAATAGATTGAATATCAGTTGCCTGCCTACAGGCATGTGTGTGAAGCCTATTGTATCTACTCTGCCAACTTTTGCCAGTGCACAGTGATACGTCATATCTGGTGCAACCGTAGTGTGCAGTGAAATAAAAGAACACTTTTTTGACTGTAATAGATTGAATAGCAATTGCCTGCCTACAGGCGTGTGTGTGAAGCCTATTGCATCTACTCTGCCAACTTTTGCCAGTGCACAGTGATACGTCATATCTGGTGCAACCGTAGTGTACAGTGACATAAAACAACACTTTTTTGACTGTAATAGATTGAATATCAGTTGCCTGCCTACAGGCGTGTGTGTGAGGCCTACAGCGCCTACCCTGCCAACTTTTGCCAGTGCACAGTGACACTCATATCTGGTGGCACCTTAGATTGCACGCACAGTGCCCCAAATTTGAAGTGGGAGGACCGACCAAGCATCTTTTTCCATCTCCCTGTTCCAAAAATCAATGCCATATACACGTCCCCTAATAGTGGACGTAACAGGGATTAAACCGATAGGAATAGTACTACTTAACAGTACACACCTTATAATAATGCAGACAGAGGCAACGCAGAGAGAGGAGTCTGAAGAAGAGGATTCAGAGGAGGAAGGTGGCTTTGAGGAGGTGGAAGACCAAACACAGCAGGCGTCCCAGGGGGTTGTTGTCACCTTTCGGGGACCCTTGGTGGCTGGGTGGAGGAAGAGACCTTCAAGGACAAGGAACGGGACATGGCTAGCTTGGTATCCAACCTTGTGCAAATGGGAAGTTTGCAGTTGTGCAAAGGGACTGTTTGCGGTTGTTTGGTGTGCATTAAACGGGGAGATTGGTCTGTTACTGTGAAGCGGGTGTAACCCTTACACTACCTGATCGATACAACATCATACCTGATGTTTTAAAGCATGTTATTCCAAACAATTTAGGAATGTTAGGTGATTTATGCCCTTTATGGCTTAAAACCAGACTCTGCATCAACTATGTAATTTTCCGTGGGAGTTTTGCCCCTTCCGGCATGCCACAGTCCAGGTGTTAGTCCCCTTGAAACAACTTTCCCATCACTATTGTGGCCAGAAAGAGTTCCTGTGGGTTTTGAAATTCGCCTGCCCATTGAAGTCTATGGCGGTTCGCCATGTTCGCCCATTCGCAAGCATTTGATGAAGTTCGCGTCCGCTGTTCGCGAACCCAAAATGTTATGTTCGCGACATCACTAATTGTAATTCATTTTATAGTGATGTGGTAAGAAGTAATTGAGAGCTCATGGGATCTGTAATTGTAGTAGCACAAAATTGTTGATTTGCACTAATAATTTTAAATATTTTACTTGTCTGCTTTTTGGTAATCAAAGGGTCATCACTGTAAAAGTAGCTATTTTTTAAATTAAAATAATAGCAGATAAAAAATCCAATGTGTATCCTGCCTACTGGCTGTTGCATGAGTTGTAACAGATAGCCGAGCGAGTGGTGTGGTGGCTATCTATAGGGAAGTGATTGATAGCTGTTTTTCACTGGACCAAGAACTGAACTGACCAATTAACTCTTAAGTGACCTGTCTAGGTGAGTCCAAGATTCCATGCCTGCACAGATAGATTTGTTAATGGTTACATTTGTTTTTTGATCTCTACATGTACAGCGAGCAGAGCACTGGTCTGCATTGTTCAAATTCCAGAGAGGCAAGAGAGCAGAAACCTGGATTTTTAGCCATAAGAAACTACAAAAATCACAAGATCTGTTCTCTTCAAACTGGAAATGTAAGCAGTCTTACCAACAAATAGGACACACCCCCCTGCAACTTGATTGACTGCAGTAATGCAAAGACAAGTCTATTACACATGTAAACATAAAAAAAATGTATTTGATTTCTCAGTGAAAAATGCACATATTTCAAAAATTCAAAATGTATTTCAGCATTCTTTTAGGATATTTTTTCTCAAAACTGGGTACTGTAGTTTTTGAACACAGGGTATTGTATAGTGACAATTTCATTGTCTTCAAAATCCCCATCATTTATTTCAGTAGCTAGTTTACTACAACAAGCCAGAAGTTACTTTTATCAAGGTCAAGCAGTTTGAAATTACTTGTATGGAGTAAGGTTTATTATTTTGTGAGTTTAATATAAACTGCTATACAGAATTATAAGAAGGCAAGTGCAGTGTTGTTTGTCAGGAAGCAGTGATGAATTAGTTTAAAATAAACTGTTAATAAACACAAAAGCATAGCCCAAGATATAAAATACATAGCAAAAAGTGTGTCATTTGTCATATGCACTGTCATTAGATGAAAAAAGGTTGTGCTTTTGTGTACAAACAAAAAAAACTGTGTGCTATATTAAAAGTCAAGGCAGTTTCAGAATAGTTATATAAAGACAATGTAAAATAAAATCACATTAAAGTAATTAATGAAAACAAAGGGAGACTCCCCAGTGTGAAATCAGCTGTGCATGCATTGTTTAATAATGTAGTCTGTATTGTTTGGTATTTTGTTGGAAACAGTTTATGAGCCGCAATTCCAATAGGTTTCTGTGAAATCTTTATCTCTAAATGCAAAATTAGAAATACAAAAGCTACATTTTACAAATGTCAAAAAACAAAATCAAAGGCATTCAATCAGAGAACATAATAACCGGCTCAGAGAGCAGGCTTGTTCAGCTCACTTGTGTCCTTTAAAGGGAGATATATCCTATAGTATAGTCAAAAGAGTGACCCAGTCTCGTAATTTCAGGCAATTCTCCCCTGAACAAGAGAAACTGCAAACCCCAGACATCCGTTTCGGCCTTTATTCGTCTTCATCAGGGAGGGGTGTAACTGAACTCCCCAAGGAGCACTATTATGTAGTGTTACCACTATTCTGTGCAAAGTGTGAACTAAGTTTTAATATATATGCACACATAGGGCCCTATTAAATTCCAGCCTCGTAAATAAGAGGCTTCTACTTAAGCCCTACGTACTGCAAAGTTTCTCCAACTTACAATCCTATTAAATTAGCCCTGCTGCGAGCAACGTGTGAGCTACGCAGCAGGGCCGTACGTATCTACACTGCGTAAATGTACATGAGGAGTGACAGCCTGCGAGATGATATTGCAGGCTCTCACTCCTCATCAATTGCTGCGGGGGTCCTAAAAGGGACCCCCTGCGGCAGTCCCCCACATAAGCCCTGCCGTGGGGGTACTCCGAATACCCCCCCCGGCACCTAAAATTAACCCCCCCCCAATGCGGGGGTCCCGCTCTCACTCCTCATCAATTGCCGTCGGGACCCCCGAAGTGTCCTAACATGAACACCTTGCTGCAGGGGTCCATAGGAACCCCGCAGCCCCCACAAATTAACCCCTTGCAGCGGGGGTCCCCGATCGGCACCGATCAGGCCCCCGCTGCATTTAAAACTTTTAAATTCCCCGCCGCAGCTCCTTAAAGGGCCCGCGGCACACTAATTGCCAATCCTGGCCGCGGCCCAAAAAATGAACCCCCCTCATGTGGTTAATGTTGGGTTGTAACAGGCCCATAATGGTAATAATATACCCTTATGGGACTGATGGGGTTAAATAGAGCCTTATGGTGGTCTGTATTGACCACCATGAGTTAATGGGTTAATTTAGGCCTTATGGTGGTCTGTATTGACCACCATGAGTTAATGGGTTAATTTAGGCCTTATGGTGGTCTGTATTGACCACCATGAGTTAATGGGGTAATTATAGTTGCCTGGGGTTAATATTTTTAGTGCGAGTCCTTTCAGGACCTTTACGGTCCTTTAAGGACCTGCGAGGCGGGAAATTTAAAATTGAATTGCAGCAGGATCACGATCGGTGCCGATCGGGGACCCCCACTGCAGGGGGTTTATATGGGGACACTTCGGGGGTCCCGATGGGGACCCCCAACATAGAGGGGGGTTAATTTTAGGTGCCGCGGCCGGGATTGGGTAATAGTGTGCCGCGGCCCATTTAAGGAGCCGCGGCGAGGAATTTAAAAGTTTTAAATGCAGCGGGGTCCCTGATCTATGCAGATCGGGGACCCCCCCTGCAGGGGGTTTATGTGGGGACACTTCGGGGGTCCCAATGGGGACCCCCCGCATAGAGGGGGGTTAATTTAAGGTGCCACGGCCGGGATTGGGTAATAGTGTGCCGCGGCCCCTTTAAGGAGCCGCGGCGGGGAATTTAAAAGTTTTAAATGCAGCGGGGGGCCTGATCGGTGCAGATCGGGGACCCCCGCTGCAAGGGGTTAATGTGGGGGTGCTGCAGGGGTCCTGATAGAGACCCCTGCAGCATGGGGATGTGTATAGGGTGCAGGGGGGAGCCTCACACAGCTGTCTCGGGCTGTTCCGAGGCAGCACGTAGAGGCTTTCGGATCCCTTGCGTGCACTTTTTGTCCATGTAGGGATTCTTACGATATGCGAGAATCATGCATAGATTTAAGGCTACGTAGCTCTCTCGGAGCCTATTCTCGGCCATTTTCTCGCAGTCATATCGCAAAGCAGGCTGCGAGAGATTCGGTACTCGCAAACAGCAGGAAAACTGCCTTTTGCGAGCACCGAGAGAACTACGAGGGAGAATTTAATAGGGCCCATAATATGTACACACTGGTCCAAGGACACATTTTCTGGAGAAATTAGACTTCTATTTTTGACTGAGACTGTTAGAGGAAAAAGAGAAAGTGGGATATAAGCAGGGCTGAAAAATAGGATTTTGATGTTAAATGTAGGATTTTCCTTCAAAAGAGCGACATTTGTGAGGATAATGGGGACAAAAGGATTTATACTGAAAAGAGAGACAGTCCCTTCAAAACAGGAACAGGTGGGAAGGGTACATATGTGTTGCAGTCCTTTATATTGTAAGTAAATAGGTAAAAGTGCACTATATGTTCATCTTGAGGACTATTTTCACTAGTCAGGAGTGAAATAATACTTGTCAGTCTTCTACCCTAACATCTAGTCTTATACTCTCAGGGCAGTGGCTTCTAATGTTTGTTGTTATTGAATATCCTATGCAAAGAAATTGCCTGTTTGACAAAGTTTTTCCTCAAGAAATATCTAATTTATTTGATGTGAACTTAAACTTGGGATGATAGAACTAGGCTGTGTTTTGCTCAAAGTTAATCAAGATATATATATATATATATATATATATATATATATATATATATATATATATATATATATATATATATATGTCACAACTCACTCTTTGTTGGTCTTGAAAAGGCCAAAAAAGACCAATCTTACTTTTAGAAAGTTAGGTTATTTTATCCCCTCACACAGAATAGCTTAGTTGCCAATTCTTAAGTTGCAGAGTTTCAGGACAAGTAAATTAATTTATGATTAAAACAAATAATAAACATCTTTCCTCTAAATGAAACACACCATACATTTGTGTCCCAAGCAGAGCATAAACTTTAATTTTCAGGTCACATTTATTCAGTTAGTACACCAATCCCCACTGGCCACATCCTTGGGCAATCATAAATGTCATACCTTATGCCCCCTTTGAACTACCCAATGTGGGCCAGGTCTGTCTCCAAGGACTTGGAGCCAGCCTGCCTGAATCCCAACTAAGGTAAAGGAATTTATAGAGTTCTACACTAATAACACACTGATAATCTAGAACACGTTTGTGAGTATCAACTAGTGCTGATAGAAGTAGGGTGTTGGTGGAATTGCTCTTGGGGTGTTGTATCTTTCACCTCATCTGGTTTCGGAGTGGCCTCACTAAGGGAGGGCACCAGAAGGAAGGAGTAGATGATTTAGATTTCAAACGTGAGTAGGAGGGTATGCCAGCTGGGGTAAGTTAGAATGAGCCATTCAAACTAACCTTGGCAAGAAAACTTAAGTCATACGAATTTGATGGCACATGCAATTCCCTTCTCTATCCAGGAATATCTTATTTGGGCTGGTAAATCTGTATCACATATATAGTTGTGAGCATGGGAGTTGTTGCGTTCAGCAACTGCGAACCTTGCAAAATTTACGTGATAACGCAAACAAAATACGAGACACGTTACGACCCATTACGACCTCGCAAAAATCGTCCGCAACACGCGCACATCTAAAAATGAAAAATACAACAAATACATAAAAAGCTTACTTACAGGAAGAGGGAGCATCCAGGACCTTGAAAACTAAAGTTACACCTCAATTTAAGTCCAATTAAAAGAGTTTAGACACTTAAAAATTCTCTAAGCGAGAGAAAAAATGGCAGCCGAAAAAATGAAAACGAGGCTACAGCAGTCTAAAGACGCATAACACCACCAAACACCTACGTATTTGCCGAAAAACACCTACGAGATTAGAAAACAAGGACGCAACCCACACAACCCCAAAAACATTACAAACACAACAAGTACAAAAAACAAACACATAAAAAGGTTACTCACAGCAAGGGGGGGGGGGGCACCGAGGACCTCTGCAAGTGAAGTTACACCTCCATTTAAGTACAAATTTCGGAGTTTAGAGACCCGAAAATCACCTAAGCAAGAGAAAAAATGGCCGCCAAACAAAACGAAAACGAGGCTAAAGGTCCCTAAACACGCAAAACACTACCATAAACACGCAAAACACCACAAAACAGCTACGGATATTCCGAAAAAGCCCACCAAACTGCTACGGATATTCTGAAAAAGCCCACCAAACAGCTACGGATATTCTGAAAAACTTGCACGACATAGAAAACAGCCACATTATATACACCAAACACCCTTAGCTCACTTACAATTTTATTGCCGGGCAATTTGCTAGTTGAATTATAAAACTCAAAAGACCGTTCCTGTTTTATTGCAAAATTGCCATCTATATGATCACATATTTGTCCAGTGCAATGTGTCTCATTTAATTTTGCTTTATTCGATCACAGGTTGCACAAATGAGTTAACATTTTGTTACATTAAATTACCATCGCATTTTTAATGATAAACCTAGGACCTCATTAATTTCCAAAATTGCAACAGTTACAGATCGATTAAATTGACTCAAGCTCGTAAGTACATGGCAGAAAGACAAAATCGTAAATCTTGCTTCTATATGTAGCACTTCAGGGCCTGATCTTGATCAATTAAGCAAGACCTGTAACTTACTGCTTAGACAGAACCAAACCTTTAACTTGCAGCTTAGACAGAGCCAATAGAAAATGAGACCGTCATCGTGACGTCAATAAAACATGGAGTTTAAACCACAAATTGTGTGTTGAGAAGTACAATTTGCGATCTGACTTGCAATCCAGAAATGTTAAAATCTATGAAAATGAATAAATCTACTGGTCTAGTGCATGCAGTTTCCATGATATGTATTAACCGATTGATTGCCAGGATCAATATAACACAGAAATGAAACATAACAAATATTTTATTTCTGCAGATTTGCAAGCATGAGATTGTTGTGCAATTAATTCAAATGTCTTAGACTGCTTTCCCTGTATGTGTTACCCACTTGTGTGTTCTATCTAGTACTCGTAATATGTTTTGCTACATTTGGCGGTTATGAGTTGAAAGCAGTTACGGGCTTGATGACTTGTAGCCATTTAATAGGGATTTGCGATCTTAGCGATTATAACATTTGCAGGCTTGAAAAACCAAAGACTTTGCTGGGTAGGATTTTCAGCCTGTAGCTCGCAAATAGCTTGCGAGTAGCTAAAAGTGGCCAATTTAATATCAGTAACTTTTGCGGGCTACATTACGGGCTACAGTGACTACAATTCGGACAATTTAATGAGGCCCCTAGTCAGCTATTGTACCAAGCTTGGCTGATCTGCATAAAACCTATTAATGCTTCTACCGCATCAGATATAGCAAAGTTATGCAGAGATGATCAGCCATCCTACATCTATCTAGTTGCTATACCTACATTTTGACAGGATCTTTAAAATATTTTGTAATTACTGTGTCTTTATTACAACATAGTGGGTTAAATATACCAGACATTCAAGTGCTTTATTCCTATGTGATCCTAAATTTCACATATACTTCGATTTTTTCTATCCAAGGATCCTGTAATATAATGGTGGCAAATAGTAGTTCTGGCAGGAAGGGCCCATGTGCATATATATATATATTGGAAAACAAATAAATAGTGACGGATAGTGACGGTATTGCCAATTTAGCAGGAGTTATTTTAAAAATGGGGAATTGATGCCGGTGCCAGTTGCTTCAGAGTCCCGGTTAGTTGGGTGCCAGATAACCGGGATTCTACTTTATATGTATATATATATAAATATATATATATATATATATATATATATATATATATATATAAATATATGTATAGATATAAATATATATATATATATATATATATATATAAATATAAATAAATAAATATAAATATATATATATATATATATATATATATATATATATATATATATATATATAGGAAACTCCACAAATAAACTATCCGGGAATGACTACACATCTAGATTACTTAGATAAATTGACTCTCCTCTAGACCTATGGCTGGACTGATAATCAAGACCATTTGGATGTCTATTTTTGGACTCATATTTTGCTCTGTATCTGAAACCCAATGAGATTGTGTTAATATTTTAGGATGCAAGTGTTAGTTTAATAGGTCATTTTGGTCCTTTGACACGCTGTGTAATATGTTGAATATGCTGTCCAGTATGAATATGGCTCCACTATGTTTTTTTTCTATAAATGATGTTGGCCTCTGTTTGACACATTGCAGATAATCCATTTTACTCTGACAGATCTAAAGAAGCTATTAGGATGCATGTGTGTTTGCCACCAGTAACTTGACTCTAGGAATGAGATTCCTCAAGCATTTTATAATCTGATTAAATCAAAATAAAGTGACTGTTCTCTTCCAGGCTTGTAGCAAAACTGTCACAGCTAAGGAGCAATGAAATATAATTGTCAGAAAAACTGAGGAGTTACTTATAAGGCTTAACATTTGTATTTGGAAAGTAGAGGAGTTAGATGGGTGTTGGGTATAATGTAACTGGTACCCTACAGCTGTCCATGCGAGGTGGGTTAACCAAAAAACAGCTGATCCAATGACTATAAAGCCATTAACAGACACCTACACTCCAAATCTACAATACAACGCTGCCACCATCAAGACACACAAACCCAGAGTAAAACGTCATCCTTGCGTCCCATCAAACTTTTGATGGCAGATAAGACCCACACATTCAATCTACTATATATAATCTACCTAAAAATCCTGGCTTAACTACTCTTAAATATGGCCTTATGCGTAACCCATACATGCTTGAATTCCTTTACTGTCTCTGTCCCTACAACTTCTGCTAGAAAGCAATTTTCTTCCGATTTCCTTGAATTAGTAATTTTGGGCATTACCTCTGAATCATTTGCATCATACCTGTTCTTGGTTTTGCTTTACGCTTGTTCTGCAAAATAATTCCTCTTGAATTGTATGAAAGTCACCCCACCCTTTCTGTGCTATATAAAATCTACAGAACTGGACAGTAGATGCCACAAGAATAAAATAAATACTATGGGGATCATTTTTGAAAGTCTAATTACTCCCCTTTTAATCTTCTTATGTGGAACCTATTTATCAAAAGGTGTAATACTTTCAGATACTTTGAGAATAACCTGCCATAGAATAACACTGAAATGAAGTAATTAACTCCAAATATACTAACATTTTTTAACTCACTTTGGGAAAAAATGCCCATAGATCTTTTAAAATAAATATATAGAAAAAATTCCATTTAAAAAAAATGGAATTAAATATTTTTTAAGAAATGTTAAGGAAGATCAGTAAATAGTTGCATTTTATTGCCTACACTAATGACTTGGTTTTGGGTTTCTGTTATTTTAAAATATTTAAAGATTTGTTGAGATATTTTGTGCAATTATTACCAATAAAATGGTTTTATGATAAAATAAATAAATGGATTATAAATGGACACATACAATTATGAAGCAGTACGATATTGGTGCAAGAAATAAGCAAAGCCTCATTGGACTCCTTTGTGCTCATTATTATTCGGTCATATGTGGTTGGAATCTGATGTATCATTATATCATTTACAGGCGCAACAACTAACAGATCTTGAACAAAAATTAGCAGTGGCCAAGGATGAAATGGAGAAAGCTTCCCTGGATCAGGTAAAGTATTATTTCTAATACAAATAATTAAGTAAATGTACAAGTAAACTTACAAAATTAATGGTTTAGTTAAATATATATATTTAAATATATATATATATATATATATATATATATATATATATATATATATATAATATATATAAATAAATAATTAAAAAAATATATATTGTTTTCAGAAAGACATTTTTACATGGAATATTGAATTATTGAATTTATCTAAATCAAACGTTTTAGAATGTTTTAAATGTATCCAAATCACTACAGTGACCCTTTAAGTGTTTGACATTTCTCTTTTGTGTACAGGAATCACAGTTGAAAGCCTTGAAGGAGACAGTACAACTCTGCTTGTCTTCTGTTCTGCACAGTCAGCCTCCCGCCATGAATATAATTCCTTCAAAAGCAAGAGAGAGGTCGACATCTTTATATCTGAACACTTCAAAGTTCCCGGCTCAAACACCAGACATAGAGGTATTTTTATAGATATTTTTCTACACTGACAATCCTCACAATGACATAAAAATGAATCTAGTAGGATATCAAGATACAATAAGTAATACTCACGTTTTCAAGCACAAATTAAAAATAATACGGCTACTGCAAATGTGTAAGGTTTGAACATGTTCTTTTCTGTTTTTATTATATGTATATTATTATTATTTCACACATCATTTTTTTATACTTATTCCAGTTATATTTTTATCACTTCTAAAGTCGAATTTCAAGAAAAAGAATATCATTATATAAAAGAAATAATTAAAAAAATATTTGTTATCAAATAAAACATAATAAACAGTAATCAATTAAAATATATGCTAAGTAGCCTTGATTGTAAAATTAAAAAAATAATAATAATATCTAGATTTTCAACTTAACAGGGCAACCACTCACTTTCTTTCTTTTAAACTGTCGCCTACTCTTACTCGCCTCATATAGTGGCAAAAAAAGTCAGAGGTGCTCACTTCTAGGACAAACTAACACTAGTGTTTTATTTTTCTGTGGGCATAGCAACCCACTCAGAGGGCAGCCTCTTTAGCTCACTTGTGCACTTCACATGGAAGAAATATCCTGTAGTATATCAGTCCGGTCACAATAGAGTGATAAAGCCCCAGGCAATTATTCCCAAACAGAGGAGCTCAATGTGAGAAATACCTAATCAAAGGGGGGTTGTTCTATCTGCATAGTAACCTAAGAACCCTAAGAACCTCATTAAATCTGGGCTACGTGTGACAACGTAGCCTGTAACATTGATTTTTGGACATACAGCTATTAAATTAGCCCCGTAACGCAGTCCGCCATCGACTTGTGGGTTAGAATGCAGCAAGGCCGAAAAATGCCTATGGGACGTTGAACTTCGTAGACACAAATCCTTTGTTCTCTCAAGCCCGTAACCGTAAATTCAATACTGTACTTTTATTAATAGGGAAAGTGATGTTAGGTCTTAGAATTAGTAACACAACAGTCTCAAGCCTGCAAATCGTCCCTGAAAAATACTTTATTTAATGTTTATATTTAGTGATGTCGCGAACATAAAATTGTCGGTTCGCGAACCGCGAACGCAAACCACCGCAAATGTTCGCGAACCGGCGAACATCGGCGAACCGCCATAGACTTCAATGGGCAGGCGGATTTTAAAACCCACAGGGACTTTTTCTGGCCACAATAGTGATGGGAAAGTTGTTTCAACGGGACCAACACCTGGACTGTGGCATGCCGGAGGGGGATCCATGGCAAAACTCCCACGGAAAATTACATAGTTGATGCAGAGTCTGGTTGTAAGCCATAAAGGGCATAAATTACCTAACATTCCTAAATTGTTTGGAATAACGTGCTTTAAAACATCAGGTATGATGTTGTATTGATCAGGTAGTGTAAGGGTTAGGCCCGCTTCACAGTAACAGACCAAACTCCCCGTTTAACGTACCGCAAACAACCGCAAACAGTCCATTTGCACAACCGCAAACTCCCCATTTGCACAAGGTTCGATACCAAGCTAGCCATGTCCCGTTTCTTGTCCTCACTGATGTCATTGAAGGTCTCTTCCTCCACCCAGCCACCAAGGGTCCCCGAAAGGTGACAACAAGCCCCCTGGGATGCCTGCTGTGTTTGGTCTTCCACCTCCTCAAAGCCACCTTCCTCCTCTGACTCCTCTTCTTCAGACTCCTCTCACTGCGTTGCCTCTCTTTGCATTATTATAAGGTGTGTTAAGTAGTACTACTCTTATCAGTTTAATACCTGTTACGTCACCTATCAGGGGGCGAGTATAAGGCCTGGATTTTTAGAACCAGGAGATGGAAAAAGATTCTTTGTTGGTCGTATCACTTCAATTTTTGGGGCACGGCACGTGCAATCAAAGGTGCCACCAGATAGGAGTGGCGTGTTTGTAAGTACTACTCTTATCAGTTTAATACTTGTTACGTCACCTATCAGGGGGCGTGTATAAGGCCTGTATTTTTAGAACCGGGAGATGGAAAAAGATGCTTTGTTGGTCGTATCACTTCAATTTTGGGGCACGGCACGTGCAATCATAGGTGCCACCAGATAGGAGTGGCATGTTTGTAAGTACTACTCTTATCAGTTTAATACTTGTTATGTCACCTATCAGGGGGCGTGTATAAGGCCTGGAGTTTTAGAACCCGGAGATGGAAAAAGATGCTTTGTTGGTCGTATCACTTCAAATTTGGGGCACGGCACGTGCAATCAAAGATGCCACCAGATAGGAGTGGCGTGTTTGTATGTACTACTCTTATCAGTTTAATACTTGTTACGTCACCTATCAGGGCACGTGTATAAGGCCTGGATTTTTGGGACCGGGAGATGGAAATAGATGCTTGGTTGGTCGTATCACTTCAAATTTGGGGCACTTTGTGACATTAGCTTCTTACGCTCAAACATGTCCTTTACAGGCACCTGACTATGGGCAGATGAGCAGGAACTGCTCAAGGCGAGAGACGGAGTGGCGGATGGTTGAGAGGGGGCAAGGAGGACAGCAGTGGTTGATGTGGCTGATGATGCTGGACCAGGAGGAGGATGGTGGCTTTGAGTTTGTGTGCTGCTTGTACTTATGTGTTGGTCTGGAGTCACCCAAACATTATGTCTCAACCTGTAGAGGATAAGGGAACCAGGCTACTCTAGACCTCATTCATCATTACAGGTTTTGACAGATTGGTACTATGCGTGCAAGCTACTGTGACAACAGATATGAGTGGCACTGTGCACTTGCAGAAGTTATATAATCCACATCATCCTCCCCTGTATCTCTTTACCCCCTCCCTCATCATCCTCCCCTGTGTCTCCCCCCCCCTCCCTCATCATCCTACCCTGTGACTCTTTCCCCCCTTCCTCATCACCCTCCCCTGTGTCTCATCCCCCCTCCCTCATCATCCTCCCACCTCCCTCATCATTCTCCCCTATATCTCTTTATCCCCACCCTCATCATACTCCCCTGAGTCTCTTTCCCCCGCCCTCATCATCCTCCCCTGTGTCTCTTTTCCCCCTCCCTCATCATCCTCCCCTTTGTCTCTTCCTCCCCTCC
The DNA here is from genome assembly GCA_027410445.1 of Discoglossus pictus. Lineage (NCBI taxonomy): Eukaryota > Metazoa > Chordata > Amphibia > Anura > Alytidae > Discoglossus > Discoglossus pictus. The sequence goes on along the minus strand of CM050175.1, from coordinate 83,428,687 downwards.
CTCTTCATGCTCCCCTGTGTCTCTTTGCCCCCTTCCTAATCATCCTCCCCTGTATCTCTTTACCCCCCTCTACATCCTCCCCTGTGTCTGTTTCCCCCCTCCCTCATCATCCTCCCCTGTGTCTCTTCCCCCCTCCCTCATCATCCTCCCCCCTCCCTTGATTATAAGGGGGGGAAGAGACACAGGGATAAGTGTGAGGGGTGTTAGGGTAAGGGGTGTTAGGGATAAGGGTGAGGGGGTTAAGTGTTAGGGTGAGGAATGTTAGGGATAAGTGTGAGGGGTGTTAGGTCTTAGGGATAAGTGTGAGGGGTGTTAGGGTTAGGTGTTAGTTTTAGGTGTTAGGGATAAGTGTGAGGGGTGTTAGGATTAGGGTGAGGGGTGTTAGGGATAGGTGTTAGTGATAAGTGTGAGGGGTGTTAGGGTTAGGGTGAGGGGTGTTAGGGATAAGTGTGAGGGGTGTTTGGGTTAGGGTGAGGGGTTTTAGGGATAGGTGTTAGGGTGAGGGGTGTTAGGGATAAGTGTGAGGGGTGTTAGGGTTAGGTGTTAGGGATAAGTGTGAGGGGTGTTAGGGTTAGGGTGAGGGGTGTTAGGGATAAGTGTGAGAGGTTTTAGGGTTATTGTGAGGGGTGTTAGGGATAGGTGTTAGTGTGAGGGGTGTTAGGGATAAGTGTGAGTAGTGTTAGGGTTAGGTGTTAGGGTTAGGTGTTAGGGATAAGTGTGAGGGGTGTTAGGGTTAGGGTGAGGGGTGTTAGGGATAGGTGTTAGTGATAAGTGTGAGGGGTGTTAGGGTTAGGTGTTAGGGTTAGGTGTTAGGGATAAATGTGAGGGGTGTTAGGGTTATGGTGAGGGGTGTTAGGGATAAGTGTGAGGGGTGTTAGGGTTAGGTGTTAGGGTTAGGTGTTAGGGATAAGTGTGAGGGGTGTTAGGGTTAGGGTGAGGGGTGTTAGGGATAGGTGTTAGTGATAAGTGTGAGGGGTGTTAGGGTTAGGATGAGGGGTGTTAAGGATAAGTGTAAGGGGTGTTTGGGTTAGGGTGAGGGGTTTTAGGGATAGGTGTTAGGGTGAGGGGTGTTAGGGATAAGTGTGAGGGGTGTTAGGGTTAGGTGTTAGGGATAAGTGTGATGGGGTGTTAGGGTTAGGGTGAGGGGTGTTAGGGATAAGTGTGAGAGGTTTTAGGGTTAGGGTGAGGGGTGTTAGGGATAGGTGTTAGGGTGAGGGGTTTTAGGGATAAGTGTGAGTAGTGTTAGGGTTAGGTGTTAGGGCTAGGTGTTAGGGATAAGTGTGAGGGGTGTTAGGGTTAGGGTGAGGGGTGTTAGGGATAGGTGTTAGTGATAAGTGTGAGGGGTGTTAGGGTTAGGGTGAGGGGTGTTAGGGATAAGTGTGAGGGGTGTTTGGGTTAGGGTGAGGGGTTTTAGGGATAGGTGTTAGGGTGAGGGGTGTTAGGGATAAGTGTGAGGGGTGTTAGGGTTAGATGTTAGGGATAAGTGTGAGGGGTGTTATGGTTAGGGTGAGGGGTGTTAGGGATAAGTGTGAGAGGTTTTAGGGCTAGGGTGAGGGGTGTTAGGGATAGGTGTTAGGGTGAGGGGTGTTAGGGATAAGTGTGAGGGGTGTTAGGGTTAGGGTGAGGGGTGTTAGGGATAAGTGTGACGGGTGTTAGGGTTAGGGTGAGGGGTGTTAGGGATAGGTGTTAGGGTGAGGTGTGTTAGGGATAAGTGTGAGGGGTGTTAGGGTTAGGTGTTATGGATAAGTGTGAGGGGTATTAGGGTTAGGGGTGTTAGGGATAGGTGTTAGGGTAAGGGGTGTTAGGGATAAGTGTGAGGGGTGTTAGGGTTAAGGTGAGGGGTGTTAGGGATAAGTGTGAGGGGTGTTAGGGTTAGGGTGAGGGGTGTTAGTGATAGGTGTTAGGGTGAGGGGTGTAAGGGATAAGTGCGAGGGTAGTTAGGGTTAGGTGTTAGGGTTAGGTGTTAGGGATAAGTGTGAGGGGTGTTAGGGTTAGGGTGAGGGGTGTTAGGGATAAGTGTGAGGAATGTTAGGGTTAGGGTGAGGGGTGTTAGGGATAGGTGTTAGTGATAAGTGTGAGGGGTGTTAGGGTTAGGGTGAGGGGTGTTAGGGATAAGTGTGAGGGGTGTTTGGGTTAGGGTGAGGGGTTTTAGGGATAGGTGTTAGGGTGAGGGGTGTTAGGGATAAGTGTGAGGGGTGTTAGGGTTAGATGTTAGGGATAAGTGTGAGGGGTGTTATGGTTAGGGTGAGGGGTGTTAGGGATAAGTGTGAGAGGTTTTAGGGTTAGGGTGAGGGGTGTTAGGGATAGGTGTTAGGGTGAGGGGTGTTAGGGATAAGTGTGAGGGGTGTTAGGGTTAGGGTGAGGGGTGTTAGGGATAAGTGTGACGGGTGTTAGGGTTAGGGTGAGGGGTGTTAGGGATAGGTGTTAGGGTGAGGTGTGTTAGGGATAAGTGTGAGGGGTGTTAGGGTTAGGTGTTATGGATAAGTGTGAGGGGTAATAGGGTTAGGGGTGTTAGGGATAGGTGTTAGGGTAAGGGGTGTTAGGGATAAGTGTGAGGGGTGTTAGGGTTAAGGTGAGGGGTGTTAGGGATAAGTGTGAGGGGTGTTAGGGTTAGGGTGAGGGGTGTTAGTGATAGGTGTTAGGGTGAGGGGTGTAAGGGATAAGTGCGAGGGTAGTTAGGGTTAGGTGTTAGGGTTAGGTGTTAGGGATAAGTGTGAGGGGTGTTAGGGTTAGGGTGAGGGGTGTTAGGGATAAGTGTGAGGAGTGTTAGGGTTAGGGTGAAGGGTGTTACGGATAGGTGTTAGGGTGAGGGGTGTTAGGGATAAGTGTGAGGGGTGTTAGGGTTAGGTGTTAGGGTTAGGTGTTAGGGATAAGTGTGAGGGGTGTTAGGGTTAGGGTGGGGGGTGTTAGGGATAGGTGTTAGGGTGAGGGTTGTTAGGGATAAGTGTGAGGGGTGTTAGGGTTAGGGTGAGGGGTGTTAGGGATAAGTGTGAGGGGTGTTAGGGTTAGGGTGAGGGGTGTTAGGGATAGGTGTTAGGGTGAGGGGTGTTAGGGATAAGTGTGAGGGGTGTTAGGGTTAGGGTGAGGGGTGTTAGGGATAAGTGTGAGGGGTGTTAGGGATAAGAGTGAGGGGTGTTAGGGTAAGGGGTGTTAAGGATATGGGTGAGGGGGTTAGGTGTTAGGGTGAGGGGTATTAGGGATAAGTGTGAGGGGTTTTAGGGTTAGGTGTTAGGCATAAGTGTGAGGGGTGTTAGGGTTAGGGTGAGGGGTGTTAGGGATAAGTGCGAGGGGTGTTAGGGTTAGATGTTAGGGTTAGGTGTTAGGGATAAGTGTGAAGGGTGTTAAGGTTAGGGTGAGGGGTGTTAGGGATAAGTGTGAGGGGTTTTAGGGTTAGGTGTTAGGCATAAGTGTGAGGGGTGTTAGGGTTAGGGTGAGGGGTGTTAGGGATAAGTGCGAGGGGTGTTAGGGTTAGATGTTAGGGTTAGGTGTTAGGGATAAGTGTGAAGGGTGTTAAGGTTAGGGTGAGGGGTGTTAGGGATAAGTGTGAGGGGTGTTAGGGTTAGGGGTGTTAGGGATAGGTGTTAGGGTGAGGGGTGTAAGGGATAAGTGCGAGTTGTGTAAGGGTTAGGTGTTAGGGTTAGATGTTAGGGATTAGTGTGAGGGGTGTTAGAGTTAGGGTGAGGGGTGTTAGGGATAAGTGTGAGGGGTGTTAGGGTTAGGGTGAGGGGTGTTAGGGATAGGTGTTAGGTTGAGGGGTGTTAGGGATAAGTGTGAGGGGTGTTAGGGTTAGGTGTTAGGGTTAGTTGTTTGGGATAAGTGTGAGGGGTGTTAGGGTTAGGGTGAGGGGTGTTAGGGATAGGTGTTAGGGTGAGGGGTGTTAGGGATAAGTGTGAGGGGTGTTAGGGTTAGGGTGAGGGGTGTTAGGGATAAGTGTGAGGGGTGTTAGGGTAAGGGGTGTTGGGGATATGGGTGAGGGGGTTAGGTGTTAGGGTGACGGGTGTTAGGGTTAGGTGTTAGGGTTAGGTGTTAGGGATAAGTGTGAGGTGTGTTAGGGTTAGGGTGAGGGGTGTTAGGGATAGGTGTTAGGGATAAGTGGGAGGGGTGTTAGGGTTAGGGTGAGGCGTGTTAGGGATAAGTGTGAGGGGTGTTAGGGTTAGGGTGAGGGGTGTTAGGGATAAGTGTGAGGGGTGTTAGGGTTAGGGTGAGGGGTGTTAGGGATAGGTGTTAGGGTGAGGGGTGTTAGGGATAAGTGTGAGGGGTGTTAGGGTTAGGTGTTAGGGATAGCTGTTAGGTTGGTGGGTGTTATGGATAAGTGTGAGGGATGTTAGGGTTGGGTGCTAAGGTGAAGGGAGAATGATGATAAGGGGAGAAGAGACACAGGGATGTCCTTGCAGCAGAGATCAAAAGAGTCCTTCAGGACTGTATTGCACACTGTGTATAGTAGCCTAGCTATGATTTTCCCTATTGATGCAGTATCACCTACTCTCAGCCTCCTCTCAGTAAGACTGCAAGTTAGTTATGATTCCAAAATGGCTGCTGTCCATGAGTTAGAAGGCTCTGGAAGGGAGTGTATGCTGCTGATTGGCTGGAATGTGTCTGCTGACTGTGACATGCAGGGTCAAAGTTTGCTCAATGAGCAATGATATGTTCGCAGTTCGCCGCGAACGCGAACATGCTATGTTCGCCCGGAACAGTTCGCCGGCGAACTATTCGGGACATCTCTATTTATATTTTGTGTTATATCGATCCCGCCAATCAATGTGTTAATACATATACTGTAACTCACATGTAATAGAATATCACATTTACGGCTTTATTAATATTGCATCATTGTGGAATGTGGGTCCGATCGCAACTTGTAATTGAAGCCAGTAAGACTTTGAAATCTAGCCTCCACTTTTTCAGTGACGTAATACTAACGATCTTTATTTCCATTAGCTCCATCAAAACCCGTAACTACGGTCTACACTAATTGATCGTCTGCAAGGCCGGAAATACAACATTCTACGAACGAGCTACGATTTGCATCTTAAGCCTGTAGCTCGCAGGCCATTATAGTTTAATAGCAACATAACTCAACCCAATTTCAAGCACGCAGCAGAAGTAAAAGAATTTAATTGGGCTTTTAGTGTCATAGGGCTCAAGATATTGGACTCCTTGCTCACTGTGCCTTAGGGAGTACAGCTAGACCTCACCGATGATGCCCCAAAAGTATAAAATGCATGTCTGGGGCTTGCTATTTTTCCTGTTTATGGAAAAATCGCCTGGTATTTCTGGACAGGGTCACTCTAGAGTGAGACCTGACCGACATACTATAAGATATTTATTTCCTGTGAAGGATACAAATGAGCAAAAAGAGGCTGTAATTTTTACCACTCCTTTATATTTATACCTTTTATATGTTTTTAAATAATCACTGTGCCTATTTGTTATGACCCAGGGATGAGGGGTCCACGTATATCCCAACACCTCCTGCTTTCTCAGCACCCAGCATGCCTCAGGACCATTGCATAGAAAATCACAGGTTACAGGCTCTTGCTAGCGGATTAAAAAAATAAATAAAGCAATTTCCCTAATCCTTTTATGTAGGATAGCCTATCATTCAAGATGGACACCGTAGATTAGTGCAGAGACAGACTGACTTTATTTTTACAACAATGCATTCACATTAGTCACTTTTAAAATATTATTTTGCAGTTACTATTGTTACCAAAACAACAGTCAGAAGTGCTCAATCAGAGAATGAACCAACCTTAATAGGTTAGTTCCATGGGCATGATAACCCACTCTGAGAGCAACCTCTTTTAGCTCACTTGTGCTCTTCACATGGAGACATATCCTGTAGTATATCAGTCTGAGTCTGGTCCCACTCGCTAGAGTGACCCAGCCCCGAAATACCAGGCAATTCTACCCTGAACAGGAGAAACAGTAAACCCCAGACGTACATTTCGGCCTTCATTGGGCCTCGTCAGTAAGGTGTACTATTGTTACCAACCAACTAGTGAAGATAAAACACTATTGTTACCAACTAGCTAGTACAGATGAAGTAACTCTTGTAAACATTATAACATTACTAGATAAGCTGGTACTTATCTACTTGGCATAACAGTGGCATGTCCTAGTGTGTTCTGACCACAACCTGAACACTAACCATTACAACAAATTCTGAGTAGGCCCGAATACTACCAGACAGGGCTCTTGGGAATCCCGGTACAGAGACAGAGCCTGGGGCCTAACATTACATAGGTTATTATGGTCACGACAAAATAGCCCATGCTAGTTAATGACTACCAGTCCATGGCCATGACACAATATTTTATAATTGAGTCACACTGTTACTAGTATTCCATGAGTAGGAGCCTCAACATGATAGATTCTGGCTTGCAGTCCCCAATCCAGTGTCCCAAAAGTCAGCAGTGTGACTCAATTATAAAATATAGTGTCATGGCCATGGACTGGTAGTCATTAACTAGCATGGGCTATTTTGTCGTGACCATAATAACCTATGTAATGTTAGGCCCCAGGCTCTGTCTATGTACCTGGATTCCCAAGAGCCCTATCTGGGAGTAACACAGTAACACCAATGACAACCCATAAAATGGCTTACCATAAACCAGATTGAAAAAAACAAACATTATCCATCTTGGGCCAATATGGCAACCACAGTACAGTTACTCAGTTTGGGCATTGTTCTTGGTGGGAAAGGGAAGTAGCTGTGCTCTGGTACCAGGTTCCCCTCAGGGCCCAAAGCAGCCCATAGTCCTCAAAAGTCTAGTGGGCCCTTCTGGACATAACACTATGGCCTTCCATGGTTTCTGTCTCTAGAACTTTCTGCGAGTGCCTGTAATTATGTGCTCTGTTAAGCTATTTTGTATTTGACAACTCCCCCCCATCCCCCACACATGCTCCGAAGCAGGGAAAGTATTGCTGTCATGTCAGCCTCTTTACCCTAGCAAAACCCACTAAAATTAACATTTTCTCTAAAAAATATTTTATGATCGTTGATTACACAGCTGCTAATGTTGCAAGTATGTTACATACTTATCAAATGTAGTAGACTTTGCTGCTCAAACGACATGATACGGTTGAAACTTAATTTATATCTTAACACTTAATTTATATCTTAGTAGGACACTTTTTATTGTTTAGTCATGCAATTGTAACCAACTCTCCATGACCGCAGTATGCCAGGCACATATTGTGTCTGGTCATGCTAATTCATAAGGTTTTCATGGCAAAAAAAACCTGGAGTGGTTTGCCAGTTCCTTCTCCAGGGGACCACCATTTGTCTGACCTCTCTGCTACGACCTGCCCATCTTGGGTGACCCTATATGGCACAGCTCACAGTCTCATTGAGTTACACAAGCCCCTTCACCATGACAAAGTAGAGACCTAGAAAGGGTAGGACACTACAATTTGGGTAATTTCTGTTATTATTATGATTTAAAAAGGAGCCAAACAACTATGTGATAAAAAAATAGCTTCATACGATCACTATCCTTCAATAAAATAATTTTTTTGCATGATCAGTCATATTTTCAAAATAAGTGCCAACTTTTCACAATTTCTGCCAGGGTATGCAAACTTCTGAGCACAACTGTAGATGTATTTAATTGACTAAAGCATGCAATTACATGCTCACAGCCCCAACACGCAAACCATGAACTCGTAAGTAGCATTTCAGGGCATGATAATGATCAATTAAGCAAGCCCATAAGTTACATGTCAGTAAAACGTGGACTTTAAACTACAATCAATTAGTGTTTAGAAGTACAATTTGCAATCAGACTCGCAATCCAGAAATGTAGAAATCAATAAACATCAATAAAGCAACTGTTTTAGTCCATGCGGGTTCTATGATATGTATTAACTCCATGATTGCCAAAATCAATATAACACAGAAATAAACCATAAAACAATATTTTTTTATTTCCGATTTGCCAGCTTGAGACTTTTGTGCAGTGAACTCTAATACCTTTCATTGCGTTCCCAGTATTTTAGGTACAGTAGTGTGTCTTTATTTGCTTTTGCAGTGTTACAAACAGGTGTTTAACCTGCTTGTGAGTCCTATCTAGTACTCATATAATTTTTTGATACATTCGCCATATATGAGTTTGAAGGCAATTGCCGGCTTGTTGAATTGTTGTAATTGAATATGGATTTTGCGTTTTAGCACTGGTAAATTTCGTAGGATTGAAACATCAAAGGAGGAGATAGTCTGTAACTCGCAACTGGAATGCGAGTACCTAAAAGTAGCCAATTGAATATCAGTAACATTTACGGGCTCCATTACGGGCTCATGTAATTGCAATGTGGACAATTAAATAGGGGCCTATGTATTTATGTTATACAAAGACTAACAATAAGTATAGGAACTATTTGTTGTTGCTGTTCAGTCATGTTCAACTCTCGGTGACCATATGGACACAGCACGTCAGACACATCTGTCTGTGTTTCTGGTTGTGCTCATCCACATGGTTTTCATGGCAAATATACTGGAGTGGGTTGCCAGTTCCTTCTATAGTGGACCTCAGTTTGTCTGACCTCTCTGCTATGACCTGCCCATTTTGAGTGACGCTACATGGTATAGCTCACAGCTTGATTGAAGTAAATGTCACCACAACAAGGTAGCAATCCAGATAGGAACTATACATCTTATCATATGTGAATAGCATGCATACTGCAACATTTTAATAATACCACCAGTTAGATCACATGCAGTAGGACATACTAATGGCATTAGCATATGACTAGGACAAGGGAATATTTAGATTTTTACTTGCTCTGGGCCCATCCAAATTGGTGTGCCTTCATGCTCCAATTACTCCTGCTCCACATAAATTACATTTATTATATGCTGCGAGTATAAATGTATAGCCACAGTACAAATTCAGTATGGCAGAAATTATCAGTTATTTGGAGAGAGAAATGTCACTGCGCATAGACATTTCTAAGCATATGCACACTCCAATTGCCAAGGCATTTCTCTAAATGTAATGTCCTCAAAAATTATATGTTGAAAATTAATTGTACAGATAAAATATAGACAAAACACGATATTTTATTATTCATGATATTTGATTTCAATGTGATGTTGACTCGATTTATGTTCTGCATATCTGACTTTACAGATACTTAAGACTGGAAAGACAATTCTATATTCTTCCATAACACAACACAAAAGTAGGATCTCTAAGAGCAGTGGTGCTTAATAGCCTGTCCTAGGACCAGAGTCAATGGGTCACATTCAATTCGAAGCCCATAACTCGATCGCAGACAGCCGAATGTCTGCAAGTGTGTTGCGGGCTCCCGTTGGTTTCTGATTGCGATGCTATTCAATTGCTGAAGGACGCGAGTTACGGCACCCAAGTAAAAACCATGCACTGATTCGGAGCAGTTCAGGGCGGAAATCAGATCAATTCAGCAAGCCACCCATTTCGAATTGGCCAATAGAAAATGAGACTATCAATATTATGGAAGTTAAACATGGATGTTACATTTCAATCAATTAGGTTCGGGGGTCTGATATGCGATCAGACTCGCAAAACGTGCAAAATAAAGAATTAGGAAAATGAATGCCAATTCTGCTATAGTCCATGTGGGTGGCCTGATATGTATTTACTCATTGATACTCGAGATCGATTTCACCCTGAAATGATACATAAAAAAATATTTTATTTCCATTTGATTTGCGAGCTTGAGACTGTTGTGCAATTAATTCTAATGTCTATCATCTCTTTCCCCGTTATTTACAGTGCAGCAGTGTTTTTTTATTTGCAATTACAGTGCTACGAATAGATGTTTACCTCTTGCGGGTCCTCCTAGCACTCGTAGGATTTTCTCCTACATTTGCTGTTTACGGGTGTGAAAACATTTGCGGGCTTGGGAAAATTGAGCAATTGAATAGCGATTTTCGCCTTGCGAAAGTGATAGATCAAAGGCTTCTGGAGACTGTAAGTTATGAGTTTGATCGATGGCATTTTTTCACTTACGAGCTTCTGGTTCTCAAATTCGCTAAATTGAATATGGCCCATAGTCTGCTGGTCCCCAAGAAAAAAGAGGAATGAGGAGGGTAACATTTTAAAATTTAACACTTCTAACGCTTCCATGGTATATAATAGTTATAGATAATTATTGATAAACATATTGGAAATTGAAATGTACTTTATTCAAGTCAGTGCAAAACTGGATGGACATTTTGGGCCCTAAGTAAATTGCACTTTGTAATTTGCAATGGTGCTGTATGCTAACCTTTTGCTCCCACGCATTAAGGCAGCCAGGACGCATGCATAAACCATGCTTTCCTCAGTATCACTGAAGGTGCTGGATTACTGCACCTGCACAAAATATCACCTATTAATTAACCTCTACGGATATTCATGCAGCGCCAAAGCCATATCAGCCAATGGAAAACAGATTAGTGATTGCCAGGCATACTGACATTTGCAAGCTTCCAATTGAAGCACTGGCCTGTGTTGGAGATTTTTACATATTAACACTCAGGTCCCAGGACTTGGAGGATTTTGACTAGAGAGAGAAAGAGAGTGCAGGAGAAGTGGACATTTGGAGAGCAGGTTTATATTCGTTTAATTTTTCTAGATGTAGATCTGACATGGGACTATCAAAACTGGCCATTTATTCCAAGCCAGAATATGTCACAGCTAAACAATACGTTTCTGATGCCACATCATTACTCATGGTGATGGCTAGTAATTTCAAATGAAAGATAGAGAACAGTTTGCGTGACGTTTGGAGGAAGTTCAGGGAAGTTGGTTTAATGATATGGTTACAGCAGTTACCACTGTTCCTTACATACAGATTTTTTTAGATAGATAGTTTTTTTCTCCTCCTCTTCCTTTTTTAGCTTATGACCACCTTTTTTAAAAATATGTTGATATTCTGAGTACACTGTATGTGTGTAATTGATTTGGATTAATCCATACTCCAGTAACTGTGTAATGGAGCAGATGAAGCCATGATGTATGTGCTATGCACATTACTGGTTACTTACTATTATATGGAGATTTTAATGATAATATTTTTCTTCATATGATTCTGGTTACTGCGGTGTAATGACCACATGTGACTCTAGTAGATTATATGCATCATTTATTATTATTATTATTATTATTATTATTATTATACAGTATTACCTTGAACCCTTTAGGTTTTCCCATTTTTTTACAGCCTCCTGTACTTTCGCATCCGTCTGCACCAAACCCATTAAATAAATGAGCAGTCGTATATGTTTATGACTGTGCTCTGTGTATTCAATAAACAATAATGCTGTTATACTGTGGTCCATGTTTTCGTGTGTTTCTCAAAATAATTGATTAGTGACATTAACATACACAACAATTAATTCACTATTATGTTTTAAGGTATTGGTCATCAGCCTGTATACACATCCCTTCATGTATTATTTGATTCCAGGACATTCCAGTGACACAAGCATGGGTTACAAGTGATCACATGTCTTAATATATCCAGACACTTATTTAAATGTTCTCATCCCTATTTTGTAAAGCTTGGGTGAACAAGACCATTATTGATTATTGTGAGTTAATACTTTGATACATATACATAGTGAAACTGATGGGCCTCTCCATTCCAATGAAGGTTTGTTAACCATCTGATATGTGTAATTAATGATTCATTGATACATCAAGACTATCACTAATTATCACATGCTCATTATTGGTATAAATGTTTCCACTTGCACAGCAGCAATGGTGTGGGACTTTTGAGGAAGTGTAGCTAAACTTATTGATGTACACATACAACTTTAATTTTTCACATTTGTATCTCTGTGACTGTATTATATTATTTGTAATGGAGTTTTCTGATTTAATGGGCTATTTATGATTGTGCTTTCTCTTTAAAAGATTTCTCCAGCTTTGAGCAGATATTTCCTGTTGTCATATGCCAGAAAAGTCACACGTGACAATAGTTCTAAGTTGCACATATGTTCCAATAGCACAGTAAATCCTTAATTTGTGATGGACTTTTATGCTTTTCTGTTGTTTTCTATTGGTTTCCTGTGCCTTTAAGAGGTGCTGCAAGTGATCTTTGGTACCCGTAATCATTTTTTCATGTGTTTGCTGTTACGGCAGTGTCCTGATGTGCGAGTGATCCATAAAATGTTATTAGCATAGGGTTTGGTAAAATCTTATTAGCGTAGGGTCAAAGTCCGGAGTAATTTCAAACTCTGACTTGCCACATTAACTCGTAGCAGTTCACTCACAATGTTTTAGGGATGGGTTAATAACAGTGCTAGGTAGAAATGTCTGTGCTATTACTCATATTTGCTATAGAGATGATTAGCATAGGGCCCTTAGTTTGTAACATGAATCAATACTCTGTTAAAAATGTTCTTGATTTTAAAAGTATTCCCAATGCAAACCGGAAGATAGATAGCTGGTCCCCAGACCAAAAGAGTTGTCTTAGAGTAGAGTGCAATAACTTGATGGTGTACTCTTATGGTGTGTAACTTTTATTTCAATGAAAAGAGTTAAAAGGTCTCTTTCATCAAATACTTAGAACATATGGAATAACAAGACCATAAAAAGAACGCTTATGTCTTACCATGTCTTTTCTGAATCAATCTGCTGGTTCACCTTGGTCCTTATTTTTACTTACAAGCCCACACAATACATATTTGGATAGCCCATATAAATGCAAACAAAAATAAATTCAATATAATTCAATATAGACTAACCAAATCCGTTCTACGGATTGCCTTTGACATTTCTAAATGTTGCTGTAACAAAACCTTAGACTCATTTGTTCTGTAAGTGGAAAAAAAATATTTCTTGACAGATACCAAAAAGAAATATTACACCATTATCCTGAACTTTTATGAAATGGTTGTTCATTACAATGTATCATTGAATGGTATTGATTATGAGGCCACTATAAGATGTTTGGATGAATTATATTGTCTAGAAATGTGTGAACTGTGTTTTTTCTTATGAATTTGTGAGATCTATAATGCTATTTATTATAATGTATGTGGACATTGCTTGCTATTTATTAGCAGGTATCTTGTATGAATTGACTCTTTCCCTTAGGTCTCACAAACACATTTTTATTTATAGCCTTGTAATTTATTTATGTGCATGTATTTTTTTTACATAATAATGGAAGTGTCAATGAAGTAGAGCTCAGGAATCCTCCACCTTCTGATATGCAAAACCAAAGCCATCAGGGGAAGAAACAGATTTATTGCCCAATGTCAAAAGGATTCCTGATCCAACCTAAACACATATTTTTATGTGAAACGTAACACTTTAGCATTTATTCATCATGGATTTTGCTTTAAGGATTTATGGCCAGAGGGTAGACCACAGGCCGCCAAACATGCCTATTGTTCTATGCATTTAACATGTTAGACACTGTTTAAGTGCCCTTAGATATTTAAATAATTATGCAAGTTATTATTCTATTGAAAACAGTCCATCTTAAATCCCAAACAGCCTAAAACTGATTTATAATTTATATACTGAAGGTTTAACTTCAAAGCTGGAATAATACATATAGAAAAAACATTAAAGGCGTTCTAAGGATTATAATGCAAAATTTGAAGAATGTATCAAAACAGCCATTATATATATTTTCTCTACAAAAATCAACTGAACTCTCAATTTTACATCTCTCCAGAGACCTCTTGCATAAAGTCATGGAATGTGTATCATGCAAAAAGTTAAATCAAGATAAACATTAATAATAAAAATATAAAATAAGTATAAATAGCAGAAATAGAATACATAAGGAAACAACATGGTTGGGGGCTTCTATCAACCTTTTACGCACCATAACTAGATGATCTTATGCTTAATAATCTTTCAATAAAATCTACAATGCAATTCAGGATCCCACACTGATGAGACCTAATTAAGATTAAAACAGCTGGCTGTGGGTAGGTTTCCTGGCTTGTGCCTAGCCCATCCTATGCTATAAAACTTTGTAATAAAGCAGGCAGGAGCCATGTATAAAGTGGTATTGGATTAAGGAGTGAAAGTGCTTTGTTGACTCACTTGCATGTCCCCGTCCAGTTTCCCAGAGTCCAGCAGAATTTATTTTTATTTATTTTTTATTATTGTTTTTAGGCCCAACCATAAGCTAAATTATGTTGTAATCAAAAACAGAAGAAAACATTTACCAGGAAGGGCTATCCATTCTGATAAAATAGTACCCCATACCTTCAATAATGAAGAATAATATATTTTACCAAATTGCTAAAACATCTGATTTACTTGAGATTTACATAATAAACATACATGTAAATGTAATACTATTGTAGTGTAGGCTAAGTCTCTTTTGAGTGCTTGGCTTTCTCAGGCAGACGGTAGACAGATTACAAAATGTATTGCTTTAGTGATGGTCTCTTGTTTATTATTTATGTGATGATGGTGGGGACATGGCTGGATTACCCATTAGGCCAACCAGGCAGCTGCCTAGGGGCACCAGTTCATAGACTGGCTACTAGGGGGTAACCACCTAAAAAAGGAGAGTTACAACAGATAGAAGGCAAAAATGGGTTTGTGCATACCTTGTGTACTTACCCACAGGGGCTTCTCCACTTCACTGCATAGGGGCTCCAAATGGGTAGATCCGGCCCTGAGTGGGGGTTGAGTTGGACAGATCTTTTTTGCTATAAAAAATTGCTAACCTCTCACATAAAGTTTCAGAAATATAAGGAGGATTTAAAATATTATAGGAATGAAGATTTACACAGATGTTTAACTCCTAAACGGAAAGATGGCAGGCACATATAAGAAGTTTTTGTTGTTTAGTCGTTCAGTCTTGTCTGACTCTCCGTGACCCTATGGACCACAGCATGCCAAGCACATCTATTGTGTCTTTGGTCGTGCCTATCCGTAAGATTTTCTTGTCATATATAGTGGAAAGGGTTGCCATTTCCTTCTCCAGTGGACCATGACTTGTCTGACCTCCCTGCTATTATCTGAAAATCTTGGGTGGCTCTACAGGGTCTTGCTCACAGGGTCTTGCTCATAAAATAATTTAACCACGGTTATTTCCTAAGATAGCATGAGATGTGTATGATACCGACCCTTTACTAAACACCTAAATCTATCTGTAATAGTAAATCCTGCCCAGGAAACCAAGAAACAACCAAAACTGCTTTTTTTATCTACAAGGAGGCAGAGCATTTCTTAAGAAAATGTTTTACTCTTTCTTGTTTCAATAAATATTTTATCTAATATAATGCATACTAGCGTATTGCCCGTCAAAAAATGACGGCAATGAGATGTGTATGTTTGGAAAGTTGTATAGTTATTAATATACATATGGAGCACTTTGCTCCATAAAAAAAGGGGTCCGTATTAACGGCTCGCCTCGCTAAGCGAGGCTCGCCTGCAATGAGCGCCTGCGGCGCTCATTGCCAAAGTGGTCCTGTTTAACGGCTCGCCTCGCTACGCGAGGCTCGCCTACAATGAGCGCCTGCGGCGCTCATTGCCAAAGTGCTCCATATTAACGGGGCAAAAAATGTTTGGAAAGTTGTATAGTTATTAATATACATATGGAATTGTAAGGTAGCTAATGGTGTTTTGTGTGTACTACTGAAATATATAAGTTAAAATAATAAATAATTAATGAATGACTATACTTTACCAATTTGTATGCATTGTGTTTAAGAGCTGGCAATCTGTAGTGATGTTGCAGCAGCATTGGTGGTGTGGAGGTGCTGTGTAAGCGTTTAGAACGTGTGCAGTGTAATAGTGTGCGTGCGCAAGCTGAAACCGTTAGCGTAGTACTTTAGTTCCGCATTATCGTAAAATGGCGGGTAATGTGTGTTATGCGTCTTAGCGGATAATCCGTACGTGATTTAATGGGCGGTAATGTGTAGTATGCGTCTTATCGGATTATCCGTACGTGTTTTCCGTGGTTATAGTGCTGTAGCCTCGTTTTCGTTTTTTTCGGCCGCCATTTTTTCTCTCGCTTCGAGACTTTTTTAGTGTCTAAACTGTTTTATTTTTAATAAAATGAAGGTGTAACTTGTTTTTTTGAGGTCGTGGATGCTCCCTCTTGCTGTCGGTAAGCTTTTTATGTATGTGCTGTGTGTATTTATTGTGATTGTATTTTTTTTTCCTGTTCGCGAGTTGCGGCCGTATTTTTGTTCTGCGTATTAACGCTGATTGGCAAAGTGCTCCGTATTAACGGCTCGCCTCGCTACGCTCATTGCCAAAGTGCTCCATATTAACGGCTCGCCTCGCTACGCGAGGCTCGCCTGCAATGAGCGCCTGTGGCGCTCATTGCCAAAGTGCTATGGTTTAACAGTGTAACGGCTCGCCTCGCTGCGCGAGGCTCGCCCGGCGATGAGCGCCTGCGGCGCTCATCGCTGAGCCCGCTACTGTACTACGGTTTAACGGCTCGCCTCGCTTCGCGAGGCTCGCCGGGCGATGAGCGCCTGCGGCGCTCACCGCTAAGCCTGCAAAGTCGTACGGACCACGCAACACAGCGTGACGACGACTCGTAGCAGGACAATTATAATATGTGATAAAGTAATATTTTAGTATGCCTCCTTTTAGTCACTTTTATCCATTTCTTTTACTGTATAATAATTGAGGCATTATATTTCTTTGTTACCTTGGAGAATTTTAACTGAATTTCCAGTGATAGCTCAGCAAATAATTATGGCATTTTAAGAGCAGAGATCTGTAGAGTGTTCCTTAGCAACACAGAATATATAAGAAAATGAAAGTATGAGAACTGGAAAAGTATGATATGTTCATTTGAGATATATTGTCTTTTATGTGTTGCTTTTACAATGGTGTAACTATTTCAGTGACTTTTCTTGCAATGCTTTACATCACTGCTTTACATTTTTTAGTTTTTAAACTCTATCTAAAAGTATACATTTTCTATAAAGCCTACAGCCTTTTTATTTAAATAAAATCAAATAAAATTACCATAAAGATTTGTTTGAAACTCAAGAACGCAATAGTAACTTCTATTTTGGCCATTTTTTGGTGTTTCGAAATATATACTTGAGCTGGTAAATAATGAATGAAATATATTTAGATTTCTAAAACGTTTAAGTTGGTAAACCCAATATATATATTTTTCAGAGATCACAATAATTTGCCAAAGACTGATAAAGTGTATGATTTAAATATATCTCAAATAAACATATACTTTAACATAGGATCAGAAGTTTATATGAGAAAGTACTTCTTTAATTTAACAGTGGTAGAAACGTAAGACATCTACCTTAAAAAACAAAAAAAATAATCTTATGATCAGTATTAGTTACTGTTTTCTGTCTCCCTTTGCTCAATATTTTCAGGTTATCTCTGTTTTAGCACACCTGTGTTACTCAGTTTCACTTATTCTGATTGATCCACCTCTTCTCTTTTAAAAATATACTGAAAATCGAGAATTTTGGAGGTCCATCTAGGACCGCGTTGCCCACCACTGGTTTATAAAGTTAATAATAATTCAACTTACAATTAAGATAGTTTAATCTTACAGGCCTGAGGTGCTGTTATGTGTTCCCTTCATCTGGCAGGTTTGTTAATTATTATCTGAAAAAAAATTTGCAAGAAAAAATACTGATTAAATAATGTTGGGGCATGGTAACATCAGCTCACAACAGACATAATCGACAATAAGTCACAACGCCGGACTAATTAAATGACTTCCACATGGCTCTCAGAAAACCTATGTCAGTCATGTGTAGGAAGAGAAATGAAAGTAGACCCAACACCCTACTTAGGCAAGTAAGATTGATTTTTTAAAAAACATTTTAATTGCAGATGGTTTTATTGCTGATTTTATACACATACATTTATTGAACAAGCGGGTCCCTGGCTACACAACCCCCTGGTGTTTACACTAGACCTTTAAGCAACACATATATCTAAGCTTTGCAGCAACTGTCCAAAATTTCATATAATCCTTCCAAATATCTTTCTTGGTCTCGTTCCACAATCAATGTCACATTTTGTTTTTCTGCATAAAATTGTGTGACTATGGGTAGGTAAAAAATGAAAGCTATAATCAGAGACAAAAGTATTATGGAAGCACCCGAAAAAATCAGTTCAACAAAATACAATCAACCTCCTCTTTTTATGTTGTAGTATCTTAACCACATGTGCTTGTAAATGGAGAAATTTACTGTAATGGTGCCCATTTCACCATATGAGAAACAGTTATATATTCAATAGTTTTCAATAGTAGGACCATGCAGACGAAGAAAAGGTAAGTCAAAAGAAAATCAACACTGTATTGTGTGTTGGAGGGTCATATTGTAAGTTTAAATCTTATGCTGTTTAACCCCCGCCCAATATTTCTATTAAAAGGAGAGAAGATCAATGAAGAAAAGGCAGATAAAACAGGGGAAACAAACTGGGAAGAGAGTACTGCCATTAGTGTTTTTAGTCTTTTGGAGTCATTCAGTCCAGAAATCAGATCTGGCCTCTAATGTTGGGAACAGGGTCAACCAATAGCTATTTGTATAGCATACAGTAGTTACATAGTAATTGAGGTTGAAAAAATACTTTTAGCCAATCAAGTTCAACCTTTTAAGATCTCCTCTGATCTGCCATATGCAGATTAATTGTTAATTGATCCAGAGGAAGCAAAAAAAAAAAAAAAAACCCAAGTGAAACTTTGACAATTGTCTCAAAAGGGGAAAAAATGTATTCCTTCCTGATGCCAGAAACTGGCAATCAGATTCCTCCCTGGATCAATACTCCATCTCTAATTTTCCAGGATAACCCTAAATGCCCTTTTTAATTACAAATTTATTTTTCCCTTTGAGACGATTGGCTAAGTTTCACTTGTTTATTTTTTTTGTTTGCCTTCCTCTGGATTAATTAATACTAAAAAATAAAAAAAAGATTAATTAATAACTAATCTGCATATCACAGATCAGAGGAGATCTTAAAAGGTTGAACTTGATGGACTGAAAGTCTTTTTTCAACCTTAATTACTATGTAACTATGTATCCAGTCCCTTTTTGAAGTTATCTATCAAATCCACTGTCACCACCTCCTTTGGTAGAGAATTCCACAGATTTACTACCCTGACTGTGAAGAACCCATTTCTTTCTTTACGGTGGAATCTCTTTACTTCTAATCTCAAAGGATGTCCTCTTGTCAGTTATAAAATGTATAATATATATATTCTATGAAATGTATTTCTGTACTTTTCTTGGTTGTATGATGAGTATGTTCACTGGTTATCCCAATTTATTATGACTATTTTTGTTTTTGTGCCATACAGTCATATAGTGTCCCTAGTCCTTTCAGTAGATATTACTTCTCTTTACCAGCTCATCCTTGGTACACACCACACTTCCACATTCTCTAATGGCCTCCTGATGCATTTTGAGGTTCTAGCCAACTAAATACTCAATTGTATACTTCATTATTTTACAGAGTGAGAGGAATTCACTGTCTAACACAATGTTGGATGCAAGCGAAAACATCATGGAGGAATATCATCATGGCACGAAATGCAACTCTCACAATGTAAGCAAACACCATATCTATTTTCTAATGTATATTAAGCTAAACTAGTGGCATTCTTGTTGGTTTTCTGTACATTATTTACAAGCAAATAAAAAAATAAATTAACAAAAAAAGCTATATAAATCAGCAATATAAACAATAATCAATTAATTTCTTAATCCCTCAAAAATATTGAATTTGTACAAAAACTAGGAATACTTTTTTTATATTCTCGTGCGCTACTTGTTCTTGATTACAATAGTTTTTAGAAATCATGAAATGGCTGTGTTTTTAGATGTTCCAAATCTAACACTTTTTATGTAAAATTTGCTATTTATCGAGTCTGCAACAAATCATTTCAAATGTGTATTGCAATTTTTTTCTAAACAATTCTTTCTTGTTATTTTTTTTTTTTTATCAAAAAACAAGTGTTTGCACTCAAAATTACACTCATTACTGTTTGCTTTTGGAAGGCAAATCGCTCAGAAATGGTTTAGTTTTTATTATGTAGACATCAATCACAACACAATCTTCATGATTATCTCTGGCATTTTACAGTTCTTTACAAACCATAAAGGACATGAAAAAAATGAATAGTTTTGTCTGAGTTGTCTTGAAGAAGGTTTTTGTTGTCTGGAAGAAGGTTATACAGATTTTACTTGTCTATTTAATGTTGTCCTGATGGTTTTGATGAAAGGTCCACTTGTTTTCAGAAATATAATTGGAGGTATTTAAATACTCTTATTTATTTTTAATGTCATTTCAAAGCATGTAGATTGATTTAATGAATTTTGATTCCTGAATCCTTTTACCTATCTTATCTGCAGTTACCATAAGTACATGTTTATCTGATAAAAAAGCTCCAGATAAACAGTTTACCGCGTTTGTCCTTTCTGCAGATTTACAATAATCGTGTCACATTATCACTACTCATATAATGGAATTACTTCTGAAAGTCAAATGCATTGTGCATCCTAGAATGCGTGATAACTTGCAGTGTTACAGATGGTCAAACACATTATATATTTCTTGTGTATTCAAGTGACGCTGTCACTAAGAATTCCTTAGGATTACATGCTAAATTCAGTTGAAGACTACTAAAAAGAGGCATCAAAAACATTAATTGGATATTATTAACGTTATGTTTAAATATACTGATAATGATTACTAAATATTACAAAAGGAAACGTAAATTCCTTGCTCACTGTGCCTTAGAGATTTATCAGCTACACCCTACTGATGAGGCCAAGTGAATGCCGAAATATACGTCTGTTTCGCATGTTCAGGGTAGAATTGCCAGGTATTTCGGAGCTTGATCACTCTAGTGAGTAGGACCAGACTGATATAGTACAGGATATTTCTTCATGTGAAGGGCACAAGTGAGAGAAAAGAGGTTGCTCTCTGAGTGGATTATCATGTCCATAGAACTAATCTATTAAGGTTAGTTAATTCTCTGATTAAACACCTCTAACTCTGTTGTTTTGTTTATGCAAATTATCTTTAGGGATTAATCTCCCTAAGAGGTATATGAGACTCCAGACGTGGACCCCTTGCTCACTGTGCCTTAGGGAGTACAGCTGCACCTCACTGACGAGGTCCAACAAGGTCTAGTGAGTGTGCGTTTTTTTCCGTGAGGATCCCTTTAGTCAGCCTTGGACTCCTTCCTTTGGGATGGGTTATCATGTCCATAGAACTTACATATTAAGTTTAGTTTGTTCACTTATTGAGCCCCTCTCTTTCTGTTGTATATTGTGGGATAGTTTTTCTGTCAGTGAGGCACAGGCATCCATGTTTAAGTTTGCAGTGTAGAAGGAGGCAGCATTGTCACTTTGCTTGCTGGTGAGACTCTCTTGTTGTTAAATTAATTTATCTAGAGCTTTATGCACTTAGGCGATGAGCGCCAAAGGCGCTCATTGCCTGCGAGCATCGCAAGGCAAGCAGTGGAGGCGATGAAACACTTAGGAAATGCGGGATCACCTTAGGCTGCAAACACTTGACGAACGCGGGACTTAGAAAAAAAAATACGAGCTAGAAAAAATACGAGGCAGAAAAAATACGAAGTTAACGGCCGAACCACGCAAAGCAAAAAACACAAACAATAAAAAAAAATACAACAAAACATCACACGCAGCACGGGGGAACAGCCAGGATGTCTGGGAGTGAGGTGGAACGCAAATTTAAGTCCAGTTTCGGCACTCGAAAATCGTCTAAACGAGAAAAAAAATAGCAGCCCAAAAAAATGAAAAAGAGGCTACAAGACCCTGGACCACGCAAAACACCGCCAGCCACATCCCACTTTCACTCATGACGGGAAATGCTAGCGAACTGCGTAGCACATAGACAAACTACGCTATTTTACAATCCTAATTTGCCACTAACAACATTACGCATCTAAACTAGCGCTTTACACAAATAAACCAATGGTTTGCCCTCGCGCACACAGCCTATTTCTAATGCACA
Organism: Discoglossus pictus; assembly: GCA_027410445.1. Lineage (NCBI taxonomy): Eukaryota > Metazoa > Chordata > Amphibia > Anura > Alytidae > Discoglossus > Discoglossus pictus. The sequence goes on along the minus strand of CM050175.1, from coordinate 83,406,749 downwards.
GTTGGGAAATTCCTTAAACTATCTCCTTAGGCCAGCAAAAGTCCAACTGGACATTATATACTGCAGGACAATGACAAGAGATTGTTACCTCTTTAGGCTATTGATTGTTACGTATATTAATTAGAAAAAGGTAAACTATATTAATTTATAATTCAATTAATTAATTAATTAGTAATTAAAAAAATAGAGAGAGGAGCCAAAGGACATGCGAGGAGAGGCTCGCAATGAGCGCTAAAGGACCTTAGACTATAAAAAGCTTAACATTGTGTGCCAAACAGCATTGCCATGCCTTCCAATTTTATTGACTGTCATTTTTTGACGGGCAAGTCGCTAGTACCTTTATAATGTGTATAGACATGGGTGTGTGTCCCAACAAATGATTGTCCAATACATTATCTAATAATGTGCATATAAACAGTATGGGTACTTAACATGCTTAAAGTGTAATCAGTTTCTTTTGAACAATGGAACATTATTACACATTATTAAATATCACTACACATTAGCATAATTAAGTACTTTCTAAAAAAAATTAGATATGTGACCTCTGATGAACTATTTAATGGTTATTAAAATTATTTACATTGTTCTAATCTAAATAATTCCGGAGACACTTTTTTTTTACGCTCAGAGGCTTGGAATGCTAATTAATGACACAGTATGTTAATTATTTTTCTTACAAAATGTGAGTGAGAACATAACTGTGTCAACCATAACCCTGAACAAATAGCTTCATATTGAAGAAAGACATGATTGAACATCTCAAGAAAACAATGTCTAATATAACAGACAGACAGTTTTTAATGATCTATAAAAAGAACTCCTTTATCTTCTAGTACCAGCTTTCCCCCTGTTACCCCTATCATACCAAAGCCGCAATTTCCTCAAGGACTACACAATAAAGCTTTTACATGGTGCAAAGCCAATTAACTCACTATGTTGTCTGCTTGGATCTCAGATGAGGAAATAATATCATATGAAAACTTAAAAGATAAATTCAATCTTCCCCTTCGTTAACTCTATAGCTTCTGCCAGGTAAAACACTTCTTATCACATTTGGTACACACTATGGGTTATCCCTAGGATACCTGGTTTTCACATATCTGCCAAAGAAACCATTCGACAAGAGGTGTCCTGGGTATGATCTATGTGTCATTAGGGTCACAAATACAAATATGGGTTTTAATGGGAAAAATACTTTGGGACCATGATACTTGGCGGCTTGAGACTTGGAATTTTTTGAAAAAGCTGACATCTACTGACTCATTACTGTGTCCTCTGATGCAGAGAACACTTGTTGTGAAATGCGTCAGGAGAGAAGGTCCTTTTCAGTCGACATGTGCCCTCGTGGCTGAAAAATGCAAGATCATTCTTTGAGCCCAGTCAACACATGCTGTTTTTTGATGAATCATTTGCTTTCTCAGCAGTCAGTGCTGAAGATAAAGATTCCATCTAACATGTTTAGCTTGGTGTTAAGCCAGTTGGTACTTACAAAACCAATTCATTCTTATAGAGTCAAGGAAGGAGTTTTCTTTGTTGCGTCTGATAGAGGGTGTTTGATATGATGCTGATTATGGTCCTTGGGACGATGTAGGGGCTTGAGAGACGAACTTGTTTTTGATAAATTCAATCTTCCCCTTAGTTAATTCTATAGCTTCTGCCAGGTAAAATACTTCTTATCACATTTGGCACACACTATGGGTTATCCGTAGGAAACCTAGTTTTCACATATCTGCCAAAGAAACCCTTCGACAAGAGGTGTCCTGGGTATGATCTATGTGTCATTAGGGTCACAAATACAAATATGAACTTTAGTGGGAAAAAGACTTTGGGACCATGATACTTGGCTTGAGACTTGGAATTTTTAGATAAAGCTGACATCTACTGACTCATTACTGTGTCCTCTAATGCAGAGAACACTTGCTTTATCTAAACATTCATTAAATGACAGTGTACTAGAGACCTCCCTCAAAGTTATGCACCAAGCATATATCACTCCTGCTACAATCTTGGAAAACTTCAATAAGTCCATTATGTTTCAGGGGATGCCCAGACACAGAATCATTTATCCATAAATGGTTAATTTGCCCAAAAGTATAGAAATTCTGAAAATCAGTGATGCAGTTAACTAATGAAATGTTGGACCAGAACCTTTCTTCAAAAATGGAGATATGGCCTTTCCAATTTTTGCAACAGACTTCTACAGATCATTATGTTAGAAACTAAAAGGCACATAGCTAAACAATGGAGGAATGAAACTTTAAATATATCAATTGTTAAAAATAAAATATTTTTTTTATATACTCAGAAATCACAGAATTACACAAGTTAGAAAACTCTATGACAATTTTTCAAAAGATCTGGGAACTTTGGCTAACTACATCCTATTCTCCAAAGTCTCTTTTAAAATAAAAGATAGCTCATAGTACCTTAGGGTTAATTAAAGAAAAAAAAAGAGAGAGGGAGATAGCCTAGGACCATAATCTTCACAAATGGACATGAAGGACTTGTTAATCTGATGCTGATTATGGTCCTTGGGACGATGTAGGCACTTGAGAGACAAACTTGTTTTTAGAAAAGTGAGTCTGGAGGAATTAGAGAGGAGAAAAACTGGAGGAGAATGAAACCTGCTCTAAATATTTATTCTCTGATTTGATGCTTTAATATTAATTTAATTACCTTTTCTTCTCTTTTCTATGTTTTCTTTTTTCTACCCTTAGAATTATTTTGATATGCACTTTTTGTCATGTTATTGCTCACTTCGGTTGAAATTAATTTACACTTTGTTGCTAATACTTTAACAGAAGTAAAAAAAAAAAAAAGTTTAATAATGTTATATAGGTTTGATCTGCATTGGTTTGAATATGTTAATACAGAAAAATATTTAGGACTTGTTTAAGATACTACTGTTCATTTTCATATTGTTTTTGTCATAATTATAAAACTTTTTGTATTGTATGATATATATTCTCTTCTAAATAAAACTTGAAAGTGAAAAAATAAAGAACACATCTGACAGGTCCAATATAAAATTATGATTTCTTCTAACTGCAGTTTTCTACATTTTAAATATTTAAAAACTGTTTCCCTATCTGTTCCTGCTTCTTTATTAAACAATGAATACCTACTTGTTATGACGAAGTAAAAATGTGTTAATTTGATACAACACAATGTCCTCATGGAAGTAAAAACAATATCTTAAACAAATAAACAATTCTAAGCAAATACAAATGAAGAATTCACTTGCAAAAGTAAGAGTATTCCAACAGGACATATGTGTCCTTAGTATCTACCTTGGAAGGAATTCATAAAGTTGACCCACATTGCAGACGTAACAAGTAGTACCTGAGAGAGCTTGGCGTCCTTCAAATGGAACTATCTTATCAACGTATGGTATGCATTTCATAAGTTGCATTTGCATTTAATATTATTATTACAGGTTCCACAAAATTGTGGCAGCTTTTCAACTGAGATCTAATTTACATACAAACTCCCTCCCAGATGATTAATAAGGTTTCACCCCAGTAAAACAATTTAATATATTACTACAAATTACATGGACCACAATTCTTTTGAGCAATCATGTTTTTATTTTTTTCCTGAAAAATGTGAAGTTAAACAAATTAAAACTTTTTAGATACTAGCAGAAAATGCATTTGCAGAACTGATTGGCAGATATGTATGACTCATCCAGCCATACTAGTGCTAATTGTATGATGGGGGCATGCCAACAGAGTAGTTAAACATTCAGCTCAATATCAAACACCCTCTATCAGAAGCAACAAAGAAAAATCCTTCCTTGACTCTATAAGAATGAATTGGTTTTGTAAGTACCAACTGGCTTAACACCAAGCTAAAAATGTTAGATGGAATCTTTATCTTCAGAACTGACTGCTGAGAAAGCAAATGATTCATCAAAAAACAGCATGAAAGTTTCATGTGTTGACTGGGCTCAAAGAATGATCTTACATTTTTCAGCCATGAGGGCACATGTCGACTGAAAAGGACCTTCTCTCCTGACGCATTTCACAGCAAGTGTTCTCTGCATCAGAGGACACAGTAATGAGTCAGTAGATGTCAGCTTTTATATATTCAGCTACTGACAAAAATAAGAGAATTTAAATAAAAGGTACTGCTTTTGCTTAAATTCAGGGCTGAATATTCTCATATTTAGTTTTGTATTATTTCTATCCTCAAAATATTTTTAATATTAGGCCACATAGCATTGATAAATGTACCAGGAAGATTACATCATCTGATTATTGTGTTGCTGAGTTTTAGCATTTTGAAGTAATTGAAATTCCATTGAGTAAATATGTAATTTCAATTCTTGTAAAATCCTTATTTTTACATAAATGCTTTGAGCCCTGGAAAAAACATTTGAATGTTTCTTAGCAACAGAGACATGGGCAATTAAATTGCAGATGAGATTTAATACAATTAAATGTTATTTAATACATCTGGGAAGGAAAAATAGCCATACAATTTATAATCTTGATGGAGCAAATCTTGGGGTATCAGAAATTGAAAGAGATTTGTGAGTACTAGTGGACAACCACCTAGGTAACAGTGCTCGATGCCAAGCAGCGGCTGCAAAGGCAAATATAATATTAGCATGTATTAAGAAGGGTATAGAAGCCAGGGCAGCAAATATAATTCTGCCACTATACAAATCTCTAGTACGCCCTCAATTGGAATATGGAGGACAATTTTGGGCACCACTTCATAAAAAGGACATTTAAGAACTGGGAAAAGTACAGTGAAGGACAATAAAACTAATAAGGGGAATGGAGGGGCTAAGTTATGAAGAAAGACTAACCAAATTAAACTTATTTTCTCTAGAAAAAAGGCATCTAAGAGGGGATATGATTACCCTATATAAATACATCCAGGGTCAGTATAAAGGTTTGTCAAGGAGCTTTTTGTGCCAAGAGGTTTTCAACTGCCAAGAGGACATCCTTTGAGGTTAGAGGTAAAAAGATTCCACCTTAAAGAAAGAAAAGGGTTCTTCACAGTAAGGGTGGTTAATCTGTGGAATTCTCTACCAAGGGAGGTGGTGAGAGCGGATTCAATAGATAACTTTAAAAAGGGATAAGATATATTTTTAAATAAAAAGGGCATTAAGGGTTATCCTGATTAATTAGAGAAGCAGTATTGATCCAGGGAGTAATCCAATATCCAGTACCTGGGGTAATGAAGGAATTCATTTTTTTCCCTTTTGAGACAATTGACAAAGTTTCACTTGTTTTTTATTTTTATTTTTCTGTTTGTCTTCCTCTGGATCAGTGGACAATTAATCCACATATTGCGAATTGGGGAGATACTAAAAGGTTGAACTTGATAGGATAAAAGTCTTTTTTGAACCTCAGTTACTATGTAACTATGTAACAGAAACATCTAAAATATCAAAGTCGTAATTAATTTCCAGTTTGAGTCACACCAACATAACATGACTATTGTTTGAAACTGAACTGAATGGATTATCATTGGCCACTTGCAAATTCATTTTCAATTCACCTATGTGTATTCGTAAATTCTGAAAACCCAAACAGCCTTGCCTAAATTTACTTATAAGAACATTACAAGTATTTAAAGAGTTGACATTTATAACACTAGACTTAGTTTATGAAAATAAATAAATATCAATACCTTCTCTAGGGGTGGATAAAAATATTATATCTAATAAATTAACACATTTGCTGATGTACCCGAATTGTGCACACACTATACACATGATATTGATATTTACATATGTATAAGTACTCATCATGCTTTGTCTTTGAACTGCAGATACTGTGCCTTTCTTCAAACACTTAATTTGTTTAGGGAGAGGATGAACTTTTCCACCCTAACTGTTAGCCATGTACTCAGTGGTAGAATATAGGATATTATTGGTTAAACACAAATAAGTATTAAGTGATAAAATGTAGCTCTGTCTGTGGAAAAAAATTCTGACACCTAATTCACGCAATAAATAAATAAACAAAAGAAAAAGAAAAGGAAACATATTTTAAAACCTGCATCTTAAATTCATAAAGGAAACATGGATCGATTGTATCCTTTTAAATCCAATGTAAAATTTACATTTTAGAAAAGGTGACTATGGCATCCACAGTGATTTTAATGACAGAAAAGTGTGATGTATACATATTTTTAGGTAACTTAAATAGAAACTTATTTCAATATCGTAGTATCTTTATACAAGTAATGACTGAACCAGCTGATCTACTCAGAGTTGTGTTGATATGAAAAGTATAGCATAGTTGTCAAAATTCAAGACCAGCTGGACCTGTCACGATCAAGAACTCCAGCAGATTAGGTTATAATATCCGGGTTGATTAGTCTCGACACTCAAAATGTCCTCAGTGTGTTGTAATGCAGATATCAACAACGGTAGTGTAGGATATTTTAATGTAAATCCCTTATGGAAGTGTCACAGCACCATGTCTTGTCATTCAACAAGAAGGATGTAGTAGATAAGTAGATAGATAGATAGATAGATAGATAGATAGTGTGCACAAGTGTATTTAATCATATCATCATTTACATTTCAGCAACCAGAGTGCAGTGGAAATATTTTATTCATACACATTTATGGAGTGTTATAGTAGCTGATATCATTTTTACTAGAACAAGATACTATATGTACATGCATAAATTGGAAGAACAGTTCAGCAAATCAGAGAGATGCTTTGCCATTCCCATCTTAAAATCACTCAGTACATGCATGGAGGTCTATATATTCCCCTAAAACTAATAGGGTGTTTTAATAACTTTTTAGTGCAAAAATATAGCACTCTAAAATGAAGAAAGCCCTTGGCAGCTGCTTATTCTGCCTTATGCTAAATTGACCCATGGTGCAAATCTTACTAGTTAAAATATGCAATACGATATCAAAGTGTTAAAGATCAAAATAAGTTAAAGAATTCACACATTTTTTAAGACTTACAATCTATTAGCATTAATAATCCTTTAGTTTTATCTATTTTCAGTCTCAGCTTTTCGCAAATGCTAACATACATGCTAGGATTGCACAATGGCTGTATGCAAATGGACTCTGCTGTTGCACTTGAATGAGACTCCCTATAGACTTGCAAATGCACAGACTTACACTTCAGAGAACAGCTTGTTTTTTTTTCCCGTCATATGAATGTTTCTTAGCAATAGAAGCTTCAAAATTCATAATTAACTTCCAGATTCAGTATCATTGATACAACATGGACACAATTCCAGGACACCATTTAATTGTGTATTCAGCAGTTTATGTATTTCGTAATTAACTAGTGTATACAATAATGCCTTTTATAAGAGCAATATCAATATTCGAAGAGCCGAAAGTTTCACATTTTTGACAACTACTTTGTGGAGCCACAGGATGAAATGTTAAATATATAAGAATCTTTCACTATTGCTAATGAGTTAATACACCTTGTATATCAAATAGATAAATTGAATAAAATAGGTTAATGCATTTTATAAATATGATCTTTACATATGGACTTAAGGTGTCAAATAGAGTAATCTAGTCATTGGGATATATATATCGCTATTTTTCTTCCATTGCCCTATCCTACTACCATTTTTCATTCTTTAACTCCATTATTGTTAGAAATACAATCAATATCAAAATACAGTATCTGGATACAGTTTTGAATACCTGCTTGTTATCTGCCCTATTAATATCTGTTCAATTTTATTTGGTCTACTTTATCTATATTGTTTAAAAGAAAAATGTGGGCAATTTATATTGACTAACGCATTTTGATAAATGGTAGGGAACTATTTACTGTTTAAAAAATAGTGAATATAACCATAATTTAAAGGTTTTATAACATATTTTAAGGCAATTCATATACACGTCTTTATTTAATTATTATTTTTTTTTTTTTTTTTTTTTTGGTTAATGTATTTTGTTATTATGTTTGAATAATACAAAAGGTTTAATAAATCTAATAATTTTAAAAATAATTTGTTAATAGCTAAAAGACTTATGTAATGCATAAAACATTCTTTTTAAATGGATAATATTTATTTTGGTACATTTGTATGTCTCTAGGCTAACACACAGTACAGTACACAGATCTTTTAAAAAAAGCATTTTTCTCATAAAATGCTATCAAGTTTTCTTTTTTTATTTTAGTGGGGGGAATAAAATCATTAGCAGTAACATTAAGGTTATCTATTTCTAGTCACAGGTTCTAGCAAATGAGTAAAGCCATTGAGGCAATACCGTACCAAGTTTTAAATATGGTGAACTTTGTTTATGTCAATCAATATTTTGCAGTAATAAATAAATAAAAAATGTCTACATGCAGTAATATTTCTGTCTGTAAGTATACTTTACACTGTGGCATACCGTACATATATAGACACACACAAGCTTATAATATAACATATAGACAGGGGAAAAATGAGCCACAAGTGGGGGCCACACACATGTGAATAGCTTAGGGTAGCTTTAAACCTCACTATACCCATGTATCTCTTTATAATAAATCTGTTCCTCATTACACATATTTATATTCTCCTAAATGTCTTTTTTGTAGGATGGAAAAAACTGCAGATTAAATCCCAGCAGTTCAACTGCATTAAACATGAATGTGGAATCAGATCCAAGTATTCAGGTACTGAATGAACAACTTTTTATAATTATCTGATATAGTAGAAAGTGCTCGGTGTACTACAGAAAACCAGGTTATTGTTTGCTTCTATTGGACCAATATACATTTATTGTACTTCAAAGGCACTCAATAGAGGGATACTGTAAGCCTTTTATGTGTAATAGTTTCCTGTCTTCATGTTGTTTATATTATTTCCTAACTGCCCCAGTTGAGTTATTGAGGTACTATGTCCATAGGCTATTATCCTTTAAAGTTACCTAGCCCAACGACATCAAAGGTAAATGTAAGAGATCAACAAAGAAACAGTATCTGCAAATTAGAAATATAACTTTGCTTATGTTAGTGCTTTTGGACGTTTGTTTTACACATAACTAATGCATAGAACACATCAAAGAAATTAGGAAAATTGTCACTGATTTAAATTCACAGCTAAATTCAAATTTTGTTAACGAAAGACATTTTGATCTATACTGAGCCATATTTGGCGTTAGAGTCATAGGTTCGATGACCCCTGCTCTATGGAGAATACAATTAACAACACAGGAACAATATTATCTTCGTTGGTCATTGGATACCCAACTCAAAGATTGGTGCTGCTGTCAGGGAAGGTGAATATCCTGGATAATTTAAATAAAGAAATGTAAAATTTTGAACATAAAATATATTTTAACTTAATATGGTGCTCTTTGAAATAAATAACCACTTGGGAGTTGTGTGTCATAGTATGTACAGATAGTTTACAGTAGTAGACACTTTTGTGACAAAATATTTGTAATTCTCCTCTTACTCTATGCAATGTTATATTGTTAACTTGCCTTCAATAAAAAAAAGAATGGATAAAAAAATAAAATAATAATAATTCTTCTGTTTTCCTTCCATTAGAAATTACATGGCGGACACCGGAACATTACTGAAAATAATGATTCATTAGAAGAGCATATGAAGAATGCTGAAAATGTAAACACTACAGAAGAAAAAATACTATAATATAAATTTGTATGAGGTTTATAATTTTCGACTGTCTCCTCGTTTTTTTATTCGAAAACACAAGTAAATGCACAATAGTTCCAAAGCATGTTGTTTTATCACTAAATTACGAATGTAAGAAAAAATTGTAAAACTGTTAATTAATTGTTGATACATTTTAGAAATAATGAAAGCTGGGTGTTTGATGATATTTTGAAATATGTTGTACCAGATTGTTTTTTTACCTGTTAGAAATTAAAACTCTTAATTAAGAAGGTAATGTGTTTCCACTTGTTATTGTAAATAAGGATTTATAAAGGATAATTTTGTTTCTCCAGCAAACCCACAATGTTTTTTTCTCATTTGTGTACTGGTATAATTTCTACCGCTTTACATTTAAAATGCTGTTTTTGATTATTTTCTTTTTTTTGGGGGGGGTGGGGCTTTAGTCTGAACTATTTCCTAAGAGAAGAAACAGCTCTTTTTCATGTTATCTCAACCCCTCACATGTGAAAAAGTGCTTTGTAACCCCCCACCACCATATGTGAGAATGGATATTTTTCCATAGGAAACAATACATAGTAAATAAGGAGATAATGTGAGATACACTTTAGATACTTAGGGCCTCATTCTATTATCGGCCGTAAATCGGCCGTAAGGCTGCGATTCCTTGCGAGGGTTCAGTTAACTCGCGATTCTATTATACGGCCCCGCAAGGATCTCCTTTTACGGCCGGCCGCATATCTTGGAACCGGCCGTAATCTGTGAAATATAAAAACTCAAAAATAAATTCAAGCCTGCACTGTACAGCTCTGTAAATGCTAGGGATCATATTGGGGGACATGAGGATTAAAAGGAACCCACTCTCAAGCTTGCACATCTGCCCAAACCCGAGTTCAAATTAACTGTTTATTTTCCGGCTGCGGCGTGGGCGTGTCTGAAGTGCTCCAAGCACTCTGGACTTTTTACATGGATATTTTACGGATATTAAAAATGAAATATTTTACGGATTTGAGTATAGGATAATTATGTGCTATTTTTTCTAACACCTAAAATCCCTTTATAGTCTTCTCAAAGTGCAGGATGGCTTTATTTGAGCTATTTTATGTGCTTAATTGGTGCTAGCGAGACCTTTTTCCTGCAAGTAACTGCGGCTCGCTTTTAGCCTTGCAGAGAGGTTTCCCGGAGCAATTGAATTGCAAATCTCTTGCGGCCGTTTTAGATCAAAGGCTTTCCTCCGGCGCGATCGGCCGCAAGAGATAGCAAGGCACCGGCCGCAAGCCTGCCGGAATCCCCGGCCGTAAGGGAATAGAATAGCCGAATAGCTTGCGGCCGGTCCTTGCGGCCCCGCAACGGCTGCGGCCGATAATAGAATGAGGCCCTTAGTAAATACCCCCCAGTTTGTTATATTCATGGGTATGAGATCTTACCATTCCCCATGCTATCCTATGGATGCTATTCCTTAGTTAGAAGTCTACAAATTGATTCTCACTTTAGAGAATAAGGTGAAGTAGTTTAGTGAAGACATTCTCTAGTCTCACTAGCAAAGCCCATAACACAAAAAGGACTTCTTAACATTTCCTCAAAACAGATTCTGACATTAAATAATATATTGCCTATATTATTTATCTTAATCACCTTTTTATCTAACAAATTTAGGCATGAAAGGTCACTTATTTCAGCATAATATGGACCACATTACAGTAGTTATCTCCTAAAAGTAAGTTGAAATACTTTAAACATTTTTGAAATACTGCAATTTTCACTGAGAAATAAAATGTGTCTTTGCATGTGGAAAAGACTTCCCACATGCTTTAGCATTACTATAGCCAATCAGATTGTGTGTCCCATTCAAGTCAATGGTAAGACTGCTTACATTTCCAGTTTAAAGATAACAAACCTAGAGCCCGATTCAATTGCAAGCCCGCATCTCGCGGGATACAGGCCGTATGTCTGCGGGCGTGTGGCGGGCTCCCGTTCGTCTCTGATTTTGGTGCTATTTAATTGAAGGAGCCCGCAAGTTACTGTACAAAAGCTGAAGATAATGTAAACCATGCATTCGTACGTAGTAGTTCAGGGCGGAAATATGATCAAATAAGCAAGACCGTAACCTCCCATTTTGAAACAGCCAATAGAAAATGAGACCGCCATCATTACGGCAGTAAAACAAGGAGGTTACATGTCAATCAATTAGACTTGGGGGTCCGATGTGCAATGGGACTTGCAAACCCTCAAAATATGAAATTATAAAAATGAATGCCAATACTATGGGTGGCCAGATATGAATAAACTCATTGATTTCCTAGATCGATATAACCCCAAAATGAAACATTAAAATACCTTTAAATTTACTGCTGATTTGCGAGCTTGAGACTGTTGTGCAATTCATTCTACTGTCTTTCCTAGCTTTCCACATTATTTACAGTGCAGTATTGATTTTTTATTTGCATTTACAGTGCTACAGACAGTAGCAATTGAATAGCGATTTGCGATTTTAGTAATCGTAACGGAATTGAAAGATCAAAGGCTTTGGGAGGCTGTAAGTTCCGGGTTAAACCATCACAAAGTTTTCAACTACCTAACCTGGAGCCCTCAAAAAGACACCATTTGAATAGCAAATTAACTTACAACCTTACTTATGGGCTCCAGTAACTTACAATTGCTCAATTGAATCGGGCTCCTAACTTTTGTAATTTCCTATGGAAGAAAATGCTGTTTTTTTTCTCTCTTGCCTCAGTGCTCTGCTCAGAGCTGTCCGTGTAGAGATCAAAAAAAAAAAAAATGAACCCTTAACAAATCTATCTGTGCAGGCATGGAATGCTGTACTTACCTAAACAGGTCAGTTATTGGTTAAGTGAGGTCAGTGTAGTCCTGAGTCCAGGGAATAGACCATAGGCATAATAAACTTTGAATGCAAACAGAGGCATAAAACGTTAGATTTTTCATCTATTATTAGTGTAATTAAAAATATTTTAACATATAATCCACCATGAAGAACACTTACAGTGAAGTAAATGACCCTTTAATCCACATGTCACTCTTATGAATATCTCTCCATACCATTCAGTAGAAAGTATATTTGCAAAGTTTTATACAAAACATTCAATATCATTTATCATCAACATGCATGCTGTAAAACATCAGGATAGCCACAGGCTTGTTCTCTTAATTGCCTTTTTTCTCTGCAAATTTTCACTCACAACTGTGCACGGGAGACTTCTGATTGGATGGCAATATTTTGAACAAATTTGAAAATATTGAAGTGGACTGTCCAGTCAAACCAAATTATTACTTACAATATAATTTTGATGTATTGTATTAGTGACAAAATTTATCAACCTAGAAAACACTAAGGGCCTCATTCTATTATCGGCCGCAGCCGCTGCGGGGCCGCAAGGACCGGCCGCAAGCTATTCTGCTATTCTATTCCCTTACGGCCGTAGGCTCCGGCAGGCTTGCGGCCGGTGCCTTGCTATCTCTTGCGGCCGATCGCGCCGGAGGAAAGCCTTTGATCTAAAACGGCCGCAAGAGATTTGCAATTCAATTGCTCCGGGAAACCTCTCTGCAAGGCTAAAAACGAGCCGCAGTTACTTGCAGGAAAAAGGTCTCGCTAGCACCAATTAAGCACATAAAATAGCTCAAATAAAGCCATCCTGCACTTTGAGAAGACTATAAAGGGATTTTAGGTGTTAGAAAAAATAGCACATAATTATCCTGTACTCAAATCCGTAAAATATTTCATTTTTAATATCCGTAAAATATACATGTAAAAAGTCCAGAGTGCTTGGAGCACCTCAGACACGCCCACGCCGCAGCCGGCAAATAAACAGTTAATTTGAACTCGGGTTTGGGCAGATGTGCAAGCTTGAGAGTGGGTTACTTTTAATCCTCATGTCCCCCAATATGATCCCTAGCATTTACAGAGCTGTACAGTGCAGGCTTGAATTTATTTTTGAGTTTTTATATTTCACAGATTACGGCCGGTTCCAAGATATGCGGCCGGCCGTAAAAGGAGATCCTTGCGGGGCCGTATAATAGAATCGCGAGTTAACTGAACCCTCGCAAGGAATCGCAGCCTTACGGCCGATTTACGGCCGATAATAGAATGAGGCCCTAAGTAAATATGTATATGAAGGCATGGGAGGACAAGGAGGACCAACACTACATAAAAATATGTGTATACATTACAGGAAATATTATGATGGTCCACATATCATATTATATTTGTAAATAATTTGAACTGTATTGAATCCCCTGAGGAACAGTGCCATGAAAATGGTACTACTACATTATGCAGGTCAAATTGAAAAAGCTATAAGACAATCTATGCAAGTATGCACTAAAGCACAGTGTCTTGATATCAATATAGACTAAGTGGTAGAAGAACAATCATGTTGAAGAATTTAACCTTCTGACACAGATCCAAAACCATGAAAATTCAATGGAATGATATACAGTATAAGGGTGTTGAATAGAGATGGTTAAGCAACATTCACGATTTTTGTTGGTCTCTCTCTGGCACTGCTTATGGGTGCTCCCCTGGTCTAAAATCTTCAGGTGAACTCTGCAGAAGTTATTTTTTAAACCATAATAATGATAATTTTCATCAAATTAGTATGAATTATACATTTTGAAATAGCTACAATTCAAATTTCACTTGCTAGACACAAATAATGACTATAAAAAGTGCACACAACATATTAATTATCCAAATCCATTGGCTGAGATCTAAATTCAAGAGATAACATTTTTCCTATTTGGGTTTTCACATTATTTGATATTATAAGACATCAATTTTATTCATATTCAATATAGAGAAGCTTCATGAGGTCATTACTCCTCACTATTGTACAGAGGAACATATGTATTAGCATATCCATTCCCCATCATTGGTCAACATTATTATAAATAGTTAAATTGTAATTAATAAAAGTTCATTGGTTGAAGTTAATTTTCCCAATACCAACTATAGAAGGAAGTCAACCATCTCTAGCAATATATTGTTGTAAAACTGAGCAATAATACAAAAAACTATAAAGAGTCTAGTGCTGACTAAAGCACGGCATTGAAGCAAGAGAAGAAAAAAAACGAGAACAGAATGGAAAGAAATGATTAAGAGTTGAAAAAAAAAATAGAAAAGTAGGACAAATATAAAAAGAAAATATAAAAATAATACATTAAAGTGAAAAGAAAGAACATGATTCAAGGGAGAAGAGACTTTGTAACACCCATCAAGGTCAGGATATAGTGCTTTCAAATATAGGAAATACAACAATTCTTGAATATGCTACTATGTTTGGAGCAGTGAAGTTAGTAAAGTAAAGTCCTTCTTGAAGTTATTATAATGCAACTTAGAAGTTCTTTAGCAATTTGAAATTCAATACTTTCATTGACTTATTGTAAGAATATTTTTAAGATCTCTGCCCCCCTGAAATATTAGGTAAGCAACACAGCAAAACCATGTGTTGAGCAGGTGCTCTAACCACTTTACAGCTAACCAATACAAATTCAAGTAGAGTATATCATAAATAAACTAAAATGGTGTAAATAGTTTACACAATCCATCGAATTGATATGAATATGGTGCTGGCAAAGATACATAAATATTAAAACCCTATAGGATTATATTTAGAAAGATGTAATAATTATCCAAAGTTTAGACAACATAAGTAACATAATAATAGTATGTACAGTATTTCTCTTAAGTAATATGATTTTGTGAAGAAGGAGATTCTGAAAATTTTAGATGTTTCTTAAAGTGTATGTAATCTTGAGTACAGAAATAAAATTTGTCAGAAAATAGGCACAAGTGAAAAACGAACTTTACCTATAGTTCAAAAATGCCAGTTAAAATACTCTACA
Organism: Discoglossus pictus; assembly: GCA_027410445.1. Classification (NCBI taxonomy): domain Eukaryota; kingdom Metazoa; phylum Chordata; class Amphibia; order Anura; family Alytidae; genus Discoglossus; species Discoglossus pictus. The sequence goes on along the minus strand of CM050175.1, from coordinate 83,391,300 downwards.
AACAGCTGAGAGTGGCTCTTATAGTCGAGAGAAGCCATAGACTAGAAATCATAAATAATGAACAATCTGAAAATTCTCACACAATTCTGAAATATTTCTGACATATTTATTAAAGCCTTAAGTGTGCATTATTTATATGTGTCCATGCACTGTTGAGTATTTTTTCCTTTCTTAGATGTTTTAAGATACGCCTAATTATTTTTCCATATTTTATTACATTTTAGGATTATTTGTATGAGTATCAATCTCAAATATGTGTATTTATTTTCACAAGAAATCAAGGATCAGAAACAATGTTTTGATACACAGTTATTACTAATGCTGTAGTAGCAAAGTAAATTCTACCTAGCTATGGTATTCCACCATCTTGAAAACATTGTGAGAGAACTACCATGAGTCAATGCTACATGACAAAGCTGAAAATCACAGCACACATCTCCATTGATTTTTGCACTATTAAAATATAACGAGTAATTCTGTTAGGCTTTGACACCAAAACCCTATGTTAATCTGATTTTATGGGTCATGAAGCACCACAAGATCCTGATATTTATTTTTTCAAAAAATATGTAGATAATATTAACACTTACATGAAAAATCCTCAATAATTATGAGGCATAAATAACATCAAAATTCTGGACTAGGATGCTCGATCCAGTTTTTCTCCATCAATACTCGTACAGCAAGATCCTTAAGTTCTTATACTTCAGTGGGTAATCACATGGAGGCTTGTTGGCCCAAAACACAAAAATTATAGTAATGTGCTCAAAGATGCCAATGCTAAGTGATCTATACTCAAAAAGGGTTATAGCTAAAACCCCACTCCTAATGATAGCCTACACTTTAAGAGCTGAAAAGAGCCCTAATGATGTGGTCCATAGGAATATGAGTAAATCAATCACTGTAATAGCCTGCAAAAAAGAGCTACAAAACCCATATATATTGGGCCTCATTCTATTATCGGCCGTAGGAGATGCAGGGCCGCAAGGACCGGCCGTAGGCTATTTGCCTATTCTATTCCTTTCCGGCCGGGGGCTCCAGCAGGCTTGCAGCCGGCGCCTTGTTATCCCTTGCGGCCCCACGCGCCGCAAGAAAGCCTTTGATCTTAAACGGCCGCAAGAGTTTCGTCCGCAAGAAAACCCTGGTTGCTATTCTATTGCTCCGGGAACCCTCTCGGCAAGGCTAAAACCGTGCAGAAGCTTACTTGCACCAAAAAGGTCCCGCAGGCACACAAATAAGCACATAATAAAGCCATCCTGCATTCTGATGAGACGATAAAATGATCGGGGGTGTTAGCATTCATAGCACAACCTTCCCCTACACTCAAATCCGAAAATAATTTTTATTTTAATTCATGTCAAATGTCCTTGGACAAAGTCCCGAGGGCTTGGAGCAACGTTAATGAAATATCGGATTTGGGCTGATGTGCAAGCTTGAGAGGGGGTTGCTATTAATCCTCATGTCCCCCATTATGATCTCTAGCATTTACAGAGCTTTACAGTACCATCTTGAATTTATATTTGCATTTAAAGTTTTCTGACCTTGCGGCCGGTTGCATGATATGCGGCCGGCCGCAAGGGGGATATCCTTGCGGCGCCGTCTATTTGAGTTGCAAGGTAAAGGTAGCTCTACACAGGGCCGTAAGACGGCCGCAAGGAATCGCAGCTTTGCGGCCGTTTTACGGCTGATAATAGAATGAGGCCCATTGTATTTACCAACTCTCACCATGCATTAGTAGCTTGGTTCCCAAAGTGTATAGTATATGGGGGAGATACTGGAATTCAGATAAAGCAGTATACAATAAAGTAATAGGTCTAAAAAAAATTCAAATGTGTTGAGACTAAAAACAGTCTTTCTCAATGATTTTAGTCAATGTATGTTAGCAGTTAAATATAGATTGCTTACCCTGTGCACAGTAAACATATGCATTTATAAACTTTATTTGGGTGCCAACATGCAGCATTTCCCGACGTCTACGTGCGTCAGGTAGCGTCCCTGTATTCTAGCAAGCTCTCTGCCAATCAGATTGCAGCCTCTGTGTTGCTAGGTAGATTTCAGGACTATAACTTCCAGAAGAGAGAATTTTACAAGTGAGTGTGACTATTATCTATGTATTTAAAAAAAAAAAAAATGTTATTGATCTGTACAATAAGGATCTCCTGGCGCTTCTTTATCCACCTTCCTTTTTTGTTTTTTATATACGTTGAGACTACACTAGTGAACAATGTTTATATACAATAAGCTGCTGGATTTCCTAGATCTACCAATAGAGGATTTCCCTCGGACCATCTTGAAGAGAGAGAGAAATATACATCATTGTCCTCATTTAAGAGACCCTTGACAGAGACCGGTGGGAGCCATGGACATCAGCTATTATTGGACTTGTTAATACCAGTAAAGTATTTTATTATTACTATTATTTTTTCTGTCCAATTTGTGATTTAGGTATGGACATTTATTCATCGTTCATAATATTGTTTGTTATTTAAGATTAATATTTTTGAGAATTGGATTTGTGATATTCAGCGCTACAGATTTTTTGTCAGTTATTCCTATTTTGGAGTAGTGACTAATATTTTCTGATTTTATGGATCACTCGCAAACCATGACAGTGCCCGAACTACAAAAAAAGAAGGAAATATTATTTGTAAATAAGACCATTCGCAAATGGTGTTAAAACCTTTTCTATGATTCGCAGCTGAAGTTAAAGTGACAGCATAGCATCTAAAACATGTAAAAGTAATGATATTTTAACATTATTTGACAATTAACAGTGCAATATCAACATATGTGTAATGATAAATTATCATAATGTACTATTATGCCCATTTCATTAGATAAAATTTCGTAACAGACAATGCATTGGAGCATTTGTTCCTAGGAAACCATGTTCCCTAGGAACAAATGCTCCAATGCATTGTCTATGTATATACACTAATTTTTATATATTGAAGCTATAAATACATTTTTTACATCTATTTAATGTCATAGAATATAAATAATTAAAGATAATACATTTATATACATAGTATTAAAGTTTCTTGCCGCAGTTACATCGCGTGTTCTCGCTCATTATCATTGTCATGACGTTCTCATTTGCTATTGGCTCCTACAGCAATTTCTCATCTGTAAAGCCTGGTTTGGTTATGTCCCACACCAAAATCTTTTGTGGACAAGGAAGGATTTACATATGTGGGCTGAGTGCTGTAAAGTGGGGGAGCAAAAGATTAACATCAATGTGTAACCATTCAATCTCTCTGACATCATTCATCTTTCTCGGTTTATCTCCCATATGGGTTTCTCTCAATCCTCAGGTTCTCTCTCTGACTCTCTCTCCCCATTATGCTTCTACACTACCATACACTATTATATTTAAATATATATATATATATATATATATATATAAAGAGTGAGGTAGCCGTGAATGTCCAGTAATCCAGTTGAATAATCCGAGTATTGCAGTGAATAGTGATACCTTTTTTATTGGACAAACGTATTCATAATAGCGACAAGCTTTCGAGAGATAATGCCTCTCTGTATCAAGTCAAAAAGCAATACTGATACAAGTATGAACTAAAAACAGCAAACAGAAAGAGATGGAAAAAAAATTGGAAAAACAAGAGTAAGTGAGAAATAGACCAGCATTGTGAATAATGTCCTGATAGATAAGAACACAGCAGAGTAAAATAAAGAGCAATACATTTCAGCACAGCATGTAGCTTACAAAAACAGTAATAGAAGGGGGAAGGTAAGTGGAATGTGTTAGCTATAAGACATTAAGATAGTGGGCCAGAAAGCCTAAGTCGATGTTAATGCCCAAATCCTTTGTATTAAAAAATGTAATTATTTTTAAATCAAAGGTTTTCCTCTGTTGGATAGTTCTGAAATTCCCTCTGAGTCCTTTTATTTTGAGGTTCTGGATGGAGTGATTCTCCTGGGTGAAATGGTGTCCCACTGGAGTACAATAGCTGTCTTCATGGTGCTTTTTGATGGAGCTTTGGTGGAGGTTTTTTTGCATGTGTAGTTTCTGGCTGGTTTCACCAATGTAGCACCCCCTTTCAAAGTTGTTTCTCAGTTTCTCACTTGTACATCTGCAGAGGTTATCAGCATATTGTGAACCTGTGGGTAGTAGTGAGTGGATTTTTTATCTTTAGCCCATTTGGAATTAGGTTCCTTCTTTTGCAGTGTGACAGAAAATTAGCAATGAACACCTTTGGTGCTCATTGCGAGGCTATCCCCCACTTTGCCGTTCATTTCATGCATTGTCCAAACCTCAACTTTGGGGCCTCGCACTGAGTGTTTTCGGCTCCTTTGGCGCTCTTTGCGAGCCTCTCTCCACTTTCTGACCCCTGTGTCTGTTTCCCCCCTCTCCTTTCCATGTGTCTGTTTCCCCCTCTCTTCCTCTTTCACTCCCCCCTCTTCATGCCCTGTCTTTTTTCCCCTTATTTCCCTCCCCTGTGCCTCTTTCCCCCCATCTCTCACCCCTGTGTCTTTCTCCTCTCTCTCCCTACTCCTGTGTTGTGTGCCTCACGATGAGTGCCTTTTTTTTCTTCTTCAAATTATGATGGGCCTAGTGATGAGCGGTTAAGTACTTCGGCCTTGTTTTTAGCCTTTTACAAAATATTTACAGGTTTATGGCTGTCATTTTTTCCTTGCTTAGACAATTTTCGATCTCCCAAAAATGCCAATTAAACCTCAATTTAGCTTGCAACCTCACTCACAGGCTCCCTGCCTCTCCCCCTGTGCTGTGTATGAAGTTGTAATTTAATTTTGAATTACCGTATATACTCGAGTATAAGCTGAGTTTTTCAGCCCTTTTTTTAAGGCTAAAAAGGGCCCCCTTGGCTTATACGCGAGTCACTCCCCCTAGTATCTCTCTAACCCCCCCTGCCGTGTCTCTCTACTCCCCCGTGTCTCTTTAACCCCCCCGGTTCTCTCTAACCCCCACCCATGTCTCTCTAACCCCCCGTGTCTCTCTACCCCCCTGTGTCTCTATCCCTCCCCCCTCCTCATCCTCACTCCCCCTCCTCCTCATCAACCCCCCTCCTCCTCATCAACCCCCTCCTCACTTTCTCCCCTCTAAATACCTCTCCCTCACTTACCTGCTTCTTCTCCAGCCTCTGCTCCGTCTTGACCCCATCGCGCATGTGACGTCACATGCGCCCCGCGTCATTAGCATATACCCGGTGCAAGGGAGGAGGGGGTTGAGGAGGGGGTTGATGTAGAGGAGGGGGGTTGAGGGGGGGATGAGGATGGGGTTGATAAGGAGGAGGGAGGTTGAGGAGGGGGGTTGAGGTTGGGGGGGTGAGGAGGGGGATGAGGATGAGGGGGATGAGGATGGGGGGTTGAGGAGGGGGTTGATGAGGAGGAGGGAGGTTGAGGTTAAGGAGGGGGGTTGAGGTTGAGGGGGGGTGAGGAGGGGGTTGATGAGGATGGGGGGTTCAGGATGAGGATGGGGGGTTGAGGATGGGGGTTGATGAGGAGGAGGGAGGTTGAGGTTGAGTAGGGGGGTTGAGGTGGAGGGAGGTGAGGAGGGGGATGAGGATGAGGGGGATGAGGATGGGGGGGTTGAGGATGGGGGGTTGAGGAGGGGGTTGATGAGGAGGAGGGAGGTTGAGGTTAAGGAGGGGGGTTGAGGTTGAGGGGGGGTGAGGAGGGGGTTGATGAGGAGGAGGGAGGTTGAGGAGGGGGGTTGAAGTTGAGGGGGTGAGGAGGGGGATGAGGATGGGGGGTTGAGGATGGGGGTTGATGAGGAGGAGGGAGGTTGAGGTTGAGTAGGGCGGTTGAGGTGGAGGGAAGTGAGGAGGGGGATGAGGATGGGGGGTTGAGGATGAGGACAGGGAGGTTGAGGGTTGAGGGGGGTGAGGAGGGGGATGAGGATGGGGGGTTGAGGATGAGGATGGGGGTTAAGGAGGGGGGGTGAGGATGGGGGTTGAGTATGGGGGGTTGAGGAAGGGGTTGATGTTCAGGAGGGGGTTGAGGTTGAGGGGGATGAGGAGGGGGTTGAGGTTGGGGTTTGAGGATGAGGATGGGGGGTTGAGGGGGGAGGATGAGGATGGGGGGTTGAGGGGGGAGGATGAGGGGTTGAGGAGGGAGGATGAGGAGGGGGTTGAGGATGAGGAGGGAGGTTAAGGATGAGAATGGAAGGTTGAGGATGAGGAGGGAGGATGAGGAGGGGGTTGTGGATGAGGAGGGAGGTTGAGGATGAGGAGGGAGGTTGAGGATGAGGAGGGGGGTTGAGGATGAGGAGGGAGGTTGAGGATGAGAAGTGGGGTTGAGGAGGGAGGTTGAGAATGAGGAGGGGGGTTGGGGAGGGTGATAAGGGAGGGGGAAGAGACACAGGGAAGGGAGAGGGGAGAAGAGACACGGGAGAGAGAGGGGGGACACAGGGGGCAATTGGCGTATTTTGGTGGTCTTCAGAAGGCTTCCAAGCTAGAAAAAAATTGCAGCTGTTAGTGGTGCCATCACACATGCAAGCCTCGTGAAGCGAGGCGAATCAACAGCTCAGCACTTACGCTGCAATGAGCGCCAAAGGTGCAAAATATGTGCCTGGTTAGTAAGTTGGTTGTTTGCATCTCTCCACAGGAGGCCTTCAATGATAAACTGTCCCATTTGAAGATATGTGTCAGGTGCACAAAAGGGCTCTTAGATCTGCTTTTGAAAATAATACTTTGATTACACCTCCGTAGGCCGCGTCACACAGTATACATTGAATTATCGCAAAACTATTAATAAAACAATACATACAAATATCGGACATGTTTAACATGAATATAAAGCACTATAGCAAGCTGTTACACACAAATATAATGCACAGTTTACAGTAGAGTGAAGGCCAGAGCAAAGAGAAAACTTCACACAGCTCTGACTGGTACATTGTGGTTCGTGACAGATATCCTACATAACATTTGCCGTGAACATACATTAACTTTTACCAGTATATACAATTTATAGTAGGGAATAAAAATAGTTAATAAATATGAAAATAATATTTTAGAATTTCACCAATTAAATGATTAAACTAGAGTATGTGTGCCCATTATATCAGTCTGTGATGGAATGGGCACAGTATTCATGTATATTTTTATTAATGTTAGGATTCAATTCCAGCAGCATATTTTGGAATATAAATTATTTATACATATTTTTAGACTTCTGTTTCTCATTTCCTCTGCCCATATTGGTTTTTAACTACCCAACATTCTTGGTCTAGGTTGGGGCATTTTTCTCGACAAAGATCAGAATAACAAGTCCTCCAAGGAAAATCTTATTGTACCATATTATCTACTCCATTGTTATATACTGCTGTTTTATTTATATTTATCCATTTGGATCCATTTATTTTGCTCCATCCACTCGAATCCCTTTTGACAGTTAAAAATTCTTTAACACTATAAATGGAACATCAATAATCTGCCTGAAAATGCAGCTTTAAATTAAGTTTTAACTGTCAATTAAATAAATACTTTGGGCATTAGTTACAGTAGATCTTCATAATAACAGTGTAATGCTGTATTTTGTATAATTAAAATATTATACATTATCAGCCTCATTAAATTGTGATTCGTAAATATAAAAGGGCTCTATTTAAGCATAGAGCATATTTTTTTACAGAAGTTTTCAGTTAGTGAACTTCTATCCAAAAGCAAGGTCTTCACTTACTAAAAACCTTTGTCAAAAAATATGCTATGTGCTTAAATAGAGCCCTTTTAAATTTTCCGAATCTCAATTTAATAAGGCTGTATAAATAAATCAATCTATGCATGTAACCTAGTCATATACACACCATTCAAGAATACAATTATTCCATGAATAATCTATTTAATTCTCAAAGCAAGGTCATTTATTTAAGTCCTAATACATCAAAAATTATAATATGTTTTTTGATGTGATGTTGCTTTATATTAATGGCGTCTATTTGCCAAGTACTAAAGAGAATAGAATTAGAAAATGAATAATTAACACAAAGCATTCAGTAATACTTGTCATCCAGAGCATATCAATTTATAATATTTTATATTAAAATCAAAATGTAGTTTATATTAGAATCAATGTTGTATGCTTAATATTTGCTACAACATTGTCAAAGTAGTCAGTATTAAAATGCATGAAAATGTGCTAATCTACAATACAGTTGCTAATATGTATTCATAATCAGCTTTTAGAAATGTGTTTATTGGGGTTGACACCATTCTAGAGGTCAATAAGAAAATCGAAAAAGCTCATATTTTGAATGTAAAAAAAAAAAGGTTATGGGCCGCTCCAATGGTAATCACATTCAAGGTTGTCCTCAAAAAGAGTGCAATAAAAACTGCAATAAAAATAACTTAAATGCCAACATCAAGAGCTGGTGTGAGACATTGCACTTGTGGCAAAGAAGTAATATTATACTTAAAAAAACCTCAAACTAGAATATGACATTGAACTTTCAGGTACCACAAAACAAACTACAAAAGTAAAACCTTAATACATTGAAAACAAAATAGTCAGACGTATATAAAATTCATGTTCAGAAGTTTAAGAGTTGCACTTAAATTTGAAGAGCAGCATAACAAGTAGCAACATTTTAAATTACAAGATTGAATTCTCAGGAATAATAGAAAAACTTCACATCAACTCAACCAAGCAAATCAATCAAACACCCTTGAAGTTAAAATGGTGTTTTCAATTAATTTAATAAAAAATCTGTGAAATACTATAAATATATTTGACAAACAAAGGTTTATTACAATACAATGTCCAATGAGATGTTCCTCTATATTAATGTTGGGCTCCTGGTCACGTTTCTTACATATCAAGCTTTATCTCTTGGGAAAAAGAGTGTCGCCAGATATAGAGCTTAAACTAGGTAGACAATCACAGGAGACGGGGTTATATAATTCATTACCATGCATTTTGAAGAAAATTATTTAAGTTTTGTGTGTGATAACTTATTGGTCTCTACAAAAAATGTGGGCAGATGGAGTTGGGAGGTTGATGGGGTGTGGGCAGATGGATTTGGGAGATTGATGGGTTGTGGGCAGATGGAGTTGGGAGTTTGATGGGGTGTGGGCAGATGGAGATGGGAGGTTAAAGGGGTGTGGGTGGACGGAGTTGGGAGGCCAATGGAGTGTGAGTATTTGGTATTGGGAGGTTGATGTGGTGTGGACAGATGGAGTGAAAATCTTGATGGGGTGTAGGTTGGGAGGTTGAATTGGTATCTATTTTCCCTCACTTGATACTAAGTAGCATAAAAAATTCTAAATTAATTCTAAATTCATGAAAAAGTTTCAAGCTCTACAAAACCTATTTACTCAATGATTCTATCAATAGCCTTTCACAAATACGTGTTATTTTTCTAAAATGCTGCACCTGTGAATTACTATAGCAGAACACTTAAGCATTCTGGAGCCACATTAAATTCCCCTAACGGGTAAAACGGTAGCTCGTAAGACTTACGGCTGCTAAATTGACTTGCATAGCAACGCACCAATGACTTGCAGGGTAAGGGCGTGAAAACCCTACGGGAAATGAGAATTCGACTTGTGCAGCCGCAAATACTTTGATCTGTCAAGCTCGTAACTGTTACATTTCCAATCGTGCTATTAAATTGCAACAAAGTCACTGGCATTCAAGCTTGTAACCCACAAATGGAGCAAAGAAGCCAACAAGTGCTAGAGAGGACGAGCAAGGGGTGTAAAGTCCAATCCATAGCACTTTAAATGCACATATACACACACTACTGTGCTTATATTAAAAGGGAAACTGATGTTATGTCTTAAACTTAATAGCACAACATTCTCAAGCACGCAAATCGGCCCCCAAAAATACTTTATTTCATGTTTATTTTCCATGTTATATCGATCCTGGCAACCAATGTGTTAATACATATACTGTAGTGGGGAAGCTTTTAGAAGGGTTAATAAGGGATAATATACAAGAATATGTCTATTTGAACAGGATTATAAGTAGGAGTCAACATGGATTTATGAGGGATAGGTCACGTCAAACAAATCTAATTAGTTTCTATGAGGAGGTTAGTAGGAACCGGGATCAAGGCAACTCAGTGGATGTAGTCTTTTTGGATTTTGCAAAGGCTTTTGATACAGTGCCACATGGGAGACTATTGGGCAAACTAAGGGATACAGGAATTGCAGTAAATATCTGCTCATGGATTGAGAGCTGGCTAAAAGACAGAAAGCAAAGGGTTGTTGTAAATGGAACATACTCCAATTGGACTAATGTGGTAAGTGGGGTTCCTCAGGGTTCAGTATTAGGTCCTCTCCTTTTTAACATATTTATTAATAACTTAGAGGTAGGATTGGAGTGTGGGGTCTCCATTTTTGCTGATGACACAAAGTTGTGCAAGGTAATTAAATCAGATAATGATGTGCTTTCCCTCCAAGGGGATTTACATAAAATTGAGGAATGGGCATCTAAATGGCAGATGAGATTTAATACGAATAAATGTAAGGTTATGCATCTGGGAAGGAAAAATAGCCATGCAATTTATAATCTTAATGGAGCAAATCTAGGTGTATCAGATATTGAAAGGGATTTGGGAGTGCTTGTGGACAACCACCTAGGTAACAGTGCTCAAAGCCAAGCAGCAGCTGCAAAGGCAAATAAAATATTAGCATGTATTAAGGAAGGGTATAGAAGCCAGGGAAGCAAATATAATTCTGCCACTATACAAATCTCTAGTATGGCCTCATTTGGAATATGGAGTACAATTTTGGGCACCACTTCATAAAAAGGACATTTTAGAGCTGGAAAAGGTACAGAGAAGGGCAACAAAACTAATAAGGGGAATGGAGGGGCTAAGTTATGAAGAAAGACTAACCAAATTAAACTTATTTTCTCAAGAAAAAAAGCGTCTAAGAGGAGATATGATTACCTTATATAAATACATCCAGGGTCAGTATAAAGATTTGTCAGGGGAGCTTTTTGTGCCAAGAGGTTTTCAACTGACAAGAGGACATCCCTTGAGGTTAGAAGTAAAAAGATTCCACCTCAAAGAAAGAAGAGGGTTCTTTACAGTAAGGGTGGTTAATCTGTGGAATTCTCTACCAGAGGAGGTGGTGACAGCGGATTCGATAGATAACTTTAAAAGGGGACTAGATTTATTTCTAATTAAAAAGGGAATTCAGGGTTATCATGGATAATTAGAGAGACACTGTTGATCCAAATTTTTTACATTTCCCTTTGAGACAATTGGCTAAGTCTCGCTTGTGTTTTTTTTTTCTATTTTCCTTCCTCTGGACTAATCGATAAATAAAAATAAAAAAAACATTAAATAACTGATTAATAATTAATTAACAACTAATGAATTAATAGTTAATCCTCATATTGCAGATCAGAGGAGATCTTAAAAGGTTGAACTTGATGGACTGAAAGTCTTTTTTCAACCTTAAATACTATGTAATACTATGTAATACTGTAATAGAACTCGCATGTAATAGAATATCATATTTACCGCTTCATCAATATTGCATTATATCTGGAATGTGGGTCCGATCGTAGCCCGTAATTGAACCCCATAACACTTTAAAATCCAACCTTCATATTTCTGTGACACAATGATGACGAGCTCTGTGTCTATTGGCTCCATCTAACCCTGTAACTATGGGTTTGACAAATTGATCATGCTCATGGCTGCGCATCTGATGTTCAACAAATGGTTTAAGTGTTTGCATCGCAAACCGGTAACTCGCATCTCGCTCTAATTTAATAGCTCTGTAATTTGGCCAAATTTCGAGCCAGCATCCATTGCGGGTCTCACGTTGCACATGTTGGGAATTTATTGTGGCTCCCTTTTTGTAGTAGATGTATGAAAGGTGTAATTATGTACTTTCCCAACATGAAGCCTCTCTAAATATAAAAATATCATGAAGAAAACATGTTTTAAAGGAAAGTTATTTTCCTAATGTATACTACAAAATTGTAAACTTGGTCACCTTTAAAACTATATATTTAGTTTCTGAAAAAAGGCCACACACCTTTTTGGAAAGGTTGTGGGAATCAGGTTTGTAGCAATTTGCAGAAATTATAGAGAGGAAATCAACAGAAACATTTAATCAAAAGAGCAAAAGAAAAAGAAGTAGGAGTATTGGAGCAACACATTGTTATTCTGTTAATCACTTCTAGAAACAAAAGGAATGTGTTTATGTACTTAAGCCTTTCAGTGGTGAATTATATTTCAACAAGTTGCTTTGTATGGACAATTGCATTTCAATAATTTTACAATGAATGTAGTGAATGATTTATGAATAAGTGCATTGATAAACATGTCTTAACATTTAAACTTTAATACTTATATTTTCAGTAAATTAAAAAGAGGTAATTTCATCATTAACAAGAATCGTAATCTACATTTAGATTAATCTCATTGGGTCATGGGCTTGACGGTTGACCTGTAGTCTGAGAGGAAGAGCTGCATTTATTTAGTTCATTTGTTAACTGGCAGTCTTTCAATAGAACTTAATATAGAATTTATTCAAACCCAAGATTAATTTTAATTCCACGTTTAATTCTATAAGGCAAAATGTTACTATGCAAGAAACATTGAATACAGTAGCTAAAAATAAAAAAATATGTATGTAAGTTTCTAGTAACATAACATCAAGTTCTTCATATTACAGTAGAATCCCGGTTATCCGGCCCCCGAACTAACCAGGACTCTCAAGCAACCGGCACCAGCAATTTCCCATTTAAAAAAACTCCTGCTAAACCGGCATAACCGGCACTATTCTGCAGTTCGAGACTAAAAAAAAAATACTAACTTTTTCTCAAATTGTTTTTTCTGGGCTTAAATGGCCCAATTTAGGTGCTTATGCCTTTTTGAGGGATTTTGGGGAGTTTAAGGGTCGTTTAGACCCTTAAATTTGGGGACTCTCGATTAACTGGCAACTACACTTATCCGGCAATAGGGTGGGTGCCGGATAATGGGGAGTTTACTGTATATATATGACACTTTAGGAATTTTATAAAACTTTGCAATTCCGGAAAGATATCACAAAATCCAACCCCTTTAAAAAGTTATATTTTTTTTAAATAATACGTGTCCAGTAAAATGTAATGAGAGAAGGGGCATCTACACCTCCTGTACCAGTGTATGAAGCTTTATCATGTTTGTCTTATGTATTTATTGTATCCCCTTGGAGGAAAAAGAAGAAGAAGAAAAGAAGAAGAAGAAAAAAGAAAGAAGAAAAGGAGAAGAAAAGAAAAAGAAAACAAATTTAGTAGCTTTCAGTTCAATCTTTGCAAAAAATATTTTATTTATTGTACACAATATAGTGTTTCAAATGCTGCTTAAAAGTAAGTTACATTTCCATTGAAGTACAATATACTCAACAGAATTATAATATTCTTTGTTTGATCCCACTAGATCTCTGGTTCCAAAACTTTGATGCACAACTTAAAATTTAACTAAGATCTCAGGTCACTTGATTACTTTTTAGGGTCTTTGCAGACCGCCTAATGATCTTTCTTCTTGCTTCTTAACAACTTTAATTAACTGCGAACTTTTGGCATATAGCCTATGTACTTATACAGTACCTCTTTCTGGATCAATACCTTGTCATAGTGAAGGGGCTTGTGTGCTTCAATGTTGCTGTGAGATAAACCATATAATCTATGTAAACTTGCAGGTGGGGGGAGGAAGTAGATATAAGTAATGGGGTAGAAAGTGTAGAGGGGTAAGGGCTGAATTAACTACTCATGGGGGAGGAGATGGGGGGAGGGTTAGTATAGTCAATAGAGAGGTATTACAAAGTAACTCAAGTACAGAGACAGGCACTTCAAAACTACAAACTCATAACATAAGGTGTATGCTTGCTAATGCCAGGAGCTTGCCAGGAAAAAGGGAAGAATTAGAATTATTGGCAAATAATGAAAAAATGGATTACTGAAACATGGTGGTATGAATCTTACGACTGAACTGTTAATCCTATTTAAGAAAGATAGACGCAATGGTAAAAGAGGAGGAGGATTTGTTTGTATGTTAAGCCTGAATGTAAGCCTATAGTCGGAAAATATATTTATGCTGGAACTAGCGGGTTGAATGTTTGTGGGTAGAGTGAAATGGCGGAGCAGCAAATTCCAAAAGAATATTAGTAGGAGTATGCTATAAACAGCATTTCAGCTAAAGGGAGCAGGTCATTAAAGGGAGCAGATCATTATCTGGCCCAGGTTATACAAGAGCCTGCTAGAAATGAAGCTATCTTAGATTTAGTAATCACAAATAATATTGATATAGTATCAATTGTTTGAATAGGGCAACCTTTGGGAAACAGTGATAACAACACAGTCTCATTTGAGATTGAAATAAAAAAACTAAACTTTAAGTCTTAATTTCAAAATGGCAGATTTTAAAGGTCTAAGTGCAGCAATACAGAGTATAGTCTGGGACAAAGAACTGGCAGGTTAAAATACTAAACAAAAATGGACAACATTTAAATACTTCCTATATATACATACTTATCACCATATACCATGTGGGAATTCAAGTAAAAGGAGTGAATCACATCCAATGTGTCTTAACAATGACTTAAAGATCAAGATACAGAGAGAAAAATCAGGCATTTATATTAAACAAACAAGAGGGGAGAGAGACTGCTTTACGTAAGAACAAGGAAATCAACAAGGCAGCAAAATGGCTATTAGACTGGATAAAATGAAAAGTTAGTTGCAAAAGAGAGTAAGACTAACCCTAAAGTATTTTTTTAAATCTATTAATGGGAAGAAGGCGAGGAAGGAAGCTATAGGAACATTACAATGTGACACAGGCACTGCCAGAACTACATTTTTGGAGCGCCTAGGCAGTGAAGTGGAGGAGGCCCTGTGAGTGAGTATGCAAGGTATGCAAGGACCCATTTTTGCCTTTTCTGTGTGTGTAAATTCCCTTTCCAGTTGTAACTCTATTGTTCTGGGTGGTTACCCACTAGTAGCCAATTTATGAACTGCTACATTTTGTTTTTTTAAGCTAGGAACAATTTTTTAAATACATTTGCGCCACTCACAGGGAAGTGCCCCTTGCCGGATGCCTAGTTGGCCTAATGGGTAATCCGGCCATGGACATAGGCCGTCTTATAATTAGTGACCAGGAAAAGTTAGATGAGCTAAATAGTTTATTTTCTTCAGTATACACAAGGGAGTTACCAGTGGTAGGTTCACTGGAACATAATCTGGCTACACTACCTTCACCAAAAAAATGGTTAAAGCAGGAAGAAATTTAGAAGAGGTTGGAAAAAAATAAATGTTAATAAAGCCCCAGGTCCTGATGTAATACATCCAAGGGTACTTAAAGAATTCGATTCTGTAATAGCCAAACCATTATATGTAATTTTTCACTCAACATTGGGTCACTACCAGATGACTGGAGAAAAACAGAGGTGATACCTATATTTAAAAAGGGAGCAAGGGCAAATCTGGAGAGGTACCAGTGGTTGGGACACTGCAACATAATGGGGCTACACTACCTTCACCAAATAATTGGTTAACGCAAAAAGAAATCCAAAAGAGGTTGTAAAAAATAAATGTTAATAAAGCCCCAGGTCCTGATGGAATACATCCAAGGATACTGAGGGAACTGGGTACTGCAATAGCAGAACCATTATATTTAATATTTCAAGATTCATTCAACACCGCTACCAGATGATTGGTGAGAAGCGGAGGTGATACCTATATTTAGGAAGGGAACAAGAGCAAATCCGGGTAATTATAGACCAAGGAGCCTCACTTCTATAGTGGAAAGCTTTTAGTTAAGTGTTAATATACAACTATTTGAACAGGATTAGAAGTAGAAGTCAACATTGATGGAGGGATAGGTCATGTCAAACAAATCCAATTAGTTTCTATGAGGAGGATAGTAGGAACCTGGATCAGGGCAACTCAGTGGATGTAGTCTTTTTGGATTTTGCTAAATCTTTAGATACAGTGCCACACAGAAGACTATTGTGCAAACTAAGGGATACAGGAATTGCAGTAAATATCTGCTCATGGGCTGGGAGCTGGCTAAAAGACAGGAAGCAAAGGGGGGTGGCAAATGGAACTTACTCCGATTGGACTAATGTGGTAAGTGGGGTTCCTCAGGGTTCAGTATTCGGTCCTCTCCTTTTTAACATATTTATTAATGACTTAGAAGTAGGACTAAAATAAGTGTCATTTTTGATGATGACATGAAGTTGTGCAAGGTAATTAAGTCAGATAATTATGTACTTTCCCTCCAAAGGGGTTTACATAAATTAGAGGAATGGGCAGATGAGATTTAATATGAATAATTGTAAAGTTATGAATCTGGGAAGGAAAAATAGTCATGCAATTTATAATCTTAATGGAGCAAATCTAGGTGTATCAGATATTAAAAGCGATTTTTAGTACTTGTGGACAACCACCTAGGTAACAGTGATCAATGCCAATCAGCAGCTGCAAAGGAAAATAAAATATTAGTATGTATTAAGAAGTCTATAGAAGCAAAGGGAAGCAAATATAATTCTGCCACTATTTAAATCCTTAGTACGCCCTCATTTGGAATACAGAGTACAGTTTAGGGCACCACTTCATAAAAAGGACATTTTAGAGCTGGAAAAAGGACAGAGAAGGACCACAAAACTAATAAGGGGAATGGAGGGGCTAAGTTACAAAGAAGGACTAGCCAAATAAAACTTATTTTCTGTAGAAAAAAGGTGTCTAAGACGGGATATGATTACCTTATATATACAGTGTCAATATAAGGCTTTGAGCTTTTTGTGCCAAGAGGTTTTCAACTGACAAGAGGACATCCTTGGAGGTTAGAAGTAAAAAGATACCACCTTAAAGAAAGAAAAGGGTTCTTCACAGTAAGGGTTGTTAATCTGTGGAACTCTCTACCAAAGGAGAAGGTGACAGCGGATTCGATAGATAACTTTAAAAGGGGACTGGATATATTTTCAATGAAAAAGGGTATTCAGGGTTATTCTGGTTAATTAGAGAGGGAGTATTGATACAGGGAGGAATCCGATCACCAGTCTCTTGGGACTGTAAGGATTTATTTTCCCTTTTGAGATGACTGGCAAAGTTTCACTAGGGTTTTTTTCTGTTTGCCTTCCTCTGGATCAATTAACAGCTAATCTGCATATTGCAGATCAGAGGAGATCTTAAAAGGTTGAATTTGATGGACTGAAAGCCTTTTTTCAATCTCAATTACTATGTAACTATGTAAACATGTAACTATATAGGGTCAACCAAGATGGGCAGGTCATAGTAGAGAGGTCGGACATCTTGATCCACTGGAGAAGGGACTGGCAACCCACGCCAGTATCTTTGCCAAGAAAACATTATGGATAAGCAGAACCAAACAAGTCCAGTCCATAGGGTCATATAGAGTCTGACATGATTGAACGACTAAACAATAACAACAACACCATAATATTTAGTAACTAGGTAAATGACTTTAAGAACATTTCCATCAGAAGTAAAACATTTTATTAGTTCAATCTCTAATATACATAAAAAATGGAGGTAATAAAGATATAATACCCTACCCAAAATAAGTATGAAAGATTATGTTGTTAAATAAACTATTCTTTACTGATGCCTCAGGGGGGAAAGTATGAAAAGTATATTCAGACAAAATATCTATATATAAATTACAAATTTTACTTATTTGTAAATGTGTTTATTCTATCTTGATGATGTGTCTAAAATAATGAAATAATTTACAGTGATTTTTTTAATGCTTCAAAAAATGAAGCACTCACGAAGTAAACTTAAAGGAAACAACAACTACATCTGAGTTGTAATCTGAAACAGAATAGAGCGTATACCCTCAACAGGAAGAACCAAACAAAGGAAGCAAATGTTCCTCAAATGATCCTGTTGGGGGCAGGGATGTCCCAACACTTTCACAGTTAATGTAACTAATCTCCAAGGGCCTCATTCAATTGCAATTTGGCCAATTGAATAGGGCTCTAAATAAGCACATAACATATATTTTTTAAAGAAGTTTTTAGTTCGTAAGTATCTATCCAAAAGCAAGGTTTTAACTAACTAAAAACGTCTTTAAAAAAAATATGCTTTGTGCTTATTTAGAGCCCTATTCAATTGGCCAAATCGCAATTGAATGAGGCCCCAAGGAAGTAATTTTTGAGTAAAATACATACAAAACCCCTTTTCTATCTCCAGGTCATTGTATTTTTATCTCTTCTACAAAAATCTTTCCTGATTAATTATACTGAATGTAGAAGACATATACATGACTAAAACAACTGGACTTAAACAATAAAAATAAACCTATAATTATTTAAAAGGTTTATATATAAAATGACGTTTAATAGAGATTTAGTTAATTCATTGACACAAACAAACTTTTCGAGCTACAAAAAAGCAGATCTATGCATCTGCTTCAATGGTGTGTTATACATGTCACTATAACCAGCAACACAAAGGTTTAGTTATAATAACAAAAAGGAGAAGGAGAAAAATCCTGTTATCAGTCTATATCTATACTAGAGAAAGTTTCCTTCATTACAGCTAAATTGATTATTCTCTTTTTCTGGACTAGCAGCTGTTCAGCATTAGGCACCACATGTTAGTGTATAATTAACCAACTGTTCTTATAAATAGTCAACACTTTCTAATATCATCATTAAGTTTTTAGTCATCATTTTGATTCTTCTAAAATGTTAAGTATTTTATTCTTAAGTTTTGGATTAATTGTATTTAATCAGTGCGCTTGTAGCCTACATGTCAAACAACTGGCATTCAGCATGTTATTCTGAAATTGATTTTTTGAACACACAGTATTGTAGGAATTGGGTGGTAACGGGACTTTTGTTGTTCTCTTTTTAGTAGTATAACTAGCCCTACAAACTGAGCCTCCCTTATCTGTAACATTTACTTATTTATAAAGGACAACTATACAACTATATATGTATATATATATATATATATATATATATATACATATATATATATATATATTTATTTATTTTCAGTCTAGTCCGACTCACCATGACCCTATGGACCACAGCACGCCAGTTATATCTCTCACTCACTGCCCCTCAGAGATCCATCTAGTTCATGCTCATTACATAGTTACATAGTAATTGAGGATAATAAAATACTTTTAGTCAACAAGTTCAACCTTAAAAGATCTCCTCTGATCTGCAATAGGCGTATTAATTGTTAATTGATCCAGAGGAAGGCAAACAAAAAAAATAAACCAGTAAAACTTTGCCAATATCAAGGGGTGGAAAAAATAAAATTCATTCCTGAGATACTGGCAATCAAATTCCTCCCTGGATCAAAACTCCCTCTCTAATTATCCAGGATAACCATGATTGTCCTTTTTATTAAAAAAATATCCAATCCCTTTTTAAAGATATCTATTGAATCCGCTGTCACCACCTCCTCTGGTAGAGAATTCTACAGATTAACCACCCTTACTGTGAAGAACCCTTTTCTTTCGTTAAGGTGGAATCTTTTTATCTCTAACCTCAAAGGATGTCCGCTTGTTAGTTGAAAACCTCTTGGCACAAAAAGCTAACTTGACAAAGTCTTATATTGACCCTGGATATATTTATATAATGTAATCATATCTCCTCTTATATGCATTTTTTCTAGAGAAAATAAGTTAAGTTTGGTTAGTCTTTCTTCATAACTTAGCCACCTCCATTCCCCTTTTTAGCCTTATAAGCTTTGTTGTCCTTCTCTGTACTTTTTCCAGTTCTAAAATGTCCTTTTTATGAAGTGGAGCCCAAAATTGTACTTCATATTCCAAATGAGGGCGTACTAGGGATTTGTATAGTGGCAGAATTATATTTGCTTCCCTGGCTTATATACCCTTTTTAATACTTGCTGGCATGTGAAATGGAGCAATATGTGGCACTGCCTTTTTTGGGATTGGAATGTAGACTGACCTTTTCCAGTCTATTGCCCATTGTTGAGCATCATCTTGAATAGTTCAACTGAGATTCCATAAGCTCCTGCAGCCTTGATATCTAGGGCCCATCTCACATCTCTCTTCAAGACGTCTGGCTATAGCTCATTGGACAAACTTTTGAGGTCATCACTGATGTAAAGATCCTTCCTGTATTGATCTCCAGTGTATTCCTGCCACCTCTTCTTTATCTGATCTTCTTCTGTCAAGTCCCTACCATTTTGTTTTATCATTTATCCCACCCACTTTGGGATGAAAGGTGCCTTTGAGATCCCCAGTTTTCTTGAAGAGATCTTTTGACCTACCAATTTTGTTATCTTCTTCAAGAGCTTTCTCTTTACGTTGCTCCTTATAGAATTCTTGTTTTTTCTTTGTGCTTTCCTCTGGAATTCTGCATTCAGTTCTACAAGTATTTTCCTATCTCCTCTACATTTCACTTTCCTTCTTTTCTGGGCTGTTTTTAAAGCCTCACCAGTTTGCCTTCTTGGTTTTCTTTCTTTTATGGATATTCTTTGTTGCTTTTTCCTGGATAATGATGCAAACTTCAGTCCAAAGTTCTTCAGGCATTCTGTCGTCCATGTCTAGTCCCCTAAATCTATTATTTACTTCCACTTTTTAGACTATACTGTCTACAGCAATGAAACATATATGTATATATATATATATATATATATATATATATATATATATTGTGACAGGCTGGCTGCCACTTCCAGGGTCAATGCCCTGTTGACCGTCTCTGTAATGAAGTATCTCAGGAGGCGTTGTAGCTTTAAGGAGCTTTACTGAAAACTTTGTCAGCAGGTACAAACAAAAAAAGAATACAAAAAAAAGCCTAGCTTTCCTTGAAGCACTAACAAAACAGAAATAGCAGTTTTCCTCACTAGCATCAACTAATGCAAAAATAAAGCGTTCATGTATACAGGCCTGTAAGTTTTCTGTTGCAAAAGTCTGTGGGTTTGCTTCAGCATGCAGAGCTGTCTCTCCTGACTCTCAGTCCAGACTGAACCCACCCTGCTGAGTGCTCAGTAGTCCTTTTAAAGGCAGAATGCAGCTGGGCTTGATTAGTCTGTTGCAGGAGGCTTAACTCTTTCGCTCCCATAGGGAAAAAGGGCTCTGGTAAGTCTGGTACTTACATACACCCCTTGTATGATTCTATTACACATCCCCCTCCCCAGCTCGAGACCACAGGGTTGAGCGGCCAACACTGTGAGGCAATGAATTTGAGACAAAGCATCTGCATTAGCATGTAGGCTGCCGGCACTATGGTGGACATGGAAACAGTAGGGCTGCAGGGACAGGAACCATCTCGTTACCCGGCTGTTCTTTTCAATATTCTGCTGCATCCATTGCAGGGGTGCATGGTCAGACACCAGAGTGAACTTCCTCCCTAAGAGATAGTAACGAAGTACCTCAGTGGCCCATTTGATGGCCAGGCATTCCTTTTCCACGATGGAATATTTCTGCTCTCGTGGCAACAGTTTACGGCTCAGGAATAAAATGGGATGTTCCTCGTCCTGCACTACTTGCGACAACACAGCGCCCAGTCCTACTCCCGAAGCATTAGTTTGCAAGATGAATTCCTTCCCAAAATCTGGGGTCACTAGCACAGGATTCCGACATAGGACCGACTTTAGATCCGTGAACACTGCTTCAGCCTCTGAACTCCATTTAACCATGTTGGGCGCTCTATTTCTTGTAAGGTCTGTCAGGGGGGCAGCTCTTGTAGAGAAATGGGGTATGAATCTCCTATAATACCCCACTATCCCCAAGAAGGCCCTTACTTGTTTCTTATTCAAAGGTTGTGGCCAGTCCTGAATTGCCTTCACCTTGTTGAGCTGGGGTCGAACAACTCCTCTCCCTACCGTATATCCCAAATATTTTGCCTCACTCAGACCGATGGCACACTTGCCGGGGTTTACTGTAAGGTGTGCGCGCCTTAGGGCTTCCAAAACTGCTTCCACTTTCAGCAGATGAGTCTCCCAGTCGTCAGTATAGATGATTATGTTATCTAGGTAAGCGACTGCGTACTCTGAATGGTGGCGTAACAGCTTATCCATCGGTCTCTGGAAAGTAGCCGGTTCTCCGTGCAATCCAAATGGTAGTACCTTGTAATGAAAAAGCCCGTCAGGTGTTGAAAAGGCCGTTTTCTCCTTGGCCGCTTGCGTCAAGGGTATTTGCCAGTACCTTTAAGTCAAATCCAACGTTGTTAGAAACCTCGCTTTTCTGAGTCGCTCTATTAGTTCATCTACTCTAGGTATAGGGTATGCATCGAACTCGGATACAGCGTTTAGCTTGCAAAAATCAGTTCCATCAGGTTTTGGAACCAGGACAATGGGGCTGCACCATTTGCTTTGAGACTCCTCGATTACTCCAAGTTCTAACATTTTGTTCACCTCAGCCCTTATTTCGGTTCTCTTCGCTTCAGGTATGCGGTAAGGTTTAATCCTTATTCTCACGCCTGGTTTAGTGACAATATTATGGTAAATGGCAGTGGTGCGACCTGGGTTGGTAGAAAACACATCCGCGTTCCGCTTCAGCATGTAGGTTTCCTCTGTTTGTGCGGAGGACAACTCTTGTGATACATAGGCTTTCGGAGGTTACATAGTTACATAGTAATTAAGGTTGAAAAAAGACTTTCAGTCCATCAAGTTCAACCTGTTAAGATCTCCTCTGATCTGCAATATGCGGATTAGTTATTAATTAAATTATTGATTAAATAATTATTAATAGCATAGTATTGGAGAATGAATAAAGAGTTAGTCCATCAAGTTCAACCTTTTTAGATCTCTATTGATCTTTTTAATTTGGACTATTTATTATTATTGTTAATTGTTAATTATTGTTAATTGATCCAGAGGAAGGCAAACATAAAAAAAAAACCCATTGAAACTTTGCCAATTGTCTCATAAGGGGAAAAAAAAGCAAAATTCCTTCCTGACCCCAGAAACTGGCGATCAAATTTCTCCCTGGATCAATATTCCTTGCTAGTTATCTAGGATAGCCTTGAATGCCCTCTTTATTCAGAAATATATCTAACCCCTTTTTGAAGTTGTCTATCGAATTCGCTGTCACCACCTCCTTTGGTAGAGAATTCCACAGTTTAACCACCCTAACTGTGAAGAACCCTTTTCTTTGTTTAAGGTGAAATCTTTTTTCCTCTAACCTCAACGGATGTCCTCTTGTCAGTTGAAAATCTCTTGCTACAAAAAGTTCACTTGACAAAGCCTTATATTGACCCTGGATGTATTTAAATAACGTAATCATATCTCCTCTTAGACGCCTTTTTTCTAGCGAAAATAAGTTTAATTTTGCTAGTCTTTCTTCATAACTTAGCCCCTCCATTCCCCTTATTAGTTTTGTAGCCCTTCTCTGTACTTTTTCCAGCTCTAAAATGTCTTTTTTGTGAGGTGGTGCCCAAAATTGTACTCCATATTCCAAATGAGGGCGTACTAGAGATTTGTATAGTGGCAGAATTATATCTTCTTCCCTGGCTTCTATACCCTTCCTAATACATGCTAATATTTTATTTGCCTTTGCAGCCGCTGCTTGGCTTTGAGCGCTGTTACCTAGGTGGTTGTCCACTAGTACTCCCAAATCCCTTTCAATATCTGATACCCCTAGATTTGCTCCATTAAGATTATAGATTCCACATAGATTCCACATAGGTTCCACATAGATTTTAGACTCGCTGGCATCTTCTGAATCCTCAGCCAGGCAAGTGATATCCATCACTTTTGTTTGCTCTTTCCAGGGTTTTAGAAAGTTTATATGATATATTTGCTCTCTCTTGCGATGTTCAGGTTGACTGACTTTGTAATCCACCTCACCGATAGCTTCAATAACTTTGTAGGGGCCTTGCCATCGGGCCAGTAATTTGCTTTCGGTTGTTGGCACTAACACTAGAACCCTGTCTCCGGGTTGAAAATTCCTCACCTGGGCTGTGCGGTTGTAATAGGTTTGCTGGTTACTTTGAGCTCGTTCCATATGGTCTCGCACCAGAGGGATAACTTTGGCAATTCTTTCTCTCATGTTCCTTACATAATCCACAATATTTTCGCCCGGCACTATTTGCTCCTCCCATTCTTCCTTTAATATGTCCAGAATTCCTCTGGGATGGCTGCCGTAGAGGAGCTCAAAGGGAGAAAATCCTGTGGAAGCTTGGGGGAAGCTTATGGTGAAGAGTAAATAGGGTAGGAGTAAGTCCCAATTTTTCCCATCTCGTGCTACAACTTTTCTTAGCATACTCTTCAAAGTTTTATTGAACCGTTCTACCAGTCCGTCTGTTTGCGGATGGTAAACCGAGGTCCTGAGTGATTTAACCTGTAAAAGCTGGCACATGACTTTCATCAGCTTTGACACAAAAGGGGTCCCTTGGTCTGTTAGAATTTCTTTGGGTATCCCCACCCTTGAGTATAGTTGAATGAGCTCTTTTGCTATATTTTTCGAGGTGGAGGTGCGTAAGGGTATGGCCTCCGGGTACCTGGTGGCATAGTCCATTATTACGAGGATGTATTGGTGCCCTCGTGCTGATTTTTCTAGTGGACCCACCAGATCCATTGCTATTCTTGAAAACGGCTCCTCAATTATGGGTAAAGATACCAGTGGAGCTCTTAGATCAGAGCAGGGAGCTGTCAATTGGCATTCAGGGCAAGATGCACAGTACTGGGCTACTTCAGCAAATATGCCAGGCAAGAGAAAACGTTTCAATATCTTTCCCAGGGTTTTATCCTTCCCAAGGTGGCCCCCAAGGAGGTTATGGTGGGCCAGATCAAGGACTTTCTTCCTTTGTGCTCGGGGAACTAAGAGTTGCTCCAGTGTTTCTTCCTTGGAAGGAACGACCCTATACAGCAAGTTATTCCGCAGTATGAAATAAGGGCCCTGTCTCCTCTCTCTCCCGGTGACTGGAGTCCCGTTCACTTCCACAAGCTGACAACGTATGTTCTGTAGGATCGGATTCACAGCTTGGTCACGTGCAAAGTCATACTTGTCAGGGAAACACTGCAGTGGAGTAAGTTCCTCTTCTACATGTTCTCCCGTTTGGGCCCTTTCTTCATCAGGTTGAGCCGTGGGCCCTTTCTGGACGGTCTCTCTCCTTTCTCCTGTCTGGCAGGCTGCTAAAGCCTCCTCAACGGCTTTCCTTCTTATCTCTGTGCCTAAGCGCTTAGCTTTCTTTCTCTCCCGCTTCGTTTTGCGGGTTTTCCCAGATCCGGAGAATAGATCCTGGTCCACAAACGGTGGGAGTGACCACAGGGTTTCCTTGGCCTCTGGTCCACTCTGTTCGGATTGTCTTTGGTTTTCAACTTTTCCTGTTTGGAGGAGGTCTTCAAGTTGTGGAAAATCCCTGCCTAATACAACAGGATAGGGTAGATTGGCTATTACAGGAGCGGTGAGCAACATCTTTTTCCCCTGAACCTCCATTGCTGCAGTACCAGTAGGGTACAGGTTCACTGTCCCATGTACACAGGTGATGCCCACCTTCCTTGAGTTTTGTATTTTGCTGGATTTTATAACTTTGGCCAAAAATAGGGTCACCGCACTCCCAGAGTCAATTAAAGCTATGGTTTCCTTTCCATTCACTTTTATGGCTTTGATGAACTGATGTAGTTTTCCAGCCACTCCTACCAGGTTGATCATATTGCAGTGGTACGTATGTTCCCCCAGGTTGCACTGCATGGGTTCCTCCTTAATTGGGCAATAGACAGCTATGTATCCTAATTCCACACAGTAAAAGCATTTGATCTTGCTTACTGGGGTCCCTCTTTGCTTGTTTTCTTCAGGAACTAACCTTTCTGGGTTCCCTTGTAGCGAGTGTCTTCCAACTTCCGGCTTCATGAGTCTTGGTCTGGTTCTCATCCAGTTAGGAGTTTGAACCTTAGGGTTGTTAGGCCGCCTTTGAACACCAGAGGTCTCCTCTTTTGAGAAACGGGTTAGTTCTTTCATGGCGAGATATCTTTCTGTTAGGGAGATAAACTCGTCTGAGGTCTCTGGCTTGTTTTGCCCCACCCATTCTCTTAAGCCTGGTGGTAAGCTTCGCAAGTAGCGGTCCATGATCAGCAATTCTACAATTCTCCCTGGTCCATTGCTGTCCGGCTGTAGCCACCTTTGGGCTAAGTGCAGCAACTCAAACATCTGAGAGCGAGGGGGCTTATTCTCCCCAAACTTCCATAAATGGAATTGTTGTGCTCTGACACTGCTGGTAACTCCGGATCTGGCCAGGATCTCTGCTTTCAAGGTGGCATAATTCAGGGCTTGTTCACTGTCCAGGTCGAGGTATGCTTTTTGCGCTTCTCCACATAAATATGGTGCAACTATGCTGGCCCAGTGCCCTTGGGGCCAGGCTTCTCTGACGGGAGTTCTTTCGAAGCTCAATAGATAAGTTTCCACATCGTCTTCAGGACTTATTTTTTGTAGAAACTGATTTGGCTTGCCCCTCATACAGGTCTCTGGTGACACAGCAGGTTTGAGAGGTGTCATTTGCTGTAGCTGGGCCAACAGTATTTGGTTGGTCTCCCGCTGCAGCTTCCGCTTTTCCATGGCTTGGGCTTTTTGTTCTGTTAGGACCTGGGTGGCTCTAGCTTGTTGTTCCGCCAGTGCTTCTGTCGCTTGGGCCTATTGCCTTAGGAACTGTTGTGTAGTCTCCTGCTGATGGGTAGTGGTCTGTATTAAGGCTTTCACTAGCGCCTCCATTTTGTACTGTGGGCTGTCTTCTTAAGCGCAGACAATGTATATCCCACCACCAAAATGTGACAGGCTGGCTGCCACTACCAGGGTCAATGCCCTGTTGACCGTCTCTGTAATGAAGTATCTCAGGAGATGTTGTAGCTTTAAGGAGCTTTACTGAAAACTTTGTCAGCAGGTACAAACAAAAAAAGAATACAAAACAAAGCCTAGCTTTCCTTGAAGCACTAACTAAACAAAAATAGCAGTTTTCCTCACTAGCATCAACTAATTTAAAAATAAAGCGTTCATGTATACAGGCCTGTAAGTTTTCTGTTGCAAAAGTCTGTGGGTTTGCTTCAGCATGCAGAGCTGTCTCTCCTGGCTCTCAGTCCAGACTGAACCCACCCTGCTGAGTGCTCAGTAGTCCTTTTAAAGGCAGAATGCAGCTGGGCTTGATTAGTCTGTTGCAGGAGGCTTAACTCTTTCGCTCCCATAGGGAAAAAGGGCTCTGGTAAGTCTGGTACTTACCCCTTGTATGATTCTATTATAAAAATGTATATATATATATATATATATATATATACATTGTTTTTTTATTTATTAATATATTTTTATATTACAAAATGTGTTAAAATATGATATATTTAAAGACAATTAATTAGAGTGTTTGTTTCTAGGTAACATGGTTTTGTGACTTGTATTAACCCCTTGGGTTGTGTGTTATTCTGGACTTAATATCATAAAATGGACTTGATACTAAAATATATATATTGTTTTTAAATTACACATATGTTGATATTGGATGTTTCGGCATCAAATAATGTTGACATTTTGTCCTTTTGTAGTGCTTTTTGTGCAATACTGTCACTTTAAATGCTTCTAGTGTACTTGAGTATGGTCTTTGGTATTCGTAAATCTTTCTTCTGCTTTTTGCAGTTACAGCAGTGCCCTGATTTCAATGGAGATTTATGCCTTGCTTTTCGGCTGTTGTGAAGTTCAGAGCAGTGAACCATAGTAGTTTGCTTGCAATGTTTTAGGGAAGGGGGATTTATATAACTATGTAGGATTTACTGTGCTGATACGGCACTCATAATTGATTTTTCAGAGATTAGCATAGGGACCAATGTTGCTAATCTCCAGTCATCCTTTGTAATATTACAAGTCTTTGATTCTAGAACAAACTTCCAGTACTTTAAATTAAAGGTGCAAATCATTTATTCAACAGCTGCAAAAATAAATATTAAAAAAACAACCATAACTAGGATAAAAGTGTCAAAAATAATAAGAGGAACCAATATCTTACAAGCCATATAATGATTTTCAGTATAACAGAACAAGTCTCCGCACATTGACATTTAATGCAGGTCTACAAGTGGAAATTGTGATGTTCTCTTGACCCTCTGTACTTACGTTTCTTATAAATAATAGACTTCATTAGCAATCCAATATAGTTTGACTGAACATATATAATTTACAGCATTATATTGGTTTTAGGATGGATAAGCTTGGCATCAAGTAATAAACAAACACCATCCCGAGTCCATTTATTGTGAATATTGACATTTTAATGCCCATATGAACCTCTGTAAATTAGAAGTTGTTCAATGCTAAATAGTTTTTTCTCCTTCTTAGAGTCTGTACACTAGATTTTCTGCATAAACACTGGAAAAAGAGTAACATTCACTGTACTTTCAAGTGTTAAACATTTAGAAACTCGACTGAAGTAACACAGTAAATTTATTCCATAAATTAAATATTTACATATAAATATAATTACAGTTAATTGTTATAAACATGGATTGGGAGTGTTAGATAATGACCTTGAAAATCAGGGATATTATGCATAAATTAAATTAAATTGTCCTCTCTCCCTTTACAATGAGCATCCGGTAATTTGTATGTCTCGTAGTATGTAAATTACTTTTATAAGGTAACATTATATCTTTGCAGAAATGTAGGAATTAGTGCACCACTCTTCTTCCTTCTCTTAAATCTTACCAAATCTCTCTATAATGGTTAATGAACAATGTGTTTATCAGGTAAAAGAGGATATTGGAGGATTTGTCATATAATTGGATCTTTTTGAGATTTTGACACCTACCTCTTTCCCTGCACAAGCTCAGAAGAAGGCAGCTAGCTAATCACATATATAGTTGTGAGCATGCGAGCCTGCTCGAGCCGTTGCTAACGCTTGCGGGCTCGTGTAGCGAGCCCGCGGCCCTCGCAAAGCGAGGGCCGCGGCTCGCAAAGCGAGGGCCGCGGCTCACAAAGCAAGGGCCGCAGTTGCTTGCAAGGAGCGCTGAAGGCGCTCCTTGCCAGCAACTGAGGCCCTTCGGTGCTCCTTGCCAGCATCCTGAGGGCCTCTGTTGCTGGCATGGAGCGCCTCCTACAGCTTCCACCCACGTGTAGTAGGGGAACTGATACCGTAATCCATCTAATATGCGGATAATAGTCAGGCCTGGACCATGTTATACACACACTGGCTGATTATCCCACCGTCCGTCCTGTAGTAGCCGGCCCGTTACCTGGTGAAGCAGTACTCGCAGTGATTCCCCATTTCCGGTCAGTACCTATGTGTAAGCCGGGCAGGAGAACTGCAGCTCCCAGAGTCTGAAGCTGCGCAGAGCCCGCAGGCCCCGGCCCTTGCCTTGGCTCTCAAATCGCTCGATGCCCTCTGGGGGGTCTCATGCTGCAGGTATAAGGGGCTGGAGAGAGGCCTGTACTGTCGTATGGATCATGCACCAGCAGCCAGCTCCAAGCCACCCCACTCTGGAATAACCATCTTTTCATTTAAGGTGGATTAGCAGAGTTACACTTAGAATTACCATTGATAAGCTAATTGTTTTACTTATACACTGATCATTAACACCATTCTTATCCATTGATATATAAAAACAATATTCAATATTACATTTATATATATATATATATATATATATATATAATGTGTGTGTTGTGTGTATGTATTGTGTGTGTGTGTATATATATATAATGTGTGTGTATATTGTCTCTGAGTGTGTATATATAATGTGTGTGTATATTGTGTGTGTGTGTATATTGTGTGTGTGTGTATAATGTGTGTGTATATTGTGTGTGTGTATATATAGTGTGTGTGTATATTGTGTGTGTGTATATTGTGTGTGTATATATAATGTGTGTGTGTGTAAATATAATATGTGTGTGTGTAAATATAATGTGTGTGTATCACATATATAGTTGTGAGCATGCGAGCCCGCTCGAGCCGTTGCTCACGCTTGCCGTTGCTCACGCTTGCGGGCTCGCGTAGCAAAGCAAGGGCCGCAGTTGCTGGCATGGAGCGCCAAAGGCGCTCCTAGCCAGCAACTGCGGCCCTTGTAAAGCAACTGCGACCCTTGCAAACTTTACGGCGCAACGCAAACAACATTCGAGACACGTTAACACACATTACGGACAAGCAAAAATCGACCACAACCCGCGGACATGAAAAAATGAAAAACACAATAAATACACACAGCACATACATAAAAAGCTTACCTACAGCAAGAGGGAGCATCCAGGACCTCAAAAAAACACTTACACTTTCTTTTAACTCAAAATAAAAGAGTTTAGACACTAAAAAATTCTCTAAGCGAGAGAAAAAATTGCCGCCGAACAAAACGAAAACGAGGCTACAGCGGTCTAAACACGCAAAACACCACAAGAAACACACAAAACACCACAAAACACCTACGGATATTCCGCTACAGACGTATACCACACATTACCCACCATTTTAGAACAATGCGGAAGTACACAACTACGCTAACGGTTTCGTCTCGCGCACTCACAGTATTACACTGCACACATTCATGACACTTACACAGCAGCTCCACACCACTAATGCTGCAGCAACATCAAAACAGATTGCCAGCTCTTCAACACAATGCTTCCTTCATATATTACTTCAAAATTATATTACTTTATTAATTATCTAAAAATCTATTAGTTATTTTATTATTATACACCAAATAGCATTAGCTCACTTACAATTTCATTGCCTTCATTTTTTGACGGGCAATTCGCTAGTATGAATATAAAAGCCTGCTCCTAAACACCTCTCACACGTGAACAACCTTCACTAATGTCTCATGGATGCTTCCAGGGATCAGCAAAGGCATTATTTTCTTCTAATTTGACTTTTTCCCAATCTAATTATGAGTTTAATGAAGCTCAAAGTTTTGACGTATGTATATTTTTCTTGGTACATTAGTCCTCTATAAATAAAAGTGCTCTAAATTCTAAATTGCAATATCTTGTGCAAGGTCCAGGACTCCTTCTGAATTAAATTTTATCATGTATTGTCATCAGCTTTTCAGCTTTTTCTTATAATTAAGAAAAATATTGTCTCTGCTTTAAATGCTGATAATAATGTTACTTCCTGACCTGGTATTTGCTGTAATTCTAGCCAAGGGCATAGGAACAGATAGAAATCTGGAGGGGGAAAGATTCATAAGTGATCAAATGATCTACAGCGGGGGGGAAAAGTATTTGATCCCCTGCGGATTTTGAACGTTTGTCCACTGACAAATAAATTATCAGTGTATAATTTTAATGGTAGGGTATTTCAACAGTGAGAGACAGAATAACAAAAAAAGAAACAAGAAAAACGCATGTCAAAAAAGTTCTAAATTGATTTGCAGGTCAATGAAGGAAATAAGTATTTGACCCCTTCGACTTAGTACTTGGTGGCAAAACCCCTGTTGGCAATCACAGAGGTCAGACGTTTCTTGTAGTTGGCCTCCAGATTTTCACACATCTCAGGAGGGTTTTTGTCCCACTCCGATTTGTAGATCCTCTCCAAGTCATTAAGGTTTTGAGGATGATGTTTGGCAACTTGAACCTGCAGCTCCCTCCACAGATTTTCTATGGGATTAAGGTCTGGCTAGGCCACTCCAGAGCCTTAATGTGCTTCTTCTTGAGCCACTCCTTTGTTGCCTTGGCTGTGTGTTTTTGGTCATTGTCATGCTGGAATACCCATCCATGACCCATTTCAAAGCCCTGGCTGAGGGAAGGAGGTTCTCACCCAAGATTTTGTTCCCTTGATGTGGTGCAGTTGTCCTGTCCCCTTAGCATAATGTTTCCACCTCCATGTTTGATGGTGAGGATGATGTCCTTGGGGTCATAGGCAGCATTCCTCCTCCTCCAAACACAGCGAGTTGAGTTGATGGCAAAGAGCTCAATTTTGGTCTTATCTGACCACAACACTTTCACCCAGTTCTCCTTTGAGTCATTCAGATGCTTATTGTCAAACTTCAAATGGGACTGTACATGTGCTTTCTTGAGCAGGGGGACCTTGCGGGGGCTGCAGGATTTCAGTCCTTCACGGCATAGTGTGTTACCAATTGTTTTCTTGGTGACTATGGTCCAGCTGCCTTAAGATCATTAACGAGATCCTCCTGTGTAGTTCTGGGCTAATTCTTCACCGTTCTCATGATCATTGAAACTCCACAAGGTGAGATCTTGCATGGAGCACCAGATCGAGGGAGATTGGCAGTTATTTTGGGTTTCTTCCATTTGCAAATAATCACACCAACTGTTGTCACCTTCTCACCAAGCTGCTTGGCGATGGTCTTGCAGCCCATTCCAGCCTTGTGTAGGTCTACAATCTTGTCCCTGTCATCCTTGGACAGCTCTTTGGTCTTGGCCATGGTGGAGAGTTTGGAAGCTGATTGATTGATTGATTTTGTGCAAAAGGGTCTTTTATACAGGTAACGAGCTGAGATTAGGTACACTCCCTTTAAGATAGTGCTCTTAATCTCACATTGTTACCTGTATAAAAGACAACCGGGAGCCAGAAATCTTTCTGATTGATAGGGGATCAAATACTTATTTTCCCTCAATGACCTGCAAATCAATTTATAACTATTTTTACATGTGTTTTTCCTTTTTTTTTTTGTTATTCTTTCTCTCACTGATAAAATACACCTACCATTAAAATTATAGACTGATGATTTCTTTGTCAGTTTATCAAACGTTCAAATTCAGCAGGTGTTCAAATCCTTTTTTTCCCCACTGTATCTATTGATCCATATATCTATCTATCTATCGATCTATCGATATATCTATTTATCCATCCATCATCTTGAGTGATCTCGCGAGACCCAGCTTTCAGCTAAAGGACAAGGAGGTGAGGGGCATTTGCTGAAGAGAGAGAGGAAGACATCACATCTTGATCGCTTTCTCTCTTACCACTATACACCAGGGATAAGGTACCTACTGTATATATATATATATATATATATAGAATAATAATTGCTAAATTACTATATATATATATATATATATATATATATATATATTAAAATTGAGTATTACAGTATATTATGATACCTTTTGTATTGGACAAATGCCTTATTTATATTGACGAGCCTTCGAGAGGTTCAACCTCTCTTTATCAAGTCCAAAGCAATAAATATATATAGATTAATAATTGTAAATTACTAGATTACTGGACATTCACGGCTGCTTTACTCTTCACCATATATATATATTTAAATATATATATATATATATATATATATACAGTATATATATATATATATATATACAGTATATATATATATATATATATATATATATATATTGTGATAATGTGGCCTTTGGTGACTGTTTTCTCCTTTGAGATACATATAAAACAGTCTCCCGTGTAAAGGCTCTTTGAGGCACAAATCCGCTTTCTCTGCAGATCCAGCAATCCCTGTTGCAGACTTCTCAGTTTGCTCTCTGAGCTGTGCAAACTGCAGCAGTCCAAACCAAACAGCCTTTTTACTCCAGACTGTAAACTTTCAGGCTCCTCTCAGCCTGTTACAATTTCTGCTTCCAGCAGACAAAGTAAAACATACTGCGTTCTTCTCACTGGTAGATACATACAAGCGTCCTTCTTAGCTTGCTTCAGACTGAGGCCTTCACTCTCACTGGCCTCACTCTGCTGGACCAAACAGAGCCTAATTGCAGGGGACCACACCCATTTCTCTGTGTGTGCCTTTTACAGGCTTACAATACCTGCAGGTTCAATTAGTCATTTAGTACTGCTCCAGGAAGTTAACTCTTTCTTTCCTGGGGATAACACACCGAACTGCATCAGATTCATATGGCCATCTTGCTTCTTTTCTGGTACTGTATCCTTCAGAGGCTCCACAAGCATGTCCTCTCTCGGGCTGCTTCAAGCTCTTGGATCGGCACCTCACCTCTGTCATTGTTTCCAGCAGGAATCCTTGATAACACTGTGCTTTCAATCCTGCAAGGTCTGCAACTCTTTCTCTCTACTAGGAAGGATCTCTCAGATATTTGGCCTTGCTGAAATTTCTCCAGCTGTTCAGCAACTTCAGGCTTATACTTAACACATAGGCTAGCACCCATCTTAGCAGCCTTTTGAGTTTTGGGTTTATGAATAAAACTTGTTATTTCAGCATTCTCAGCTTTTACCCATTTTTCCTCCACTTTTACTTCTTGCTTTGCCTCCAAGGCTTCCAGCTTTTCATTTTTCTTTACTGCCTTAAGCTGCATCTTCTCCTCATTAACGTGTTGCAAATCCAGTTCACCCTGCTTATACTGGATATTTTGCTGCACATTCGGCTCAAGAATCTCCTCAGACTTTTCCATCAGGTCTTCCCTGAATACCTCTGGCGGCTCAGACATTCTTTCTTCCTCCCTCTGTCTCTCCTGCTCTATGCTTTGCTTATGAGCTTCCTATAGACATTGCTTTACATTCAATATAGCATCTTGGGTTCACAGGCTCTGGAGGTCAGCATTAGTCTCTCCTGGACATGCATTTTTCTCTATCATAGTTGCTTCTCTCTGCTTATGGGATTCTTCTATCTCTTGTAGCTGAGAGATGGAATTGGCGATCCCTCCTTCTCTCTGAGATGCATGATTAGTGAGGAGATCTTGCTTCTCCTTTTTACCATTGTGCTGCGGTTCCGGCACAACGGACTCTTTCAGCTTATCCTTCGGAAGATTCTTCCTCTGCTCCCAAACCTTAGGAGGATTCTTCCTCTGCTCCCAAATAGGCATCTGTATCTTATTCCTGTACGACACTCTGTAGTCCTCAAATGCAGACTTCCTCCGCCATTCAGGAATGTAATCTGGCATCATCCTGACACCCCTCATATTAGTAACAATTTGCCTGTCTTCTATTTCAGGCTTTTTCAGTCCTACTGGACTGGTTTCCTTTCTTGCCTCTCCTTGTCCATATCACTTTGTTTTATTGGCACCTGAGACAGAGATCTCTCTGGATACTTTACAATTTTAGTAGGACACCTCTCCATGCTCTGCTTCATATGTCCTGTCCGGGATGGTGGTTCCTTCTTCACCAACTCAGTCTCCATATTCTTATCTTTCACAACTTTCCCTTTAGTAAGGATTCCAGTTTCTTCCTCGAAATTAGGACATTCTTCCCTAGTAAGAATACTGGCTGCAATCATCTGTTTGATCTCCACTTTCTCTTGGTCAGAGATCTTTATCAAGTATTTGCTTTCTCTAGTTTGATTCTCCACCTCATGAGTATTCACCGGGGCCATGTGTTTTTTTCTGTCCAGGTTTCTTATAGAGGTCTCTTCATTGCTTTTGCCCATAAGGTTTCTGCCTTGCTTCGTTTTCAAATCTTTTCCAGTGACTTGATCAGCATGCTTCACATCAGTCACTTTTAGATCATCATCTTGCTTCAGGAGCCAATGTTCTTTATCTGCACCAGTAGCCTCTTTTGCCTTCTCAGCAATCTCTGTTACTTTAGACTCACTTGCTTTCTCTGCAGTCTCTTTGGTGCTGTCTGCAGCCTCACTTGCTCTCTCTGCAGTCTATTTGGAGCTGTCTGCAGCCTCACTTGCTCTATCTACAGTCTCTTTGGCGCTGTCTGCAGTCTCACTTGCTCTTTCTGCAGTATCAGCAGTCTCTTTTGATGTCTCAGCAGTCTCTTTTGATGTCTCAGCAGTCTCTTTTGACATCTCTGCAGTCTCTTTTGACGTCTCCGCAGTCTCTTTTGATGCTCTCTTGTGGCTTTTTGCACTCTCTCTGCCATCCACCAGGTCTCTAACTCCTGATTTCTCTCTTCATCAGGTTTGGTTTGCCTTCCATTAACAGGGAAACTGCTTTTTAAACTTGGGTAGACAAGCATGCCCCTTGTATAGCAATAAGCAGGTTTATAAAAAAAATCTCAGGAGTGCAATCTCTGTACTCTGTTTACTCCTATTCTGTTAAGGATCTCTTCCTTCAGGGTACAATAATGTGCTGCCTTTTCTTCAGACAAAACCACATATGCTTTCTGAGCTTCTCCATATAGATAGGGACCCAGGACTGTGGCCCAGTGCTTTTTGGGCCAACCTTCCTTAGTGGCAATCTTTTCAAAATTCAGGAGGTATGTTTCTACATCATCCTCACTGGTCAAAAGCGTTTCGGATTCATAATCCTGCTTGATTTTGAAGCCACAGTGTTCTTTACAGATCTCATTTGCTGCAGCTGAGCTTTCTGTGCTTCCAATGATTCTCTCATGTATCTGCCATTTCTCTGTGGCCTCTTCTGCTTGTGTAAGCCATTGCTCTTTACTCTCTCTTTGGCTCACAATGGTTGGTCTCTGGTACTGAGCTACTTCAGTTGCCAGTAACATATTAAATTTCATCCTGTTGCTTATTGCTTGCTTGCTGGGCCACTCTGGCTTGCAATAAGGCTTTTAATGCCTCCTCCATGCGGAAAACGTGGGCTGTCTTTAACTTCAAGACCTGCTACGGCACCTCTGGCACCAGTTGTGATAATGTGACCTTTGGTGACTGTTTTCTCTTTTGAGATACATATAAACAGCAGAGATTCCAAGATTCTTTTTTGTACTTTTTAATAAATACAAAAGAAATAGTTTACTCCAGCATAAAATAAAATTCTGCATAAACGTTCTGGCTTAACATCAGGAAAACCCTTACTAGCCCTGAATCCGCTTCTCTGCCTTCAGGTAAAAACACAGAGTCTTTGAATAGTCCCTCTTCAATGGTTTAAAGTGTCCTTTCTCTGCAGACAGTCGTCAACAGTCAAAAATTAGTCAACAATTCAGGATTTTGTTATCTATCTTATTGATCAAAGGAGGTTCAATCAGAAGGAATGATCAGAAGGAATGAAACGGAGTAACTCACATATCCTATTATTATTATTATTATTATCGTTTATTTGTAACGCGCCAACATATTCCGTAGCGCTATACATAAGTTAAGTTACAGGCAATGACAAGTTAAAGATTCATACATTGCAAAGAGTGTATGGCCCTGTCTTTGAGCTTGGAATCCAGTGTCCATAGCGCTTTCCCTAAAGCACTGCGCAGGATTGAAACTCGCAGACTTACAATCTAAAGGTTAAAGTTTGTATCTGGTACAGTAGGGAGAGAGTAGTGCTGAGCAGTGCTGAGCATGTTAGGGAGGAAGGTTATAGGCTTCTTTAAAGAGGTGCGTTTTTATTGATGTTTTGAAAGATTTAAGGCAGGAGGATAGTCTGGTGAAGCGAGGCAAGGAGTTCCAGAGAATAGGGGCAGCGCGAGAAAAGTCCTGGAGGCGGGAGTGAGAGGAGGTGACAAGAGTGGTAGAAAGAAGAAGGTCGTTAGCAGAACGAAGAGGGCGTGTGGGGGAGTATTTGGAGATGAGAGCAGAGATGTATGGGGGTGCGCTGTTGTTGAGGGCTTTATAAGTTAGGGTCAAGATTTTAAACTTTATTCTGGAGGCTAAGGGAAGCCAGTGGAGTGATTGACAAAGAGGAGCTGCCGACACTGAACGATGTGTACTGAAGATGAGTCTGGCGGAGGCATTTATTATGGATTGAAGTGGGGAGAGGCGAGTGATGGGCAGGCCAACAAGGAGCGAGTTGCAATAGTCAAGACGAGAAATGATAAGAGAGTGTATTAGAATCTTAGTAGTGTCTTGTGTAAGGTAATGGCGTATTCTGGATATGTTTTTTAGATGGAAAAGACAGGATTTGGTTAGAGACTGTATGTGTGGGATGAAAGAGAGGGCAGGGTCCAGTAGAACCCCGAGACAACGGGCTTGGGAGGTGGGAGTGATGATGGCGTTGTTGACAGAGAGAGAGATGTGAGGAATTGAAGCTGTAGTAGAGGGTGGGAAGATTAAGAGTTCAGTCTTAGACATGTTGAGTTTCAGATGGTGGGTGGACATCCAAGAGGATATACTAGAGAGGCAGTCGGAGACCTGTGCTAGAAGAGAGGGGGATAGATCTGGTGCTGAGAGATAGATTTGGGTGTCGTCTGCATAGAGGTGGTACTGGAACCCAAAAGAGTTTATTAGGGTGCCGAGTGAGGATGTGTAGATGGAGAAGAGGAGGGGGCCTAGGACTGATCCTTGGGGTACGCCAATAGACAGGGGGTGAGGAGAAGAAGATGTGCCGGAGAAGGAGACGCTAAATGATCGTTCTTGGAGGTAAGATGAGAACCACAAGAGAGCAGTGTCTCGAATGCCGAGGGAGGAGAGAATGTGGAGTAGAATTGAATGGTCAACGGTGTCAAAGGCGGCAGAGAGATCCAGGAGAAGCAAAATAGAAAAGTGGCCTTTCGACTTGGCGGTGAGCAGGTCATTGGTGACTTTTATGAGGGCTGTCTCAGTGGAGTGTTGGGGCCGAAAGCCGGATTGGAAAGTGTCCAGAAGAGAGTTAGAGGAGATGAAACTGGTGAGGCGGTTATAGACGAGCCGCTCCAGCAGTTTGGAAGCCAGGGGAAGTAGAGAGATAGGGCGATAGTTAGATGCAATGTCAGAATCGGATGAGGGTTTCTTGAGAGTGGGTGTAATTATGGCATGTTTTAGAGATGATGGAAATGTGCCGGTGTTTAGGGAAAGGTTGAAGATATGTGTGAGAGCTGGGATAAGTGTAGTAGAGAGGGGAGGGATGAGCTGAGATGGAATAGGATCTGAAGGACAGGTAGTGAGGTGAGAGGATGATATTAGGATGGAGACTTCATCTTCTGTTGCAGGGGTAAAGTAGTCCAGAGTGGCTGTGGGAATGGAAGGGGGGGTAGATTGGGTGTTGTTGGTTAGTAGAGTTAGTTGAGAGAGTGAAGTGTGTGAGCCATGGTGGGAGGAGAGTTCATTGTGGATAGATTGAATTTTATGTGTAAAATGGTTGGCAAAGACTTCAGCCGTGAGACAGGAAGGGATGGGGGGAGGTGGTGGGCGAAGGAGAGTATTGAAAGTGGCAAAAAGACGTTTTGGGTTAGAGGACAGAGTTGATATTAGTGATGTAAAGTACTGCTGTTTGGCCAGGTTGAGGGCAGAGGAGTAGGAACGTAGCATAAACTTGTAGTGAAGGAAATCTGCTGCAGAGCGTGATTTCCTCCATAGTCGTTCAGCAGTGCGGGAGCACTTCTGAATGTAACGTGTGTGTGTAGTGTGCCATGGTTGTGGATGAGATCGAGGGCGTCTGCGTGTAGTTATGGGGGCCAGAGTGTCAAGAGTGGAAGTGAGAGTAGAGTTGTAGTGTGTGGTGGCAGTGTCAGGGCAGTTGAGGTTGGTGATAGTGCTAAAGCAGATAGAACTTGAAAGTAAGAGCAGCAAGTTCCAGAAATCCAGGCATGTTGAAAGCCCTTAAAGGACCAAGGGCCTTATTCAATTGAGCAATTGTTGGTTATTGGAGCCCGTAATGTAGCCCGTAAACTAATTTACTATTCAATTGGCATCTTTTAGCAACCTGCATACGATCTGCGGGTTACAGGCTGAAAATCCCTGAGGTTGTCAAAATCATAACTCCAACCCATCTAAGCCTTTGATCTTTCAAGCCAGTAAATGTTACAGTCGCTATTCAATTGCTACAATTCATCAAGCCCGCAAATGTTCTCACACCCGTAAAAGGAAAATGTAGAAGAAAATCCTACGGGTACTAGATAGGACTCGCAAGGGGGTTAAACACCTCTTCATAGCACTGTAAATGCAGAAAAAACTCAATAATGCACTTAAAAAGATGGGAAAAGCGATGAAAGACATTAGAATTAATTGCACAACAGTCTCAAGCTCGCACATCTGCAACCAAAAATGTTTTTTTAAACGTTTAATTTCCGTGTTATATCTATCTCAGGAGTTAATACATATCAGGCCACCCACATGGACTATAACATTTCCTTCATTCATTTGTATTATTTTGTACATTGACGGATTGCGCGTCCGATCACATATCGGACTTCTAAACGCTAATTGATTGACATTTAACCTCCATGTTTTACTGACGTCATAATGACAGTCTCATTTACTATTGGCTGTTTCTAAATCAGTAGTTATGGCCTTGCTTAACTGATCACGCTACTTACGATTGCATTTGTTTATGGTTTAGGCTTTTGGTCAAGTAGTTGTGGGCTTGTTCAATTTAATCTCTCTATAACTGTTGCAAATTTTAGGCCTGCAGACTTAAGGCCGGTTTGAAGGCAATTGATTGCTTCCAATTGAATAAGGCCCCTAGTTACCATTCACTAAGCTATCAAATGGTCTGTAATATGCAGAGAGGCACATGAGGTGTTGAAATCAATCAGTTTAATACGCAGCATAGCTCCCAAAAGTTTATATAAATTATGAAATGTTTAGATTGTAGAAAAAATAGTTTCAGGTAAGTGGAATGTGTTAGCTATAAGACATTAAGATAGTGGGCCAGAAAGCCTAAGTTGATGTTAATGCCCATATCCTTTGTATAAAAAATTTTAATCATTTTTAATTCAAAAGTTTTCCGCTGTTGGTTAGTTCAGAAATTGCTTCTGAGTACTTTTATTTTGAGGTTCTGGATGGAGTGATTCTCCTGGGTGAAATGATGTCCAACTGGAGTACAATAGCTGTCTTCATGGTGCTTTTTGATGGAGCTTCGATGGAGGTTCATTTGCATGTGTAGTTTCTGGCTGGTTTCCCCAATGTAGCACCCCCTTTCACATACAGTACATTGTATAGTGTACACTACATTTGATGATGTACATGAATATGAGCCTCTGATGTTATAGCTCTTGTTGTTGTGCGTGGCTGTGTCCTCTTTGCACATGTGTTGGCATAGTTTGCAACAACTTTTGTTGCAGGGTTTGGTGCCATTTTCTCTGTTATGCTGTTTATTTGGCAATCTTCTGTTCACCAATGTTTGTCTTAAATTTGGTGGCTGCCTAAATGCAAGAATGGGGGGTTTGGGGAATATATGTTTCCATTCTGTGTCCTCTGTTAATTGTTGTTGTAAATCCTTAAATATTTTGCGTATTCCTTCTAGAACCGGATGGTATGTGGTTACCAGAGGTGTACGTGAAGTTGTTTTTTTTGTTTTGTATTGCAACAGGTGTTCCCGGGGTGTTCTGATGGCAGAGGTTACTTTCTGAGTGATAATACAGGGTTTGTAACCCTTCTGTCTGATGGAGGCAGACAATCTTTTTAAGTATTTATCATGGTCCTCTATGTTTGAACATATGAGGTGGTATCTGATTACTTGACTATGAATTATCCCTTATTTAGTGTGGGAGGGGTAGAAGCTAGAGTTGTGGAGGTAACTACATCTGTCTGTAGGTTTCGTATAGATAGATGAATTCAGTTTGCCATTTGTAATGGAAATGGTGGTATCCAGTTAACTTGTTCTGTGGAATAATCCATTTTAAATTGAATGGATGGGTGAAAGGAATTGAACAAATTATGGAAGTCTTTGAGTTTTTCTTCCCCTTCTGTCCATATGATGAACAGGTCATCTATGTAATGGTAGTATCTGTAAGGTTTGTGGACATATGTGGACAGGAATCTCTTTTCCAGGTCGGCCATAAATAGATTAGCATATTATGGGGCCATTTTCGTGCCCATTACGGTCCCCATTATTTGTAAGTAAACATGTTGGTTGAAGGTGAAGTAGTTGTGGGTCAGGATGTATTCTAGTAGTTTGACAATGGTATCAGGGTTGTATTTGTGATTCTGATTGTGTGTAGAAAGAAACTTCATGCATGCCTCAGTGCCATCTTTATGTGGGATGTTACTGTAAAGGGATTCAACATCCGTGGTTACAAGTAGTCTGTTGGCAGGTAGGACCTCAATCTGACTGAGTTTGTTAAGGAAGTCAGTGGTGTCCTGTATATAGCTGTCAGTGTTTTTAACTAGTGACTTAAGGATGTTTTCAACCAAGCCAGATAACTGTTCAGTCAGTGTGTCCATACCTGTAACAATAGGTCTCCCTGGGTTGCCTGGTTTGTGGATCTTTGGCAGAATGTAGAAAGTCCCAGGATGTAGGATGGGTGGGTATGAGCTGCTCCAAATCTTGTTGCACGTTCTTAGGGAACGTTTGAATGAGTTCTTTTAGTTGGATGGTGTATTCCTCGATAGGGTCCTGGTTCAGTTTTTTTGTAGTAGGTATTGTCTGTCAGTTGTCTGTTTCCTTCTTGTATGCAGTCCTCTGTGTTTATGATCACAACTGCACCACCTTTTTCTACTGGTTTAATGGTGATGTTAGGGTTTGATTTTAAGCTTTCTATGACAGCTCTTTCTAATGGAGAGATATTGTATAAGTCTCTTGTCTGTTGGGATGTTAATAAGGATGTAGTTCTCAGGTGAAAGCTTTCTATGTAACTGTCCAGTTTGGGGTTGCGTCCAGGTGATGGAGGGAACTGTGTATTCTTTTTCCTGCTGTTATAATCCAGTGATGGTGTGGAATCATCTTTGTTGTAGAAATATTCTGTAAGTCTCCTGAAGAATTCTTCCATGTCTGAGTATAGCTGAATTGTATCCAGGTTTGTGCTTGGACAGAATGATAGTCATTTAGAGAGAAAAGAGCTCTCTGGTTGTGTTAGCTGATAGTTAGATAGTTTTATGATTCCTGTGTTATCTGAAGTGTTTTTCAGAGACTTATTGTGGTAGCAGAAATCACAGTTGAATTGAGGTCATTCACACTCTCTTTCTGTATCTGTACTTTGTTGTTCTTTTGAGAGAGGAAGTTCAGTTTTTTATTTTTCTTCTTTATGAGATCATGTTGCAGTTTCATCTGTAGATGCTGCATTTCCTTTTCCACTATTTCAGCATCATGTATGTTGTGTTCCCTTAGTTGTTGAAGACGGGATAGTATTTGGTCCTTTAGTTTTTCTTTCTTGCCATATAGTTGGTGGATTAGGTTGTTTCTCAGTTTCTCACTTGTGCGTCTGCAGAGGTTATCAGCATATTGTGAGTTGTGGGTAGTAGTAAGTGGATTTTTTTATCTTTAGTCCATTAGGGATTAGGTTCCTTCTTTTGCAGTGTGACAGAAATTATATGTCACTGTTGAGCTGTGCTGTTTTTTGGTCATCTTAATCAGTATGAATAAAAATAATGTTAACATCTGAATCCCTAAGAATTTAAAATAACCCATTGAAATACATTAAGATTTGATGAGGCCGAAGCTCAAATATTTTAGCCATATAATGGGAAGTAAGGATTCCCTAGAGAAGAGTCTGACACTGGGATAGATGGAAGGCACACAAAGAAAAGGACAGAGAGGTGGAGATGGATAGATCATTGATGCAATGAGTATGAGATTGATGGAGCTCAGAAGAGAAATGGCTGACAAATGTACCGTCATGCTGCAGTCCATGAGTCACGAAGAGTCTGACACAACTGAATGACTAAACAGCAACAACAAGCATTCTATGGTATGGATGAAACATATGCTGCTGGTTAATTCACAGCCCACACTTTAATCTTATCATCCATTGCTCTTATAAAGACTTTTCCTTCTAAATATCTGTTCAGGGAGTATAATTACAAAAGAAAAGTTATTAATATGTATAATTCATTTAGTGTAATACGTTTAGTTTTACATCAATTCCTTTAGGTAAATAAGTAATTTACATAGTCACAATTAATTATATTATATACATGTCTCAAGACAGCCAGTGCCTTTTTTCATACAATTCCATCACAGGTGACCCCTAAATGAGATTTGCTTTAATTTTTAGCAAGAAACGCTTTGCTCAATTGTCTGTAATTATTGTTGAAACATCTATGTTAATAGTGTACTTTGATGTGCATGAAGCAACCCATATTTTAGTTTAAATCAACTTACATATTGCTTTTGATGAAAGATCTGAAACAAAATATGTGTTGTGGGAATATGGAAAAAAAGATTCTTAATGACATTGAGGCTTAGGTCATTCTTCACACAAATTGCAAACAAATTAAATTAAACTACTGGAAAATATGAGATAAACAACTAACATTTGAGCTGTAAATTATTGTAATGAAGGGGCCATTTCTTATCGATTTTATAAAGGTTTGTCAAATTATTAATGTACTCAGGTTATGAGATTAGATGTTGCTATGTACTGGATTCCCTAGAGAAGACTCTGTTGGGAAAGATTGAAGTCACTCAAAGAAGGGGATGGCAGAGATGGATAGATTAGTTAATTGAAGCAGTGAACATGAGCATGGAGGAGCTAAGAAGGGGTTATGGTGCTATTTGTTGGCCGTTGATCTCCGTTGAATGCTCTGCTTTGCTTTGTTTGTTCCAGTGAAATTGACTTCGTTATTATAGTACCAATTCTCAACGATAACATTTTTGAGAACAGTTTCACATCAGTATTTAATAGGGAGATAGGTCTATAATTGGCACAATCTTGTAGATCTTAATTTTTTGTTGAGGATAGTAAGTATGTTTGCTAATAACATTTCCTGTGGCATTTTGCCCTCTTCATTATTTTCATTAAATAAAACTATCAGGTTATTTACAAGAGCATATTTTTGGCATATTTTATAAAAGAGTTGCCAAAGCCATCAGGTCCCGGTGCTGTGCATGGTTTTCGGATTTTGATATAGTGGATATAAAAAGTCTACACACCCCTTGTTAAAATGTCATGTTTCTGTGCTGTAAAAAAATGAGACAAAGATAAATCATTTCAGAACTTTTTCCACCTTTAATGTGAGATATAAACTATACAACTCAATTGAAAAACAAACTGAAATCTTTT
This sequence comes from Discoglossus pictus, assembly GCA_027410445.1. Taxonomy (NCBI): domain Eukaryota; kingdom Metazoa; phylum Chordata; class Amphibia; order Anura; family Alytidae; genus Discoglossus; species Discoglossus pictus. The sequence goes on along the minus strand of CM050175.1, from coordinate 83,346,820 downwards.
AGGTGGAGGGAAGAAAACTAAAAATTAAAAATAATGTGGTTGCATAAGTCTGCACACCCTCTTATAACTGGGGATGTAACTGTGTTCTGAATTAAGCAATCACATTCCAAATCATGTTAAATAGGAGTCAGCATACACCTGCCATCATTTAAAGTGCCTCTGATTAACTCCAAATAAAGTTCAGCTGCTCTAGTAGGTCTTTCCTGAAATTTTCTTAGTTGCATCCCACAGTAAAGGCCATGGTCCACAGAGAGCTTCCAAAGCATCGGAGGGATCTCATTGTTAAAAGGTATCAATCAGGAGAAGGGTACAAAAGAATTTCCAAGGCATTAGATATACCGTGAAACACAGTGAAGACAGTCATCATCAAGTGGAGAAAATATGGCACAACAGTGACATTACAAAGAACTGGAGCTCCCGCCAAAATTGATGAAAAGACGAGAAGAAAACTGGTCTGGGAGGCTACCAAGAGGCCTACAGCAACATTAAAGGAGCTGCAGAAATATCTGGCAAGTACTGGCTGTGTGGTACATGTGACAACAATCTCCCGTATTCTTCATATGTCTGGGCTATGGGGTAGAGTGGCAAGACGAAAGCCTTTTCTTACTAAGAAAAACATTCAAGCCAGGATACATTTTGCAAAAACACATCTGAAGTCTCCCAGAAGCATGTGGGAAAAGGTGTTATGAAACCAAGGTTGAACTTTTTGGCCATAATTCCAAAAGATATGTTTGGCGCAAAAACAACACTGCACATCACCAAAAGAACATTATACCCACAGTGTTGGTGGCAGCATCATGCTTTGGGGCTGCTTTTCTTCAGCTGAAACTGAGGCCTTAGTTAAGATAGAGGGAATTATGAACAGTTCCAAATACCAGTCAATATTGGCACAAAACTAGGCTTCTGCTAGAAAGCTGAACATGAAGAGGAACTTCATCTTTCAGCATGACAACAACCCAAAGCATACATCCAAATCAACAAAGGAATGGCTTCACTAGAATAAGATTAAAGTTTTGGAATGGCCCAGCCAGAGCCCAAACCTGAATCCAATTGAAAATCTGTGGGGTGATTTGAAGAGGGCTGTGCGCAGGAGATGCCCTCGCAATCTGACAGATTTGGAGTGTTTTTGCAAAGAAGAGTGGGCAAATCTTGCCAAGTCAAAATGGGCCATGCTGATAGACTCATACCCAAAAAGACTGAGTGCTGTAATAAAATCAAAAGGTGCTTCAACAAAGTATTTAAGGGTGTGCATACTTATGCAACCATATTATTTTTTTTTTTTATTATTTCTTCCCTCTACCTAAAAGATTTCAGTTTGTTTTTCAATTGAGTTGTACAGTTTATAGGTCACATTAAAGGTGGAAAAAGTTCTGAAATTATTTATCTTTGTCTAATTTTTGTACAGCACAGAAACCTGACATTTTAACAGGGGTGTGTAGACTTTTTATATCCACTGTAGCTGCGCCAACCTCGTCTGTTGTTATTGGCTCATTTAATATTGCTAGGTCACTTGCAGTAATTGATCTTCTGATTGGATATTCTTCCAGGTTGTTCAATCTCAGGTAAAATTTAGCGAAAACTTTAGTTATATCATTAGGAGTAGTCCAGAGTTTATTCTCATAGCGCAGGGATTCAATTCTATTTATTTGTGTTTTTTCTTAACCTTATTTGCAAGTAGTTTGCTAATCTTATTATCATAGTGATAACGTTTATGTTGTAAACGCCAAATTGATTGGTTTGCTAAGTATTGATTAATATTTTTTTATCTCTGACTGTGTGTATTAAATTTATTTCATAGTATTTTCATTTAAATTTGTTTTTATTGAAGGGAATGAGATACATAGCATTCTTAGATTAACAAAACAATACAAGTCCAACATGCATCATATATAAATGACAACCCAAAAAAGAAAAAAAAAACTTGTTTGTATTTTTTTCCAATACTTTTGATTTTTTGTAGAATAAGTATACTTATTTTATATACTATGCCAGTTTTGATTAAACCAATGAGTGAAAAAAGAAAGAAAAAAAAGAATAGAAAAGAGAACAAAAAAGGAGGGAAGGGGGAGAAGGTATTTGACAGGCTTCAAAGACAGAATAATCCTTCTTCTGGGAGCTTCTGACCAGCATTGCTGGTCTACCAGTCGAAGACACCCAGAGCCTTGAAGGGTATCACTAAATCCAGTTTTCCAGTCATTTGGCAATTCGTCAGGAAGGCTGAGACCACCATGGTCATTTTTACGGAGTGGATCAGTAAGCAGGTCTGCCCTTTCATGCAATGCTATTGAAGGCGCAAAAGACTTGAGCCAAAAGAGGTCCTGTTAATTGACAATGCTCCAGGCCACCCTACCAACTTGGCTGAGCTCCAATGCTGCATCCCGGTGGAAGTATTGTCCCTGCTGCCCCTCAATACTTCACTCATGGACCATTGAGTCATTGCAACCTTCAGGGCCTACTATCTCCGCCACCTATTCTGCCAGCTGATTGACCAGACAGACAGTAATTACAAACAATCCATGATGGATTTCTGGAATAATTACATCATGAAGGCTGTCAGGAACATTGATTTGTCCTGGAAGGAGGTGACACAGCAAAGGCTAAAAGCTGTGTGGAATAACATCTGGCCAGAGCTGTGCGGAGATGTGCAACCAGAAGAGCCCATCATAGCAGAGATAGTGGACCTTGTGACTAGGGCTGGATTGGGAGATGCAGACATCCAGGAAATAGAGGACTTGGTCCAGGCTTTGGATGAAATCCTGAACAATGAGCATAAAAATCAATGACATTATGGATGATTATGTGGCAAATGATTCAGATGCTGCACGGCACAGAAATGAGAGACGCATCATTCTTGGGGGTATGTCATGCCACCAGCATCTGATAAATGGGAGAATAAAAAAAAGGCAGATGTTCCTGGACCAATTTGTGGCCAAGCAAGCCAAGTTGGAGGATGAGCCTGAAGCTTCAACATCTGCCGTTTAAATTGGTCTCTTTTTTTTGTGCTATTCCTTTAATTTTTTTTTTTTTAAAGTGTTTTTAATCTTGTTGTTATGTTTGCAGTTCATTCAAAGATCTTAAATAAAGTTAAACAGTTTGAAAATTATATTGGTTTTGTGTCTTTATTTCCATGAGTTCCACTATCCCTTTCTTCCCTATGTTAAAATGACTCCATTTAGCGCTGTTTCGCGTAACACTCCTACTGCCCAGAACCAATCCACACCTCTAAAGTTTGTATTTACATAGCTGCTTCTATAGTGCAAAGTGTTCTTCTTTCTCAATTTTAGCTCAGTTGGAGATGTATTCTTTACTGATGGTTAATAGTAAAAGCAGAAAATTGTATTATTCAACTGTAAGCCAATAGTGTGAATATGTTGGAAACGTGCTTTACATTATATGACAAATATTATTAACTTATAAATAAAAAAAAAATTAAAATTTGAGTAAATATTAGTAGTTTGATAGAAGACATGAAAGTGGTTACAGCTGGATCAAAAACCTACATTAGGGATGTCAATGGGCATCTCCCTCTTATCTCCATATACCGTATTGGGTCAATGTGTTAAATAAAAGTAAAAAATGTAAATACAAGGTTGCCAGTGGTCTGGGTATAAACACATCAATAGTATGAATTTACACAATCCAAAATTTAAGCTTGCCTAGGTGCTAAGGAATACACAACTACAAACATACTGTTGGGATATTTCCTCTTTCTTTCCTCAATAGGACATTTTCTATACTATACTAATATATACTAATACTTTAGATTTTAAGTAGGGAGTTTCCAGTCTTGTAGGGTACTTTGGTACTACGAAGATTCTAAGCTCAAAACAGGGCCCTCCATTTTCTGAAGTTTGTTAATATTGCATTTTCCTTATTCCTATTCAATGTACAGCTCTACAGAATATCAGCCTAATTAAATTGCGATTTAGCCAATTGAATAGGGCTCTATATAAGACCAGAACATATTTTTTTTACAGAAGTTTTTAGTGAAGACCTTGCTTTTGGATAGAAGTTCACTAACTAAAAACTTCTGTAAAATAAATATTCTCTGTGCTTATATAGAGCCCTATTCAATTGGCGGATCGCAATTTAATAAGGCTATATGTTGGCTCAATTCAAATAAAAGTTAATAATTATAAATAATATAAAAAATTACTTTATTTATGGGCATTTTTACCTTTTATTCCTGACTTCATTGAAAGGCACTGTTCACTTCACTGTTGCTTTTAAATGAAAAAGCCAACAAATAATTTTGATAAAACAAATATTTTTATATGGTTATACCATATACCCTTGGAAGATAGCATCTCAAATGTGAGATAACCTTAAATTTGTAAGTATTAACGTGTCACAATGATCTATTTAAAAAAAATAATGGTGCCTTTTGTGCTTATTCACTATTTTCACTGTGTGAGAGCCTTCTGAAACTCTCAGGATTGCGATAACCATTTTTGGGTCCAACACGTATCTTCAAGTGCGACAACTGACTTTGGAAATCAAGGGCTCTTTTATTTATTGGTGGCACAAGTTTGGGCATGTATTAAGAATAAGCTCTTCCGAATTTCAATAAGCTATTCTTTATTGTTGAAGTTTATATTATAACTAGCGATTTGCCCGTTAAAAAATGACGGTCAATAAAAGAAAGTGTTGAAATGCTGTTTGTCACACAATGTGAGTGTACTGTGTGCCTTAAGAAACTAAATTCCTCAAAAAGCAGAAATCTACATTACATAAAATAAAAAAAAAAACTAAAATTACCAACAAAAAAAAAATGTACATTACCGAACAAAAAAAAAACCTAAGTCACAAAAAATAAAAAAAGGAACATTACAGAAAATAACAAAATACATTACAACCCCCCCTTACTACAAAATTAAAAAAAAATTACACACCTGGAAATGAAATACATATAATACAAACATATAATACAATACAACACAATTCAATAAAATACAATACAACACAATTCAATAAAATACAATACAACACAATTCAATGAAATACAATACACCACTATCTAATATACATGCCACTATCTAATATACATGCCACTATATAGTGGCATGTATATTAGATAGGGGCATGTAATATACATCCCACTATCTAATATACAATACTATCTAATAATACATCCCCCTATCTATCTATAAAATATACAATACCTGATATCCATATATATATATAGCTACCCTAATTGTAAGCTACAATAAAATAATTAAGACCACTTAACTTTGAGATGTTTCTTCAGATCAGCAACCTACGGTAAAAAAGATTTAAAAAATTAATACAACACGTTTACATGAAATAACGAAACCTTTCCGCGATGTCTCCGGCCTCCTCATCTTCTCCGGAAGACTCAACTAGTGATGTTGCGAACATCAAATTTTCGGATCGCGAACCGCGGACGCGAACTTCCATCAAATGTTCGCGAACGGGCGAACCGGGCGAACCGCCATAGACTTCAACTGTGGCATGCCGGAGGGGGATCCATGGCAAAACTCCCACTGAAAATTACATAGTTTATGCAGAGTCTGGTTTTAAGCCATAAAGGGCATAAATCACCTAACATTCCTAAATTGTTTGGAATAACATGCTTTAAAACATCAGGTATGATGTTGTATCGATTAGGTAGTGTCAGGGTTACACCCGCTTCACAGTAACAGACCAATCTCCCCGTTTAATGCACCGCAAACAACCACAAACAGTCCCTTTGCACAACCGCAAACTCCCCATTTGCACAAGGTTGGATACCAAGCTAGCCATGTCCCGTTCCTTGTCCTCACTGATGTCATTGAAGGTCTCTTCCTCCACCCAGCCACCAAGGGTCCCCAAAAGGTGACAACAAGCCCCCTGGGACGCCTGCTGTGTTTGGTCTTCCACCTCCTCAAAGCCACCTTCCTCCTCTGACTCCTCTTCTTCAGACTCCTCTCTCTGAGTTGCCTCTGACTGCGTTTTTATAAGGTGTGTACCGTTAAGTAGTACTATTCCTATCGGTTTAATCCCTGTTACGTCCACTATTAGGGGACGTGTATATGGCATTGATTTTTGGAACGGGGAGATGGAAAAAGATGCTTGGTCGGACCTCCTACTTCAAATTTGGGGCACTACGCGTGCAATCTAAGGTGCCACCAGATATGAGTGTCACTGTGCACTGGCAAAAGTTGGCAGAGTAGGCGCTGTAGGCCTCAAACACACGCCTGTAGACAGGCAACAGATATTCAATCGATTACAGTAAAAAAAGGATTATTTTATTTCACTGTACACTAGGTTGCACCAGATATGAGTGTCACTGTGCACTGGCAAAAGTTGGCAGAGTAGGCGCTGTAGGCCTAACACACACGCCTGTAGGCAGGCAACTGATATTCAATTGATTACAGTAAAAAAAGGGTTCTTTTATTTCACTGTACACTAGGTTGCACCAGATATGAGTGTCACTGTGCACTGGCAAAAGTTGGCAGAGTAGGCGCTGTAGGCCTCACACACACACGCCTGTAGGCAGGCAACTGATATACAATCGATTACAGTCAAAAAAGTGTTGTTTTATGTCACTGTACACTATGGTTGCAACAGATATGACGTATCACTGTGCACTGGAAAAAGTTGGCAGAGTAGATGCAATAGGCTTCACACACGCCTGTAGGCAGGCAATTGCTATTCAATCTATTACAGTCAAAAAAGTGTTGTTTTATTTCACTGAGCACAATATAAGCTGTGAGCCTGACACAGGCAGGCAACTGAAATTAGATTAAAGGAAAAAAGGGTTGTTTTTTTCAATGTGTGGTACACCAACTATGGCTGGTGAAACAGAGCAGAATATTAGCTGTGAGCCTGACACAGGCAGGCAACTGAAATTAGATTACAGGAAAAAAATGGTTGTTTTCAATGTATGGTACACCACCAGGTATGAGTAGTGAAAATAAGCACAATATAAGCTGTTAGGTGTTAGCCTGTCCCACACACATGCTGGCAGACAGGCATATGCAATTAGATTACACAGAAAAAAATTATAAAATAAAATAAATGATGTTCTAGCCCTAAAAAGGGCTTTTGGGGTTGCTGTCCTTTCAGCAGATATCAGATGAGTCCTTCAGGTCTGTAGTGGAAGCTAAATACACAGCCTGGCTATCTATTTCTCTATTAAATCTCCAGCAGCTACACTATCTGTCCCCCCATAACGAATGCAGCTTCAGAATGATTCTAAAATGTATGCTGTCCTTCAGATGGAAGGCTCTGGAAGGGAGTGTATGCTGCTGATTGGCTGGAATGTGTCTGCTGACTGTGAGGTGCAGGGTCAAAGTTTCCTCAATGACAAAGAATAGGGGGCGGACCAAAAAGCGCATGTGTCCGCCGTCCGATGCGAGCGCGAAAGAGCCAAAATTGCCGCGAATAGTCCACGGGCGAACTGTCCGCGACATCTCTCCTGTAAACGTGTTGCAATGAACATCTGCAAAGGTAAGTGGTCTTAATTATTTTATTTTACCTTAGACTTAGATTAGTTAATATATAGATAGCATTTATTGTATGTTAGCTAGGGGTATGCGTTTTATATAGATAGCATAGGATGTATTGTAGATAGATTGTGGTATTTATTTAGATTGATTGGGGATGTATTATTATATAGATAGCATGTATATTAGATTATGCTATTTATTTAGATAGATTGGGGATGCATTATTATATAGATAGGATGTATATTAGATTATGGCATTTATTTAGATAGATTGGGGATGTATTATTATATAGATAGCATGTATATTAGATTATGGTATTTATTTAGTTAGATTGTGTGATGTATATTAGATAGGGGTGTATTGTATTGTAATTGTATGTATTTGTATTGTATGTATTTGTATTATATGTATTTCCTTTTCAGGTGTGTATTTTTTTTTTCTGTAGTGAGGGGGGGGTTGTAATGTTTTTTTTTAATTTTCTGTAATGTTCCTTTTTAATTTTTTGTGTGTTAGGTTTTTTCTTTCATGTAATGTAGATTTTTTTTTTGTGACTTTATGTTTTTTTTTATTTTCTGTAATTAGAGTCGTGGGGGTTAATAGGGGGTAGGTAGTGTAGATGTTAATAGGTTAGTGTAGAGGGCGTTTAGTTGATCTTTAATGTTTTATTGTGGGTGGTATAGTGCAGTATAGTGTTTATACTTAGTGTCATGATGGTCCTTGAGGACCATCATGGCACTTATGTGGTTAATGTAGTGTTGTAACAGGCCCATAATGGTGTTAATATACCCTTATGGGACTGATGGGGTTAAATAGAGGCTTATGGGGGTCTGTATTGACCCCCATGAGTGACAGGGTTAATGAAGGGCTTATGGGGGTCTGTATTGACCGCCATGAGTGACAGGGTTAATGAAGGGCTTATGGGGGTCTATATTGACCCCCATGATTGACAGGGTGACAGTGTATATTTTTTTTCTTTTACAACGGGTCCTTTAAGGACCTTTAAGGTCCTTTAAGGCCCTGTAACGCGGGAATTTTGAATTATGATTGCAGCGGGGGTCCCCGATCGCGTGCAATCGGGACCCCCACTGCGATGGTTAATGTGGGGTTAATGCAGGGCTCGGAGCTTATCTCGGATCCCCTGCTGTTAATGCAGGTTTCCGAGCTTATCTCGGATCCCTTTTTGGGTAAGTTGTAAGTGGCTGGGCGGTCCTGGGTCTTTGAGCCTCGTTTTCATTTTTTTCGGCGGCCATTTTTTCTCTCGCTTAGGGGATTTTCGTGTGTCTGAACTCGGGAATTTGGACTTAAATGGAGGTGTAATTACACTTTCAGAGGTCCTGGGTGCCCCCCCTTACCATGGGTGAGCTTTTTATGTAGTTTTTGTGAGTATTTGGTTTGTTTTAACTGTTTTTAGGTGCGCTCAGTTCCGCCATTTGTCGTGCGTGTGGGTGTTTGTTATGTTAAGGTTGGTTCTGAGGTTAATGCAGGTTTCCACGGTGAGCCTCGTTTTCGTTTTTTTAAACTGCCATTTTTTCTCTCGCTTAGGGGATTTTCTTGGGTGCCCCCCCTTGCTACGGGTAAGCTTTTTATGTAGTTTGTGTGAGTATTTGGTGTGTTTTCACTGTTTTTAGTTGCGCACGGATCAGCAGTTATAGTGGGATTCTTAGTGCGTGTGGGTGTTTGTTATGTTAAGGTTGCCTCATTCCCTAAGTGATTTGCGAGGACCCGCATTTGCGGAGACGTTGGGATGCTCCACCACCGCTTCGCGAGGACCCGCTTTGCGAGGGACGCAGTTCTTGTGGGCTCGCTGCGCGAGCCCGCAAGCATTAGCAACAACTTGTATGCTCACAACTATGTATGTGATGTATTTGCTAGGATATATTTGTGGATGGATTTTGTCCTCTACGTAACGCTGCCCTGTATTGAGATGTTGTGCCATCATTACCTTACATGATCACTTCCAACCTACACTTTGCAGCCATCATGGATAAAAAATCTTTTACCACTTTGCTAAATATTCCATTAGCCTTTACCTAGTATATTATCAACTAAAACCAACTGAACAAAGGAAGAAAAATGAATATAATGAACATAATGAATATATTATAACAACGTTCATACATATTGCTCTACAAGTGTTTATAGCTGCACATGGCACTCTAAAGATGAGAGGACTTGAAGGTAATGTATAGCAAGTCCCATTTCTTTAGAAGAGGCTCTTCACTGTGATTGACATTTTGAATCAAGGCAAAATATATTTTCTATTCCCTTTGAAAAGGTCATTCTTTTGCGGCTATCACAGTTTGCTTCATTGTAACAAGTGTGTATTCCGGAGTCGGCAGATTAGAAACTGTTGCGGCTACAGTAAGATATATTCATTATTAAAACCACTCTGTTAAGTGCCTTATATTAAAATATATTTCAATACATAGTTGAGTTTTCTGCAATGTTTTTACTGTAACACCTTTTTCTTCCATTCTCTGTTAAATTGTATATGAGATCATATATCAGAATATTACACTGATCATTTCCTTCAATGGTAGCACAATAGTATTTCCATAGGATGGGAAGTCACCTAAACTACTTGGCTCATTTTTTCTCCATGCCACAGTGAGCTTGTGTCAAAACATGCTATATAATGATATAGTATGTTTGAACAATATGGGAGACGGAACCCAACTTTAGTAACTGAGAAAACAATGGGGCGAGATATTTTTTACAAACTTTAGAAGAGTCAGTAAGTAAAACCTACGGTATAACACGTTGTAAGTAATAATGAAATATGACTAGCATATGTAATTTAAGTAGAACATTTTAACAACATTAGTTGTCTTAGGCAGTGTAAATAATAAATTAGTTTAAGAAGAATAGAAGAGTACACCTTTAATTCCATAGACAACTATTACCCAAAGAACATCCGAAAATTATTATGTATGCAGGAAAACATTTAGAATCACAAACCATTGATATAAAGATAAAAATTAACTTTTATTTAGACATAAAAAAATATATATATATAAAATTGATAATAAAATTGTTCACTGTAAGTCTCCTGTACTGTACAAGGTACTACCAAATTATTCCCGTAATTGGACCAAATATATATAATATATATGAATCTAGATGTGCCTCATAATGGGTCTAAATCATCTATGATGTAAATACATTTGTAATCATAATTTTATAAGTTAATTATATATAATAAGTTTACATCCAATATGCATAACAATATAAAACGCTCTATGTTAAATACTCAGAACAGTGATAAAGTCAATTTGTTTGAGGAGTAGGAAGTATGCAAGCCAGTAGGAGATGAAAAAATGTATCGCTGTGGCCCTATTTAATTAGATATAGTGGATTTAAAACAAATGAGGGCCCACTATTTACCCTTTAATCTACCTATCAATACATATACTACACTTCCTATCTGGGACTAGTCCCTCCACTGGCCCACTTACCTACTCTCCAACGAATACATATATACACAAAACACCGTCTGAAAGGGAGCTGGTCTTTGTGTACAGGCTAGTCACTCATGAGAGAGTGACATCATCATTTGGGTCCGTTCCTGTGTCTCCCAGTGATGACGTCACTCTCTCATGAGTGACTAGCCTGTACAGCAAGTTATTTTTTCACAACACAGGAAACTATTAGAAAACTAAAAATGAACAATTAACCTACATATTACAAATCAGAGGAGATCTAAATGGTTGAACTTGATGGACTATAAGTATTTTTCAACCTTGATTACTATGTAATATGCCACCAGTGAGCATGCTGTGCTATTATTTAGCACACCCTATAACTTTATATGGATCAGGTATCATTTAGTTTATAAAATATGTCTAGGGCAACCAAACAGTTTGTAATGCTCTTCAAAAAGGTCATGATGATCTAAGTCATGATCAATCCCCATCAAACTTATGAGTATACAACTTAAGTGAACCAGTGGAAGAATGACAAAACGCGTCAGTGCTCCCATATTTTACTGTCTGTGTACTATTTAAGTAGGAAATTAGCAATTTCGTTTTTAAATAAACCTTCATGTCATTGGTGCTTGGAATCTCTTATTTTGTGTCTTTTGAAATATGATGTAAATATGATGCAAAACAACTATGTTGTAGTATCACCCTGCTTAACTTTGCTTTTGAAACATTGTAGCCATGCTCAACAATGTCATTGTATATTCCCTTCCCAAGGTACCCCAGGCTTCTGAATAAAGAAGCAAAGAATCTTCATGAATACACCAACTAAGATAACTCCAATATCTTTAAAGTTAAAAAGTAAGATGCTCTACTGGTCCTATACACAATAAGGACATATAATGTAACACTGTGCTGCCCAATAGTAATATACATAATGCAATTTACATTATTTCTTCTTAAGTAGTGTTTTTATATTAATATCTCTATAACAGTATTTACTGAAAAAATTGGCAAGAAGTGTTGATAACTTAAACGACCAATGCAGTCATATTTTTTTAAATGTATTGTTTTTAAGAACTACACATTTTCTTAGAATGTAAAACAATATATAGAGCCTATTTTCTTTTGTATGGAATTTTTTTACTGCATCCCCTTCTGGATCGATACCTTGCCGTGGTGACAGGGCTTGTGTACCTCAATGAAGCTGTGAGCTAGACCATGTAGGGTCACCCAGAATGGGCAGATCATAGCAGAGAGGTCAAGACAAGTCACGGTCCCTGGAAAAGGAACTGGCAACCCACTCAAGTATCTTTGTCATGAAAACCTTATGGATTAGCAGACCCAGACACAAGATGTGCCTGGCGTGCTGTGGTCCATATGGTCACAGAGAGTCATACCCGACTGAACGACTGGACACACCTTCTACTGCATTTTGACTTTAGCAGGTCAACTTCCCAAGTGGGAGGATATTTTTAAAACACGAGAGGACAGACCAACCTGAGACAGTAATGTGAAACAGCGGAGAAAAAAGCAAAATGGAGAATCACAGTAAAGAATAACTGCATCTAAACGTTGTAAAATATAAAGGGCCTCATTCAATTGCGATTTGGCCAATTGAATAGGACTCTAAATAAGCACATAGCATATTTTTTTAAAATAAGTTTTTAGTTAGTGAAAACATTGCTTTTGGATAGAGGCTTACTAACTAAAAACTTCTTTAAAAATATATGCTATGTGCTTATTTAGGGCCCTATTCAATTGGCCAAATCGCAATTGAATGAGGGCCAAAATGTGGTGTATTTTTTACCTAATGAAAACAATATTTTAATTATTCAAAAAAGAACATAGAAAACACTTGAGCCTATCGTCCTTTGACAATTGAGCTGGTTTTAAATATCTTTGAAGGCTGGAAATATGTTAAGCTTTTTTAAATAAAAATTATCAAGAAAAGACCAGGGCCCTCATTCAATTGCAATTTGGCCAATTGAATAGGGCTCTATATAAGCACATAACATATTTTTTTAAAGAAGTTTTTAGTTAGTAAGCATCTAAAATACAAAAAGGTGGGATAAATATAAACAAAAGTAATTTTATTGAGTAAATGACAGCGGCGTTTGTTTAAAAACAGGGAATGTTAAAACACTAATAGGGGGAATAAAAAGAGGGCAGATGTAAGGGATAGTAAGTGACCCTGAAGCACTAGTATTGTGCAATGTATAACTCTAAAGTGAGTGGGTATTACTATTCCCACCTAGCGGGCGAGCCAAAATAATTGCAAAGAAATACCAGGGCATAAAAGCCCTATAGATTAGTAAATGGTATATATATAAAGCACCCTTATGTCTAAATAAATGTCCTCCAAGTATCTAGAGGGTACATTAAACAAAGCAATATTTTTGCATGAACATATGGTATAGGTCACTTTATGTCTTACTGACAAACCTATTGCACTTGAAATAAAGGTACTAAGGTTGTACCTATATGAGTCAAAATTAGAGGGGAGCTCAACCTGGAGTACAGACAAAGTTGTCACAACAGCTATATGTTACACAGCATAGAATCCAAGCTGTGTCTGTATACACTTATTGGTATCTGACTGCGGTATGGCATAAAAAGTGCCTAAAGCTGTGTATATAAGGTAAAGGCTGTTTCCCAACAGTAAGGATTACAATAGGTAATCTCAGGTGCTTGCAGATATAGTATGCCACTAGTGGGATATAAGGGGCTTTAAGCTAGGCCGTAATTGTAGCAGATCCGCGCTTCCTGGAAAGCTCGACCGCCAGGTATGCAACGCGCATGCGCACGTCTAACGTGATGACGTGCGCAGCGTCGTTGCTAGGATCCTGACGCGTTTCGACGTACCACGTCTTTGTCAAAGGAAAATTGTATAACGCTGTCTCCAAGAGCTTTATATAGGGAGCTGTCGCCTAGGCAACCTGAAAATAGTGAATATATTGCCCATAACGGGCCAAAAGAGTAATGGAGGTAGTCTAGATAGTCCATATAATATATACAAGAAGCTGCTGAGATATATATACAAAGGCAAAAGGACAGAGATGATGTGTGCACTAATGCACTTAATATTAATAACAATCAATAAGTCATATAGATGAACTGAAAAAGCTTATAATAAGCTAAAGGGGAGAGATACAGATGTGCAGTATGATAGCTACTACGTCTATAGGGTGAAAGACTGCCAAAGAAGGCAGGTTTAAAAAAACAAAAAGTGAGCAAAAAACTTCCATGTGTATATGACCATTATATAAATGTGAAATTAGCTCCTTTATATAACTATAAAGGTAGGAGACCAAGAAACAAAGTCTGTATGAGGCGACAGGTGGTCAAAAAGTGTTGAATGTTGAGGGATGTGAAAACAGAGCTAGAAAACTAGTAATAAAGGAAAAAACATGGACTCTAAAATACGTGCTAGCTAATATGACAAGCGCCTGTGACAGGTTACTTGTGTATCAAATAATCAGAGTGGTGGGTGCTGATGCACTAAGGGTCCATCCAAATGGGATGAACAAGAAAGTGAGGAACAAGAAAAAAAAAAAAAATACTCACTGGGATGAATATGCATAAATGTGAAGGAGACTAGACTTATTGGGGGCTAAAGTGTGCAGTGTGTCTACGTGGCAGAAAAAGGCCTAGCATAGATGGACAAAATAACAAAAGTCATAAAAAGAGAAAAGAGCCAGGTACTAGATGAAGGGTGTGAAAGTGAACCCCTCATTAAGTCCATAGGGTACTTGGGCCTTCAATTGGTATATCCAGCGTGCCTCACATTGTAATAATTTTCTCTCCAAGTCTCCCTGTCTTGGGCCTATATGGACCTGGTCTATTGCACAAAAAGATAAAACTTCACTTCTATTGTTGTGACAATATTTAACATAGCGGGCAATTGGTGTATCCAATGCATTTTTGATACTGTAAATATGCTCGCCAATCCTGCGGCGCAGCTGGTGCCTCGTTTTTCCTACATAGATCTTCCTGCAAATACAGGTGGCCACATAGATAACCGCCGTAGAACAACAGTTCATGAATTCTTTTATTTTAAATTTTTCCCCAGTACTAGGATGCTCATATATTTTTAAAGGTGTAACATACCTGCAAAATTTACATTTGCTGCATTTGAAACATCCTGTTAGGTGTTTGAACCAGGTCCCTAGTTTCTGTTCTTTAAAAGAACTATGGACCAATCTATCTTTCAGGTTTTTGCCCCTACGGTATGTGATGGAGGCCTTAGGCGTCAGAACATCTTTTAGATCTTCGTCACTCCTCAGAAGGTGCCAATGTCTGGATAGAATGTCTCTGACAACCTCAGAATCATAGCCAAAAGTCATAATACAGCGAGATAATTTACTTTCCTTATCTGTATTGCTGTTAAGGCCACTCAAGAGTTCAGATCTCTTGCAGTTAGATACATGGTTAAAAGCAGATTTGAGACATTTATTTGAGTAACCTCTGTCTCTAAATCTAGTTCTTAATTTATCTGCCTCTAATTTAAAATCTGCATCAGAACTGCAGTTCCTCCTTATTCGAAGGTATTGGCCTCTTGGTATCCCCCTTTTAAGGGGTTCAAAATGCTGGCTATCCCAAGTCAACAGAGAGTTTGTGGCAGTATCCTTCCTATAAGTAGTAGTTGATATCTTACCTTCCTCATCTTTTGTTATTAACAGATCTAAGAATGTAATGGAGGATAGGTTTAACTCATAGGTGAATTTAAGGCCCAAATCATTGGTGTTGAGGTCAGACATGAATTGTTCAAATTCAGACTTAGTGCCTGTCCAAACCACTAACACATCATCAATATAGCGCCGCCATATTAATGCGTGCTCAGAGAGTGAGGATATAGATTCTTAAAAAACAAATTTCTCCTCCCACCAACCCAAGAACAGATTAGCATAACTAGGAGCACATGGTGTACCCATGGCTGTCCCTTTTTGCTGGTGGTACCATTTGTTGTTGCGCGTAAAATAGTTGTGCTTCAACACAAACTCCAACAGTTCAAGGATAAGTCCATTAAATTTCGTGTGAATGACACCTTTCATACTTAAAAAGTGACCAAGGGCCTCTATACCGCATTCATGCGGTATACTGCTGTACAAGGCCTCTACATCAATAGAGGCTAGCCATGCTGAGTTAGGTATATGGAGGTCATCCAACTGCTTTAAAATGTCATTGGTGTCTTTGACATAAGAGGGTAGACTCTCCACCAATTCTCGCAGATAGTGGTCAATAAATATGCTGGCATTGTGGGACAGGTTATCAGTGCCGGATACAATAGGCCTACCAGGGATAGGTGATTTCTTTTTATGAATTTTGGGGAGGGAATAGAAAATCGAGATAGTAGGAAACTTGGGGTATAAGAATCTATAGGTTTGCTCATCATTAAGGTCCTCTTTCATTGCATTATCCAGAATAGTTTTCAAGAGTGTCTTATACTCGTTGGTTGGATTTCTTTGAATCACCTTATATGTGCTAATATCTCCCAAAATTCTGCTACACATATCTCTGTATTCCTCGTTGTTCATGATGACAATATTACCACCCTTATCGGCAGGCTTAATTTGTATCTCCTTGCACTTCTCCAATTCTTTTAATGCTAAGAATTCCTTATTAGTCAAGTTGAATACCTTTTTCAGTTTGTAATATTCTATGTTCTCAATCTCTAAGGTGGTCTGCTGAAGGAAGACCCAGATATTAGCATAGTCTTTCATTCCTGGTGTAAAAGTACTTTTATTTTTCCAGGTTTTAGATTTGACTTTACTTATAGGGTCAACTGGTTCATTCTCTTTTAACAAAGACAACAGAGATTGTAAAGTTTCTATGTCTTCCTTTCCCACACCCAGATTCATACATTCTCTCTCCTCCTTTAGTTTATAGAATTTGTGCAGTGCTAACTTGCGGGCGAAGAGGTTTAAATCTTTTATATGCGTGAATGTATCTGATCTGGATGTTGGGACAAATGTCAAACCTTTCTGTAAGACTGAGGTATGATGTATATTGAGGGGAAAATTGGACAAATTGACTATCTGTGGATTCATAGCTGGGAGGTTAGAGGGATTAGGGGTCAGGTATTCCTGTTTCCCTTGGATCTGAGTGTCCTCTCTGGCCCCTTCACAGGGATCCTGCCTCTCTCTAAAAAAGATTGTTGTTGTTCATTAAATCTAGGATTCTCTCTGGTCTGAAGGTTTGCTCTTAGTTCGTAGTTCTCTCTTCTCTGAGGATAATTTCCTCGTCTGGTCCTGGTGTTATAAGGATGAAAGTCATCGTTATCAGAGTTCTCAAATTCTGAGGAGCTAATGTCAGAACTTCTTTGGTTGGCATTAAGTTTTGGGAATCTTCTAAATATCCTGCCAGTTTTAAAATCAGTCTGATCCCTCCAAAATTTCTTTTGTTTGCGTTCTTTAATCTCTTTCTTAAACCTGTCTATATTATCATTCAACCTAGTGCAGAACACATTATACTCAGATACTTCACTGAATTTACCAAAATCTTGTTGGTATAGTGCCAACTTTGGTTTGATGATTTCTAAGTTCTGTTGTTCGGTCTCAATTATAAGGGACATAAGTTCAAATGAGCATTTCAACAGTATTTCTTGCCACTTCTTTGTGAATGTTTCATTCGACAGGTTACTTGCTGGACTTATATTTATTCTAAGTCCTCTAGGGACAATTAGATTTTTTAGGTAGTTTTGCAGGCTACTGATTTCCCATATAGATCTTAGCTGTTTTTTAGCAGTTTTTAACAGTTCACCAAATTGATCTTTAATGTTCCTCTCATTAGCTGTGATAGACTGGGCCCTGGAGCCAAAGCTCTCATCGGCTTCCTTTTGAAGTGAATCCACATCTATATTGTTTATAGCAGAATTTGCCATTTTAAAAAAGGCTTGGTACAATCCACTTGTTCCCTAGACTAAGCTCAACCGAAAACAAGTGTAAAGACTTAAGGTCACTTCGATAAAGTTTGAAAATTCTAAGTAAGTAATTTGTTTCCTCTGTGTGGATTAAACCACTAATCACTATCAAATACAGAAAAGTGAGGATTAGGATTTCCCTGGGTGTTTTCCACCCCAATATACAAAATACAAAAAGGTGGGATAAATATAAACAAAAGTAATTTTATTGAGTAAATGACAGCGGCGTTTGTTTAAAAACAGGGAATGTTAAAACACTAATAGGGAGAATAAAAAGAGGGCAGATGTAAGGGATAGTAAGTGACCCTGAAGCACTAGTATTGTGCAATGTATAACTCTAAAGTGAGTGGGTATTACTATTCCCACCTAGCGGGCGAGCCAAAATAATTGCAAAGAAATACCAGGGCATAAAAGCCCTATAGATTAGTAAATGGTATATATATAAAGCACCCTTATGTCTAAATAAATGTCCTCCAAGTATCTAGAGGGTACATTAAACAAAGCAATATTTTTGCATGAACATGAGGTATAGGTCACTTTATGTCTTACTGACAAACCTATTGCACTTGAAATAAAGGTACTAAGGTTGTACCTATATGAGTCAAAATTAGAGGGGAGCTCAACCTGGAGTACAGACAAAGTTGTCACAACAGCTATATGTTACACAGCATAGAATCCAAGCTGTGTCTGTATACACTTATTGGTATCTGACTGCGGCATGGCATAAAAAGTGCCTAAAGCTGTGTATATAAGGTAAAGGCTGTTTCCCAACAGTAAGGATTACAATAGGTAATCTCAGGTGCTTGCAGATATAGTATGCCACTAGTGGGATATAAGGGGCTTTAAGCTAGGCCGTAATTGTAGCAGATCCGCGCTTCCTGGAAAGCTCGACCGCCAGGTATGCAACGCGCATGCGCACGTCTAACGTGATGACGTGCGCAGCGTCGTTGCTAGGAGCCTGACGCGTTTCGACGTACCACGTCTTTGTCAAAGGAAAATTGTATAACGCTGTCTCCAAGAGCTTTATATAGGGAGCTGTCGCCTAGGCAACCTGAAAATAGTGAATATATTGCCCATAACGGGCCAAAAGAGTAATGGAGGTAGTCTAGATAGTCCATATAATATATACAAGAAGCTGCTGAGATATATATACAAAGGCAAAAGGACAGAGATGATGTGTGCACTAATGCACTTAATATTAATAACAATCAATAAGTCATATAGATGAACTGAAAGAGCTTATAATAAGCTAAAGGGGAGAGATACAGATGTGCAGTATGATAGCTACTACGTCTATAGGGTGAAAGACTGCCAAAGAAGGCAGGTTTAAAAAAACAAAAAGTGAGCAAAAAACTTCCATGTGTATATGACCATTATATAAATGTGAAATTAGCTCCTTTATATAACTAAAAAGGTAGGAGACCAAGAAACAAAGTCTGTATGAGGCGACAGGTGGTCAAAAAGTGTTGAATGTTGAGGGATGTGAAAACAGAGCTAGAAAACTAGTAATAAAGGAGAAAACATGGACTCTCAAATACGTGCTAGCTAATATGACAAGCGCCTGTGTTGAAGCACAACTATTTTACGCACAACAACAAATGGTACCACCAGCAAAAAGGGACAGCCATGGGTACACCATGTGCTCCTAGTTATGCTAATCTGTTCCTGGGTTGGTAAGAGGAGAAATTTGTTTTTCAAGAATCTATATCCTCACTTTCTGAGCACGCATTAATATGGCGGCGCTATATTGATGATGTGTTAGTGGTTTGGACAGGCACTAAGTCTGAATTTGAACAATTCATGTCTGACCTCAACACCAATGATTTGGGCCTTAAATTCACCTATGAGTTAAACCTATCCTCCATTACATTCTTAGATCTGTTAATAACAAAAGATGAGGAAGGTAAGATATCAACTACTACTTATAGGAAGGATACTGCCACAAACTCTCTGTTGACTTGGGATAGCCAGCATTTTGAACCCCTTAAAAGGGGGATACCAAGAGGCCAATACCTTCGAATAAGGAGGAACTGCAGTTCTGATGCAGAGTTTAAATTAGAGGCAGATAAATTAAGAACTAGATTTAGAGACAGAGGTTACTCAAATAAATGTCTCAAATCTGCTTTTAACCATGCTTCTAACTGCAAGAGATCTGAACTTTTGAATGGCCTTAACAGCAATACAGATAAGGAAAGTAAATTATCTCGCTGTATTATGACTTTTGGCTATGACTCTGAGGTTGTCAGAGACATTCTATCCAGACATTGGCACCTTCTGAGGAGTGACGAAGATCTAAAAGATGTTCTGACGCCTAAGGCCTCCATCACATACCATAGGGGCAAAAACCTGAAAGATAGATTGGTCCATAGTTCTTTTAAAGAACAGAAACTAGAGACCTGGTTAAAACCCCTAACAGGATGTTTCAAATGCAGCAAATGTAAATTTTGCAGGTATGTTACACCTTTAAAAATATATGAGCATCCTAGTACTAGGGAAAAATTTAAAATAAAAGAATTCATGAACTGTTGTTCTACGGCGGTTATCTATGTGGCCACCTGTATTTGCAGGAAGATCTATGTAGGAAAAACAATGCGCCAGCTGCGCCGCAGGATTGGCGAGCATATTTACAGTATCAAAAATGCATTGGATACACCAATTGCCCCCCATGTTAAATATTGTCACAACAATAGAAGTGAAGTTTTATTTTTTTGTGTGCAATAGACCAGGTCCATATAGGCCCAAGACAGGGAGACCTGGAGAGAAAATTATTACAATGTGAGGCACGCTGGATATACCAATTGAAGGCCCAAGTTCCCTATGGACTTAATGATGGGTTCACTTTCACACCCTTCATCTAGTACCTGGTTCTCTTCTCTTTTTATGACTTTTGTTATTTTGTCCATCTATGCTAGGCCTTTTTCTGCCACGTAGACACACTGCACACTTTAGCCCCCAATAAGTCTAGTCTCCTTCACATTTATGCATATTCATCCCAGTGAGTATTTTTGTTTTTTTTTCTTGTTCCTCACTTTCTTGTTCATCCCATTTGGATGGACCCTTAGTGCATCAGCACCCACCACTCTGATTATTTGATACACAAGTAACCTGTCACAGGCGCTTGTCATATTAGCTAGCACGTATTTTAGAGTCCATGTTTTCTCCTTTATTACTAGTTTTCTAGCTCTGTTTTCACATCCCTCAACATTCAACACTTTTTTACCACCTGTCGCCTCATACAGACTTTGTTTCTTGGTCTCCTACCTTTTTAGTTATATAAAGGAGCTAATTTCACATTTATATAATGGTCATATACACATGGAAGTTTTTTGCTCACTTTTTGTTTTTTTAAACCTGCCTTCTTTGGCAGTCTTTCACCCTATAGACGTAGTAGCTATCATACTGCACATCTGTATCTCTCCCCTTTAGCTTATTATAAGCTCTTTCAGTTCATCTATATGACTTATTGATTGTTATTAATATTAAGTGCATTAGTGCACACATCATCTCTGTCCTTTTGCCTTTGTATATATATCTCAGCAGCTTCTTGTATATATTATATGGACTATCTAGACTACCTCCATTACTCTTTTGGCCCGTTATGGGCAATATATTCACTATTTTCAGGTTGCCTAGGCGACAGCTCCCTATATAAAGCTCTTGGAGACAGCGTTATACAATTTTCCTTTGACAAAGACGTGGTACGTCGAAATACGTCAGGCTCCTAGCAACGACGCTGCGCACGTCATCACGTTAGACGTGCGCATGCGCGTTGCATACCTGGCGGTCGAGCTTTCCAGGAAGCGCGGATCTGCTACAATTACGGCCTAGCTTAAAGCCCCTTATATCCCACTAGTGGCATACTATATCTGCAAGCACCTGAGATTACCTATTGTAATCCTTACTGTTGGGAAACAGCCTTTACCTTATATACACAGCTTTAGGCACTTTTTATGCCATACCGCAGTCAGATACCAATAAGTGTATACAGACACAGCTTGGATTCTATGCTGTGTAACATATAGCTGTTGTGACAACTTTGTCTGTACTCCAGGTTGAGCTCCCCTCTAATTTTGACTCATATAGGTACAACCTTAGTACCTTTATTTCAAGTGCAATAGGTTTGTCAGTAAGACATAAAGTGACCTATACCTCATGTTCATGCAAAAATATTGCTTTGTTTAATGTACCCTCTAGATACTTGGAGGACATTTATTTAGACATAAGGGTGCTTTATATATATACCATTTACTAATCTATAGGGCTTTTATGCCCTGGTATTTCTTTGCAATTATTTTGGCTCGCCCGCTAGGTGGGAATAGTAATACCCACTCACTTTAGAGTTATACATTGCACAATACTAGTGCTTCAGGGTCACTTACTATCCCTTACATCTGCCCTCTTTTTATTCTCCCTATTAGTGTTTTAACATTCCCTGTTTTTAAACAAACGCCGCTGTCATTTACTCAATAAAATTACTTTTGTTTATATTTATCTCACCTTTTTGTATTTTGTATATTGGGGTGGAAAACACCCAGGGAAATCCTAATCCTCACTTTTCTGTATTTGTTAGTAAGCATCTATCCAAAAGCAAGGTCTTCACTAACTAAAAACTTCAGTAAAAAAAAATATGCTCTGTGCTTATATAGAGCCCTATTCAATTGGCCAAATTGCAATTGAATGAGAGCCTAGGTCAGTGTTGATCTTCTTTTCACTATAAAGCAAAATTAGTAATTTTCCTGTATACCCCAGTAAACGGCATCTAATTTATTTTTACAGAAATGTGACTTTATTTACCAAAAATTGTTAAATGCTCACAGCCTTATTAAATTGCAATTCGGCCAATTGAATAGGGCTCTATTTAAGCACATAGGGCCTCATTCTATTATCGGCCGTAAAACGGCCGCAAAGCTGCGATTCCTTGCGGCCGTCTTACAGCCCTGTGTAGAGCTACCTTTACCTTGCAATTCAATTATACGGCGCCGCAAGGATATCCCCTTCCGGCCGGCCGCATATCATGCAAACGGCCGGAAGCTTTTTCCCAGCGCCCGTAAATCTTGTTTTCCGGCCGCAAAGTCCGAAAACTGTAAATGCAAATATAAAATCGAGAATGCACTGTAAAGCTCTGTAAATGCTAGGCATCATAATGGGGGACACGAGGATTAATAGCAACACCCTCTCAAGCTTGCACATCAGCCCAAATCCGATATATTATTTACGGATTACTTTACGTCCCGTAGTTCCGCGGGCTCGTCCTTGTTAAAACCCGTACGGGTTCGGAGATGGAGGGCCGCAAACAAAGCATTGTAGAAGCCAATATATATTCAATCCAGCACTGCAAAGCACTGTAAATAATGGGGAACATAATGGGGGGGCATGAGGATTAATAGCAAAACATTCTCAAGCTTGCACATCGCCAAATTGTACTTTGATTTTAAAATCCGTACAAGTCCCACGAATTTCAATGATCAAGCCCGTAGCTCCGTATTCAAGCCTGTGTGGGCTGTCCTCCAAGCCCGTAGCTCATTATTCAAACCCGTGCGGGCTTGCATGATAGATGAAATTAAATATCTTTATTTGTGGATTTGAGAGTAGGGGAATGTTGAGCTATTAATTCTAAAACCAAACATCACTTTCACTTCTAATAAAAGTACAGAATGGCTTTTCCATGCTACGACTTGTAAGTTAGCCCTTTACAACCCGTAGATCTATTTTACCCATTTACGGACTTGACGGAGGCTAATCCCGCAGCCTTTGCGGGTCTGAGGTGCTCCAAGCCCTCGGGACTTTGTCCACGGATATTTGACAAGAATTTAAAAATACAAAAATTACGGATTTGAGTGTAGGGGAATGTTGTGCTATGAATGCTAACACCTACAATCACTTTATAGTCTCATCAGAGTGCAGGATGGCTTTATTATGTGCTTATTTGGTGCTAGTGGGACCTTTTTGGTGCAAGTAAGCTGCGGCTCGGTTTTAGCCTTGCAGAGAGGGTTCCCGGAGCAATTGAATAGCAACCGGGGCTTTCTTGCGTCCGAAACTCTTGCGGACGTTTAAGATCAAAGGCTTTCCTCCGCAAGGGATAGCAAGGCGCCGGCCGCAAGCCTGCCGGAATCCCCGGCCGGAAGGGAATAGAATAGGCAAAAAGCTTGCGGCCGGTCCTTGCGGCCCCGCATCTCCTACGGCCGTTAATAGAGTGAGGCCCATAGCATTTTTTTTTCCAGAAGTTTTTAGTTAGTGATCTTCTATCCAAAAGCAGGGCCTTCACTAACTAAAAACTTCTTTAAAAAAAATATACTGTGTGCTTATGTAGAGCCCTATTCAATTGGCCGAATCGCAATTTAATAAGGCTGTCTATTTCTAAAATATTATTATTTCAGCTACTTTCACTCCACGGAAGAGAATCAAGGCTGATATACGGGCTATTTATTTACAATATCTCTCAAGTGAGAAGTATTTATGTTCTCTTTTGTATCAAATTCAACCTGCTTAGATGTAAGAAAATGTTCATATGTTTTTAGTTTAATTAGTTGTTGAAATGCTATAATGATGTTCCTAGAACGTTAAAATCAATAAATA
The DNA here is from genome assembly GCA_027410445.1 of Discoglossus pictus. Lineage (NCBI taxonomy): Eukaryota > Metazoa > Chordata > Amphibia > Anura > Alytidae > Discoglossus > Discoglossus pictus. Next base: position 83,322,452 of record CM050175.1, on the reverse strand, counting down.
GTTACTCATGTGGTTTCAGTATTTTAACTGAGTATATAAATTCAACTCATATTTAGAATTCCTTTTTTTCTTGTACTTCATTTGAAAGGAAGTAGAGGATATAGGCAGTATCAGATCTACCTTTTTTGGAGCCCATAGGCAGTGAAGTGGAGGAGCCCCTGAGAGTGAGTACACAAGGTATGCACGGACCCATTTTTGCCATTTCTGTATATGTAAGTTCCTTATCCCTGTTGTAACTATCTTGTTCTAAGTGGTTACCCCGTAGTAGCCAGTCTATGAACTGCAGCATTTAATTTTTTTTAAGTCAGCAACCATTTTTTTTAAAAGTGGCGCCCCTCACTGTGAAGTGCCCCTGGGAAAATCTTATTTCTTCAACTGGAAACAAGTCTCCAATTAGTTGTTTTTATTGAGGACTTGGGAACAGAAATTACGTTTGTCTCCTGAGGCCACTAAATAGAAATATTTGTCATTTTTCAGTTTTATATTCTTAATTATTTCGAATCAACTGTGCTGCTATTATTGCTAATAAATGCAATAAATTATCTGCATAAATGCAAAGTTTGTACATGAGTCCAGCAGTTGTAAGGTATATTTTCCTTAAATAACTAGTATGGTTTGCACATAGTTTATAACTTGTAGGAAAGACAAGCCTTAGCCTTCAGTAGAGCATCTCACAGCTCCCATAAAGCTTAATGGATCTAGAGGGTAGTACATTTTGTATACAATATTATATTTTTATTATAAGCCTTATTAAATTGCAATTCGGCCAGTTGAATGTGACTCTTTATAAGCACATAGCATTTTTTTTTTTTACAGAAGTATTTAGTTAGCAAAGATCTTGCTTTTGGATAGAAATTCACTAACTAAAAACTATTGTAAAAAAATATTCTCTGTGCTTATATAGAGCCCTATTCAATAGGATAAATTGGAATTTAATAAGGCTGCCCATTCACAAGTGAACATCTTATAATAAAATGAAAGTCTGTCTTAGCCTTGTTTCTTACACTGATGTTATAAGGCTGTGATCATTTCTCATTCAGCGCCCCAGGTTAAATCTTTGGTTCTTACCTCCCTCTTCATCTGGTTATAAATAATCCATAGGTCCTCACTATGTAGTCCTGAGGGGATGTCTTAGCAATATCATCCTTTTTTCTTACTCCTCATTACAGTCTATCTTTGTTGCACGCTCCTCTTGTTCTTCTGTTCGTATTTCTTTCATTCATATATCCCCTCTCTCTTCCTCTCTTGTACCCTTCTCTGTCACTTCTATATCCCATACATTCTTCTTTGTATTCCAAACATTTTCCACTGTTGTATCCCACATCTTTGAGCACACTTACAAGGCTGATACTAATATGCTTCAGACATGACTTGGCTTCATATAAGCGCTCATCCATTTAAACCACAATATACAATACAATCTAAATGAATTACATGACAATATTTAGAGTTTGGTCCATTAACCAGCTAATCTCAATGTAGCCCCATGGTTGTTGTCTTCTAGATTGTTTAGAGCCAGAGGGATTAAAATGCAATTTGTGTAAAATGTCTATTTGTTTTTCAAGTAGACTGTGGACTTTATTCTTTTGCCCAGATCTTAACACTACACAGATTTAGGGCCTCATTCAATTGTGATTTGGCCAATTGAGTAGGGCTCTATATAAGCACAGAGCATTTTTTTTTTACAGAAGTTGTTAGTTAGTGAACTTCTATTCAAAAGCAAGGTCTTCACCAACTAAAAACTTCTGTAAAAAAATATGCTCTGTGCTTATATAGAGCCCTATTCAATTGGCCAAATTGCAATTGAATGAGGCCCTTAAAGTTGTCAGTTAACAGCCTTATTGAATTGCAATTCATCCAACTGAATAGGGCTCTATTTAAGCACATAGCATTTTTTTTTACAGAAGTTTTAAGTTAATGAACTTCTATCCAAAAGAAAGGTCTTCACTAACTAAAAAAATCTGTAAAAAGATATGCTATGTGCTTATATAGAGCCCTATTCAATTGGCCGAATTACAATTTAATAAGGCTGAGAGTTGGCACATATTCTATCAGCTACTTGCATCCTGATTGTGAGTTACCCATCCACAATTACTACTGACAAGCCAAAGACACAAAATATGACTAGCCTCTCCATTGCTTTTTGGTCATCTCAAACATTATGAGCACAACATACTTAAAGTTACACCAAATCCTTATTCTATTAGAAGTTTACATCTAGCTTGCAAATTATGGGCCTTATTCAAATGCGATTTGGCCAATTGAATAGCGGTCTATATAAGCACATAGCCTATTTTTTTTTACGGAAGTTTTTAGTTAGTGAAGATCTTGCTTTTGGATAGAAGTTCACAAACTAAAAACTTCTGTAAAAAAATATGCTGTGTGCTTAAATAGAGCCCTATTCAATTCGCCAAGTCACATTTGAATGAGGCCCTAAGTCAGATCTGCAACTAGAAAAAGTATCACATTTTTTAAACAAATTGTATGAGTAGTAAATAGGACTCACAATAGGCTTTAACGCCGGTTCTGATAGCTGTAGCAGCATTTAAACATATACAACAGTACATTACAAGAATAAGAAAGCATGGAAATACATTATAACACATTGCAGAACAGTCTCAAACTTATAAACATGCAGTTAAAAAATATTATTTTTAACTGTTATATTAATCCCAGCACTCAGTGAAGATACTATATATGATGAAACCCACATGGACTAAACCAGATGCTCTAATGCATTGTCTAAAGCACTGTCTCTAATTAATGCTTAGTCTCTAATTGCAGGATACACCATGATGAGGTTCTCATTTTCTATTGGCTGTGTCTAATAAGTAAATTACAGGCTTGGTTTAATATGGCCAACTCATATAATCATGCCCCCTGAAATCTTACTTATGAAGGCATGATTTACATATGGAGCTTGAGAGAATTCAGTTGCAGGTTAGAGATAATTGAATATGAGCCCAAATTCAATTGCAAGGCCACAACTCGATCAGAGTAGGACGTATGTCTGCGGGCCTGCTGCGAGCCGGCAGTGGCCGTAACTTATGGTGCTATTTAATTGGCGGGGCCCGCAAGTCTCGGCCCGATAGCTCACATCGCAATCCATGCTTTCGAAAGTAGCATATGCGAGCTTGAACATGATCGCTGACGCAAGGCCGTAGCTCCTGGTTAGAAACAGCAAATGGAATGTGGGTCCGATCGTGACTCATGATTTAAGTCCTTATGACTTTGAAATCCAACCTCCATTTTTCATTGAAGTCCTACGGGCTTGAATCACAAGTTACGATCGGAACATTCCAGAATAATGCAATATTGATAAAGCTGGAAATATGATATTCAATTACATGGAAGTTTTATATGTATTAACACATTGATTACCAGGATCAGTATACTATGGAAATTAAACATAAAATAAAGTATTTTGTTGGGCCAATTTGTGAGCTTGAGAACATTGTGCTATTAATTCTAAGACCTGACATCCTTTCACTTTTAATAAACGTACAGTATTGATTTTTCATTTGCTTTTAAAGTGCTCTGAACATGTCATTAAGCCCTTTTGGGAGACGTCCTTGGTACCATTAACTTGTGGTTCGACTTTTACCATTTGCAGGCTTGATGGAGGGGTTAGCGAGGGGGAATCAAAGCAATTGAATAGCCATTTGCAATTTTAGTGTTCGCAAAACACTTGCGTCAGTGAAAGATCAAAGACTTGGAGGGACATTAACTTGAACCATCGCAGTGAATCCAAGGCCCACAAAAAGACTAACGAAAACCTCAATTGAATGAAGTTCTATGTCTAGAGGTTTGGAGAAAAATGCACCCACAGCAAAATGTATGTATTAAAGTAAGTTACATTGCTCTAATAGAATAGGGCTCTATGTTTATTCCCAATTTTTCCCCAAGAGTTAAAGGTTTTCATTTTCCACTCTGAATAGGCTGATCAGCTCTACCTCTCTAAAGAAAGCTTCTGAGGCTAAATGTATGTCTAAGGTTTGATTTCCCTCATACAGAGATGAATTGATTATTTCTGGCTCTGCCTCTCTTGCTAGAATGAAGTCAAACTGTTAGGTAACAATATCTGCATTGTCTTGGCAACAGCGAGAACACTAATTTGAGATTGCACTGTGTGTATCTATCATTCAACATGGCATCTAAGTGGACCTATTTATTTTTATACTATAAATTGTGTACTACATACATTTATACTTTTTACTCATTTGTTTACATCTCCATGTTTTCACTGTATTATAATTGTTATTATTATTATTTATTTGGAAAAAAAGCAATATCTTCCCTAGAGGGGGTACAGTACGATTTAGGCATCCATTATATTTTGGTGAGGGTTCCATATATGATAGAGAACTTTATATATCTGTGGCAGCAGGACTTACAATGATTGTTTTATGAAGCTAAATAGTGACCAAGATCTTGGTTTAAAATGAAGCAATCACAGATTGAAGGAAAGTAATAATAAATTGAATCCAAAGTACAAGGGTCATACATCCAATGGTAGGATGAACTGCAGATTGGTTTGCTGTTGGAAAGCAGAATACCTTCCCAAACCATTCTACATAGTAGTTGTAATCTGAAACAAATCTCATCCCGGATGCCCTATAAGCATCTAAAACGAATATCTCTGAGATGGAGCTGTTACTTACCTCTGTCATGCAAGAACATCTATCCATCAAGCGGTCCCCTCACTTCATATCTCTAACTCCCTTATACCAATTAGATTTTAAGCTCTAACAAGTGCAAGGCCCCTCATTTGCTCCTATACTGATATCTATGTGAAATGTGCTATGTTTTATATTAATATTCAGATATATATCTAAGATATATAAGTCTCTGCCCCCTCTGAGCACCTTTGGCGCTCATTGTGAGCCTCTCCTCCTGTCTACTTTCCGGGCCTCGCGATGAGCAGCCTAAGTCGTACGGGCCTCGCAATAAGCCTGTAACTTTTAACATTGCATGACCAACATTCGTAACGACTACAAATGTCCAGGTGTAGCCTTGAAGTTGTGGGAGGGGCCCCCTGCTACCCTTCATAGGCACTTCTAGTCACACCCCTTCCTGGCATACCTCAGTTCACATTTGAGTCTGTGTAAGGAGATCACTTCTCAGTCATCTCCTGAGCTTGGCTTCCAACATGCCCTTCAGTTGCAGATTTCAGGCTCTGTCCACTAACTAGTGCCCTTCTCTGGATCTCCCTAGCCCTCAAACAGGTTAACAGGCTAACGAGGGGTCAAGTAGCCCCAGCCAAACTTTTCAGCTACTGATCCAGAGTAGGATCCTCTTAATATTTCTGCTTCCATCAGCCTATTCCTAAGGGCATTTGCATTGCTGGAGAGCCATCCCTGCTACATTGCATACTTACCAGGTACTGTTTTTTTAGCTTTCACCTAGCCCTGCATTGTGATTTGGCCCATATCTACTAAGTAAGTACCACTTTAGCTCGCTAGATTGTACTTTTTGGGCCCTATCTACTAAATCATGCAGCTTTTAATGAGCCTTTCATGCATATTCTGGCCCATATCTACTAAACCATGCAGCTTTCCATGAGCCTTTCATGCATATTCTGGCTCCTATTTATTAAACCTCTGAGCGCTACAACATTAGGATGACCCAACCACATCTATTATATGTGATATCTATGGTTTATTGAACCCTAGTGTTATGGATTCTCTTAGGACTTGACAAATAAAATAATAATAAAAACGCTACTATTTTTTGTTAACTTTTTCTCCAATACCAAACTCCCTCAACTGGCTTTCAATTAAGTCAAGAATATCCTATAAATCTGCCCTCAAGGCTGGATACTTCTTAGCTCCTATTATCTCTCTCTATATCTAAGCTTTCTTCATTGTTAATAGGAATGTCTCCTCAATGTTCCATACATATCAGAAGCTGCTTCTTGGCAAAAAACCTTTCTCACTAGTAGCGTCATCACTCTGGAATGCAAAGTCACAAAATATCAATAAAAAAAATAAATGTCAACTCTTTCAACGCTGAACTTAATTACGTATATAAAGATGCTTAGAAACAGAACTTTTAACAAATGTATTGCAGATCTGTAGTACAATCCTTCTTACCACATACACTTGTGTTTTTACTCTAATGTGCCTGTATGCAATTCTTTTGCCTTCATAAGTATTTTTATTATTAACTTTTATTTGTATTGTGCCAACATATTCCACAGCACTGTACAGGGGATAAGAACAAAGAAAATACAATATTAACAAATTCAGAAAAACAAGGGTTGTCTTTTGAGCTTAGAATCTTTGTAGAAAGTGCTTTATTCCAAAGAACCCTACAAGGCGATCCCTGTTGAAGCTGATGCGAAACGAGCACGTCTGATCTACTTCCGGTTTCCGGTTATCTACTTCCGGTCCATGATCTATGCTGGCGGGCCTCCGAAATTGCAGTACCTATGATTTGTTGCTGCTCTAGATTGTGCACAAAGCCTAAAAGGTCACTTTGGAATGGGTAAGTGGGCAGGTGGAGGATTTAGTCTAAGCATAGTGAGAATAGACTTAGTCTGGTTAGGCAGACAGAGAGGTAAATAGTGGGCCTCTTGTCTTAAATCTGTATTTAGATTGCAGAGGTAAGATTGTAGTCTCCCCTATCTGCCTACATACTTCCCACTTCAAAACGAAGGTGGCATTATGTGATGATTTTTTATTGAAAGTATATGCATTTGTTTCCATATTGTATTCAAGTGTATGATTAAAAGAGATACATAATAAATAATACATGCTGATATTTTTCCAAACTGTATGATTAAGGAGATACATAACCAATGATAAATGCTGATATTTACCAGATTATTACCTAGATTACCAGTCGTTTTTCCTGAATCAGTTTATTATATTCGAATGTATTATCTCTCATTACTAATAGTTTGTTGATACTCATTTGCATATACTGACACACATTTTGTAGATGACTGTGATACCATGATTTTATATTTATTGTATTTATTATATTTTGTATATTAATACAATTATATTTTAATCTAAAGGTATTTGATTAGGATTTTTTGTACAGCTTATATTGGTATTATCTTATCAGGGTAAATATAATTGGAATTAAAGGTGTACTTTTTCTTTCCCTTATATTATATTAAAAGGCTAGAAACTTGCTACTTACAATTTAAAGTAGAATGTAAGCTCTTTTGGGCAGGGCCTATGTTACATAGTTGAATAGTAATTGAGATTAAAAAAAGATTTTACTCCAAGTTCAACCTTTTTAGATCGGCAATATGCTGATTAGTTGTTAATTAATCCATAGAAGGCAAACAGGAAAAAAAAAACACAAAACTATTTTTTCAAAATGGGGGTAAAATTATTTCCTGACCCCAGATACTGGCGATCAGACTCCTCCCTACATAGTGACATAGTAATTCAAGTTGAAAAAAGACTTTAGTCCATCAAGTTCAACCTTTTAGATCTCTCTGATCTGCAATATGTGGATTAATTGTTAATTGATCCAGAGGAAGGCAAACAGAAAAAAACATAGAGAAATTGCCAGTTATCTCAAAAGGGGAACAAAAAAACTTCTTGACCCCAGATACTGGCAATTGGACTACTCCCTGGATCAATACTCCCTCTCTAATTATCCAGGATAGCCCTGAATGCCCCTTTTACTCAAAAATATAACCAATCCCTCTTTAAAGTTATCTATTGAATCCACTGTCACCACTTCCTTTGGTAGAGACCACCCTTACTGTGAAGAACCATTTTCTTTCTTTAAGGCGGAATGTTTTTACTTCTAACCTCAAAGTATGTCCTCTTGACAGTTGAAGCCCTCTTGGCACAAAAGGTTCACTCGACAAAGCCTTCTATTGGCCCTGGATATTTTTATATAAGGTAATCATATCCCCTCTTAGACAAAAAATAATTTTAATTTGGTTAGTTTTTTCACAGTTTAGCCCCTCCATTCCCCTTATTAGTTGTGTTGCCCTTCTCTGTACTTTTCAAAGCTCTAAAATGTACTCTTTAAGAAGTGGTGCCTAAAATTGTACTCCATATTTCAAATGAGGGCGTACTAGGGATTTGTATAGTGGCAGAATTATATTTGCTTCCCTAGCTTCTATACCCTTCTTAATCCATGCTAATACTTTACTTGCCTTTGCAGATTATGCTCGGCATTGAGCACTGTTACCTAGGTGGTTGTCCGCAAGCACTCACAAATCCCTTTATCTGATTCCCCTAGATTTGCACCTATTAACATTATAAATTGCATGGTAATTTTTCCTTCCCAGATGCATATCTTTACATTTATTCCTATTAAATCTCATCTGCCATTTAGATGCCCATTTCTCTAATTTATGCAAATCCCTCTAGATGGGTACATCATTATCTGAATTAATTACCTTGCACAACTTAGTATTATCAGCAAAAATTTAGAGAATATGTTCCAATCCTACTTCTAAGTCATTAATAAATATGTTGAAAATGAGAGGACCTAATACTGAACCATGAGGAACCCCATTTACCACATTAGTCCATTCTGAGCATGTTCCATTTACAACAACCCTTTACTTCCTGTCTTTTAGCCAGCTCTCAATTAATGAGCAGATATTTACTGCAATTCCTGTATCACTTAGTTTGCTCAATAGTCTCCCATGTGGCACTGTATCAAACGCCTTTGCGAAATCCAAAAATACTACATCCACTGAGTTGCCTTGATCCAAGTTCTTACTAACCTCCTCATAGAAATTAATTAGATTTGTTTGACATGACTTATCCCTCACAAATCCGTGTTGACTCCTACTTATAATCCTGTTCAAATAGACATATTCTTGTATACTATCCCTTATTAACCCTTCTTAAAGCTTTCCCACTACAGAAGTGAGGTTTATAATTTCCAGGATTTGTTCTTGCTCCCTTCATAAATATAGGTTTCACCTCTGCTTTTCTCCAGCCAGTCATCTGGTAGAGACCCTGTGTTGAGTGTATCCTGAAAAATTAGATATAATGGTTTGGCTATTACAGAACCCAGTTCCCTCAGTACCCTTAGATGTATTCCATCAGGACCAGTTACCCGTATCTATATATCATCATCAATTCTCACTGCATTCTTTCACTTTTGTGTTTCTTTCCTTTATTCCTCGATTCAACTCCCTCTGCCGTTCCCAGTTTTATGTTGCCATGCCATTGCTTTCTCTCATTACCTGCCCTAGCAGTTTCAATATTTGACAAAGTAAAAGTCAAAATTAATCTCATTATTAGGTTGGCTGGTGATGTCTTGCTCCTGTATGCATCGATTTAGTCATTATTTAAGGCCAGAGTATATTTTATTTTGTACATTGTATTATTAGCAAATATATTTATGTTATTGAATGTGAATCTAGAAACAAAGCACTGGATTCCTCAAACACTGAACAGAGTATACATTGTTCTATACTTATTTATTTTAGATGCTTCTCAACAATGTAATTGTTGTGTTATTTTCTGTGGCTTTCTGGTTGGATACAATGGAGTACCATGGTAAAAACAAGTCTTCATTAAGGAACTGATACTTTTGGTAGACACTTAGATCATTTTGGATATTTTATTTATGGAGAATTGACCCAGTTTGGAAACATTTCCTATTGATGTCTATTTGTAAAATGTAGGTGTTTGGGTTTTTTAATTAAAAGATACCTATCATCACCCCTGGTGATCCAGTTGTTAGGATTCAGTGCTTTCACCGTTGCGACCTGGGTTTGAATCCAGTCAAGGAACCAAAAGGTCACACCACCCTGAAGCCATGAGCAATTGGGCATGATCAGTACTTCGATGAAAGGCCACCTAGGAATACCAGGAGCTGTATGCTGTGGCCCACTGGAGAAGGAACTGGCAACCCACTCCAGTATCTCTGCAATGAATACCAAGTGGATCAGCATGTAGTGTTGAGGTCCATGAGGTCACAGAGAGTTTCACAAAACTAAGCAACGCAAACACATACACACACATCAACCCTTACTAGCTCTTTAACAGAACTTGGCACTTCCCACACTGAGGGCCTCATTCTAATGTAGGCCATAGGAGCTGCATGGCTGCAAGCTACTTCCCTATTCTAATCCCCTGCTGTCGACAACTCTGGCCGGCTTGTAGCCGGCGCCCTGCTTTCCCTTGCGGCCACCCCGCCGCAGCTCACTGCAGGGAAAGCCTTTGATGTCACGCGGCCGCAAGAGATTTGGCCACATGAAACCACTCATCCCTATTTAAATGCTCCGACAACCCCTCTGCCAACCCCGCAAAACACCCGAAAATGGCCGCAGCTTACTTGCACCCTGGACGGGTCTCAAAGGCTATGAAGCCCTTGCGACGGCTCCAATTAAGCCCCACAGCTGGCTGCAGGGGTCACAATCGTGAACCGATCGGGACCCCTGCAGTGTCCCTACAGTGTCCCTACATCACCCCTATAATGCAGGGGTTCAATTGAAACTCCTACAGGGTGCACACAATAACAATATAATGCAGGGGTCTGAATGGGACCCCTGCAGTGTCCTAACATTAACCCTATAATACAGGGGTCCGAACAGGACCCCTGCAGGGTGAACACATTAATCCCATAATCCAGGGGTCCCCATTGGGACCCCTGCAATGTGCACACATAAACCCGATTGGGACCCCTGCAGGCTCCACACAATCTACCCCTTGCTGCAGGGATACCGATACATTTAAAATTCAAGGCAGGGGAATTGCGGGGGTCTTCCCTTCACGGGTCCATAAAGGGCCCACTGCACACTAATGGTTACCCCTAAGCTGCGGGGGTACTTTAAGTACCCCCCTGGGAACTAAAATCAAGCCCATCACTCATGGGGGTCAATATAGACCCCCATGAGACTAAAATTAACTCCCTCGGTCCAATAGTGGTCTATATAGACCTGTATAGGACACTATTAACCCCTAGGTTAACCCCATAAGTGCCTTCTAGACCTATTTAACCCTAACAGGACCTATTTAACCCTATATGGAACAAATAACCCTAACTGGGCCTATTTAACATTAACTTGGTCTATCTAACCCTAACACTGCCTATGTAACCCCTCCTAGACCTATTTAACACTAACTAGACCTTTTTAACCCCTTCTAGACCTATTCAACCCTAACTGGCCTATTTAACCCCTTCTAGGCCTATTTAACCCCATCTCTAATGGGGGTCTATACAGACCCCCATGAGCTTCCATCTAACACCATCACTTATGAGGGTCTATATAGACCCCATAATCCACTATTTAACCCCATCAGTCCCATAGGGGTCTATGAAGACCCTCATGGGACAAATAGAACCCTACTATTAACCCCATAAGTGCCATGAGGGTCCTTCAGGACCCTCATGACACTAAGTACAAATAGTACACTACACCATTTCCCCCCAATAAACCAATTAATCTAAACTAAACCCCTCTACCCTAACTTATTAACCTACCTACCTACCTAACACTACCTACCTAACCCCTTATTAAACCCACCACCCCACTAATTACACAAAATTAAAAAAAAACTATGTTACAAAAAATAAAAAAAGGAACATTACACAACCCCCCACTACAAAAAAAAAAAAAAATTACACACCTGCAAATAAAATGTATAAACATATATACATAACATCAAAATACAGCAATAAATACATTACAAATATACCCCTAACTATAATACATGACTATAATATCTATAAAACATTACCCCTAGCTATATATTCCACCTATCTATACAATATTACCCCATCTATACATTAGCCCCTATCTATAAAACATTACCCCATCTATACAACTTTACCCCCTATCTATACATTACCCCTTACCTATACAACATTACCCCCTAACTATACATTACCCACTATTTATACAACATCACCCCTATCTACATTACATTAAAACCCTTATATCTAACCTAAAATATAATAAACAAGACCACTTACCTTGCCTAGATGTCCCTTCAGTGATGATGGGTTTCCTGCTGCAGGTCTCACCCCTAGTAAAAAAAATAAATATCAAATTATTTTATGTAGTGTTTATTTTTGACTAATTTAATGTCTCTTTTTTTCATAGGGAGTGAGACCTGTTTGAACCTTAAATGCCTTCCTCTACATTCTAGGTCCCAAAGTGCATAACCCTAATAGAATCATAAATTATAAAATATTGGGAAAAATAAATTTATTAAATTCAGGCAGTGCAATTTTAAAGCTATTAAATTCAAGAAGCTACAAAAAATGACAAGATCCCTTTCTGCGAGTGGTATCAAGTAGGGAAAAGTAAATGCGTTATGATCCCAGAGGGGATTCCTCCTGTCTGGAAGGTGCAGTATATAGTTTATCTGTAAAATGATTCATAGGAGTGCACTAAATATTAGCATTGTCATATTGGGACTTCACTGCTCAAAACTCTTTTTAAAATAACTATGTAGAAATTCTGTGGTTGTCTATGCAAGGAGAAATGCCACAATGTCTACAAACAAAAATAGTAAATAACATGTTTTCATTTGGTATATTTTTCAATGTCTATATTAATCTGAAAAGAAATTGAGTTATGAGGCATTATACAATACATTTTATAGTAGGGAAATTGAAAAATAAAGCTTTTATACTTTTTATAACATTATACATCACACAAAAAGGATTTCTCTGGCATAAGGTATAATTATTTGGAGATGAATGCTCTCCGTTCAGCCAGATAGTTTAGTAGTATAATTAATTTTCTGTATTATGTCAAACTGAACACTTTCTATTATCGTATGAGGTCATTGGCAAACAGTGGCTGTGAGAGGAGACAGCGGATGGAAGAGATACTAATACACACTATATTGTGGTGGCATATTAAAATATATTTATTTACACAACAGATAAACTGTACCATCAGACACAAGTAAGTATAATAGAGATCCATCTTTACAAATGGCACTGGCAGTTTCAGAATGGATTCTTCAGGTTTACCCAGAATTAATATCTAGAAGTAAGCTAGAGATTAATACGTCTGAAATCCATCTTGTTTCATTAAAGAAAATCGCCATCCTTCCGCCAGTTATACAAGTTCAAATTACAGTAAATGCTATTAGGATAAAGAATAATTGATTTTGTTTCAGCTAACTGGCTTACGCTACAATATAATCCAATTTGATGCTTTTGTGCTATTACTGTAATTTTGCACGTTTAAAAAAGAAAATCAGTTGCAATGTATCAAATTACCAGATTAATTGGAGAAGTGTGACATTTCATAAAATGCAGATAACTCTACACACAAAAAATATATTTATTATCTCTCTTATTTTACCACTTATCAAAGACTTTGATAATAAATGTTTCAATTCTGATGGCTATTTTTTTATAAAGTTAAAAGGAGGTCATCAGCCCCAAAAGGATGTATATATATTATGCTACAGAGGAAAATATATGATATGAGAATATATTCTCTCTCTCTGCGCTCTCTCTGTGTGTGTGTGCGCTGTCAGCTCTATACCCCTCCCTCTCTGTCTCTCTCTCCGTGAGCTCTCTCTCTGTGGCTCTATCTCTGTGTGCTTTCTATCTCTCTGCGCTCTCTCTGTGCATGCTCTCTCTGTGCACTCTCTCTCTCTGTGCGCTTTGTCTGTGTGCTCCCTATCTCTGCGCTCTCTGTACTTTGTCTCTCTGCTCTCTCTCTCTCTGTGCACTCCCTCTCTCTGTGCGCTTTGTCTGTGTGCTCTCTATCTCTGCGCTCTCTGTACTTTGTCTCTGTGCTCTCTCTCTCTGTGCACTCTCTCTGTGCGCTTTGTCTGTGCGCTCTCTATCTTTGCGCTCTCTGTACTTTGTCTCTGTGCTCTCTCTCTCTGTGCACTCTGTCTCTCTCTCTGGGCACTCTGTGCATTCTCTGTGTGTGTGTGTGTGTGTGCGCTGTCAGCTCTGTACCCCTCCCTCTCTGTCTCTCTCTCTGTGCGCTCTCTGACTGTTGCTCTCTCTCAGTGTGCTCTCTATCTGTGAACTCTCTCGCTGTGCGCTTTGTCTGTGTGCTCTATCTCTGCACTCTCTATCTCTTTGTACTCTGTCTCTGCTCTCTCTCTGTGCACTCTGTCTGTGCACTCTGTCTCTCTCTCTATGCACTCTGTACATTCTCTCTCTCTGTGTGTGCTCTGTTTGTGCACTCTCTCTCACTATCTGTGTGAACTGTTTGTGTGCGCTCTTTCTGTGTGTACTGACAGCTCTGTGCCTCTCCCTCTCTCTCTGTACCCTTCCAACTCTATCCCTCTCTCTGTCTGTGCTCTCTCTGTGCTCTGTCTGTGCATTCACTATATCTGTGCTCTCTCTCTCTCTCTGCACTCTCTCTGTGCACTCTGGGCATTCTTTCTCTATCTGTGTGCTTTGTTTGTGCACTCTCTCTCACTCTCTGTGTTCGCTGTTTGCGTGTGCTCCCTCTGTCTGTGTGCGCTGTCGGCTCTGTCTCTCTCTCTCTGTGCTCTGTCTGTGTACTCTCTATGTGCTATGTCTGTGCACTCTCTTTCTGCATTCTCTGTCTGTGCACTCTCTCTCTCTGTGCGCTCTCTCTATCTGTGCACTCTGTCTCTGTGCTCTCTGTCTGTGCACTTACTCTTTGCACTGTCTGTGCTCTCTGTCTGCATGTGATCTCACTCTGTACCCCTCTCTTTCTATGCCTCTAGCTCTCTACCACTCTCTCACTCACTTTGCTGTCTCTCTCTTTGTACTGTCTCTCTCTCACTCTGTACCTCTCTACCTACCTCTCTCTCACTCACTTTGCTGTCTGTCTCTCTCTCTCTTGCTCTCTGCATTGCTTCTCCCCCCCTCTCTCTCTCTGTACCTCTCTAACTTACTTTGCTGTATGTCTCTCTGTGCTGTCTCTCTCTCTGTACCTCACTCCTTCTCTCTCTCTCTCTCACTCACTCATTTTGCTATCTGTCTCACTGTGTTGCGTCTCTCTCTCTCTTTCGCTGTACCTCACTCACTTTGCTGTCTTTCTCTCTGTGCTGTGTGTATCTCTCTCTCTGTACCACTCTCACTCAGTCACTTTGCTGTCTGTCTCTCTGTGCTGTGTCTCTCTTTGCTGAGGCTCACTCTCTGTGCCTCACTCTCCCCCTCTCTCTCTCTCTCTCTCTCACTCACTCACTTTGCTGTCTGTCTCTCTGTGCTGTGGCTCACTCTCCCCCCCCTCTCTCTCTGTACCTCTCTCCATCCCTCTGTCTCACTCACTTTGTTGTCTGTCTCTCTGTGTTGTGTGTATCACTCTACCTCTCTCTCCCACTCACTTTGCCGTCTGTCTCTCTGTGCTGTGGCCTACTCTCTGTACCTCACTCCCTCTCTCTCTCACTCACTCACTTTGCTGTCTGTTTCTCTGTGCTGCCTCTCTCTCTCTCTATATATATATATCACTCTCCCTCCCACTGTCTCACTCACTCACTTTGCTGTCTGTCTCTCTGTGTTGTGTGTATCTCTCTCTCTCTCTCTCTGTACCTCTCTCACTCACCCACTTTGCTGTCTGTCTCTTTGTGTTGCATCTCTTTCTCTGTACCTCTCTCACTCACACACTTTACTGTCTGTCTCTCTGTGTTGCATCTCTCTCTCTCTCTCTCTCACTCTGTACCTCTCTCACTCACCCACTTTGCTGTCTTTCTCTCTGTTGCATCTCTCTCCCTCTGTACCTCTCTCACTCACTCAATTTGCTGTCTGTCTCTCTGTGTTATCTCTCTCTCTCTCTATGTACCTCTCTCACTCACTCACTTTGCTGTCTTTCTGTCTGTGCTGCCTCTCTAACGCTCTTTCTCTGTACCTCTCTCACTCACCCATTTTGCTGTCTGTCTCTCTGTGTTGCATCTCTCTCCCTCTGTACCTCTCTCACTCATTCACTTTGCTGTCTGTCTCTCTGTGTTGCCTCTCTCTCTCTTTCTCTGTACCTCTCTCACTCACTCACTTTGCTGTCTTTCTCTCTGTGTTGCATCTATCTTTCTCTCTGTACCTCTCTCACTCACTCACTTTGCTGTCTTTCTCTCTGTGTTGCATCTATCTTTCTCTCTGTACCTCTCTCACTCACTCACTTTGCTGTCTTTCTGTCTGCGTTGACTCTCTAATGCTCTTTCTCTGTACCTCTCTCACTCACCGATTTTGCTGTCTGTCTCTCTGTGTTGCATCTATCTTTCTCTCTGTACCTCTCTCCCACATTCACTTTGCTGTCTTTCTGTCTGTGTTGCTTCTCTCTCTTTCTCTGTACCTCTCTCACTCATTCACTTTGCTGTATTTCTCTCTGTGTTGCCTCTCTCTCTCTTTCTCTGTACCTCTCTCACTCACTTTGCTGTCTTTCTCTCTGTGTTGCCTCTCTCTCTCTTTCTCTGTACCTCTCTCACTCATTCACTTTGCTGTCTTTCTCTCTGTGTTGCCTCTATCTCTCTTTCTCTGTACCTCTCTCACTCACTCACTTTGCTGTCTGTCTCTCTGTGCTGTGTCTCTCTGTGCTGTGTCTCTCAGCCAATGGCAGAGATAGAGAATAGAGGACCACAGTGCAATAATTTGGGGACCCCTTGAAACTTCTCTATAAAAGATATGTTCAATAAACACTAGACAAATATATGTAGTAGTCAGAAATACCCACGGGTAATAAGATCACATTTCCTTAAAAACTTGCCAATTGTACCAATTCAATTAAGAGTCTCCCCTTGCTCCAGACAGCAACTCCTATTCTGTTATGGCCCTGGTACTTTGCATCTTCTCCACCAACAGTAGCTCCGCCATTGCTACCAGAAATGAGCATAGTTAAACACTCTGTTTATCTGTCCTACAATATATCTGTCCAACATTAATTGGAATTCCATTAGGATGTGACCATTCAACACCCTTTACCTGTGTATATACTACCAGAGCTCTGGTATCAGTACTATATTACTATGTATACAGTTCCAAGGAGGATGCTATTAGGAGCCAATGCAATAATTAGCAGTCCTTAGGAAAAAAAATGCAAGTTTAGAACGCTTTTATTAAATGTATTTTAAAATAAAATAGTTATAAAAATATCATGTTAATTCATATGTCTTGATCAAAGCTCATACAGAACACGTGGTGCGGGGACATTCAGTTGTATTATTTCCCATCTTTATAGGCCGCTATTCAATTGAGCAATTGTTAGTTACTGGAGCCCGTAATGTAGCCTGTAAACAAATTTCCTATTCAACTGGCGTTTTTAGCTACTGGCAAATGATCTGCGGGTTACAGGCTGAAAATAACTGCGGTTGTGAAAATCGAAACTCTGACCCAAATAAGCCTTTGATCTTTTAAACCCGTAAGATTTACAATCGCAAATCGCTATTCAAATGCTACAATTCCTCAAGCCTGCAAAGGTTTTCACAAATTAGGATAGGACTTGCAAGGGGATCAATCAATCAATACAGACGGGGAAAGCAATGGAAGCCATTAGAATTAATTGCACAACAGTCTCAAGCTCGCAAATCTGCATTCAAGAATTATTATTAGTTTCATTTACGTGTTATTCCAATCTTGGTAATCAAGGAGTTAATTCATATCAGGCCACCCACATGGACTAGAACAGTATTATCATTCATTTTTATTATTTTGTACATTGCTAGATTGCGAGTCTGATTGTATATCGGAATTCTAAAGTGCTAATTGATTGACATTTACCCTTCATATTTTACTGACATCCTGATGACATTATCTTTTACTATTAGCTGTTTCTAAATCGGTATTTATGGCCTTGCTTAATGGTTTACGGCTTAGGCTTTCGGCCAGGTAGTTGGGGGCTCTGTAACTGTTGCAATTTTCAAGCCTGCAGACTTACGGCCGGTATGAGAGCAACTGTGGGCTGCAATTGGATAGTGCCTAAGTCTTAGGGACAAGCCCATGCTATTATTTTGAGGAAAAGTCAATTGTATTGCATGAACTTTGCATTAAACTTATATTTCAAATTGGTGAACAAGTTATAAACACAAGATAAAAAACTATTTTTACTTTGTATCATCAGATATACCAAATGTCTGAGACTCTTCATACCTCTATAATGATTTTCTGATAATGGTTTTGATAAATGCGCTTAATTAATTAGAAGAGAATATAAAAATGTTACATTTCCACATCTTAGAGTTCATTATAATTCACAGACTCTTTATTGGGCTAGGATATGAGCTGACCAAAGTATGAACTTATTGCTTTATTTAATTTAATTAAAATTAATGTTTCCATGAGGTTGATTTAACTAACTAACCTCTAAAAGAATGCTTAATTAGTTCAAAGAGCAATTAAAAGACAAAACAAATATGGATAGGGACACCACCACCATATAATACTCGATGCTGGATACATCAGCATCAAACTATGTCTAAACTAGAATATTAACAGTAAAACACTTATCCTCAGTTACCGAGGAAATGTGCACCATACATTTTGAGGCTGAGAGCCAGAGGCAAGCAGTGATGGTGTTTAATAGCCTGATTATGACAGATGGGTTATAATTGGCTGGGGTTACAAGATAACCTATATTGTCACCAACTGGTAAAACCAAATATACAGTTGGGTACCATACCTGGAGCTCGATTCAATTGAGTAATCATAAGTTACTGGGGCCCGTAAGTGAGGCCGTAAGTTAATTTGCTATTTAATTGTGGGCTCCAAAAGATTTACTGGTTACGGCCTTGATAATCTTGTGGTTGGTAAACCCGGAACTTACAGCCTCCCAAAGCCTTTGAACTTTCCCGTCTGCAAGATTCACAATCGATTGACATGTAACCTCCATGTTTTACTGCTGTAATGATGGCGGTCCCATTCTCTATTGGCTGTTCCGAAATGGGTGATTACGGCCTTGCTTAATTGATCATGTTCCCGGCCTGAACTGCTATGCACGAGTGCGTGGTTTACTGCTTCAGTGTTCGGCCCTTAACTTACAGGCTTGTTCAATTGAATAGCACTGGAATCGGAGACGAACAGGAGCCCGCGAGATGCAGGTTTGCAATTGCATCGGGCTCCTGGTTTTGGAAATGCAACTGGCTAATGTTTCTAACATAGATAATTTTCTTTAGAAGTAATTTCCAGTACAATTGTTTCAAACATATGATGTCCAATGTAAGATTTTAATAATACAAATAATTTGTATATTCCACTTCATATTCATACATTGCTAGTTGTCTGAATGATAATATTCTTAGTTTGTGATACATTATTAGATACCTAGTGGAAATGCATATTGATTGCATGTTCTTGGACAATATAATTCAGTGCCTCATTTAAATGATGTAATATATCAGGAAATCAAATTTAAATTCTGTAATTTATTAATACAAGTGACCAGAAGACATAATTTTCTGTTGCTTGAAATAAGTTATTAATTTAAGATTTGCCAATAAGACTTGAAACAATGGTTGATCTTGATGATACTTTGACGGCACTTCATGCATATTATAAAGTAATATATATTGATTTACATAATACTACAAATGTATATAATACTTATAAATCCAGTTATTGTAAGTGTGTAATATTTAATAACATTGTCAAAACCTTTTTTAGTGAGATGAATATGAGTTTATATTTGTAAATGCTTTAAAAAATGTATATTCTGAATAGTAAATCGTTATATGCTGTATGCTGTGGTTGTTATTATTAATATTATTATTATTATAATTATTATTAATTCATTAATTAATTACAAAAAAAAAAAGCATAGTAAACACAAATAAATGTAAATTACAAACATTTTTACATGATGTATTGTAAGGAAGGGCCGGCATCTGATGAGGCACATCACGATCACTTGAATTCATCACACACTCACTGATCAAATATATTTGCAATGGTGTTCAGTTTTATAATTAAAGGACCACTGCAAACATCAATGCATTTAGCGAGATATGCAAATGCAAAAATAACAGAGATAGTGAACCTCATCAGCACTGATGGTATGGCAATGTCTATACTCACAAAGATATGTCATCTCATCGCAAATGCCCGTACGTGACTGGCTTGGGGGGGGGGGGGAGAGTTAAAACGGCTGATGAGTTACAGGCTTCAAAAAAATTATGTATTTAACAACCACCATTTTTTTCAAGCCCGTAACTCGGAAGCCATCGGAAGACCACCAAAAGATGCCAATTAATTAAAAAATTAACTTGCAACCTCAAACACAGCACAGTGGGAGAGGCAGGGAGCCTGTAAGTGAGGTTGCAAGCTAATTTGATATTTAATAAGCGTTTTTGGGAGGTCTGAAAAGCCATAAAACAGTACCTTTTTTCAAGCCTGTAAATTGGAAACACATTTCGGGCTTGGGGAAAATGGGACATTTCCCAAACCGCAAATGGTTTTGCACCCGTAAATGCAAACAGGAGCACAGAGGAGGGAGAGGGGAGAGAAAGGCACAGCGGAGAGGGAGGAGAGGGTAGAAAGAGACACAGCGGAGGGAGTGGGGAGGAAGAGACACAGGGGTGAGGGGGGGGAGACACACAGGGAAGGAAGATACTGGGGAAAAAAACCCAGGTGAGGGAGAGGGGGCAAAGAGAAATGTGAGGGAGAGAGTGGGGAGAGGCTCGCAGTGAGCGTCAAAGGCATTCATTGTGGACCTTGCAATGAGCGCCAAAGGTGCTCATGGTGGGGCTTGCGATGAGCACCGACGCCTGCATTGAGCTCCAAAGGCGCTCATTGTGAGGCCCGTAAAGTAGAGGTGGGAAGAGGATCACAATGAGCATTGAAGGCGCTCATTGCAGGTCACGAATGTTGCGGGTTGGCCGAGGCAACATTAGTAATGAGGCTCATTGAGGGGCCTGTAAAGTAGAGGGGGAAAGGCTTGCAATGAGCACCTAAGGCGCTCATTGCAAGGCCGGCAATGAGCACCAAAGGCACTTATCCTAAGGCTCGCAAGTTAGAGGGGGGTGAATTTTGCATTATATAGAAAACAGCATTGCCAGGCTCCAAATTTTATTGCCATCATTTTTGACAGGCAAGTCGCTAGTATTTATATTTATTATATACACAATATATACATTGTGAGAATGTCAGCAGGAGCCATGGATGTACCACAGAAGGCAAATACTGTATGTTAGCAGCAGACTGAACAGATCAGTGTGTCCAGTACTCAGGGAGTTAAAGCTATTAACTGCACCTGAATCAGCAGCCAGGCTATTTAAACTTCAGAAAGCACCAGCCCAGGGAGGAGAGCCTCAGTTGTGAGGGAGACTGAGTGGAGACAGGAAGGAAGGGACTGTTTATATTCAGTGTGCCTTTATTTTATAGAGCACCTGCTGTAAACTTTGTGGGTCCCTCTGAGCAGGGCACACAGAGAGATGGGTGGGCCGGTGCCCTGATCACTAGGTGGTGAGAACTCTCTGACCACTAGGTGGTGAAAACTCTGTGATCACTCAGTGGTGAGAACTCACTGACTGGGGAGATACTCATCGAAGCTACAGGAGAGTCTAATTACCTGCTATTCTCAAGGTCAGAAACAGTTTACCTTTTTCTTTACACCCCTCCCTCCCCCCAGGGAAGTGACTGTTTATATTAAGAGTGCCTTTATTTAATAGAGTACCTGATGTACTCTTCATGGGTCCCTAGGGGGAGGGCACACGGAGAGACCGGTGGGCCGGTGCCCTGACCACTAGGTGTGTCCACTAGATGGTAAGAACTCTCTGCCCACTATGTTGTGAGAACTCTGTGATCACTAGGTGGTGAAAATCTGTGACCACAGGACCTGCTATATTCTAGAGACTATTTGGTGCACACCAGTGAAAGGAATTGCTGTCTCCTACTTGGTCCCTTGCTTTATGTTTATCGGAGGCCAAATAGAGTCTCAGGCTTAGTCAGGGTGTTGCAGCAAGTTAGTAAGTCAGTTTATGTAGATTATCATTATCTCTTGCCAATATACTGATATTTTTGTTTAGTTTTTCTCTCCGACATAATAAAATACAGGTCTACTGCACCCTACAGCACGTATAGTTTTATATTCCTTCAAGATCACTTCAGTTGCAGGCAGCTACCTTTGTCACACTGGTGTCAGAAGTGGGATATTTAGTCCTGGTTTAGAGGACTACCCCGCCACTGGCATGGAGAATATGATGAAGTCCTTAATGATGTTGACAGCGGCACAACAGGGGACTAATAGTCAGCAGCAGGAGACCACCAAGCTGTTAGACATCGATGTGAACCGGACCCAGGCCGCTCTGGAAAAACTCTCCACCACCCACGTCAGAAAACCAAGGTGGGAGTTAGAGCCAGTCACCAGGTACACAAGATGAGTGAGGAAGATGACATTAGGACGTCCTTAATTACCTTAAATAAAAGTGCTGTGTGTGAGGCCTCCAGCTCAATGGGCCGAAATAATTGCCTTACGGCTAACCAAGCCTCAGATTACACAGTTTTAAAAAAAGAGATTCTCGTCTGCGAAGGAGTTAACCCTGCAAAGGAGTTAACGACCCCCTTACAGCCCTAAAGGTAAACAGAAAAAGTTTGGGAGCCAGATCAAGTGCTTTCACTGTGGGAAATTGGGCTATATTGCTGGAGACCTAAAGAAGCCATGCAATGTGAGCTCGGGATCAAAATACCCTGATGTCACCTGATAACCCTAGTAGGACTAACTGAGACCCTGCTCAATGGTAGAAGAGTTGTGAGTCTAATTGACTCTGGAAGTGCCATCACTTAAATATCAGGGAAAACAGGGGTCTCCAAAAGTACAAGAATGAGGAAGCAAATTGGCATCATTTGTGTACAAGGCACAGTCATTACCTATCCCACCGAGACGTTTTGGATAGAGATACAGGGGATCCGAGCAAAAATGACAGGCTCCGAGGTTCCTCAGCTCCCATATCCCATGGTATTGGGTTGGAACTTCCCACATTTTGACAGCCTTCTACAGAGGAATCCCCCCGAGACTACAGAGCGCAGGCAGAATCTCCAGCTTAGTTCATTGGGAGAACTCTGAGAAAAAAATTCCATTTGTTGACCCTGATTTATTCTTTACTCTGTATAAAACCAAGAAAATGAAAAAAGAAAGAAGAAAACAAAAAAAGGTTGGTGTGTGAGTATAAGCAGACATGAGAGGAAGTCATAGCAGCCTCTCAAGACGGACATCAAGCCCTGATGAAGGACCAGAGACCGACACTTCTTCCGACGCCATAAGCCTCACTGGGGGTGGCGACCAGGTTGCGGAGGAACTTCCCCGACTAGGGAATACAGAAAATGTTGGTAGGGATCAAGTAAATGACCCACTGCTATTGATAATACGAGAAGAGGTGGCGGAGGTAAATGGTATCCAGGTACCAGGAAGGGAAAACCCTCAAAGTCCATATTTTCTAATCAGAAAATACCTCCTATACTGGGTTGTAAAGACTACCAAGGAGTTGGTGGAACAGTTGCTCATACCCCAAAACTACAGACGGAAAGTCATGGACTTGGCCCATAGCCATCTCTTGGGAGGTCACCTTGGAGTGGACAAAACCTTGGACCGTATCCTAAAAAGATTTTATTGGCCTGGGATATTTGCAGTAAGTAAGGAGATATTGCATGTCATGTCCCGAATGTCAACTGACGAGTGCAAGACCCTGATTGAGGGAATCCCTGGTACCACTGCCAATCATAGACAAACCCTTCGAAAGGATTGCAATGGGCCTGGTAGGGCCACTAGAAAAAAACATCCCGGGCCATCAGTATATCCTTGTTATACTGGATTATGCGACTAGGTACCCCAAAGCTTTTCCATTACAAACGGTGAGTTCAAAAAGCGTGGCCAAAGAGCTGCTTCTCCTATTCTCTAGAGTAAGGATTCCCAGAAGAAGCCTTAATGACAAAGGCAAAACATTCGTGTCCAAGCTAATGTCCGAAATGTGTAAACTGCTGCAAATCCGGGTGCTGCGGGCATCCGTGTATCATCCCCAAACCAACGGGCTGGTAGAAAGATTCAACCGCACCTTAAAGAGCATGATAAGGAAAGTGGTTGACGGGAAAAATTGGGATTTGCTATTATCCTGCCTCCTGTTCGCCATACGAGAGGTACCTCAGGCCTCAACCGGGTTCTCACCATTCCAACTCCTGTATGGACACCATCTCCGGGGAATCTTAGATACAGTACAAGAAGCCTGGGAAGAGCAAAGAGTGTCCGACCAAAATGCCTACAAAGTCTATAAGAGAGAATGGCCCAAGTTACACCATTGGGGAGCACCTTGAATGGGCTCAGGCACAACAGAAGATGTATTATGAACATATAGCTCAAGTTCAGAGAGTAAGCTGCTGGCCTGATGGCAGGGTCCTTATGAAATCCTAGAGGTCCTAGGTGATGTTAATGATAAAATAAGACAACCAGATCATCGGAAATAGGAGCAGATATATCACATGAATCTTTTAAAGGCAGGTAGGAGAGAGAAGTTGTTACCGATTTGGAAGAACCCATTCTCAAGATACCAATCTCTAAAGAGCTGTCCCCTCTACAGAATGCAGAGCTGCTACAGATGGTTACTTGTAATCGTGACTAGAGATGTCGCGAATAGTTCGCCGTCGGACTGTTCCCGGCGAACATAGCATGTTCGCGTTCGCGTCGAACTGCGAACATATGCGACTTTCGATCTGCCCCCTATACTTTATCATTGAGCAAACTTTGACCCTACACCTCACAGTCAGCAGACACATTCCAGCCAATCAGCATCATACCCTGCCTTCCAGACCCTTCTACCTCATGGACAGCAGCCATTTTGGAATCATAACTAACTTGCAGTCTTACTGAGAGGAGGGAGAGTGTAGATGATGCTGATTGAATAGGGAAATCAATAGCTAGGCAAGTTTATTCAATGTCCAGTGCAGTGCTGAAGGACTCATCAGATCTCTGCTGTAAACACAGCACCCCAAAAAGCCCTTTTTAGGGCTATAACATCATTTTTTTTGTTTGTTTTTTTCTGTCTAATCTAACTTCATTTGCCTGTCTCCCTGCTAGCCCCTGCTAGCAAGTGTGTGTCAGGCTCACAGCTTATACTGTGTGTGCACAGTGCAACCAATACAATCTTGTTTACTAGTTGTCTACTTTTAAAAAACCAAAACTTTTATTTTGTTAAATCTTAGTTCATTTGCCTGACCGCCAATCTAAGTTCATTTGCCTGAACGCTAGACAGTGTTTGTGTCAGGCTTACAAGTATTGTGCCAAGTTCAACCAATCCAATCTAGGGCCCTCATTCAATTGCAGTCTGGCCAATTGAATAAGGGTCTAAATAAGAACATAACATATTTTTTTAAAGAAGTTTTTAGTTAGCAAACATCTATCCAAAAGCAAGGTTTTCACTAACTAAAAACTTATTTAAAAAAAATATGTTATGTGCTTATTTAGAGCACTATTCAATTGGCCAAATCGCAATTGAATGAGGGCCTAGGGGTGTACAAGCAGTCTACATTTAAAAAAACAATAATTTTATTTTCTTAAATCTAAGTTCATTTGCCTGACCGCCAATCTAAGTTTAATTGCCTGACCGCTAGCCAGTGTGTGTGTCAGGATTACAAGTACTGTGCCAAGTTCAACCAATCCAATCTAGTTGGGGTACCAGCAGTCTACATTTAAAAAACCAATAATTTTATTTTCTTAAATCTAAGTTCATTTGCCTGAACACAAATCTAAGTTAATTTGCCTCACCGCTAGCCAGTGTGTTTGTCAGGCTTACAAGTACTGTGCCAAGTTCAACCAATCCAATCTAGTTGGGGTACCAGCAGTCTACATTTAAAAAACCAATAATTTTATTTTCTTAAATATAAGTTCATTTGCCTGACCGCCAATCTAAGTTCATTTGCCTGACCGCTAGCCAGTGTGTGTGTCAGGCTTACAAGTATTGTGCCAAGTTCAACCAATCCAATCTAGTGGTGTACCAGCAGCCTACATTTAAAAAAACAATAATTTTATTTTCTAAAATCTAAGTTCATTTGCCTGACCGCCAATCTAAGTTCAATTGCCTGGCTGCTAGCCAGTGTGTGTGTCAGGCTTACAAGTACTGTGCCAGAGAGCATGTTGTGTGCATGCTTGAGCTCCAAACAAAAGGCTTTTTAGGGTCTTAGTCCCTCAAATACAAGTTTTATTTTAACACCTTTCTGTTTATAAGCACTTTGTGCACTGTGTTGTTAATTTTTGGGAGTTTTTGTGGTATTTTTCTTAGTTTAATTTAAGTTTTAGTTTTCTGGGAGCCAGGCTCAGCCCTCTATCCCAGGAGAGTGAGCTGTCTCCTGGATACTTTGCCACACCCCTCGCTTAGCACTACACCTTCACTCCTGGAGCTTTGTTACTTTGACTTTTTTTCTTTTAAAAAGTTTATTAGGTTTTGTTGAAGTTTTGTTTGTTTGGTGTTGGGTTTTATGTTTTGGGGGAGAGAAGACAAGTAACATCTTTGTAGGCAGTGGGGGGGAAAACAATTAGAATTTTTGTTGAAAAGGCTTTTTTTTTTAACATCTGACACAGAGACACAGAGGGGTTAAAAAGCCTCTGTGTTCTCTGTGTTGTTGCAATTAGACACCTTGCAACAGGCCATTAACCCTTCCACTGCCAAGCATCACCTCTCTCTCTCCCTTAGTTTTGTCTCCCTTAGTTTTGTCTTTTTGTTTCTTTTTCCCACTTTTATATTTAAAAAAAAAAAAGCAAACAGTAAAAAATCATAAAACACAAAATAAAAATAAATAAAAAAATAAACTAAAAAAAAAAGGGTCTAAACATGAGGGATAAGACCACTAAGAAGCCTCAGGGGTCAAAAGGGGGAATAATGGCCCCTGAAAATCCTAGCTGCAGCACTGCACAGCATAGGCCCCAGGCAGATAAGGCAGCCCCAGCTCCTGGTGGTTCTGCCAGCAGACCTACCCCTGTGGCTAATACCTGGTCACAGGTGGTTTCTGCTGGCCCCAGTAATACCACCGCTGGGGCTGAGGGGCAGATCACTAGGAAGCATGGGGTTAAATGTCAGATGTCTGGGGTCTACAGCATTGATATATATCTGCGTGCTGCAGCTAACGTCATCAGCCCCTCTGTTATAGTAGCAGCCAGCAAAATGTACGGGAAAGCAGTTTTCTTTACCCGTACGCTGGCTGCTGCTCACATTCTTGTACAGAGAGGCATCACAGTGGGGGGATTATATGTCCCAATAGAACCCCTGGAAGGGTTGGGCACAAAAGTAACACTCTCTAATGTGCCCCCCTTCCTACCAGACTCCCTCCTGCGCCCCCACCTGCTAACCCTAGGGGAAGTAAAAACACCATTTATTAAAATTCCCCTGGGGTGCAGAGAGAGAGCACTTCGTCATGTGCTCTCTTTCAAGAGGCAGGTACAAATGTGCCTGCCTCAGGGCGCAGAAAACATAGAGGGGTCTTTTGGGGTTCCATTTGAGGGGGTGCTGTACAGGATTTTTTACAGCACTACGGAGGTGCAGTGCTATCATTGCAAGGGGTTGGGGCATACACGTAGGAATTGTCCTAATGTAAAGCATCATGCCCCAGCCCCAGCAAATGGCACCTCCGTCAGTACGGCACCCATCCCCGCTGAGCCCATAACAGCGGGGACCTCAAGGGTCATAGCCCCCCCACAGAGCTCAGGCAAGGAGGCCGTTCCTCAAGCCACCACCACGGCCTCCAAACCCCCTTCTTCCCCAAAAAAAGCCATCTGTGTCTGTGGTCTCCAGCAAGACTGCAGACATGGGGAAAAAGGGGAAGAATGTCACCGGTCCTCCCAGTGTCACAGCTGCATCTCCCAAGTCCCAATCTGCCCCCATCATAATTACATCAGTTAGTGTGGGGGCACAGTGTAAGCAGAGGGATAACAAGCCCTCTGCAGGGGAGGCAGCTAGTGGCAGCTCCTCTTCCAGGAGTGACGTCCCCAGGAAGAGGAAGCATAAAACCAACAGGGAGGTTGCTGATAAGTGGGAAGTCCTCTATAGTGGAGCACCTCCCTCTAAAAGCAAGAAGAGGAACAAAACATCTCCTCCTCATCCGGTGACATTGTGTGGCCCGGTTATTAAGCTCAGCCAGCCGGTGCCAGACCACACATCTCTCTCTCCAGACCCTATAGGGGTTAATGTGGAAAAGGGCCTGGAGGAAAAGCAGGGGCAAGAGGGTCTCCCAAGTGAGGCAGGGGTAGACAAGAAAGATCAGGTTCTGCCTCTGGCCTTTGAGGGGGGTCCCAACAAAGCCCCTGCTGAATGGGTAGTCAGTGTCCCTGAGGTGCTGAGCTTCAAGGGCACCAGTCAGTCTCCTCCTCCAGTGTCACTCTCTAGTGACGTACCTCGGGCTTTGTTAGAGCCCCAGGCCGAGTCACTACTGGAGGGGGGGAATATAGGCATTCAGGACCCCATGGATTTGTCTGTCAGGGGGGATGTGGCACAAGGGGAAGTGGAAATGGGGGAGGGTGATAAAACAGGTTTTCCTGTTAACATCATGGGAGAGCCTGTCTACCCTCCTCAGCCGTCCACTGACCCTAACATCGGTGCCATCCAAGCTGAGCAAGCAGCGGTGGAACTGGCAGAGGAGGCATATAAAGCCTCCAAGGCTTCCATTAAGGAAGCCATGCCAGCCACTGCTGTCCAGCCAGCTACCCCTGAATGCACTCCTGAAGCTACAGGGGTGCAGCAGCAATCCAAGGGTCCATTATTTACCTTGAAGGGTGCTAAAGGGACTCCTTCTGTATCATCTAAGAGGGGGTCCCTGAGAATAAAGCTGAGGAAACTGACTCCAGCCGGGGAGGATGGAGTAAAAGCCCTCAGCCAAGAGGAGCCCAGGGATGACCCACTAGAAGGAACATCAGATTCTGGGTGGGTTATCCCTGTCAAGGAAATAGATCTATTCCTTGAGAGCACCCTTCATGGACAAAAGAAAAGGAAGGTGCGGCTGGCCTTGGAGAGGTGGAAGAATATGTCGTTTATTCTCCACTCTCTCCAGCAATATCTAGTGGTCAGCACTAGGGCCAAGAATTCTGGGACTGCGGAGCATCTCCGCGTCCGGAAATTCTATAAAATGTGCGTGTCCTATCAGCAGTCTCAAGGGTCTGAGGAACGCACAATTCCTGACACGCAGTAATGGCTTTGCACATCAGCACGCTGAATACCAATGGCTGTCAAGACAGTTTCCGCAGGTTCCAGGTACTCTCCTATTTATATCAGGGAGGGTACTCTGTGAGCTTCCTGCAGGAAACTCACACCACTCTAGAGGCTGAGGCCTCGTGGCAACTGGAGTGGAGAGGCAGGGTCTTCTTCAGCCACTTCACATTGGTGTCATGTGGAGTGGTGACCCTGTTCTCAGAGTCTTTTCAGCCAGAGCTGCTGCTTGTGAAAGCTGTTATCCCAGGCCGTCTAATCCACCTCCGGGTCCGAGAGCAGGGTAGCATCATTAACCTAGTTAATATATATGCCCCTGCTGGAGGGCTTGAGAGAGTGAGGTTCCTCGCCAGACTGTCCCAGTTTTTGGAGACGGTTGACGCAGATGAGTGTTTGGTACTCGGGGGTGATTTCAACTGCACCCTCGACGCTCTGGACCGGAATAGTCCAGAGCCGTACCCGCCTTCTGCGTCAGCCCTGCGGGAGATCATCGCCCGCTTCTCCCTGGAGGACATCTGGCGAGAGCAGAACCCAGGGGCATCAGACGGTTTCACCTATGTCAGGGTGAGAGCCGGTCTGGTGTCCCACTCCCGGATCGACAGACTATATATATCTAGTCACTATATGTCACGAGTCGGTTCTTGTGCCATTAGGCTGGCTCCGTTCACAGACCACAACTGTGTGTCTGTGACAGTGGCGCTAACGCCAACAGCGCCACGAGCCGCCTATTGGCACTTCAACAATGCTTTGTTGAAGGACCAGGGGCTCGTGACATTGATCCGGGAGTTTTGGACGGACTGGAGGGGTTGCAAGGGGGACTTTGCCACGTTAAAACTGTGGTGGGACGTGGGCAAGGTTCATTTGCGACTTCTGTGTCAGGAATATACCAAGGGTGCGAGTGGGCAGCGCGAAGCTGAGTTGGAGTCACTCCGGGGGGAGGTACTCCATCTGCAGCAGAGGCTGTTCACTTGTAGGGACCAATCCCTGCAGAGCGAGTATGTAGAGAGGAAGGGTGTCCTCTGTGACCTGGAACGACACCAGGCCAAGGGGCATACGTGCGCAGCCGCTTAGGTTTTCTCAAAGATCTAGACCGCGGCTCGCGCCTCTTCTACTCACTGGAGAAAAAGAGGGTAACAGTAGGCACATCACCTGTCTTTTAGATGAAGACGGTGCCCCCCTTAAAGATCCGGAGAGTATCCGGGATAGAGCCCGGAACTTTTATGAAGATCTTTACTCTCCGGATCCCATTTCTCCAGACGCCTGCAGGGTGCTATGGGAGGGGCTCCCCACAGTCAGTGAGGGTGTAAGAGAGCGGCTTGATATACCACTATCTTTTCAAGAGCTCTCTGAAGCCCTGTCCTGTGAGAAGTCTCCAGGACTGGACGGACTGACTGTAGAGTTTTTCCAATTTTTCTGGGAGACTCTGGGACCTGATTTCCATCTGGTCCTTGGGGAAGCCCTGGAGACCGGGGAGATGCCCCTGTCTTGTCGCAGGGCAGTACTTGCCCTGCTGCCCAAAAAGGGGGATCTCCGGCTTATTAAGAACTGGCGACCGGTCTCTCTGCTCAGCACGGACTACAAGATTGTAGCTAAAGCCATCTCGCTTAGACTTGGGTCTGTGCTGGCAGAATCGGTTCACCCTGACCAGTCCTATGCGATCCCGGGCCGGACTATCTTTGATAGTATCTTTCTGGTTCGGGATCTATTGCATTATTCTCGCAGGACTGGTCTGTCACTCGCCTTTCTCTCTTTAGATCAAGAGAAGGCGTTTGACAGGGTGGACCATGGTTACCTCATAGCCACTCTGCAAGCGTACGGCTTTGGCCCACAGTTTGTGGGCTTTATAAGAACGCTGTACGCCTCTGCAGAGTGTTTACTTAAAATCAATTGGTCCCTAACAGCACCTTTGGTATTTGGACGAGGGGTGCGTCAAGGATGTCCCTTGTCTGGACAGTTATATGCACTGGCCATTGAGCCTTTCCTCTGCCTACTGAGGAAAAGGCTCACAGGGCTGGTGCTAAAAGATCCAGACATGCGGATTGTCCTTTCAGCTTATGCTGACGATGTGCTCCTCGTGGCCCAGGATCCAGTTGATCTTGAGCTGGCAAAACAGTGCCAGGAGGTATATTCAGCTGCCTCCTCCGCTCAGATCAACTGGTCCAAATGCACAGGCCTTTTAGAGGGTAATTTACAGGTAGACTCTTTGCCTCCCACGTTTCGTGACATCACGTGGGAGGCAGATGTCATTAAATATCTGGCGGTCTACCTGTCCGCTGCGGACGCTTCCGTCCCAGACAACTGGAGGGAGTTAGAGGGCAGTGTCCTCTCTCATCTGGGACGATGGAGGGGTCTAGCAAAAATGCTTTCCCTTAGGGGGCGGACTCTAGTGGTGAATCAGCTGGTGGCTTCTCAGATCTGGCACCGGCTGATTTGTCTGAGTCCGACCCCCGAGTTTGTCACCAATATCCAGAGGAATTTGTTAGATTTCCTCTGGATGGGAAGGCATTGGGTCTCTGCAGGGGTGGCAAGTCTGCCTTTGGTGGAGGGTGGACAGGGAGTAGTTTGTGTGTGCTCCCAGTTGTCCACCTTCCGCCTTCAGTACCTGCAGAGATACCTATATGCAGATCCCTCTCCGCAGTGGTGCGCACTGGCATCCAGCTTTTATCGCCAGTTGCGCAACCTGGGGTATGACCGGCAATTATTTCTGATCAGGCCCGAGGGGTTTGGGAGAGACCTCTCTGTGTTGCCGGCATACTACCAGGAAACCCTCAAGGCCTGGAGCATGGTCTCCGTGACCAGGCAGGGCGTGCCTTTGGGGGATGAAATATTCACGGAGCCCCTGCTATTTAATGCAGCAGTGGGGGCTCCAATGTTACAGTCCCCCAGTATCATCCGCCGCCTTAGTCATGCACGGATGACCCGAGTCGGGGATCTCCTGGAATACGGGCGTTCTGATTGGGTGTCACCCCAGGAGCTTGCGCTCCGTTTGGGATATGTGACGCCCAAAGTCTCAGGGCGCTTGCTCCAGGAGATTAGGGATGCCATCTCCCCCGACTCACGCACCTTCCTTCGCGGGGCTTTGCAGGCCGGAGTGCCACATGCACCTTTCAACACCCCTGCTCCGGCTGTTTGCATTGGACACAAGCCCCGTGTTTCCCCTCAGGCTCCTCCTGTCCCCAACCTCTCGAGGTTGAGGGACATACCCTCGGCATGCTTTCGCGGCATGCCGAGGAAGAGCTTATATTCTCTCGTGCTCCATACAGTGCACTTCCTTGCCCTCGTGACCCGTCCCGATACCATCTGGAGGCGGGTCCTACCAGCTGACGAGGGCAAGAGGCCCCGGTGGAGGGAACTTTATTCTGATTTAGTTCCACGACCCACCTGGGACTTGAGTTGGAGAGTGCTCCATGGTGCACTGAGCACGGGAGAGTACTTAGCTAAATTCACGGACTCTCCCTCCACTTGTCCATTCTGTGGCAAGGGAGAGTCCGTGTATCATGTTTATTTTAGTTGCGCCAGACTGCAGCCCCTCTTGTCACTCTTGAGGGGCCTCCTCCTGCAGTTCTGGCTGCATTTCTCCCCTCACATTTTTATTTTTGGGCGCCCAGTGTCCCGGGGCAATAAGGCCAGGGACCTCCTCGTCAACCTGCTCCTGGCATTAGCCAAGTTGGCTATATATAAGTCCAGGAAGCAGTGTTTGATAGGGGGGGTTCCTCTGTCACCTGAAGCCATGTTCCGGGTGCTGGTGCGCTCCCGTATCCGGGCAGAGTACCACCTGGCTTTGTCTACTGGGGGAATGGATGAGTTTGTCTCCCAGTGGGCTGTAGATGGTGTGCTCTGCTCGGTATCCCCCCATCTGGGTTCTTTTTCTTTCAACCTCCTAATATGATTTTTATTTAGTTTACAGAAAATGTTTTCTCATAATTTTAAAATACACTGTGCCAGAGAGCATGTTGTGTGCATGCTTGAGCTCCAAACAAAAGGCTTTTTAGGGTCTTAGTCCCTCAAATACAAGTTTTATTTTAACACCTTTCTGTTTATAAGCACTTTGTGCACGGTGTTGTTAATTTTTGGGAGTTTTTGTGGTATTTTTCTTAGTTTAATTTAAGTTTTAGTTTTCTGGGAGCCAGGCTCAGCCCTCTATCCCAGGAGAGTGAGCTGTCTCCTGGATACTTTGCCACACCCCTCCCTTAGCACTACACCTTCACTCCTGGAGCTTTGTTACTTTGACTTTTTTTCTTTTAAAAAGTTTATTAGGTTTTGTTGAAGTTTTGTTTGTTTGGTGTTGGGTTTTATGTTTTGGGGGAGAGAAGACAAGTAACATCTTTGTAGGCAGTGGGGGGGAAAACAATTAGAATTTTTGTTGAAAAGGCTTTTTTTTTTAACATCTGACACAGAGACACAGAGGGGTTAAAAAGCCTCTGTGTTCTCTGTGTTGTTGCAATTAGACACCTTGCAACAGGCCATTAACCCTTCCACTGCCAAGCATCACCTCTCTCTCTCCCTTAGTTTTGTCTCCCTTAGTTTTGTCTTTTTGTTTCTTTTTCCCACTTTTATATTTAAAAAAAAAAAGCAAACAGTAAAAAATCATAAAACACAAAATAAAAATAAATAAAACAAATAAACTAAAAAAAAAAGGGTCTAAACATGAGGGATAAGACCACTAAGAAGCCTCAGGGGTCAAAAGGGGGAATAATGGCCCCTGAAAATCCTAGCTGCAGCACTGCACAGCATAGGCCCCAGGCAGATAAGGCAGCCCCAGCTCCTGGTGGTTCTGCCAGCAGACCTACCCCTGTGGCTAATACCTGGTCACAGGTGGTTTCTGCTGGCCCCAGTAATACCACCGCTGGGGCTGAGGGGCAGATCACTAGGAAGCATGGGGTTCAATGTCAGATGTCTGGGGTCTACAGCATTGATATATATCTGCGTGCTGCAGCTAACGTCATCAGCCCCTCTGTTATAGTAGCAGCCAGCAAAATGTACGGGAAAGCAGTTTTCTTTACCCGTACGCTGGCTGCTGCTCACATTCTTGTACAGAGAGGCATCACAGTGGGGGGATTATATGTCCCAATAGTACCCCTGGAAGGGTTGGGCACAAAAGTAACACTCTCTAATGTGCCCCCCTTCCTACCAGACTCCCTCCTGCGCCCCCACCTGCTAACCCTAGGGGAAGTAAAAACACCATTTATTAAAATTCCCCTGGGGTGCAGAGAGAGAGCACTTCGTCATGTGCTCTCTTTCAAGAGGCAGGTACAAATGTGCCTGCCTCAGGGCGCAGAAAACATAGAGGGGTCTTTTGGGGTTCCATTTGAGGGGGTGCTGTACAGGATTTTTTACAGCACTACGGAGGTGCAGTGCTATCATTGCAAGGGGTTGGGGCATACACGTAGGAATTGTCCTAATGTAAAGCATCATGCCCCAGCCCCAGCAAATGGCACCTCCGTCAGTACGGCACCCATCCCCGCTGAGCCCATAACAGCGGGGACCTCAAGGGTCATAGCCCCCCCACAGAGCTCAGGCAAGGAGGCCGTTCCTCAAGCCACCACCATGGCCTCCAAACCCCCTTCTTCCCCAAAAAAGCCATCTGTGTCTGTGGTCTCCAGCAAGACTGCAGACACGGGGAAAAAGGGGAAGAATGTCACCGGTCCTCCCAGTGTCACAGCTGCATCTCCCAAGTCCCAATCTGCCCCCATCATAATTACATCAGTTAGTGTGGGGGCACAGTGTAAGCAGAGGGATAACAAGCCCTCTGCAGGGGAGGCAGCTAGTGGCAGCTCCTCTTCCAGGAGTGACGTCCCCAGGAAGAGGAAGCATAAAACCAACAGGGAGGTTGCTGATAAGTGGGAAGTCCTCTATAGTGGAGCACCTCCCTCTAAAAGCAAGAAGAGGAACAAAACATCTCCTCCTCATCCGGTGACATTGTGTGGCCCGGTTATTAAGCTCAGCCAGCCGGTGCCAGACCACACATCTCTCTCTCCAGACCCTATAGGGGTTAATGTGGAAAAGGGTCTGGAGGAAAAGCAGGGGCAAGAGGGTCTCCCAAGTGAGGCAGGGGTAGACAAGAAAGATCAGGTTCTGCCTCTGGCCTTTGAGGGGGGTCCCAACAAAGCCCCTGCTGAATGGGTAGTCAGTGTCCCTGAGGTGCTGAGCTTCAAGGGCACCAGTCAGTCTCCTCCTCCAGTGTCACTCTCTAGTGACGTACCTCAGGCTTTGTTAGAGCCCCAGGCCGAGTCACTACTGGAGGGGGGGAATATAGGCATGACCCCCATTCAGGACCCCATGGATTTGTCTGTCAGGGGGGATGTGGCACAAGGGGAAGTGGAAATGGGGGAGGGTGATAAAACAGGTTTTCCTGTTAACATCATGGGAGAGCCTGTCTACCCTCCTCAGCCGTCCACTGACCCTAACATCGGTGCCATCCAAGCTGAGCAAGCAGCGGTGGAACTGGCAGAGGAGGCATATAAAGCCTCCAAGGCTTCCATTAAGGAAGCCATGCCAGCCACTGCTGTCCAGCCAGCTACCCCTGAATGCACTCCTGAAGCTACAGGGGTGCAGCAGCAATCCAAGGGTCCATTATTTACCTTGAAGGGTGCTAAAGGGACTCCTTCTGTATCATCTAAGAGGGGGTCCCTGAGAATAAAGCTGAGGAAACTGACTCCAGCCGGGGAGGATGGAGTAAAAGCCCTCAGCCAAGAGGAGCCCAGGGGTGACCCACTAGAAGGAACATCAGATTCTGGGTGGGTTATCCCTGTCAAGGAAATAGATCTATTTCTTGAGAGCACCCTTCATGAACAAAAGAAAAGGAAGGTGCGGCTGGCCTTGGAGAGGTGGAAGAATATGTCGTTTATTCTCCACTCTCTCCAGCAATATCTAGTGGTCAGCACTAGGGCCAAGAATTCTGGGACTGCGGAGCATCTCCGCGTCCGGAAATTCTATAAAATGTGCGTGTCCTATCAGCAGTCTCAAGGGTCTGAGGAACGCACAATTCCTGACACGCAGTAATGGCTTTGCACATCAGCACGCTAAATACCAATGGCTGTCAAGACAGTTTCCGCAGGTTCAACAATGCTTTGTTGAAGGACCAGGGGCTCGTGACATTGATCCGGGAGTTTTGGACGGACTGGAGGGGTTGCAAGGGGGACTTTGCCACGTTAAAACTGTGGTGGGACGTGGGCAAGGTTCATTTGCGACTTCTGTGTCAGGAATATACCAAGGGTGCGAGTGGGCAGCGCGAAGCTGAGTTGGAGTCACTCCGGGGGGAGGTACTCCATCTGCAGCAGAGGCTGTTCACTTGTAGGGACCAATCCCTGCAGAGCGAGTATGTAGAGAGGAAGGGTGTCCTCTGTGACCTGGAACGACACCAGGCCAAGGAGGCATACGTGCGCAGCCGCTTAGGTTTTCTCAAAGATCTAGACCGCGGCTCGCGCCTCTTCTACTCACTGGAGAAAAAGTGGGGTAACAGTAGGCACATCACCTGTCTTCTAGATGAAGACGGTGACCCCCTTACAGATCCGGAGAGTATCCGTGATAGAGCCCGGAACTTTTATAAAGATCTTTACTCTCCGGATCCCATTTCTCCAGACGCCTGCAGGGTGCTATGGGAGGGGCTCCCCACAGTCAGTGAGGGTGTAAGAGAGCGGCTTGATATACCACTATCTTTTCAAGAGCTCTCTGAAGCCCTCCGTGCCATGTCCTGTGAGAAGTCTCCAGGACTGGACGGACTAACTGTAGAGTTTTTCCAATTTTTCTGGGAGACTCTGGGACCTGATTTCCATCTGGTCCTTGGGGAAGCCCTGGAGACCGGGGAGATGCCCCTGTCTTGTCGCAGGGCAGTACTTGCCCTGCTGCCCAAAAAGGGGGATCTCCGGCTTATTAAGAACTGGCGACCGGTCTCTCTGCTCAGCACAGACTACAAGATTGTAGCTAAAGCCATCTCGCTTAGACTTGGGTCTGTGCTGGCAGAATTGGTTCACCCTGACCAGTCCTATGCGATCCCGGGCCGGACGATCTTTGATAGTATCTTTATGGTCCGGGATCTATTGCATTATTCTCGCAGGACTGGTCTGTCACTCGCCTTTCTCTCTTTAGATCAAGAGAAGGCGTTTGACAGGGTGGACCATGGTTACCTCATAGCCACTCTGCAAGCGTACGGCTTTGGCCCACAGTTTGTGGGCTTTATAAGAACGCTGTACGCCTCTGCAGAGTGTTTACTTAAAATCAATTGGTCCCTAACAGCACCTTTGGTATTTGGACGAGGGGTGCGTCAAGGATGTCCCTTGTCTGGACAGTTATATGCACTGGCCATTGAGCCTTTCCTCTGCCTACTGAGGAAAAGGCTCACAGGGCTGGTGCTAAAAGATCCAGACATGCGGATTGTCCTTTCAGCTTATGCTGACGATGTGCTCCTCGTGGCCCAGGATCCAGTTGATCTTGAGCTGGCAAAACAGTGCCAGGAGGTATATTCAGCTGCCTCCTCCGCTCAGATCAACTGGTCCAAATGCACAGGCCTTTTAGAGGGTAATTTACAGGTAGACTCTTTGCCTCCCACGTTTCGTGACATCACGTGGGAGGCAGATGTCATTAAATATCTGGGGGTCTACCTGTCCGCTGCGGACGCTTCCGTCCCAGACAACTGGAGGGAGTTAGAGGGCAGTGTCCTCTCTCGTCTGGGACGATGGAGGGGTCTAGCAAAAATGCTTTGCCTTAGGGGGCGGACTCTAGTGGTGAATCTGCTGGTGGCTTCTCAGATCTGGCACCGGCTGATTTGTCTGAGTCCGACCCCCGAGTTTGTCACCAATATCCAGAGGAATTTGTTAGATTTCCTCTGGATGGGAAGGCATTGGGTCTCTGCAGGGGTGGCAAGTCTGCCTTTGGTGGAGGGTGGACAGGGAGTAGTTTGTGTGTGCTCCCAGTTGTCCACCTTCCGCCTTCAGTACCTGCAGAGATACCTATATGCAGATCCCTCTCCGCAGTGGTGCGCAATGGCATCCAGCTTTTATCGCCAGTTGCGCAACCTGGGGTATGACCGGCAATTATTTCTGATCAGGCCCGAGGGGTTTGGGAGAGACCTCTCTGTGTTGCCGGCATACTACCAGGAAACCCTCAAGGCCTGGAGCATGGTCTCCGTGATCAGGCAGGGCGTGCCTTTGGGGGATGAAATATTCACGGAGCCCCTGCTATTTAATCCAGCAGTGGGGGCTCCAATGTTACAGTCCCCCTGTATCATCCGCCGCCTTAGTCATGCACGGATGACCCGAGTCGGGGATCTCCTGGAATACGGGCGTTCTGATTGGGTGTCACCCCAGGAGCTTGCGCTCCATTTGGGATATGTGACGCCCAAAGTCTCAGGGCGCTTGCTCCAGGAGATTAGAGATGCCATCTCCCCCGACTCGCGCACCTTCCTTCGCGGGGCTTTGCAGGCCGGTGTGCCACATGCACCTATCAACACCCCTTCTCTGGCTGTTTGCATTGGACACAAGCCCCGTGTTTCCCCTCAGGCTCCTCCTGTCCCCAACCTCTCAAAGTTGAGGGACATACCCTCGGCATGCTTTCGCGGCATGCCGAGGAAGAGCTTATATTCTCTCGTGCTCCATACAGTGCACTTCCTTGCCCTCGTGACCCGTCCCGATACCATCTGGAGGCGGGTACTACCAGCTGACGAGGGCAAGAGGCCCCGGTGGAGGGAACTTTATTCTGATTTAGTTCCACGACCCACCGGGGACTTGAGTTGGAGAGTGCTCCATGGTGCACTGAGCACGGGAGAGTACTTAGCTAAATTCACGGACTCTCCCTCCACTTGTTCATTCTGTGGCAAGGGAGAGTCCGTGTATCATATTTATTTTAGTTGCGCCAGACTGCAGCCCCTCTTGTCACTCTTGAGGGGCCTCCTCCTGCAGTTCTGGCTGCATTTCTCCCCTCACATTTTTATTTTTGGGCGCCCAGTGTCCCGGGGCAATAAGCCCAGGGACCTCCTCGTCAACCTGCTCCTGGCATTAGCCAAATTGGCTATATATAAGTCCAGGAAGCAGTGTTTGATAGGGGGGGTTCCCTTGTCACCTGAGGCCATGTTCCGGGTGCTGGTGCGCTCCCGTATCCGGGCAGAGTACCACCTGGCTTTGTCCACTGGGGGGATGGATGAGTTTGTCTCCCAGTGGGCTGTAGATGGTGTGATCTGCTCGGTATCCCCCCATTCGGTTTCTTTTTCTCTTAACCTCCTAAAATGATTTTTATTTAGTTTACAGAACATGTTTTTCTCATCATTTTTTTAAAATACACTGTGCCAGAGAGCATGTTGTGTGCATGCTTGAGCTCCAAACAAAAGGCTTTTTAGGGTCTTAGTCCCTCAAATACAAGTTTTATTTTAACAACTTTCTGTTTATAAGCACTTTGTGCACGGTGTTGTTCATTTTTGGGAGTTTTTGTGGTATTTTTCTTAGTTTAATTTAAGTTTTAGTTTTCTGGGAGCCAGGCTCAGTTCTCTATCCCAGGAGAGTGAGCTGTCTCCTGGATACTTTGCCACACCCCTCCCTTAGCACTTTAACTCCTGGAGCTTTTTTACTTTGACTCTTTTTCTTTTAAAAAGTTTATTAGGTTTTGTTGAAGTTTTTGTTTGTCTGGTGTTTGGTTTTATGTTTTGGGGGGAGAGAAGACAAGTAACATCTTTGTAGGCAGTGGGGGAGTTGAAGTTTTGTTTAAAATGCTTTTTTTTTACATCTGACACAGAGACACAGAGGGGTTAAAAAGCCTCTGTGTTCTCTGTGTTGTTGCAATTAGCAACACATTGCAACAGGCCATTAACCCTTCCACTGCCAAACATCATCTCTCTCTCTCCCTTAGTTTTGTCTTTTTGTTTCTTTTTCACACTTATATATTTTAAATAAATAAAACAATAGAAAATCATAACAAAAAAATAAAGATAAATAAAACAAATAAACTAAAAAAAAAGGGTCTAAACATGAGGGATAAGACCATTAAAAAACCTCAGGGGTCAAAAGGGGGAATAATGGCCCCTGAAAATCCTAGCTGCAGCACTGCACAGCATAGGCCCCAGGCAGATAAGGCAGCCCCAGCTCCTGGTGGTTCTGCCAGCAGACCTACCCCTGTGGCTAATACCTGGTTACAGGTGGTTTCTGATGGCCCCAGTAATACCACCACTGGGGCTGAGGGGCAGATCACCAGGAAGCATGGGGTTAAATGTCAGATGTCTGGGGTCTACAGCATTGATATCTATCTGCGTGCTGCAGCTAATGTCATCAGCCCCTCTGTTATAGTAGCAGCCAGCAAAATGTATGGGAAAGCAGTTTTCTTTACACGTACTCTGGCTGCTGCTCACATTCTTATAAAGAGAGGCATCACAGTGGGGGGATTATATGTCCCAATAGAACCCCTGGAAGGGTTGGGCACAAAAGTAACACTCTCTAATGTGCCCCCCTTCCTACCAGACTCCCTCCTGCGCCCCCACCTGCTAACCCTAGGGGAAGTAAAAACACCATTTATTAAAATTCCCCTGGGGTGCAGAGAGAGAGCACTTCGTCATGTGCTCTCTTTCAAGAGGCAGGTACAAATGTGCCTGCCTCAGGGCGCAGAAAACATAGAGGGGTCTTTTGGGGTTCCATTTGAGGGGGTTCTCTACAGGATTTTTTACAGCACTACAGAGGTGCAGTGCTATCATTGCAAGGGGTTGGGGCATACACGTAGGAATTGTCCTAATGTAAAGCATCATGCCCCAGCCCCAGCAAATGGCACCTCCGTCAGTACAGCACCCATCCCCGCTGAGCCCATAACAGCGGGGACCTCAAGGGTCATAGCCCCCCCACAGAGCTCAGACAAGGAGGCCGTTCCTCAAGCCACCACCACGGCCTCCAAACCCCTTTCTTCCCCAAAAAAGCCATCTGTGTCTGTGGTCTCCAGCAAGACTGCAGACACGGGGAAAAAGGGGAAGAATGTCACCGGTCCTCCCAGTGTCACAGCTGCATCTCCCAAGTCCCAATCTGCCCCCACCATAATTACATCAGTTAGTGTGGGGGCACAGTGTAAGCAGAGGGATAATAAGCCCTCTGCAGGGGAGGCAGCTAGTGGCAGCTCCTCTTCCAGGAGTGACGTCCCCAGGAAGAGGAAGCATAAAACCAACAGGGAGGTTGCTGATAAGTGGGAAGTGCTCTATAGAGGAGCACCTCCCTCTAAAAGCAAGAAGAGGAACAAAACATCTCCTCCTCATCCGGTGACATTGTGTGGCCCGGTTATTAAGCTCAGCCAGCCGGTGCCAGACCACACATCTCTCTCTCCAGACCCTATAGGGGTTAATGTGGAAAAGGGTCTGGAGGAAAAGCAGGGGCAAGAGGGTCTCCCAAGTGAGGCAGGGGTAGACAAGAAAGATCAGGTTCTGCCTCTGGCCTTTGAGGGGGGTCCCAACAAAGCCCCTGCTGAATGGGTAGTCAGTGTCCCTGAGGTGCTGAGCTTCAAGGGCACCAGTCAGTCTCCTCCTCCAGTGTCACTCTCTAGTGACGTAGCTCGGGCTTTGTTAGAGCCCCAGGCCGAGTCACTACTGGAGGGGGGGAATATAGGCATGACCCCCATTCAGGACCCCATGGATTTGTCTGTCAGGGGGGATGTGGCACAAGGGGAAGTGGAAATGGGGGAGGGTGATAAAACAGGTTTTCCTGTTAACATCATGGGAGAGCCTGTCTACCCTCCTCAGCCGTCCACTGACCCTAACATCGGTGCCATCCAAGCTGAGCAAGCAGCGGTGGAACTGGCAGAGGAGGCATATAAAGCCTCCAAGGCTTCCATTAAGGAAGCCATGCCAGCCACTGCTGTCCAGCCAGCTACCCCTGAATGCACTCCTAAAGCTACAGGGGTGCAGCAGCAATCCAAGGGTCCATTATTTACCTTGAAGGGTGCTAAAGGGACTCCTACTGTATCATCTAAGAGGGGGTCCCTGAGAATAAAGCTGAGGAAACTGACTCCAGCCGGGGAGGATGGAGTAAAAGCCCTCAGGCAAGAGGAGCCCAGGGGTGACCCACTAGAAGGAACATCAGATTCTGGGTGGGTTATCCATGTCAAGGAAATAGATCTATTCCTTGAGAGCACCCTTCATGAACAAAAGAAAAGGAAGGTGCGGCTGGCCTTGGAGAGGTGGAAGAATATGTCGTTTATTCTCCACTCTCTCCAGCAATATCTAGTGGTCAGCACTAGGGCCAAGAATTCTGGGACTGCGGAGCATCTCCGCGTCCGGAAATTCTATAAAATGTGCGTGTCCTATCAGCAGTCTCAAGGGTCTGAGGAACGCACAATTCCTGACACGCAGTAATGGCTTTGCACATCAGCACGCTAAATACCAATGGCTGTCAAGACAGTTTCCGCAGGTTCCAGGTACTCTCCTATTTATATCAGGGAGGGTACTCTGTGAGCTTCCTGCAGGAAACTCACACCACTCCAGAGGCTGAGGCCTCGTGGCAACTGGAGTGGAGAGGCAGGGTCTTCTTCAGCCACTTCACATCGGCGTCATGTGGAGTGGTGACCCTGTTCTCAGAGTCTTTTCAGCCAGAGCTGCTGCTTGTGAAAGCTGTTATCCCAGGCCGTCTAATCCACCTCCGGGTCCGAGAGCAGGGTAGCATCATTAACCTAGTTAATATATATGCCCCTGCTGGAGGGCCCGAGAGAGTGAGGTTCCTCGCCAGACTGTCCCAGTTTTTGGAGACGGTTGACGCAGATGAGTGTTTGGTACTCGGGGGTGATTTCAACTGCACCCTCGACGCTCTGGACCGGAATAGTCCAGATCCGTACCCACCTTCTGCATCAGCCCTGCGGGAGATCATCGCCCGCTTCTCCCTGAAGGACATCTGGCGAGAGCAGTACCCAGGGGCATCAGACGGTTTCACCTACGTCAGGGTGAGAGCCGGTCTGGTGTCCCACTCCCGGATCGACAGACTATATATATCTAGTCACTATATGTCACGAGTCGGTTCTTGTGCCATTAGGCTGGCTCCGTTCACAGACCACAACTGTGTGTCTGTGACGGTGGCGCTAACTCCAACAGCGCCACGAGCCGCCTATTGGCACTTCAACAATGCTTTGTTGAAGGACCAGGGGCTCGTGACATTGATCCGGGAGTTTTGGACGGACTGGAGGGGTTGCAAGGGTGACTTTGCCACGTTAAAACTGTGGTGGGACGTGGGCAAGGTTCATTTGCGACTTCTGTGTCAGGAATATAACAAGGGTGCGATTAGGCAGCGCGAAGCTGAGTTGGAGTCACTCCGGGGGGAGGTACTCCATCTGGAGCAGAGGCTGTTCACTTGTAGGGACCAATCCCTGCAGAGCGAGTATGTAGAGAGGAAGGGTGTCCTCTGTGACCTGGAACGACACCAGGCCAAGGGGGCATACGTGCGCAGCCGCTTAGGTTTTCTCTACTCACTGGAGAAAAAGGGGGGTAACAGTAGGCACATCACCTGTCTTCTAGATGAAGACGGTGCCCCCCTTAAAGATCTGGAGAGTATCCGGGATAGAGCCCGGAACTTTTATAAAGATCTTTACTCTCCGGATCCCATTTCTCCAGACGCCTGCAGGGTGCTATGGGAGGGGCTCCCCACAGTCAGTGAGGGTGTAAGAGAGCGGCTTGATATACCACTATCTTTTCAAGAGCTCTCTGAAGCCCTCCGTGCCATGTCCTGTGAGAAGTCTCCAGGACTGGACGGACTGACTGTAGAGTTTTTCCAATTTTTCTG
This sequence comes from Discoglossus pictus, assembly GCA_027410445.1. Lineage (NCBI taxonomy): Eukaryota > Metazoa > Chordata > Amphibia > Anura > Alytidae > Discoglossus > Discoglossus pictus. The sequence continues at coordinate 83,278,738 of CM050175.1, read as the reverse complement.
GGAGACTCTGGGACCTGATTTCCATCTGGTCCTTGGGGAAGCCCTGGAGACCGGGGAGATGCCCCTGTCTTGTCGCAGGGCAGTACTTGCCCTGCTGCCCAAAAAGGGGGATCTCCGGCTTTTTAAGAACTGGCGACCGGTCTCTCTGCTCAGCACAGACTACAAGATTGTAGCTAAAGCCATCTCGCTTAGACTTGGGTCTGTGCTGGCAGAATTGGTTCACCCTGACCATTCCTATGCGATCCCGGGCCGGACAATCTTTGATAGTATCTTTCTGGTCCGGGATCTATTGAATTATTCTCGCAGGACTGGTCTGTCACTCGCCTTTCTCTCTTTAGATCAAGAGAAGGCATTTGACAGGGTGGACCACGGTTACCTCATAGCCACTCTGCAAGCGTACGGCTTTGGCCCACAGTTTGTGGGCTTTATAAGAACGCTGTACGCCTCTGCAGAGTGTTTACTTAAAATCAATTGGTCCCTAACAGCACCTTTGGTATTTGGACGAGGGGTGCGTCAAGGATGTCCCTTGTCTGGACAGTTATATGCACTGGCCATCGAGCCTTTCCTCTGCCTACTGAGGAAAAGGCTCACAGGGCTGGTGCTAAAAGATCCAGACATGCGGATTGTCCTTTCAGCTTATGCTGATGATGTGCTCCTCGTGGCCCAGGATCCAGTTGATCTTGAGCTGGCAAAACAGTGCCAGGAGGTATATTCAGCTGCCTCCTCCGCTCAGATCAACTGGTCCAAATGCACAGGCCTTTTAGAGGGTAATTTACAGGTAGACTCTTTGCCTCCCACGTTTCGTGACATCACGTGGGAGGCAGATGTCATTATATATCTGGGGGTCTACCTGTCCGCTGCGGACGCTTCCGTCCCAGACAACTGGAGGGAGTTAGAGGGCAGTGTCCTCTCTCGTCTGGGACGATGGAGGGGTCTAGCAAAAATGCTTTCCCTTAGGGGGTGGACTCTAGTGGTGAATCAGCTGGTGGCTTCTCAGATCTGGCACCGGCTGATTTGTCTGAGTCTGACCCCCGAGTTTGTCACCAATATCCAGAGGAATTTGTTAGATTTCCTCTGGATGGGAAGGCATTGGGTCTCTGCAGGGGTGGCAAGTCTGCCTTTGGTGGAGGGTGGACAGGGAGTAGTTTGTGTGTGCTCCCAGTTGTCCACCTTCCGCCTTCAGTACCTGCAGAGATACCTATATGCAGATCCCTCTCCGCAGTGGTGCGCACTGGCATCCAGCTTTTATCGCCAGTTGCGCAACCTGGGGTATGACCGGCAATTATTTCTGATCAGGCCCGAGGGGTTTAAGAGAGACCTCTCTGTGTTGCCGGCATACTATCAGGAAACCCTCAAGGCCTGGAGCATAGTCTCCGTGACCAGGCAGGGCGTGCCTTTGGGGGATGAAATATTCACGGAGCCCCTTCTATTTAATCCAGCAGTGGGGGCTCCAATGTTACAGTCCCCCAGTATTATCCACCGCCTTAGTCATGCACGGATGACCCGAGTCGGGGATCTCCTGGAATACGGGCGTTCTGATTGGGTGTCACCCCAGTAGCTTGCACTCCGTTTGGGATATGTGACGCCCAAAGTCTCAGGGCGCTTGCTCCAGGAGATTAGGGATGCCATCTCCCCCGACTCACGCACCTTCCTTCGCGGGGCTTTGCAGGCCGGAGTGCCACATGCACCTTTCAACACCCCTGCTCCGGCTGTTTGCATTGGACACAAGCCCCGTGTTTCCCTTCAAGCTCCTCCTGTCCTCAACCTCTCAAAGTTGAGGGACATACCCTCGACATGCTTTCGCGGCATGCCGAGGAAGAGCTTATATTCTCTCGTGCTCCATACAGTGCACTTCCTTGCCCTCGTGACCCGTCCCGATACCATCTGGAGGCGGGTCCTACCAGCTGACAAAGGCAAGAGGCCCCGGTGGAGGGAACTTTATTCTGATTTAGTTCCACGACCCACCGGGGACATGAGTTGGAGAGTGCTCCATGGTGCACTGAGCACGGGAGAGTACTTAGCTAAATTCACGGACTCTCCCTCCACTTGTCCATTCTGTGGCAGGGGAGAGTCTGTGTATCATATTTATTTTAGTTGCGCCAGACTGCAGCCCCTCTTTTCACTCTTGAGGGGCCTCCTCCTGCAGTTCTGGCTGCATTTCTCCCCTCACATTTTTATTTTTGGGCACCCAGTGTCCCGGGGCAATAAGGCCAGGGACCTCCTCATCAACCTGCTCCTGGCATTAGCCAAATTGGCTATATATAAGTCCAGGAAGCAGTGTTTAATAGGGGGGGTTCCCTTGTCACCTGAGGCCATGTTCCGGGTGCTGGTGCGCTCCCGTATCCGGGCAAAGTACCACCTGGCTTTGTCCACTGGGGGAATGGATGAGTTTGTCTCCCAGTGGGCTGTAGATAGTGTGCTCTGCTCGGTATCCCCCCATCCGGTTTCTTTTTCTCTCAACCTCCTAAAATTATTTTTATTTAAGTTTACAGATCATGTTTTTTTATAATTTTAAAATACACTGTGCCAAGTTCAACCAATCCAATCTAGTGGTGTACCAGCAGTCTGCATTTAAAAAAACAACAAATTTTTTCTGTGTAATCTAATTTCATTTGCCTGCCTGCCAGCATGTGTGTCTTAGGTGTAACAGTCAGTAGTGCACATTTAAACAAAGAATACAATTTTGACTGCAATACATTGAATAACAGTTACTTGTCTGCAAGCGTCTGTGTCAGGCCTACAGTGTCTACTCTGCCAACTTCTGCAAGTGCACAGTGCCACTCATATCTGTGGTCACAGTAGCTTGCACGCATAGTACCACTAATCGGAAAAAAAATGACAGGCAGAGGCAGAACACCCCGCAGGGGCCGTCGTGGTCATGGTGCTGTGATTCCCTTTGGCCATACAATAATGCCCAGTGTTCAGAGGCCAGTTACCCTGAACTTGAAAAGTTCAGAGGACGTAGTTGACTGGCTAACACAGGACACCCAATCTTCTACAGCTTCCGCTTGGAACATTGACGCACCATCCTCCTCCAGCTTAGCTTCGGGCACCTCTCAAGTTACCACTCGCACGCCTGCCGCCACCACCAACACTAGTACCACAGCCGATTCAATTGATCAGTCAGAAGAGTTATTTACACATCAGTTTGAAGAAATGAGTGATGCGCAACCATTATTGCCAGAGGATGTAGATAACAGGGATATGTCTCAGTCAGGCAGCAGTACACACATGTACGTACGATGAGATGATGATGATGTACCCAATGCTGCTTCCTTTGTTCAGTTGTCAGATACAAGTGAGGCGGGTGATGATGATAACGATGCGTCCGTGGATGTCACGAGGGTGCCCGCTAGAAGAGAAGAAGAACAGGGGAAAAGTTCAGATGTGGAGACAGATAGGAGGAGGAGACGAGTTGGAAGCAGAGGGAGGTCATCGCAACGAGCTAGTGGCACAGTCAGACAGCATGCATCAGCACCCGGGGTCAGCCAGACAGCACGCCAGTCAACGCATGCTGTTGCCACCACCAGAATGCCGTCACCGTAGAGCTCAGCAGTGTGGCATTTTTTGTGTGTGTCTGCCTCTGACAACAGGGATGCCATTTGCAACTTGTGCCAAAAGAAACTGAGTCGTGGGAAGTCCAACACCCTCCTAGGTACAACTGCTTTGCGAAGGCACATGATGTCACATCACAAACGCCAATGGGATCAACACATGAGTACAAGCAGCACACAAACTCAAAGCTGCCATCCTGCTCCTGGTCCAGCATCTCCATCCACGTCAACCACTGCTGTCCTCCTTGCCCCCTCTCAACCATCCGCCACTCCGTCTCTCGCCTCTTGCTGTTCCTGCTCATCTCCCCACAGTCAGGTGTCTGTCAAGGGCATGTTTGAGCGTAAGAAGCCAATGCCACAAAGTCACCCACTCTACCGGCGTCTGACAGCTGGCTTGTCTGAACTCTTAGCCCGCCAGCTTTTACCATACAAGCTGGTGGAGTCTGAGGCGTTCAAAAAATTTGTAGCGATTGGGACACTGCAGTGGAAGGTACCCGGCCGAAATGTCTTTGCCCAAAAGGCAATCCCCAACCTGTACTCGATTGTGCAAAAGGAAGTAATGGCATCTCTAGCACACAGAGTTGGGGCAATGGTCCATCTGACCACTTATAACTGGTCTGCAAAGCATGGTCAGGGCAGGTATATCACCTACACTGCGCATTGGGCAAACCTGATGATGCCTGCCAATCATGGAATGAGTGGCTCTGCAGAGGAGTTGGTGACACCGCCACAACTTGCAGGCAGGCCTGCTGCCACCTCCTCTACTCCTACTCCATCCTCTTCCATAACCTCCTTAGCTGAGTCCTCTTCTGCTGTGTCTTGCTCCACATCAACGTCACCCCCCTCAGCTCCCCAGATACTATTCCACATCATGGATACGGCAGTGTCATACCGTCTTGGGGTTGACTTGCCTGAAAGCAGAGAGTCACACTGGGCCAGCACTCCTGTCCACCCTGAAAGCACAGGTGGATCAATGGCTGACTCCGCACCAACTGGAGATTGGCAAAGTGGTTTGTGACAACGGAAGAAATTTGTTGGCGGCATTGAATTTGGGCAAGTTGACGCATGTGCCGTGCATGGCACATGTGTGTAATCTGATCGTACAACGCGTTCCTACACGGCCATGGCGCACTTTTCAGATATCCAGCTGCGAAACAACATGCCAGTGAGGCGCTTGATTTGTGACAGCCCCACACGTTGGAATTCAACACTCCTAATGTTCGACCGCCTGCTCCAACAAGAAAAAGCCATTAACGAGTATTTGTATGACCGGGGTGCTAGGACAGCCTCTGCGGAGCTGGGGATTTTTTTGGCACGTTACTGGACGCTCATGTGCAATGCCTGTAGGCTCATGCGTCCTTTTGAGGAGGTGACAAACCTTGTCAGTCGCACCGAAGGCACCATCAGCAACATAATACCATTTGTTTACTTCCTGGAGCGTGCCCTGCAAAGAGTGCTGGATCAGGCCATAGATGAGCGTGACGAGGAAGAGGAAGAGTTGTGGTCACCATCACCACCAGAAACAGCTTTATCAGCATCGCTTGCTGGACCTGCGGCAAAGCTGGAAGAGGAGGAATGTGGCTTTGAGGGGGATGAGGAAGACCAATCACAACAGGCATCTCAGGTTGCTCGTTGTCACCTATCTTGTACCTGTGGTGTTGTACGTGGCTGGGGGGAAGAACATATCTTCAGCGAGATCACTGAGGACGAGGAATGGGACATGGGTAGCTCGGCATCCAACCTTGTGCAAATGGGGTCTTTCATGCTGTCGTGCCTGTCGCAGGACCCTTGTATAAAAAGGATGAAGGGGAACGACCTGTACTGGGTGTGTACGCTACTAGACCCACGGTATAAGCAGAAAGTGCCTGAAATGTTACCAAATTACCGCAAGTCAGAAAGGATGCAGCAGGTCCAAAACAAATTAACAAGTATGCTTTACACAGCATATAAGGGTGATGTCACAGCACAAGGGCAATATAACAGGGGAAGAGGTGAAAGTAATCCTCCTCCCACGACCACGCTGGCAAGGACAGGACGTTTAAAAGACGTGTTGTTGATGGAGGACATGCAGAACTTTTTTAGTCCTATGCATCGCAACAGCCCTTCGGGATCCACCCTCAGAGAACGACTTGACCGACAGGTAGCAGACTACCTCGCCTTAACTGCAGATATCGACACTCTGAGGAGCGATGAACCCCTTGACTACTGGGTATGCAGGCTAGACCTGTGGCCTGAGCTATCCCAATTTGCAATTGAACTTCTGGCCTGCCCCGCTTCAAGTGTCCTGTCAGAAAGGACCTTCAGTGCAGCAGGAGGTTTTTGTCACTGAGAAGAGAAGTCGCCTAGGACAAAAAAGTCTAGATTGCCTCACTTTTATAAAGAGGAATGAGGGATGGATCCCGAAGGGACTGACACTGGGCGATACATTCGACTGAAAAAGGCCTGATGAGATGAGCTTCCTTCGGCTAAAAATGGTCCACACGCTGCTGTATGTTATCTGTGAATGCCGGATGACTTGCGTGACTTATCCGCCACCAACTAGGGTTCAAGAAGACGCAATGTTTTATGGCACTTTCTGCCTGGGGAACAAAGGTCAATTTTTCTGGCCACTGCAACAGCAGCGGCTGCAACAATACTTAATTTTTTAATTTACGTGACTTATCCGCCACCAACTAGGGTTCAAGAAGACGCAATGTTTTATGGAACTTTCTGCCTGGGGAACAAAGGTCAATTTTTCTGGCCACTGCAACAGCAGCGGCTGCAACAATACTTTTTTATTTAAATTTTTATGTCAGAAGGCGTACGGCATGTAATGAAAAAGAAAGCATATTGAACAGTCTTGCATAACACAACAGTTGTGCAAAATACATATTTACAATGAAGACATTTTGTTAAAAGTAGCTGGCTAGGCCTTCTTATTTTTACTTTTTTGATTAATGAATATTTTTTTTTTTACTGTGATTGCAATTTTTAAGAGAAACCTAAGACATGGTAAAACAGACAATAGTAAAGAGTATATCAGCAGTAAACACAAAAGTCCTATTATCTATCATCACTCCAGCAGTAGCTTATTATTTACAATATCTAACCTGCTCAATCGCCCTTGGGTTACCCTAGAGCAGGCTTCAGTAGGCAACCTCTCCTTTCCTCGGATGATTTGCCGCCTGTTGCTTCTGAAGGGTCTCCTCCAGGGCTCCCCCACTAGGGTCCTTCCCCCCGAGTCGCTTCAACCATTAACAAATGTTTTATTATATTAGGGGGGCACTAAATGGGGATGTTATCCAGGGATCCCAAATTGTCTGGAACTGGGTGATTCTATCCAAGACTACATGGTTTAATCTCTCGTTGACCAGTAAATGGTTGATTTTTTTCATTAATTCCTTAAAGTTTTAATTTGGGGTTTTCCAACTACTAGCTATGTGTATTTTTTCTTTCAAAAAATATTTTATTAGGTCAGGTAATATATCATATTCAAACAACCATTTCCATGTTACATATATATCCATACATGTTAATACATCACTGAGTTACCTTATCTCTATTAATACTCAGTTTACCCCTTTCCATTCCATAATCTTGGAGCTTATACCATATCCAGGGCTAGTATGTTATCTGGATTTGGTTGTACCTGTAGCCTAAAAATCTTTTTTTTACTTTTCAGTTATTAATATAGCTTTATTTCAGTTTGTTTTAAGTTGATTCCCTTTAAGTCTTGAATCCGACTATAATTGGGGAAAAAAATAACTAGTTTTAACATTTAACATGTTGGGAAAGGGAAAGGTCCACAAACATCCTCCTTTTTTACATAAATATGATGTAAAATATAGCACTTACCACCGTCCTCCGCCCCTCTAAGGATCCCTTCACCTCCATCCATCCCGTTCTCTTGAGAATATCCTCTCCCATTTGGGGGAGCCCCTATTCCGGACCTAATTTTCTTTAATGGTCTCCAGATGATATGCTATCCCTTAATTGCAGCCACGGAGACCATATATCTCAAAATGTATCCATGGAGTTGTCTACTAAATGGGTAAGGCGTTCATTTATAAGGATAAAGTTTAATTTATTTTTAACCACCTGAAAGTGTAGGGTATCCGATTTCCATTTTCTGGCTATATGGTTCTTTGTGGCCAACATGATGAACTTTAATAGCCTATTTTGAGTGGGCAAGAGACAGACATGCGGAACACCCAGCATGCAGTTTTCTATATAAGCAGAAATCTGAATCTTAAACATTTTAGAAGCTAGTAAGCATGTTTCTTTCCATAGTCTCATGACTGCCGAACACTCCCACCAGACATGAATAAATGTAGCCTCATTACCACTGTTCCTAAAACATGAGCTGCTCCGTTTTGGATCCCATTTATTTAGCTTAAAAGGAGTAATATATGTCCTGTGTAGGACCTTTATTGAAGTCTCAAGCAGACTATAATTTAAAGATCCCCTACTTAAGCCTCGCCAACTTTTATCCCATGTGCTGTCTGCCAACTTTGTGCCCAAATCCCTCTCCCAGGCTTTGGTATAGTCCAGTTTGTTTGCCCATGAGTTTTCATTAAATAGTTCATACATGAGGCTAAAAATACCAGGCTGAAAGGGGGAATACCTACATTTTTTGAGTAGCCAGGTGTTTCTTTGGGGGGGTCCCCTACCACTTATTGCATATATAAAATGATGTATCCTGCAAAAATTATAGTGTTCAGCCAGGGGTAAATTGTATCTATCTCTCACCCGCTCAAAGGTCATTATTTTGTCGTCATGCCACCATGGACCAACCCTTAGTAGGTTCTGAGACTTCCACCAACTGAGAGAGCTTTCCGGGAAAGAGGTATCTTAAAGTGGGGATTGGGTACAATAGGGGTAAGATCTGATAGCCGAGTGTCCAGTTTTTGTGTCCAGTTCATCTCCGTCCATATTTTTAATGAGTGCTTAATCAACGGGTTTTTCAAGTTTCTCAAAAATGTTTACAGGCCTGGAATCTATATTACTGTATCCCATGTATAAGGTGACATGCTTACATTTTCCATAAATACCCAGAGCGGCTGATGTGTGGGAGAATGCGCCAGAGGAATGAAAGCCAGTTGCGCTGCCTTGTAATACATTTTGAGATTCGGGCACGATAGGCCCCCTTTCCCTTTTGGTCTATACATATTATTTTTTGAGATCCTCGGGGCTTTATGATGAATGAATAATAAAAATGTGTTTTTTCCCCTTTGAATCTTTATGTGTTGTAAGCGATCTCCCGGGAGTTAGAATCTGGCTGACGGGGATTTGTAGTATGTATCTATCAAGTTCATAAATTTGCCTGAAAACCCAAATTTCTATAATACTGTTTTTAAATAAGGCCATTCCAACGTATCAAAGGCCTTTTCTATATCGAACGCCAAAAGGCATGTGGGTATTTGATGTTGGGATGACCATGAGATTAAATTTTGTGTCCATCTGATATTGTCCCCCATTTGTCTTTGAGGGATAAACCCTGTTTGGTCTTTATGGATTATGGAGGGGAGAAATCGCAAAATCCTGTTTGCCATTAATTTGGACAAAATTTTTATAACCTCTAAAGGGTCCCTACCCTCTTTTGGAAAGACTATTAGGTCGGCCTGATTCAATTAAGGGGGCATAGGTTCTCCATTTAGTATAGCGTTAAACAAAGATGTTAGGTGCGGGGGTAAGCAAGGGCTCAAATTTCTTATAGTACAGATGAGTAAAACCGTCTGGCCCTGGGGACTTGCCAAATTTAAGATCTTGGATTGTAGATTTAACTTCCTCTTGGGATATGTCTAGGTTCAAGCTGTCCAATTGAGGTACAGGTATTTTGTGGACTTCTTGCTGTAGTAGGAAGGACTCTATGTCAGATCTGCTGCAGCGGGATTGGGATGAATATATGGTCTGATAGAAGTTTTGAAATGTTTCTTGGATAGCATTGGGGCTAAAGGAGGCTTGCCTCCTTGCCCCCTCTCAACCATCCGCCACTCCGTCTCTCGCCTTGAGCAGTTCCTGCTCATCTGCCCATAGTCAGGTGCCTGTAAAGGACATGTTTGAGCGTAAGAAGCTAATATCACAAAGTGCCCCAAATTTGAAGTGATACGACCAACCAAGCATCTTTTTCCATCTCCCGGTCCCAAAAATCCAGGCCTTATACACGCCCCCTGATAGGTGCTGTAACAGGTATTAAACTGATAAGAGTAGTACTTACAAACACGCCACTCCTATATGGTGGCACCTTTGATTGCACGTGCCGTGCCCCAAAATTGAAGTGATACGACCAACCAAGCATCTTTTTCCATCTCCCGGTTCTAAAAATCTATGCCTTATACATGCCCCCTGATGGGTGCTGTAACAGGTATTAAACTGATAAGAGTAGTACTTACAAACACGCCACTCCTGTATGGTGGCACCTCTGATTGCATGAGCCGTGCCCCAAAATTGAAGTGATACGACCAACCAAGCATCTTTTTCCATCTCCCGGTTCCAAAAATCCAGGCCTTATACGCGCCCCCTCATAGGTGCTGTAACAGGTATTAAACTGATAAGAGTAGTACTACTTAACACACCTTATAATAATGCAGAGAGAGGCAACGCAGTGATAGGAGTCTGAAGAAGAGGAGTCAGTGGAGGAAGGTGGCTTTGAGGAGGTGGAAGACCAAACACAGCAGGCATCCCAGGGGGCTTGTTGTCGCCTTTCGGGGACCCTTGGTGGCTGGGTGGAGGAAGAGACCTTCAATGACATCAGTGAGGACAAGGAACGGGACATGGCTAGCTTGGTATCCAACCTTGTGCAAATGGGGAGTTTGCGGTTGTGCAAATGGACTGTTTGCGTTTGTTTGCGGTGCGTTAAACGAGGAGTTTGGTCTGTCACTGTGAAGCGGGCCTAACCCTTACACTACCTGATCGATACAACATCATACCTGATGTTTTAAAGTATGTTATTCCAAACAATTTAGGAATGTTAGGTAATTTATGCCCTTTATGGCTTAAAACCAGACTCTGCATCAACTATGTAATTTTCCGTGGGAGTTTTGCCATGGATCCCCCTCCGGCATGCCACAGTCCAGGTGTTAGTCCCGTTGAAACAACTTTCCCATCACTTTTGTGGCCAGAAAGAGTCCCTGTGGGTTTTAAAATCCGCCTGCCCAATGAAGTCTATGGCGGTTCGCTTTCGCGGTTCGCGAACCGAAAATTTTATGTTCGCGACATCACTAATTGTGACATGCTTTCAATATATCCCGGGCTAACCTTGGAGATCTGTTACAATATCATTACTGATCCGGGTAGTAAAGTTTATATTAAACCGTATAAAATACCGGAGACGAAAAAGGAGGAAATAATGGAGGAAGTACAGAAGATGCTGAGAGCTGGAAATTTCGAGGAATTATCCAGCGATTTGTGCAGCTCCTTTGTTCTCATACCCAAGTCAGATGGGAGCACTCAGTTCTGCAGCAATTCCAGGAGGTTGAATGCCAAATTCCAACTTAGGGAAAGTCCGGTTGTTGTCCACATTTGACCTCACAAAGTGCTAAAGGCAGGTCCCCCTGGCCAGAACCGCCAAAGTGAAGACAGCGTTTTGCACCCCGGGGGTCTCTTTCATTACTTTGTAATGCCGTTCGGGTTGCATGGCCACCTTCCAGCGTCTTAGGGACAAACTTCTGCAACACCACTGAGGCTACACAGCTGCATACCTGGACAATATTGTAGTATATACCCCTCATTTGGATACTCAAATGGACAAGCTCGAAAGAGTCCTGGACACCCTTCAAAAGGCTGGGCTGATGGTCAATCCGGCCAAGGTCAACCTGGGTAAAACAGAGGTGAAATATCTTGGATATGTAGTAGGTCGTGGGTTGGTCAGACTAAGTTGAGGCCATACAAGGCTGGCCGAAACCTCTACAAAAGAAGCAGGGGTCTGGTGGGGTACTACCGATGGTTCATCCCGGACTTTGCCACCATTGCAGCACCTCTAACCGACCTTACCAAGGCTAAACCTCCTGACACGGTTAGATGGAACCCAGAAGCCAAAGCCTCATTTGAAGCCCTACAGTCAGTGCAATGCCATGAAACTGTATTATTGGCAGCGAAATTCTTTCTACAGGCAGACGCTTCGGATGTGGGGCTGGGAGCCGTCATGTTGCTGGTACTGGAAGTAAATTAACACCCAGTACTCTATTTAAGCTGAAAATGCTACCAAGGGAAAGGATGTACTCTGTGGTGGAAAAGGAGTGCCTGGCAAGAGGGCCATGGCTGCTCTGAGATACTACCTCTTGGGGAGACACTTCACCCTGGTCTCGGACCATGCTCCCCTGCAGTGGATGCACAGGAACAAAGAAGCGAATGTCTGGGTGATGAGGTAGTTTCTGTCTCCGCAGCCTTTCTGTTTCAACCTGGTCCTCAGAGCTGGGAGTCTCCAGGGTCTCTCTGATGCCCTCTCACGGTTCCACTGCCTATCAGCGGATGCTCAGTCCCCAGTCCTTGAGCTGAGGCTGGGGGGGGGGGAATGTGTGAGAAAGTCGGAAGGAACCATGGATGTATCATAGAAGGCATATATGTTAGCAGCAGACTGAACCAATCAAGCTATTAACTGCATCTGGTTCAGCAGTCAGGCTATTTAAACTCTAGGAAGCACCAGCCCAGGGAGGAGAGCCTCAGGTGTGTGGGAGACTGAGTGGTGACATGAAGCGTTTGAACTCAGGAAGACTGCAGACCAGGAAATAGCTGCATCAGACTGGGGAGATACTCACCGAAGCTACAGGAGGGTCTAACTACCTGCTATTCTCAAGGTTAGAAGCAGTTTACCTTTTTCTTTACACCCCCCCCTCCCCCCAGGGAAGGGACTGTTTATATTCAGAGTGCCTTTATTTAATAGAGTACCTGCTGTACTCTTCATGGGTCCCTGGGGGCAGGGCACAAGGAGAGACAGGTGGGCCGGTGCCCTGACCACTAGGTGGTGAGAACTCTGTGTCCACTAAATGGTAAGAACTCTCTGTCCACTAGGTGGTGGGAACTCTGTGAACACTAGGTGGTGAAAATCTGTGACCACAGGACCTGCTATATTCCAGAGACTATTTGGTGCACACCAGTGAAGGGAATTGCTGTCTCCTACTTGGTCCCATGCTTTATGTTTACATGTGGCCTAATAGTGGCTCAGGCTTAGTCAGGGTGTTCCAGCATGTTAGAAAGTCCGTTTATGTAGATTTTTTATTTTCTCTAGCCAAGATACTGCTAGTTTGTTTTGTTTTCCCTCTGGCATAATAAAATACCGGTCTACTGCACCATACAGCACTTATTGTTTTATATTCCTTCAAGATCACTTCAGTTGCCGGAAGCCATCTTTATCACAATATGTATATATATATATTTATATATATATATATATATATATATATATATATAAATATAATTACATTTTCATTTATTCTTTTGTAATTAGCTCTCGGGACCCCCAGTCCACCATCTCTACCCCTCCAGACCACATTAATTGTTAAAAAATCTGAAAATCTGCCCAATTTGTATTCTTATCAGAAAATTGTTGCTTAAAGGAAAAGGTCAAAAAATTATTACTCAATTGAACAACCAAAAATAGATAACAATTAATTACATGTTTATAAAAATGTTACAAATTCTGGACATTGGAGCATTATAAAATAGGAATATAATGGAAAAAGTATAGACGACAGGAAAATATAATTTCGGACTACATATTGAACAAGAATAATTTCCTTCTAATTTGTTTTTGCACCAAGATGGCCTCTTGGTATTTGGTAATGTTGGTCTTCTACACAGATAATGAGTCGTTTCTACTTTCCTGCATTTATCGTGTGATATATTTCTTTTGTTAACCTCTATTTACTTGACTTTCCAATGACGACATGAAAGATTTTCTGTGAATATTTAGCAAGCTACAAACTGAATTCTCTAGTGTATCTTATCTTTGTCCTATATCACACAGCTTTGAGGAAACTACTGATGAAAAATTCTTCCGACTTTGCCCGCAGCAGCAAAAGCATACTCCTTTTAAATGTAGACTGAGTTTTTGGCCCACTTGAGAAATGCAGTCAATCTTATAATTTATTAAAACTTGCAGCCTGCCTATATGATTGTCTGTATATCTGACCATGTTTTTTTTTTTGATCATTATTAAATCAATAAACCGTATTGGTGCAATAACATGCTACAGAGAAAAAATGGTCTGAGATAAGTAGATTAGAATTGATTCACCAGCAATTTGCTTCTGATTTAGTGCTAGGAATTATAATTAAAGCTATTGAGAAGCTAAGTCCTATATTGACTATTGAGACGATGAGGAATGTTGACTTGATTATAAGTGATGGGTATTGCTTGAATGCAAGATTGTTTAGAAGTTGGGATATGTTTACAGTGGATAGACACACAGTTTGGAAGCTCAGTGACATTGAAGTCATTAACACTACTCTGCACCGTCATGCACAGCAATCAACATCAAATATTAAATGTGTAAAAAGGTTTTCATTTGAAGCTCTGTTTGTTGTTTAAAGCTGAAGTGACCTTGAGACGACTAAGCTTGCAACACAGGATTTATTGAGTTAAATTGGATCAATCTTCCTCTAAAGACTTATATGTTGTCTCCACTGCATTTCTAAATTCCTCATGTTTCCCACTGAGATTAGAATTTTTTTGTTGGTTACTGCAAGGAGAATTTGTTGCCTTTTGTAGGGTGCTTGTGATTACATGGCTTTTACTTACAGCATTTTAATAATTAACTGATTGATAAATAGTTGGTAAAATAGTGAAGTATTCATCAATTTAAAAAAAAGAAAAAAAGTTTTTCACTTCATTTATAGATTGATGATGTAGGGAAGTATTAAACTTTGATTACACTTAAACCTACTGGCATAAGTGCATGATAATAATATGTAAACATTGGTATATCATGAGTGAGATAAACGCCTAGGAGCCTGAGTTTCCGTACCTGTATTCCCAAGAGCCTGAAATTCTCTCAATGTCCTATATTTATAGTAAATCACCCCAAGAAACAGACTTTAATTCCTGTGGAAAATCTTTCCAAAAATGAAAATACCTCTTATGCACCACTAACGCACCATCTTAACAAAACATCTAACCATGACATGTACCCTACCATGTTTTCTATACTATGCATGCTTTATTCTAAATATATTCTTTCACTCCAATAATGCCTGGTTTGAATTAAGATGTAAAACAAGAGACAAAAGGCAAAAATGACGAACTAGAGAAATAAACATCAAGTGGAAGGTGTTTGACCCAAGGTGAACAAATGTAATACACAACATTGCCTTCTATATAATATTATTTTTATCCTTACGGATATTGGCATTCAACATTTCAGATTTTATCATATTTAATGCTTGATTTAAGATTGCTCTACATTATGTTACAGAATGTGTTCATCTCAGCTTTTACAATAACATTGTTGTACCATATAGTATTTAGGAACCCTTTGCAATATTGACCAATGTTTTCTTTCACTTTTCTACTTCATTCTTTTGTGACACGGGCATGACTTGTGGAGACTTCACCAGAAGGTACATTTTCTTGTTCATACTTTATTTAAGTAGAAGAACAGAAGATGGACCGCTGCTGTTAAACCCCCCCCCCCCCCATTTATAATCACTATAATAGTTGTGAGCATACGAGCCGTTGCTCACGCTTGCGTGCTCCCAAAACAGCTACAGATATTCCGAAAAACTCGCACGACATACAAAACTAATATTACCAAAAACTTGAACAACATAGAAAACGAACGAAGCTACATCAGCCACATTATATACACCAAACACCCTTAGCTCACTTACAATTTCACTGCCATCATTTTTTGACGGGCAATATTCTAGTGTTATACTAAAAGCTTATAAAGAATTACTTCTAATTTACCACACATTAGCATTCTGAAAATGAAAAAAACACTGAATGAAAAGGAAAAAGAAGGAATAAAGGAGAGAGAGAGACATAATAACCCTCAAGAAGAAAAAGACACAAATTAACACTTATCCAAGACTTTTGTTTTCTAACCGATTAAATGTACCATTAAAGAGCTTGTGACTTTCATATTATATAATTGTACTGTAAAATTTCTAAAAATTGAGCTTGTATGACATAATCTAGATATGTATACCATATTATGTCTCTACTGTTAATAAAAATTGACTGAAAAATAAAGTAAATTATTTTTATCAGTTGGTTTCACATAAAGATCATACATTATTTCTTTAGATGGGTGTAATATTGTCACATCCAGTGAATCAATTTCCTCACTATCATAAAGATAACTCAGCTCATTGGAACCCAGGCATGGCTCCTTCATTGGATGGTCCATTTCAAAAGGAGAACTAGAATCGATGTAGCAAATAATATTTCAACCCATGGAGCAGACTTCAATTACTATCGAAAAGCAATTTAAACACATGAGTCTTCTCATTTTATTTTTCACCTACCTACTACATCAAAGAGTTTCTGTACTTTTCTTTTTCCATCCACTTTACCTAATTTTTGTACCTTTGTCAATACTAGAGAACATTCCTCACAACACTTTATTAGCCACAAGTGACAAATTCATAGGAAACCTATTATGGACAATGGGCCGATCTTTGGAATGTGTTAAACTAGGAGTCACTGGCCAAAGTATAATAGGTATGGCTTACTGTGTTTTTTATACTAAGATACTGGGCCAACCCAATCACAGTGCTCTGGTATGAAAGATTATGCGGTTCCCCAAGTACAGACTGCTGGTTAGAGCAAGTGTTTCTGGCCTACCCTAGTGGCAGAGCCAAAGTCTGGAAGGCAGTTTGTTTGACATCAGTACTTGGCATCAACAAATACAGGGCAAAGTAACCAAAATACTTTGCATTGTACAGATGGGTTTTCTGTAGGGGTCACGGCAGCCTAACAAGCATATTTTATTTCCGAATAAATACCCGTAATAATGAAGCTACAATTTGATTTCACAAATGAAATATTTTAGAATAAAGAAAGTTTGTATTCATTGAAATGGTTGTTCTAATCCCTTGCACAGCAGACACATCCTGTGGTTTCGTAACCAGGCTTACATGGAAAGTTACTTCAGTTATTCCAAGTTCAACAACAAGCTTTATAAATTATGCATTTAAATCACTGCATGAAGTCCATAAATGAAGGACACAAACAATAATTATGTCCTAAGTAGCCTTAAATAAAATATTCTAACACTGCTGGAAATGTGTTTATAAATTATCAGAATCTGATACATTCCCTGGAATTTAGAGCAATTAATGTACATGGTCAAATAAACAGATATAAAACTCAGGAATGATAGCTGAAAACATGACAGCCTAACAAGTTGGTAACCCACAATTATGGCATAAAATGTTAACTCTGTACCCTGGAAATGTAATACACGGTAATATATTATGTTATAGACATCACCAGATGGACAATATAGAAATCAGACTGACTACGGGCACCATTTTGTGGCCCCTGTAATTAAATTTTTTGCTATGTATAGTCAGTTCGCAACTGAGACATTAGCTACTCGCAAACCGATTATGTGTAGACCACACACAAGCACTACTGATGAGCGAAACTCACAAATCCTAGCTGAAGACTCCATTGGTTTTAGCAGAGATCAAGATGCACGTGGTCTACTCAATTATGGTTAGACAAAATCCATATGGAAAAAATGGATGAGATTTTGGTCAAGAATATTATTAGTACTCAAAAGGTCTCACAAGGCATTTTTCAATTAATTATTAGCAACAATGGATTAAACACACAATACTGTACTTTAAAAATATGTGAAACCATATAAATACATTATAATTAATTGCAGTCTCAAATCTGCTAATATGCAATACATTTTTTTTTTTTTAAATGTTTGAGTCTGATCACTAAATATGCTTATTGATACTAATGAATTTGTAGTCTCTGAATGAAGTTTAAGTATAAGCTCCATGTTTTACTGATGTCATGATGACAGTGTAATTTACCATTGGCTGTGTCTAAGTAGTATTGTAAGTGTCTAAGTAGTATTGTAAGTGTCTAAGTAGTATTGTAAGTGTCTAAGTAGTAAATTACAGTCTTGCTTCAATTCAGATCACACACCCTAAAAAGGCAGGATTTACGAGTTCAGCCTTGCAGTCAGAAGTTACGAGATGGAGTTAATAGTATACATCTAAACATTTATTAAAAAAAAATCCCGCAGCCAAATTTGTGAGATCAAGGCATTTGAGAGAAGCTAATAGAAAATGGCTCTATATGCTTTGTAGCTGAAGATGGAGAAGCTCTATACAGTCAGCAAATACAAGACCTGGCGTTGACTGCAGCTCAGATCATGCACTTCTTATTGCAAAGTTAAACAGAGGAAAAGAAGGGAATAATCAGGCCAAGAGGACATTAAATAATAATATCCCCACTGACTATACAGGGAAGGTAAAGAATGGATTTAATGGACAAGTCATAGAAGTAGGTTCTTGAGTACACTCAGGGATCATTATCTGGCTCAGGTTGTACAAGAACCTACTAGAAATGGGGCCATCTTGGATTTAGTCATCACAAATAATATTGCTATGGTATCAAATGTTGGAATAGCGCAACCTTTGGGAAACAGTGATCACAACACAGTCTCGTTTGAGATTGAATAAAAAAAAAAAACTTTAAGGGGCCAACAAAAACTCTACATTTTAAAAGGGCAGACTTTAACGGTCTAAGGGCAGCAATACAAAGTATAGACTGGGACAGAGAACTGATAGGTAAAAACACTGACCATAAATAGACAACATTTAAATCCTTACTAAATATACATACTTTTCACCATATACTATGTGGAAATAAAAGTATAAGTAGTAAATCACATCCAATGTGGTTTAACAATGATTTAAGGATCAAGATACAGAGTAAAAAACAGGCATTTAAATTACACAAACAAGAGGGGACAGAGACTGCTTTACAGGAATATAAGGAAATCAATAAGGCTGCAAAAGGGCTAAAATAGAAAATGAAAAATTAATTGCAAAAGAGAGTAAGACTAACCCTAAAATATTTTTAAGTATATTAATGGGAAGAAGGCCAGGAAGGAAGCTATAGCATCATTACAATGTCTAATAATTAGTGACCAGGAAAAGGTAGATGAGTTAAATAGGTTATTTTCTTCGGTCAAACAAATCTAATTAGTTTCCATGAGGAGGTTAGTAGGAACCTGGATCAAGGCATCAGTGGATGTAGTCTTTTTGGATTTTGCAAAGGCTTTTGATACAGTGCCACATGGGAGACTATTGTGCAAACTAAGATATACAGGAATAGCAGTAAATATTTGCTCATAGATTGAGAGCTGGCTAAAAGACAGGAAGCAAAGGGTTGTTGTAAATGGAACATACTCCGATTGGACTAATGTGGTAAGTGGGTTTCCTCAGTGTTCAGTATTAGGTCCTCTCCTTTTTAACATATTTATTAATGGCTTAGAGGTAGGAATGGAGTGTGGTGTCTCCATTTTCGCTGATGACACAGAGTTGTGTAAGGTTATTAAATCAGATAATGATGTACTTACCCTCCAAAGCAGGGGTCACCAAACTCGGTCCTGGAGGGCCGCACCCAGGCCTGGATTTGTGGATATCCTTGCTGCAAGCAGATGAGACTATTGCTTCTTCAGTCATCCTGATTGACTCACCTGTGCACAGAAAGGAAATCATCAAATCCAGGCCTGGGTGCGGCCCTCCAGGACCGAGTTTGGTTACCCCTGCTCCAAAGAGATTTACATAAAATTGAGGAATGGGCATCTAAATGGCAGATGAGATTTAATGTGAATAAATGTAAACTTATGTATCTAGGAGGGAAAAATACCCATGCAATTTATAATCTGAATGGAGCAAATCTAGGGGTATCCGATAGTGAAAGGTATTTGGGAGTGCTTGTGGACAACCACCTAGGTAACAGTGCTCAATGCCAAGCAGCAGCTGCAAAGGCAAATACAATATTAGCATGCATTAAGAAGGGTATAGAGGCCAGGGAAGCAAATATAATTCTGCCACTATACATATCTCTAGTACGCCCTCATTTGGAATATGGAGTACACATTTTGGGCACCACTTCGTAAAAAGGACATTTTAGAGTTGGAAAAGGTACAGAGAATTGCAACAAAAATAATAAGGGGAATGGAGGGGCTAAGTTATGAAGAAAGACTAAACAAATTAAACTTATTTTCTCTAGAAAAAAGGTGTCTAAGAGGAGATGTGATTACCTTATATATACTGATAAGAGGACATCCCTTGAGGTTAGAAGTAAAAAGATTCCACATTAAAGAAAGAAAAGGGCTCTACACAGTAAGAGTGGTTCATCTGTGGAATTATCTACCAGAGGAGGAGGTGGCAGCGGATTCGATTCACAACTTTAAAAAGCGACTGGATTTATTTCTAATTAAAAAGGGAATCCTGGATAATTAGCGAGAGAGTATTGATCCAGGGAGGAATACGATCACAAGTATCTGGCGTTAGGAAGGTTTTTTTTTTTTTTCCTTTGAGATGATTGGCTAAGTTTCACTTGTTTTTTTTTTCTGTTTGCCTTTTTCTAGATCAATTAATTATTAACTGGAAAAAGAAGAAAAATTAATTCTTGATTAATAATTAATCAACAATGAATTACCAACTAATTAGTTAAAAACTAATTTGCATATTGCAGATCAGAGGAGATCTTAAAAGGTTGAACTTGATGGACTGAAAGTCTCTTTTCAACCTCAATTACTATGTAACTATGTAACTAAGATAGAATGCCTGGAGAACTTTGGACAGATGTTTGTGACATTGTCAAGAACACAGCAACAAAGTAAGAAAGAAAAGTAAGAAGGCAAACTAGCTGTTGATGAGTCTTTGAAAGTAGCCCAGGAAAGAAGAAAAGAGAAAAGCAGAAAGATAGGATAGCAAGATGCTGTGAAAGTGTTGCTTGCCTTATGCCAACAAATTTGAAAAACTCAACCATGGCCAATTGATTGGAAATGGCCAGTCTACATTATAATCCCCAAAAAGCCAGTGCCAAAGAGTGTTCCAGTTATAGAACAATTGCACCAAGGTAATTCTTAAGATCCTGCAAGCTCAGCTCCAACGATTGCTGATGTCTGGTAGAAAGTATAGAAAGCAACAGAATTCCAGAAAAACATTTACTTCTGCTTCATAGACTATTCTAAAGCCTTTCACTGTGTGGATTACAACAAAAGATGGCAAGCTCTTAAATGGATACCAGATCATCTCTTCCATCTCCTTAGGAATCTGTATGTGGACCAAGAAGCCATAGTCAGAACTGAACATGGAAAAACCAAATGGTTCAAGATTGGGAAAGGATTGTGACAACATTGTATATTGTCAACTTATTTATTCAACTTATAAATGGAATATATCATACTTTAGGCTAGACTGGACAAATCCAAGCAGGAACCAATATTGCTGGGAGAAATATCAATAATCTAAGATAAGATAAGATAAGAACCTACTGATGAGGGTGAAAGAAGAGAGTGCAGAAGCCAGCCTGCTGAACAACATAAAAAAAAGAAGATCATGGCAAGTATTTTTTATATAGTATATATATATATATATATATATATATATATATATATATATATATATATATATATATACAGTCAACATGGATCCAAACATATGCTGGAGTAGAGAATTATTCTACGATGACTACAGCCAGATGGCAGAAATGTTTTATTCCCAGGTAATTATTATTAACTTGCTGTCCACATTTTCATCCATGGCTCAATTTGAGTGGCAGTTCGTTTAATACAATGGGGCAGACTGTGATCAAACACAAATATAATATGACTGGTTTCATCAGCTGTGCCTGATAATTGAAATGAGGATTTGTATTTTCTGCTGACTGAGCTCTCTTGCAAACCTTGTATCAGACTGTGCAATGTTTGACTCCACATAGACAGATTAGTTGCAAGTCAATTTCAAAATGCACCTGATGCTTTGTTTGTCAAAGAATGGTTGGGTTGACACAAAGACTCAGATTCCTTTTATTCAGCTATTCACTTGAAAAATGCAAATGCTTTTCTTGGACAATGTGAAGGTCTTAGAATAATATTTAAATTTTTGGTCTGCTGGCAAAAACTAGCTGTTTGTTAGCATCAGAAAAAAAAACCTTCCCCCTGTACACTCCCCTGCATGCTTCCATCTTGCACATGTGTACCCTTGAATACTGCATTGTGGGTGCTAGGCTAAGCTAAGTACACAATCACATGAATTAAATATTATTTTATACTAACAGAAATATGAGCAAAGGGTTTATTATAAATAATTAAAGCATTATAACCAAACTGTGAAGCGATAATGCAAATATATATTGTATATATGCGATACATTATTCTTTAACAGAACAATTAAGGATATGGGAGGATAAAAATAACATAAAAGTTATACAGAATTATTTTGGTAAATAGTTGATTCATTGAAAATGTATTATATAGAGTGATCCTGCTGCATTCTATGGAATGACACTGCTGCATGGTATAGTGGCATTTCTGCATTCTACAGAGTGACGCTGCTGCATGGTATAGTGGCATTTCTGCATTCTACAGAGTGACGCTGCTGAATTCTATAGAGTGACACTGCTGAATTCTATAAGTGACTCTGCTGAATTCTATAGAGTGACTCTGCTGAATTCTATAGAGTGACTCTGCTGAATTCTATAGAGTGACATTGCTGAATTCTATAGAGTGACACTGCTGCATTTTATAGAGTGACTCTGCTGAATTCTATAGAGTGACTCTGCTGAATTCTATAGAGTGACACTGCTGCATTTTATAGAGTGATACTGCTGAATTCTATAGAGTGACACTGCTGAATTCTATAGAGTGACTCTGCTGAATTCTATAGAGTGACTCTGCTGAATTCTATAGAGTGACATTGCTGAATTCTATAGAGTGACTCTGCTGAATTCTATAGAGTGACTCTGCTGAATTCTATAGAGTGACATTAATGAATTCTATAGAGTGACTCTGCTGAATTCTATAGAGTGACATTGCTGAATTCTATAGACTGATACTGCTGCATTCTATAGAGTGACACTGCTGAATTCTATAGAGTGACTCTGCTGAATTCTATAGAGTGACTCTGCTGAATTCTATAGAGTGACATTGCTGAATTCTATAGAGTGACATTGCTGAATTCTATAGAGTGACTCTGCTGAATTCTATAGAGTGACATTAATGAATTCTATAGAGTGACTCTGCTGAATTCTATAGAGTGACTCTGCTGAATTCTATAGACTGATACTGCTGCATTCTATAGAGTGACACTGCTGAATTCTACAGAGTGACGCTGCTGCATTTTATAGAGTGATACTGCTGAATTCTATAGAGTGACACTGCTGAATTCTATAGAGTGACACTGCTGAATTCTATAGAGTGACTCTGCTGAATTCTATAGACTGATACTGCTGCATTCTATAGAGTGACACTGCTGAATTCTACAGAGTGACGCTGCTGCATTTTATAGAGTGATACTGCTGAATTCTATAGAGTGACTCTGCTGAATTCTATAGAGTGACATTGCTGAATTCTATAGAGTGACACTGCTGAATTCTATAGAGTGACTCTGCTGAATTCTATAGAGTGACATTGCTGAATTCTATAGAGTGACATTGCTGAATTCTATAGAGTGACACTGCTAAATTCTATAGAGTGACATTGCTGAATTCTATAGACTGATACTGCTGCATTCTATAGAGTGACACTGCTGAATTCTACAGAGTGACGCTGCTGCATTTTATAGAGTGATACTGCTGAATTCTATAGAGTGACTCTGCTGAATTCTGTAGAGTGACACTGCTGAATTCTATAGAGTGACACTGCTGAATTCTATAGAGTGACTCTGCTGAATTCTATAGAGTGACATTGCTGAATTCTATAGAGTGACACTGCTGAATTCTATAGAGTGACTCTGCTGAATTCTATAGAGTGACATTGCTGAATTCTATAGAGTGACACTGCTGAATTCTATAGAGTGACTCTGCTGAATTCTATAGAGTGACATTGCTGAATTCTATAGACTGATACTGCTGCATTCTATAGAGTGACACTGCTGAATTCTATGGAGTTATACTGCTGCATTTTTTAGAGTGACACTGCTGCATTCTACTGACTCATACTGCTGCATTCTATAGAGTGACACAACTGCATTCTATAGAGTGACACTGCTGCATTCTATAGAGTGACACTGCTGCATTCTACTGACTGATCCTGCTGCATTCTATAGAGTGACACTGCTGAATTCTATGGAGTTATACTGCTGCATTTTATAGAGTAACACTGCTGAATTCTATGGAGTGACACTGCTGCTTTTTATAGAGTGATGCTGCTGTATTTTATAGAGTGACACTGCTGCATTATCTAGAATGACACTGCTGCATTTTACTGACTAATCCTGCTGCATTCTATAGAGTGACACTGATGCATTCTATGGAGTGACCCTGCAGATTTTTATAGAGTTACACTGCTGCATTCTACCGACTCATACTGCTGCATTCTATAGAGTAGCACTGCTGAATTCTATGGAGTGACACTGCTGCTTTATATAGAGTGATGCTGCTGTATTTTATAGAGTGACACTGCTGCATTCTATAGAGTGACACTGCGGCATTCGACCGACTCATACTGCTGCATTCTGTAGAGTGACACTGATGCATTCTATAGAGTGACCCTGCAGATTTTTATACAGTGACACTGCTGCATTCTACCGACTCATACTGCTGCATTCTGTTGAGTGACACTGCTGAATTCTATGGAGTGACCCTGCAGATTTTTATAGAGTGACACTGCTGCATTCTACCGACTCATACTGTTGAATTCTATGGAGTGACACTGCTGCTTTTTATAGAGTGAAACTGCTGCATTCTACTGACTGACACTGCTGCATTCTATAGAGTGACACTGCTGAATTCTATAGAGTGACACTGCTGCATTCTATAGAGTGACACTGCTGAATTCTATAGAGTGACACAACTACATTCTATAGAACAAGCTGCAGTATTCTGTAGCATGACACTGCTGTATTCCATACAGCGATAGTGCTGCGTTAAACAGAACTGATGTATGACACTAGTGTATTGTATAGTGACATTGCTGTATTCCATTGTGTGACACTGATGCTTTATATATAGAGTAATACAGCTGCATTATATTGCATGTCTCTGC
This sequence comes from Discoglossus pictus, assembly GCA_027410445.1. Classification (NCBI taxonomy): domain Eukaryota; kingdom Metazoa; phylum Chordata; class Amphibia; order Anura; family Alytidae; genus Discoglossus; species Discoglossus pictus. The sequence continues at coordinate 83,254,015 of CM050175.1, read as the reverse complement.
TGCATTCCAGGAAGTGACACTGCAACATTGTGTAGAGTGATGCTGCTACATTCTATAGAGTAACATTACTGCATTCTGTAGAACAATATTGCTCTATTCTGTATCATGACATTGCTGTATTCAATGAATTGATACTGCTACATTGTATAGAACTGGTGTATGACACTGATGTATTCTATAGTGACATAGCAGTAGTCTATAATGTGATATTTGTGCTTTCTATAGAGTGATACTCACATATTCTACAGTGTGATTCTGCTGCATTCTAAGTAGTGACACTGCTGCACTGTAAGGAGTGAGACAGTTGCATTCTGTAAAGACACCCTGATGCATTCTATAAGGTGACCCTGCATTCTTTACAGTGATGTTGTTGCATTGCAAAAGAGAAAGGAGCATCTTCTGGGGAGATGGACTCTGTAGGTATCAAAGCCTAACAGGAAGTTGCTCAATTGTAGGTGCTTACTTGCAGCTGCTCTCTGCAAATGACTGAAGCCTTAGTCCATACTAAATAGCTGGAATAAAGGTATCTTCAGAAGGATATTATTTTATTATTATTATTATTGTCTTTATTTATATTGCGCCAACATATTCCGTAGCGCTGTACAGTGGTATTGTACAAGGCAAAAAACAAACTTAACACCTTATAAAGAATGGAGGGCCCTGTTTTTGAGCATATAATCAAATGTACATAGAGCTTGTTTCCAAGACACAGACACACAATTAAAAAACTCGCAAACTTACAATCTAAGGGTTTAGGTGTGATACAAGAGGGTGACAAATATAAAATGGCAACATGAATGCAATTTGTTTAGTCAATTGGAGGGGTCTGTGTGATGTACTGTAGAGTGTGGGTGGGAGTGTTATTAAGCTGTGGAGAGTGCAGTTGTAATTATAAAGGCTGAAGGTGATATGATTTTTTAAATAGGTGTGTTTTAAGTAATTTTTTTAAGGTTTTGGGGCAGGAAGATAATCTAATGGAGCGAGGCAAGGAGTCCCAAATAGTAGGGGCAGCACGAGAAAAGTCTTGAAGACGGGAGTGAGAGGAGGTGATGAGAGAGGAGGAAAGAAGAAGGTGGTTAGCAGAACGAAGGGGGCGGTTGGGAGAGTATTTTGAAACAAGAGCAGAGATATAAGGGGGTGCACTGTTGTTGAGGGCTTTATGTGTTAGGGTCAAGATTTTAAATGTGATTTGGTCAGAGTCTGGGGGCTTCCACTGCACAGCATGGAAGATTATACACAGGTCAGAGTCTGGGGGCTTCCACTGCACAGCATGGAAGATTATACACAGGTCAGAGTCTGGGGGCTTCCACTGCCCAGCATGGAAGATTATACACAGGTCAGAGTCTGGGGGCTTCCACTGCACAGCATGGAAGATTATACGCGCTGCCTCTGTCTGCGTTATTATAAGGTGTGTACTGTTAAGTAGTACTATTCCTATCGGTTTAATCCCTGTTACGTCCACTATCAGGGGACGTGTATATGGCATGGATTTTTGGAAGCGGGAGATGGAAAAAGATGCTTGGTCGGTCCTCCCACATCAAATTTGAGCCACATATTCCATGCTTGGCAGCCGTCACCAGGTTTACCCAATGCGCAGTGTAGGTGATATACCTGCCCTGTCCATGCTTTGCAGACCAGGTATCAGTGGTCAGATGGACCCTTGCCCCAACACTGTGTGCCAGAGATGTCATTACTTCCTTTTGCACAATTGAGTACAGGTTGGGGATTGCCTTTTGTGCAAAGAAATTTCGGCCGCGTACCTTCCACTGCGGTGTCCCAATAGCTAAAAAATTTTTGAACGCCTCAGACTCCACCAGCTTGTATGGTAAAAGCTGGTGGGCTCAGAATTCAGACAAGCCAGCTGTCAGTTGCCGGGCAAGGGGGTGACTTTGTGACATTGGCTTCTTATGCTCAAACATGTCCTTGACAGACACCTGACTGTGGGCAGATGAGCAGGGACTGCTCAGAGCGAGACACGGAGTGGTGGATGGTTGAGAGGGGGCAAGCAGGGCAGCAGTGGTTGACGTGGATGAAGATGTTGGACCAGGAGGAGAATGGCGGCTTTGACTTTGTGTGCTGCTTGTACTCATGTGTTGATCCCATAGGCGTTTGTGATGTGACATCATGTGCCTTCGCAAAGAAGTTGTACCTAGGTGGGTGTTGGACTTCCCACGACTCAGTTTCTTTTCGCACAGGTTGCAAATGGCATCGCTGTTGTTACAGGCAGACACACCAAAAAATTGCCACACTGCTAAGCTCTGCAATGACAGCATTCTGGTGGTGGCAACAGCATACGTTGACTGGCGTGCTGTCTGGCTGACCCCGGGTGCTGATGCATGCTGTCTGACTGTGCCACTAGCTCGTTGCGATGACCTCCCTCTGCTTCCAACTCGTCTCCTCCTCCTCTCTGTCTCCCCATCTGAACTTCCCCCTGTTCTTCTTCTCTTCTAGCGGGCACCCAAGTGACATACACGGACGCATTGTCATCATCATCACCCGCCTCACTTGTATCTGACAACTCAACAAAGGAAGCAGCACCAGGTACAACTTCATCATCATCAGACCTTACGTCCATGTGTGTAATGATGCCTGACTGGGACATATCTCTGTTATCTACATCCTCTGGCACTAATCTTTGCGCATCACTCATTTTTTCCAATGGATGTGTAAATAACTCTGCTGACAAATCAAGTGAAGGGGCTGTGGTGCTAGTGTTGGTGTTGGCGGCAGGCGGGCGAGTGGTAACTGGAGAGGTGCCCGAAGCTAAGCTGGAGGAGGATGGTGCGTCTAGGTTCCGAGCGGAAGCTGTAGAAGATTGGGTGTCCTGTGTTAGCCAGTCAACCATGTCCTCAGAACTTTTCAAGTTCAGGGTACGTTGCCTCTGAAAACTGGCCATTATTCTAGGGCCAAAGGGAATCACAGCACCACGACCACGACGGCCCCTGCAGGGTGGCCTGCCTCTGCCTTTTTTTTCCGATTAGTGGTACTATGCGTGCAAGCTACTGTGACACCAGATATGAGTATCACTTTGCACTGGCAAAAGTTGGCAGAGTAGATGCAATAGGCTTCACACACACATGCCTGTAGGCAGGCAACTGATATTCAATCGATTACAGTCAAAAAAGTATTGTTTTATGTCACTGTACTCTACTGTTGCACCAGATATGACGTATCACTGTACACTGGCAAAAGTTGGCAGAGTAGATGCAATAGGCTTCACACACACGCCTGTAGGCAGGCAATTGCTATTCAATCAATTACAGTCAAAAAAGTGTTGTTTTGACACCTGACACAGGCAAGCAACTGAAATTAGATTACAGGAAAAAAAAAAATGTTTTCAATGTATGTTACACCACCAGGTATGAGTAGTGAAAATAAGCACAATATAAGCTGTTAGGTGTTAGCCTGTCACACACACACGCTGGCAGGCAGGCATAAATTACACACAAAATAAAATATAAAATAAAATAAATGTTGTTCAACGTTTCCTCAATGATAAAGTATAGGGGGCGAACCGAAAAGCGCATGTGTTCGCCGTTCTTGGCGAACGCGAACATGCAAAAATTGCCGCGAACAGTTCTCCGGCGAACTGTTCGGGACATCACTACTGCAGAAACATCAAAACAGATTGTTAGCTTTTCAGCATATTGCTTCCTGCATATATTAATTACACATAGTTAAAGTATATTTATTTATAACTTTACTAATTACTTTATTAACATTGCAAAATACATACACAGAGAAAATAAAATAAAAAAATTACAGAATCACAATAAATGCGAAAGGCGATCAGCGCGCGCCTCCCAGGACCACAACTACACCAGGGGAGAGGCTCACAATGCGAGCCAAAAGGTCATCAGCGCCAACCTTGCAATGAGCACCAAAGGAGCTCTCATAACCAAACATACACCAACAAAGAGGCTCGCAACGAGTGCCAAAGGCGCTCATTGTGATCCACGCGATGATCGCCGAAGGTACTCACACAACCAAAATACTTACTTTGTGTACCAAACAGCATTACCTGCAGTACGTTCTATTGCCGTCATTTTTTGACGGGCAAGTCGCTAGTAAATGTAATAATAGAAACTTGGTACTATACAGGACTGCTCCTTGACTTGTTTAGAAATAATCTCTTTTTTATTTTCTTTTTAGGAAGAATTTTAAGTATAGATAGATTTAGAGGATATCACAGAGGAAAGTAAAAAGGGCAGATGTTTATGCCAGATAATGATAGACGGAAAAAGCCAGAGAGGGACAGACGGAAAAAGCCTCTCTGTGTCTTCTTAGATCAACTCTCTGCTTTTTACCCACTCCTAAGGTTGTTTTCCACCAATTGCAATTGCGTCCCACAATATTTGTATGTACATGCATAATTATAATGTATATATGGTGGAGTGGTGTTTGACGTTCTGCCCACGAGAGAGCAGTATTGTTCCATTTTTTTAAATCAAATAATAATGACCTTTGGTCTAGATATTTTGGCCAAATAGTTGGGGTTATATAATTACCCATTGTGTGTTATCTAGCACCTGTTTTGATAGTGTGTGGTTAAAACAATAAAGAATTGAATTTGACAGAGGTGAATAAGAGGTTACAAAATAAGTTAAATGTGTTGGTGATCATGTCTAGTTTTTTCATAATGCACCTTTGATGTACCAATAGTATGCACTGATTTCAGTGGCTCTTGATGGCTACGTGGTTTCTAGGAAACTGAGCTTAGTGAAAACTGTGAGGTGCTGTGATAAATGTCTATATTATTTCACAACCCATCACTAAACGGCTTAGTAGAATCCCCTATTATGTTTTGTAACCTCAATAACAAGGTTTTCTTTTTTAGCCATAATTTTGTACGCTTTATATCATAGTAGGCAGCTAACATCATTAAATAATTCTGTAGAGATCTCTACTTAAAATTACAGTAAATGACACTTCATCTGACTCATGAAAATATACTTTCTTTCCTTTTCTTGTTGTTTAGTTGTTTATACATGTCACACTCTCTGTGACACTATAGACCACAGCATGACAGTCACATCTGACAGCTACTGCCCCAATGAGCTCCATCAAGCTCATGCTCGTTGCTTCAGTGACCTCATCTATCCATCTCTATCTCTGCCATCCTCTTCTTCATTTGCCTTACATTTTTTCCATCATCAGAGTCTTCTATTGGGAATCCTGTCTTCTCATGACATGGCCAAAATATTTGATCTTTAGCATCATGATCATACCTTAGACTGATCCAAAAAGGTGTGACATATTTAAATGCTTTACAATTAGTTGTTTAATATTTTATGTTGCTAAGTGCTGACAACACTATATTGCATTGGCAAATTAACAGATTCGGTAGATTTAGCTATATATGTAAAAGTCGAAAATAAAACTAATTTAATATCTTCTTAAAATGAATAAGCAATACATTGGGAAGTTGAAGCTGAAATATAATACATATTTTATAAACAAAAATGTAATCTACATGTGAATTTCAGTAAATTATTTATGTAAGGCAGTGTTTTACTTGTTCTACTAGAGATTGCAAGAGAAATATAAAAAGCTGTGTGTGCTTAAAAAAACACATTTAGTATAATTAAATATTGAATATTGAATGATATGGATGTGTATAGGGAAAATTACTTAAAATGCACTAAAAATAGTCAAAAGCCCAAAAGCACTTTCTCTGAACATCTCAGAGTATTTGGCTATGGATTAATTGCAGTTTGTGTTTCCGCTCATTAGCAGTTTAACAATCCCATGCTTGTTCATTAAGCTGATTACTGCACATACTTAAGGCCTCATTCAATTGCAAGCTTACGTTATACGCGATTCAATTGAACAAGCCCGCAAGTTGTGGCCAGAAATCCGAAAACGTAAACCATGCAATCATTTGTAGCATTTCAGAGCATGAGCCAGATCAATTAAGCAAAGCTTTAACTCCTGAGTCAGAAACTGCCAATAGAGAATGAGACTGTCATCATTACAGCAGTATAAGATAGAGGTTACATGTCAAGCAATTAGCGTTTGGAGGTCCGATATGCGATCAGACTCGCAAACCCGCAAAATATGAAATAATAAAAATGAATGCCAATACTGTTCTAGTACGTGTGGCTGCCTGATATATATTAACTCATTGACTCCTGAGATCAATATAACCCTGAAATTAAACATAAAAAATGTCCTGCTGCAGATTTCCGTCATTTACAGTGCAGTATTGATTTTTTATTTGCATTTACAGTGCTATGGACAAGTCTTTAACCCCTTTCTGGGTCCTATCTGGTACCGCTAGGATTTTCTTCTACATTTGCCATTTACGGATGTGAAAACATTTACGGGCTTGCGGAATTGTAGCAAATGAATAGCGATTAGCGATTTTAGAGATCCTAACTCTTGCGGACATGAAAGATCAAAGGCTTAGATGGGGCATAAGTTAAGGTTGAACAACTGCAGGGATTTTTAGCCTGTAACCCGCAGATCTTTGCTGATTGTAAAAAGACACCAATTGAATAGCAAATTAGTTTACATTATGGGATCCCGAAAGCTACAATTTCTCAATTGAATGAGGCTCTTAGTGGGTTCCTTAGTTCTGATTGTGTAGATACAATAAGTACTTGAATTTGACAAAAAAGTTTTAATTTAAGGCATTGGAATTTATTGTATAATATTTTAGATCCACTATAGCATGCTTGTCAGTTTATAAAATGTCAGGTAAACAAATTATCTTAAACCTTCAGTACATTTTCTGTTTGGCCAATAGTGAACATTTAATATAGGGTTCACTGGTAGTCCAGTAGTTAGGATTCGGTGCTTTCACCACTGCGACCTGGGTTTGACTCCAGTCAGGAAAACAACCATGCAGGTTTGGGCCTGGTCAGTACTTGGGTAAGTGACCACCTAGGAATACCAGTATGTTGTAGCGCACTGGTGAAGGCACTGGCAACCCATTCCAGTATCTCTGCCATGAAAACCAAGTGGATCAGCATGATCATGGACATAAAGATGTCCTGGTGTGTTGTGATCTATGAGGTCAAAAAGAGAAACAACTGTACAAAGCAAAAAAAAAAAGGGTTCCCTGGTGGTCCAGTGGTTAGGATTATGTGCTTTCACCACTGCAGCCTGGGTTTGATTCCAGTCAGGGAGACCACATAGGAATACCAGGAGCTGTATGCTGTGGCCCACTGGAGAAGGAACTGTCAACCCACCTCAGTATCTCAGTATCTCTGATATGAACACCAAGGTGTGTTATGGTCCATGATGTCATGGAGAGTAGGACATGAATGAACAACACAAACAGACAACACATGAGCATTTAATACATGCTGTAAGTCAAAGGCCACAATACACTAAATAACACAGAAAACTGCATGTTAGTTTATAATGATAAAATGCAGGAGGTCAGCCTAAATTACATACACCAAGCACTCTATAAAACTGGTCTGATAATGTGTATTAAAGGAAACTGAAGTCATTAGTGTTGGCTCCTTTTTTAAATCACAATGATAACAGAAATCACTCAAATGGCCCTGATCAAAAGTTTACATACCCCTGAATGTTTGGCCTTGTTTCAGAAACACAGGGTGACACACACAGGTTAAAATGGCAATTAAAGGTTAATTTCCCACACCTGTGGCTTTCTAAAATGCAATTAATGTCTGTGTATAAATAGTCAATGAGTGTGTTAGCTCTCACATGGATGCACTGAGCAGGCTAAATACTGAGCCATGGGGAGCAGAAACGAGTTGTCAAAAGATCTGGGTAACAAGGTAATGGAAGTTCATAAAGATGGAAAATGATATAAAAAGATATCCGAAGCCTTGAAAATGCCAGTCAGTACTGTTCAATCAATTATTAAGAAGTGGAAAATTCGGGGATCTATTGATACCAAGCCAAGATCAGGTAGACCAAGAAAAATTTCAGCCACAATTGTCAGAAGAATTGTTCTGAATACAAAGAAAAACCCACAGGTAACCTCAGGAGAAATACAGGCTGCTCTGGAAAAACAACAGTACTGTATGGTTGTTTCAAGGAGCACAATACGATAATACTTGAACAAAAATGAGCTGCATGGTCGAGATACCAGAAAGAAGCCTTTACTGCGCCAATGCCACAAAAAAGCCTGGTTACAATATGCCCGACAACACCTTGACAAGCCTCACAGCTTCTGGCACAATGTAATTTGGAGTGACAAGACCAAAATAGAGCTTTAGGGTTACAGCCATAAGCGCCATGTTTATAGAGGGGTCAACAAGGCCTATAGTGAAAAGAATACCATCTCCACTGTGGTAACAACTATTTGATATAAGTAGTTTCATATGATCAATATCCTTCAAGAAAATACTTTTATTTTTTTGCATGATCAGTCATATTTTTAAAATATATGCCAAAATTTCACAATTTCTGCTACGGTACGCAAACTGTGTGTATATATATATATATATATATATATATATATATATATATATATATATATATATATATATCTACATAATCCCCCACACTTTTATAGCATGATATATAGCAAAGGAAAAGGTGGAGGAGTAACTGGAGCTTTTGGAGGACACACAGTCTGAATGGTCAATCTTGGTTCTGTCAGTAAACATGGAAAGATGAGTAACCATACTCCATACACGCCAGTGCATAATTACCTTCTCCAAATAGTCCTACATGAGTCTGATGCCATTTCATTACAATTCACTGTCCAAAACTGGATTCTTCAGACCTTTTCATATTACGTTTTAACACTGCTTTTTTCTAACCAAATGCCATAAAATAAAATAAAAACATATTTTAAGTTATGAATCTGTCAATATATATTTATAATTAGATGGTAACTAAATTATGGAAGTTCACAGCTGTAATCAGTAAACTGCCATATGCATCTAAAACTCTGTCCACACCTCAGTATTCACTAAACACTGGCAACACCTTATCAGAGACAGGAGACTTGCTCATGCAGCTGTTTTTGTTGGGTTGGTCTCCAAGTTCATGGTCTACTTTGCCTATATTATGTATGTTAGGTAGGAAAGGTTTAAATTAAGCCAAATTGTTCATACTGTACATATTCTTTTAGCTTCAACACATTTTACCATCCACCATTTTGAGGCACATCTAGCAAAACTAGTGTGCCCAGGCAAACCAATTGAGAACCATTGCTCCACACAGTTGAGAAATTGTACAAATAAGTAGTTCTTTGTTTATTATTATTATTATTTCAATTATATTTTATTTGTATTGTGCCAACATATTCCGTAGCGCTGTACAGTGGATAAGAACAAGGGAAATACAAATTTAACAAATTCAGAAGCTGAAGGGCCTTGTTTTGAGCTTAGAAGCTTAGCAGAAAGTGCTTTATCCCAAAGCAACCTACAAGACTGGAAACTCACTACTTACAATCTAAAGGCAATTAAAGGGCAGAGACTGGGAAAGAGTAACAGATAAGTTTTAGCAAGGGTCAGGAAGCAAGTGAAAGATAGAAAGCGTTTTATTTTAGTGGGAGAGGGGAGGGACCTGAGGTGAAAGACTAGTATGCTGGCTGACCCCTAGTGTTGATATGATATATCTGCAAGTAGTGCACATTTTTCCATTTTCATGCCCCTCGGTTTTGAGGGTCATCCCAATGCACTTGCTCTCCTGCATGCATGCAATCTCATCCATGTACTTACATGCACATATTCTTATGTAGGCATTCATGGGAAAGTACAACACTAAAGGCTCTATCACAATGCCAACTTATTATCAAAACACCACTATGATGACATACAACAAGACATTTGAATGGACCTGGGTTGCTCCTACTGGATGCAAAAGTCATAGTATACAGACATCCAATAACAATACAGTCACATTCCAGCAATTCTCTGAGAATCTAATACTTATTCATCCGTTGTTAATATGTAGCATATTTACAAAGATGGAAACACTATCATAGTTCGAAGTCCATTTACTGAGGAATACATGGGGTTGTTTTATCCATCAGTTCAAGTTTGTAACATGCATTTGTACCAAATTGCTACCTCTGATCTCTAAGGCAGAAACAAAGAAACAAAATGTCTTATTTATGTCAAGATGTTGTTTATGTAAGCTGTTTCTATCATGCAGGACTGACACTAAATCTGCAGACTGTGCTAAACAATACTAAAGATAGAATTACAAAACTACAATAGCTGTTAGAAACAAGACAGGGATACATTAAAAGGTTCATAGACAGTTCACCCTGCTGAGAATGATTTGGATGCAAACTGGAACCATTATGGATATTGAGTTACATTATCCTCATGACGTGACCAGTCCATATGACCTATAATATCAGAGTAACTGGTTAACATGACAATGTCCCCTCAACAAGCATGGGTCTTGTAGAGGGAATAATCTTCCAGAAAAAAAGAGGGATGCAAGAACAAGAGACCATGAATTAGAGTTGGAGGTTGACAGATTTAGGAGTAATTTGTGAAAGTACAACTTTCTAAAAACCGCAGCTTCCAACAAAGAAATGCAATACACTAGGACATATTTCTTGAAAGGTAGATACATGTTTTTCGGTATGTGATAAGAGTCATACAAGGTGTTTATGTGAGCCACAGACACTGTAAAGCTTTCTTCCCTCAGGAAGACTAAATGAATTAAGCTCTCTGAAAAGTTAATAAGCTGCACCAGTGTAACTCCAATTTAAGCCAGTTCCTGGAGTAGGGGAGGAGCAAATGATGGACTGGATTTTATTCACATGTTGCAGACCTGTGAGAGTGATACACACACATGCACAGAGAGAAAAAGAGACTGCAACCTGCAACCTATAACCACTTGAAGTAACAGTGGAATACATGAAAGACTCAGAGAATATACAGGCCAGTAAATAAATTGATTTTTGAATTGTTTTTTTGTTGTTTTTTTTTTTGTCCATGAAGGATTAGATGGGTGACAGCTAATAGCAAGGAACTTGCTTGTTTTGGTAGTATTTCAGTGGAAGCAAACCCTGTTAATTTATTTGATATGTTTTGTTAGTAATATTTTCATTGGGCATTTATAAAAAAATGGAAATGTATACAGCTACCAGTACTGTGTCTGAAACGTATACAGTTTGTACATATTTAGGAGTTGACCTCTGTTTCTAGTGTATTGCTAATGACTCCAATATTAAGGATGGATAAAGGTGAGATGGGGACTTATCAATCAAGTAAGGCTGTGTATTATTATGTATACTGTGTCTCTAAGATGGATGGGCTAGGGGTCTAATCAAAGTAGCTCCAACAAGTTGAGGGAAACAATGTCCTAAATTCACAATGCATTGACAGGCTCAAAAAGTGTCTTAATGCAGGTTTTACAGCTAAGTTGAGACTTTCACAGTATTCACTAACCAATATTTCCTAGCAAGCTCTCATCTCACTGTGTCATATTATGATCTATGCAGACCTATGCAGACAAATATTCTGCAGAAAGGAGACTCCATATTTCTATCTTTCACCTAATTTGAGAATAAGTAACAGTAGGAACTAGCAAAGCATGACCAGGACTGAAAAGCAGAGCTTTTGGAAAGCAATGCTTGTATGGCCAGAGCCGTATCTACCTTTTTGGAGCCCCTAGGCAGTGAAGTGGTGGAGCCCCTGTGAGTAAGTATGCAATGTATGCACTGACCCATTTTTGCCTTTTCTGTGTGTGTACGTTCCCTTTCCTGTTATAACTGTCTTGTTCTATGTGGTAACCCCCTAGTAACCAGTCTATGAAAGCACCCCTGCACGGCTGCCTAGTTGGCCTAATGGGGAATCCGGCCATGTGTATGGCTGATGCTAGCTGTCAGATCCAATTATCTAACAGCACCCTCTGTATTTTTCCTGTTCTCTCCTCTATCACCTTCCCTGCACTGATAAATAAAAACACACCATCATGAAATAGCTCTCAGTATGTGATATGACAATCACAAAATACATTTTCTAATAAAAATAATTTTCACAAATTTTTTTTTAGAGCCATGGCTTACACAGCTGTTTTTCTGGATGCCATCTGGGGTCTTATAAACTCTTATTATCAATATTGGAGGGCATTATTTTAGTTGGTGTCTGTCATTTGGATGCATTCCCCACTTGTCTACATACTTGTAGGTAGAGATTAGTGTACTTGGCTCTAGTAGGGAAGGGGAATACAGTTTTCAGTGAAAATTCACATTTATATTAACACTTTACCAATATCCAAAGATGTTAGGCAGTTTTCTGGTGGATGCTGACATGCCTCAATGGCGTACTCAGATATGGATGCCAGAAAGTGTGTTAATATTCTCTGTAGCCCTTAATAATATGAAAAAATATTAACATGACGTACTGGACCACAGTATTCTCATAACAGAACCCAGTTACCACTATTTGGAACAATGTGATATCTGTTGCTCATGATAATAGACATTGTAATACTTTACATTTGATAAGGCTGTGAACTAGATTACATGGGAAGTATTCAAAGTACCCCTCTCTATAACTCTATGTAATATGTATGTAGTAGCATCTGACAATATCTATGGAATGAGTGAAGAGGGGTCAGCCACTAACTGAAATAAAAATTGGGCAGTGGAAGATTGGCCAATAAATAACCCAAGTGAGAAAATTGTACCAAATCTTGCAATAAAGTTTGCTTCACACTAACAACACATAACAACAAGACCTATAACATCCTCCTATGTGGTTTGCATAATACAATGTATTAGGGCTGTTACATTGGGGAAACCAGCCAAAAACTGCATCTAAGGATGAATCTACACAGACATTCACAAGGTTGCCAAATGTAAATAACTAATGATCCTGCTACTTGTTCCAATATATGAGAGACTGGAGATGTAATGAATCCAATCATAATTGCACTGGATAATAGAAATATAGATATCTAATGTGGAAAACGATATGATATGTACAAATATACAGTTACTCATCCAAAAGCATTGAATGTGCAAAACAAAAAACTGACTGATATATAGTCCTATTAAAATAATATAAAGTGCTTTATTTTATTTTAATAGGACTATATATCAGTCAGTTTTGCACATTCAATGCTTTTGGATGAGTAATTGTATATTTGTACATATCATATTGTTTTCCACATTAGATATCTATATCTCTATTATCCAGTGCAATTACCACATTTTCTAACTTATGGACGATATGGTGGAACAGTATAAGACAATTATGTTTTAAATATTTTAAGTGCCGTTGTTAATTTTAACATTGATAATAAATTCGTTTTTAATTATTATGATTGTATCTTCATTAAACTAATAGATAAGGGTTCAACAATTAAGTGGAGTGTCTATCCTCTTTTTCTGAAATATATGTTTATTTAAACTCACTAATTGATTTTTTCCATAAATGATATAATTTGATGATATTGGAAATATTACCCTCACATAGAAGGTTACTCCTTTTCTAGATTTAAGACTTTCTATAATATCCATCATTGTTCAGAATTGAGCAGTTTTAATTAAAAATGTTCTTCTAGATTTGAGAGGTCAGGATAGGTGAAAGAGGTATATATCCAATTAAGAGATACATAAGAAGAGTAAACTTAAATCCTATCATGCAACACGCTGGAGCCAGTTTGAGTGTTAAATTAATCCCTAGGATGGAAGGGGAATTTGATACTAAAATTCAGGCTCCCTTCCAAAAAGATAAGGTTGGTATGTATACCGTTATGGCTTTAACCATATTATTTTATACATTACATTATGACAAGTTCTTTCTGGCTCTCTTACCTTTGAGTCTTTAATCCTCTTTTCTAGATTTGCATTAATACAGTGTGTGAACTACAGGGCCAGGAAGTAACATGAATGTTAATGAATTTAAACATCTGAAATCATTGAACTAGAATGAGAGGATAACTTGAAGATGTGTCCACTAATGTGTGAAAGGAAGCTAAAAGATGCCAGCAAAATGTTTGATTTTTCGCTGATGACCTTTAGCAAACATTTTAAATGCAAACACAAACAGACAACTCCGCAGTCAGCCAAGCCCCTGAAATGTAATTATTAGAGTCAGTTGGATACCGACATGATCTTGACTGTAGGAAACTTGGTATGAAAACAAAATAAAGCCTTTCAGTCTGAGGTCTTCAGATATTTATCCACATCACGTAATCCACATCATCAGCTCTGATTGACTATAATTAGCTTCATTGTCCTATCGCACATATAGAGGTGCAACATATTTAACATGAAAAGTAGTATAGCTGAAGCTTGGCCTCTGGGCTAACACAAATATGAATTAATATTAGTGGTGCCTCATATCATCTCACAAAATGTGTGGTATTAATCTGAGCTTTCACGCTACGTAACAATATAATGTTATATATACATATCAACTACAATCTCATATTAAGAAAATGGTCACCATCTGTATACATAGGAAGAGTGAGGGACACGACCCCCTCTTTAGTCATGCTTATATATGTGTGTTTTTCTTTATTTTATCCTGTTTCTGGATTGTTGTAAGCAGGCAATCAAGAAATGGCAAGTGTTATTAGGTAATAAACAAAATACTACAGGGAGTGCAGAATTATTAGGCAAGTTGTATTTTTGAGGATTAATTTTATTATTGAACAACAACCATGTTCTCAATGAACCCAAAAAACTCATTAATATCAAAGCTGAATATTTTTGGAAGTAGTTTTTAGTTTGTTTTTAGTTTTAGCTATTTTAGGGGGATATCTGTGTGTGCAGGTGACTATTACTGTGCATAATTATTAGGCAACTTAACAAAAAACAAATATATACCCATTTCAATTATTTATTTTTACCAGTGAAACCAATATAACATCTCAACATTCACAAATATACATTTCTGACATTCAAACACAAAACAAAAACAAATCAGTGACCAATATAGCCACCTTTCTTTGCAAGGACACTCAAAAGCCTGCCATCCATGGATTCTGTCAGTGTTTTGATCTGTTCGCCAGCAACATTGCGTGCAGCAGCAACCACAGCCTCCCAGACACTGTTCAGAGAGGTGTACTGTTTTCCCTCCTTGTAAATCTCACATTTGATGATGGACTACAGGTTCTCAATGGGGTTCAGATCAGGTGAACAAGGAGGCCATGTCATTAGATTTTCTTCTTTTATACCCTTTCTTGCCAGCCACGCTGTGGAGTACTTGGACGCATGTGATGGAGCATTGTCCTGCATGAAAATCATGTTTTTCTTGAAGGATGCAGACTTCTTCCTGTACCACTGCTTGAGGAAGGTGTCTTCCAGGAACTGGCAGTAGGACTGGGAGTTGAGCTTGACTCCATCCTCAACCCGAAAAGGCCCCACAAGCTCATCTTTGATGATACCAGCCCAAACCAGTACTCCACCTCCACCTTGCTGGCGTCTGAGTCGGACTGGAGCTCTCTGCCCTTTACCAATCCAGCAACGGGCCCATCCATCTGGCCCATCAAGACTCACTCTCATTTCATCAGTCCATAAAACCTTCAAAAAATCAGTCTTGAGATATTTCTTGGCCCAGTCTTGACGTTTCAGCTTGTGTGTCTTGTTCAGTGGTGGTCGTCTTTCAGCCTTTCTTACCTTGGCCATGTCTCTGAGTATTGCACACCTTGTGCTTTTGGGCACTCCGGTGATGTTGCAGCTCTGAAATATGGCCAAACTGGTGGCAAGTGGCATCGTGGCAGTTGCACGCTTGACTTTTCTCAGTTCATGGGCAGTTATTTTGCGCCTTGGTTTTTCCACACGCTTCTTGTGACCCTGTTGACTATTTTGAATGAAACGCTTGATTGTTCGATGATCACGATTCAGAAGCTTTGCAATTTTAAGAGTGCTGCATCCCTCTGCAAGATATCTCACTATTTTTGACTTTTCTGAGCCTGTCAAGTCCTTCTTTTGACCCATTTTGCCAAAGGAAAGGAAGTTGCCTAATAATTATGCACACCTGATATAGGGTGTTGATGTCATTAGACCACACCCCTTCTCATTATAGAGATGCACATCACCTAATATGCTTAATTGGTAGTAGGCTTTCGAGCCTATACAGCTTGGAGTAAGACAACATGCATAAAGAGGATGATGTGGTCAAAATACTCATTTGCCTAATAATTCTGCACTCCCTGTATATTTTTTCACTTCCCAAACATACGTTTCAAATTAAGTATAGTCTTTCTACTGTCATGGGTCTTTAAATATAGAGTAAAGAAGGTGCATTACCTTAGAATTAGATGGCTCCACTTAAAAGGAGAACACACTGCTATACTACTATCAGAGGAAGTTGAATTAAAATATATATTCCCCTAGTCTTCTATTCTGCCATTTTAAACAGCCACTAAATCTTAAAACATAAAGTGGTAAGTAGAAGATTGGCCAATGAACAACCCACCAGAGAAAATGGTACCAAACCTTGCATTCAAGTTTGCGGCAAACTATGTCAACATAGCTGTAGAGATGACACAGCCACACATAACAACAAGACCTATAACATCAGGGGGTCATATCCATGCACATTTTTCAATGTGGTTTACATAATAAAATGTGCATTATGTGAGAGGGCATGTTACATTAGGCAAATCAGCCGAAAACTGCATCTAAGAATGAATCTACACAGACATTGAATCAAAAAGCACAATTATGACAGTTATTGTACCTTAGTTGGACACCATTTTACCCAGAATGAACACTCCATCCAAAATCTGAAAATCATAATACTCAGAGGAAATTTCAAAAACATTTAGGAGAGAAAAACATTTAAAATGTAGTTACAGTACTTAACATGAACTTGGGTTTTCTGGCATAACAAAATTTCTTATGGTATTTCCACATTCTTTCTCAATTTTTTATTGTTGTTTTTCAACTGATTAAAATGTGGGGCATTTATGACCTTATCTTATTTACAAAATAATGGACGCAAAGAGAGATAACACTATCTTTCCTCGCATGTCTTGTCTTAGTTTGTTCAGTGCTCCTCTCCATTATTTAATAGTATTATACTCTCTATTGGTCAACTGATGTTTTCCTCTGAACATAATAATGCTGAATATACAACTATAAAAGTTTTAGTTTGTAAAAGGCACTATTTTCTTCTTTCTGATTGCAAAATTTGATCTCAGTGTTATGGTGACTTTAATTATCAAAATTCTAATTACTTGTATTATAATATTTAGGGTAGTTAGTATAAGTTTAGTTTGATTGGTTTTAATTACAAGTTATTTATATGCCTAATAATTTTGTGTATACACTAAGGGCCTCATTCAATTGCAATTTGGCCAATTGAATAGGGCTCTAAATAAGCACTTAGCTTATTTTTTTTAAAGAAGATTTTAGTTTGTGAAAACCTTGCTTTTGGATAGATGTTTACTAACTAAAAACTTCTTTAAAAAAAATATGTTATGTGCTTATTTAGAGCCCTATTCAATTGGCCAAATTGCAATTGAATGAGGGCCTAAATGTTTTTCTTAATTTGACACAGCAGAGACGCCAAATATTGAACAGTTTAAAACTACTACGTCATGAATTAAATGTTACTTATTTCCACAGTAAATGTGCATTGAAGATTTTTTAGCTGTCAGTCAACCTTTCTAAACAACCAACAAACAAAGATTCCGATCGCTGGTTAATTAAAGATCATTACAGAAATACGATTGGTATTGGATCTTTAGTCCAATATCGGTGCTGAGCGCTAAGTCTGTCAAATGCCTGCACTTTCTTGTTCGGTCAATATGATTCTATATATGTAGGTTATGTGTCGCTGCAGTTGTACCTTTCTGGTAAATCAAAGGAGACTGCTGCTTCTCTGGGGGCACCGTTCATAGAGATGCCCAATATTAGAGTGTAGAAATCTCAAAGTTGTGGTTGGAGAAGCATACATGCTCCTTACCAGTACCTAGATGTTCGGTGAATCTCTGCAGCTGGATGGAGTGTAGTTATACCATTGGTATATGATCTTTCCAATCTTGTGTGTGAAATAATGTATTGATATAGTTTTCATTATACAAAGAACATACACGATCATATATAAAAATTCCAGTTTATTTTTGTTTTACAGAATTCTCTGCCGTCTAGGTCACAGTTTGAGCACAACAGACTTTTCAGCTTCCTACAGAGGAGGAAAACCAAGAAAGAACTATATTATCACTATTATCACTGAGGAACCTGTGTACTCCACAACGAAAAGTGTTTGATCATCCATTTATTTGTGCGTTTAGGTATATATTATATATCAGCATATTTTATCACTTTGGATTTTATTGCTTCATCATTGTTTTTACATGACCTAAATTCTGACCCAGAGGGCAGAGTATTTTGTAAAACAAAAATAAACTGGAATTTTTATATATGATCGGGTATGGTTTTTGTATAACGAGAACTATATCAATACATCATCTCACACACAAGATTGGAAAGACCATATACCAATTGTATAACTACACTGCATCCAGCTTCACTGAACATTTAGGTACTGGTCAGGAGCATTTGCGCTTCTCCAACCACAACTCAAAGATCATTACAAGTAATAACTGATGCTCCTTCTGGTTTCAGTTCATTGTCTCCAGTGAAGGTCAGATCAAACCCAGGGGGATGTCCAGTTTTTGTTCTGTAGTTAAAATGCACTGACATCAATAATTAGAATAATAAAAGTGTGTGTGAGAGATACAAACTTTACAAAGCTCTCTTTCCTCAGGAGTTAACTCCTGGAGTAGTGGGATTAGAAGCACCTGATCAGACATTACTTAGGAATGAAGATTAAAATTAGGTGTGGTAGTTCATGAACTATAGACTAACAGTGTGGCATGCTTTGTTTGGCCTACAGCCTGAGAAATGCTATGAAAGAGACTGTGTGCAAAGATTTCTTGGAGCAGAAGTCAGACTTGCAGAAGTGTATGTGTTAATTTGGAACTACAATGAGAGAAACACAAATAGGTGTTTATTGAAGCTGAGAAAAGTCCAGAAGTGTGTACAGCTTGTTTGAGTTGGGTAATGGGCACCCAGAGAAGTGTCCATTTATGGTGTTTGAACCCCCCCTAAAAATATAGAGGTACAGCAGCATGGAGCTGATGAGTGATTTGCAGAGTGCAAACTTGGACTCTAAATGATACAGGCCAGTAATTGAAAACAAAGTTTTGAATTGTTTGTTTTGATTTTTCCATCTAGGTTTAGCTGGATGAAAGTTCTGATAGTTATGGAACTGTCACAGTTTAGGTGGTGCTCCGGTGGGAGCTAGGCATGTTTTTTTTTTTATTAGCTATGGTGTATCATTTTGTACTACTAGTGAATATATGATACAATTTGCAAAAGCAATGAAAGCCTCCTGCAATTGTGCTCCTCCTTTAAAAGTGCCTTAACCAAAGGCACTAACCCCTGATAGTTTGTCACAATATCTATATATCTATCTATCTATCTATCTATCTATCTATATATCCATATCATTAAATTGTTAAAGTTGTGTCATTACTGATAGTATTAAATTAAACCATATACATATTATACCATATTTGGAACCCCCAGCTGCATCAATTTAAGCCGTTCAACCTTAAAAACAGTAAAAAATATAATTATTAGATTAAGTCAGAAAACTTAGCAGTATGTTCAAGAAACATGAAATATGCATAAAATAATTTTAAAAAAATTGTATTAATTGTATGCATTGCAGATACTCTGAGCTTAAAAAAAAGAACTTATACCCATTATATTTCTTCAGTTTTTCAGAAAGCGTTATGAGGATTTTACATTGTAAAAAGTACCCTGCCTTTAAGCTTTGAGAAGTACTGTAGCTGTATCTGTTGGCCGCTATTCATCATGGACTGCTGACTGGGCACAACTGAAGACTGGCCCAATTGTATTGTCCTCTTCGAGGGATTCATTTGGAGAAAAGTTAGACCATGAAACATTTAAGGATTGTTACAGATGAGCAGATTGTAATAAGACATAATTAAATGAAATAATTTATCTGAAACTTTACCTTTTACATTTCCATATCTATTAAATAAAGAATTTGAACGTTTGAATATAAAATCAGATTTTTACCATTTTTTAATACAGTATTCCAGAGGTTTCAATGACCCACAACAAATCTAGATCGTGAAAAATATATTAGAGATTAAGGCACTGCCTTAGTTGATTCTATCAAAGGTATATATACGTTTCCCTGCTTTTACCTTTTTCTAATTTAAGACATGCTGCTTATATCAGAAATACACCTTGTATTGATTCTTTCTATACACACACAGATTTATTTTATTATTAAAAAATATGTTTTCCACACCCACAGAGCTGCTTACATATTCACAGTGAACCTCCAAATAGAAACACTGCATCTGGGGACAAATTTTAACCCTTTACTAAACTTCAAGCCAGCAATAGACAATACAAAGTTCCACACAGCAGTGCCTGACTCCTCCTTACTTCCTGTTGCAGGGTAAAAACCCAGACTACAAATCCCATGATACTTTGGTGCACAAACTGGCTTTACAGATTGATATAATGTATTAGCTGCCTGTGATTGGCCAAAAAGAATTATGAATGTTATGCTAATTTTAGCTTGGATTTCAAGGGGTTTCAGCTCTTTGCAAACACAAAAGTTTTACTAAGCATCAGGATGAGTTTGTTAATGTTTTTTTTTCTGGTATTTTTCACGCAAAAATATGTTTTCATACACTACTAAATCTCCTCTATCAGATGCATTCATAATCCAGGAAACTTAAATATGCTTTAACATGTCTGCTCAGGTAGGCATATCCCAAAATTCAGATTTGTTGGGTATCAGTTTGAACCTCTTCTGGCAACACCTGTATTATTTAGTATCATACCACATATTATTTATTTGTATTAATTGTTGATGAATGAGGGCTTAGTTCTAGGGGGTTATTATAAAGTTCTATAATATGAAGCATGATTGTAAAATTAGTAAACTATTTTCGTATATCTAAACTATAATGAATGAATGTATTTCTTAGTAAACAAAAAAAATTAAAATGATTTTCAATGTTATTAATAGGCCTTTTAGGTTAGCATTGGATTTTTATTAACTATTCCATCATCATTACCTTTTTTAATTAATAATGGAAAAAACATCAATGCAGTATTCTGACAAATGTAATAATTTCCACTAAACTAAATCTTATAGTAATGAGAGTCATTCTATGTTAAAATATTGTCGCAGTGTCCCACACATAAAATAGTTAGAGATATATATATATAAGTTTCCTGGGTTTCAAATGTTTGGTAAGAAACAGGCAGTGATAATCTGAAAAATATATATTATATAGAAAAGTTCATTGTACTTACATAGTTATTGGCAGGAAAGTAAAATGCAGCTTTTCAAACTCACAGGAACCTTATATAACCCAAGAAAACACAGGAAATACAGATTTCGACCTTTCTTGTACAGGGCACAGGAAGTAACTGCTGCAGATGGAATCACATGGTAGGGTGGGGTCTGAGGTCACAGTAAATCAGAGTACAAGTGGGAAGAGGAGAGAGAGAGGGAGAGAGAGGGAGTGTGGGAGGAGTGAGTGTAGGTGGAGTGAGTGTAGGTGGAGTGAGTGAGTATGGGTGGAGTAGGTGGAGTGAGTGTGGGATTAAGTGAGTGTGGGTAGAGTGAGTGTGGGTGAGGTGAGTAAGTGTGGGTGAAGTTAGTGAGTGTAGTGAAGTGACTGAGTGTGAATGGAGTATGTGTGGAGTGAGTGCATATAAAGGGAGGGCATGTGGAATGGGTGGAATGAGTGTATTTGAAGGGAGTGTGGAATGGGTGGAGGGAGTGTGGAGTGAGTGTATATGAAGTGAGGGCGTGTGGAATGGGTGGAGGGAGTGTGGAGTGAGTGTATATGAAGTGAGGGCGTGTGGAATAGGTGGAGTGAGTGTGGGATGAGTGTATATGAAGTGAGGGCGTGTGGAATGGGTGGAAGAAGTGTGGAGTGAGTGTATATGAAGTGAGGGCGTGTGAAATGGGTGGAGGGAGTGTGGAGTGAGTGTATATGAAGTGAGGGCGTGTGGAATGGGTGGAGGGAGTGTGGAGTGAGTGTATATGAAGTGAGGGCGTGTGAAATGGGTGGAGTGAGTGTATATGAAGGAAGGGAGTGCGGAATGGGTGGAGTGAGTGTGAAGTGGATGAGTGAGTGTGGAGTGAAGTGAGTTAGAGGTAGGTGAGTGAGTTTGAGAGGTGAGTGAGCAGAGACCATTTTATTATTTGCAGCCTTTAGTAGTAAGTACAGTTACATACCAAGTGAGACAGTTGGCACAGTTTATCTGAAACAGCAGGGAGATGAAGCAGAGGAAGTGCTGGCAGAGATCTGACCTTACAACCTCAGGTCTTGTACTGAGCATGCCAGAAGCCATGAAGTGAAGAATGTCCCCCAAAAATAGAGGAAATGTTGGTAAGCTAATAAATGTATCCTAATTAATGTTTATTTCAGGATATTATCATGCAAAAAAATGTTTTCATACACTACTAAAATGTTTTCATACACTACTAATTATCTTCTATCAGATGCACCCATAATCCTGAAAACTTAGATATGCCTTTAATTTCAATTCTGAATTTGGTAAAACTATTTACAAAAAATATATACATTTAGAAGAATTGTTGATACAAGTTAATCTACAATTGATTTCAATGATGGGGAAGTCACTTGGATCCCTATTCTATTAGATGCTCGCAAATACCTCTAAATACACGTAATTTGGGCTGTGGGTGTTCTTTTCTCTAAATGTTTAGATGTATTTTATTGACTCAAGCTCACAATTTACCTTCTTAAGCCTAAACTCATAAACCCTGCCTTTTAAAGTAGGGTTTTAAGGGGTGTAATCTTATAATCTGACAATATTTAAGCAAGTCTGTAATTTACTTCTTAGACACAGCCAATAGTAAATGATTCTGTCATCATGACATCTAGTAAAACATGGAAGTTACACATAATCTGCAATCAGAGGCTACAATTAAATTTTTGCCGATAAGTAATATTTGCCGATCAAGCAATGCATTAAAACATCTGATTTAGTCTATGTGGGTTTCATGATATGTATTAACCCCTTGAGTCCAGGATCAATATTACTTAGAAATAGCATTTAAAAATAATATTTAAAATACAGCATTGTGAGTTTATTTGCTGCTACAGCTATAATACATGTTTGAAAAAGCCCTTGGGAGTCCTATTTTGCCCTTGTAATATTTTTGATCGAAACTTGATCCTTTTTCAGTTGCGGGTTAGACTATATTTGCGAGCTAGCACTCCGAGTCTAAAAGAATATTGATTTTGCGTAACATTAATTATTTATAGCTCATTATATCCGAGCTCTGCTAAAACCAATGGAGCTCTAAGGCCGGATTTTGCGTCTATGGCTGGTCCGTAGTGATTGTGGGCGGGGAACTCATAATCGGCTAGCGAGTAGCTAATAGAATTTGTGGCAATATTAAGGTTTTAAGTGTGTACAAATTTACAAATTGGGCAAGAGAATAGTGCCCTTGTTCCGTAATAATGACCGTATTTATCGGCATATAACACGCACCTCATTTTAAGATGGGAGTTTCAGGGGGAAAAAAAAAATTTAAATAAAGAACTTTGAAGCAAAATCCTCAACCTCCCTCCTCCTCCTCAACCCCCTCCTCAACCTCCCTCCTCATCCTTCATCCTCAACCCTCTCCTCAAACCCCCCCATCCTCAACCCCCTCCTCCACCCCCCATCCTCTTCCTCCTTCCTCAACCCCCCTCCTCAACCTCGACCCCCATCCTCAACCCCTCTCCTCATCCTCAACCCCCCTCCTCATCCTCAACCTCCCTCCTCATCCTCAACCCCCTCCTCAACCTCCCTCCTCAACCCCCCCATCCTCAACCCCCTCCTCAACCTCCCTCCTCCATCCCCCTATCCTCAACCCCCTCCTCAACCTCCCTCCTTAAACCCCCTCCTCAACCCCCCATCCTCAAACCCCCTGAACCCCCCTCCTCAACCCCCCATCCTCATCCTCCCTCCTCAACCCCCCATCCTCATCCTCCCTCCTCAACCCCCCTCCTCAACCTCAACCCCCCTATCCTCAACCCCCCTCCTCAACCTCAACCCCCCTCCTCAACCTCCCTCCTCATTCTAAACCCCCCTCCACATTCTAACCCCTCCTCCTCATTCTAAACCCCCCATCAACCTAAACCCCCCTCCTCCTCAACCTAAACCCCCCTCCTCAACCTAACCCCCCCTAAATACCTCCCCCTCACTTACCTGCTTCTGCTCCGGCCTCCGCTCTGCTCCTTGACCCGGCGCACATGTGACATCACATGCTCGCCAGCGCGCCACGTCATTAGCATATACCGGGTGCTGGCACCCGGTATATGCTAATGACGTGGCGCGCCGGTGACGGCACAAGCGCGCGGGATCAAGGAGCGGAGCGGAGGCTGGAGCAGAAGCAGGTAAGTGAGGGGGAGGTATTTAGAGGGGTTTAGGTTGAGGATGGGGGTTTAGGCTGAGGAGGAGGGGGGTTTAGGTTGAGGAGGGGGGTTAGAATGCGGAGGGGGTTGAGAATGAGGAGGGAGGTTGAGAATGAGGAGGGGGGAGGGAATATCAGCGTATAACACTCACCTATCATTTGCTACATATTTTCAGGGAGAAAAAGTGTGTGTTATACGCCGATAAATATGGTACTTTTAGCTGCCCCACCTGATTCAGGGAACCTTAACCAAAAATATTGATGGCCACTGAAATTTGTGTTCTTGGTTTTCAATTTGCTTCACCTTTTAAATTGGATTATCATGAAATACTGACTTCGGCAATATATGTTATCAAAAGTGAGTCAGTTGCAGCACAAATACAAAAGTGTAATACTGTAAAACACCAATAAAAAGAATGTTTGTTTTTATAATGGTCTATGTAATTGACTAATTATGGACTCACAGATGGTGACTCAATATCGTGCTAATCTGTTTCTCTAAGAGATTTATTAAAATTATTTATGGTGTCATAATCAAGTAAATGTTTGGCATCTTAGAAAGAAAAGTAACTGGGAATATCTCTGAGTTTTAATTACTGTGTATTTTGGTTTCCAACAAATAATTATGTTGTTGTTATGGTGTATATAGTTCATAATATATATATTGTCATTTTAGTTGAGATTTGTTAAGTGAACGTATTATAATTATGGTTTATATGTCTATTTTTCCCCTTCTGGATTACTACCTTGTTGTGGTGAAGTGGCTTGTATACTTCAATAAAGCTTTGAGCTATACCATGTAGGGTCACCTAAGATGGGCATAGAGGTAAGACAAAGAAGATATTCTGGTTATCAGATTTCCACCTGAGGCGCTGGACCTTTCATATGAATCTACATGCTGTAAAATATGTGTCCTTGCAGAATCAATGAATACAATATTTAAAAAATAAATATTCCTTGAATATGTTGACTAAGTAGACATTTATGGAACATTGAAATATTTTTTCCACATTAACGCTGGAATAGGATACGTAACAATGTACCATACTATTGTTTCACATGGACCTCTCAAAGGTTTATTTTCTTCATGATCCCTAAATTTAAATAAGTCATAGAAACAAATTTTGAGGCTTAATTTCAAAGTTGTGAGAAAAAAAAGGTTTTTCGAGCCATTCAAAAATGTAGACCCTGGGGATGTTGATTTTGTCAAAAAATCCAAACATTAAAATTGTATGAAACCTTCTTAAAAATGTTTGATTTTCCTCTAGAATTAGTGTTCAGTGCCAAAAAAGATACTTTGAAGCTAGGTTTTCTCATTATCAGGTCGGTAGATTTGGGATTATAGATGGAAACCAACACCACAGGGTGGGACTATTTTAATAGAATGGAAAATGCCTATAAATGATCCAAATCCAAACTAATTTCTTCTTGTCCAATGGAATAGAATCTAAATCTGAAAATTAGATTCATTAAGGGAATAAATGAACTTTACATACCGAAGATAAATTATATTAAGTGTTTTAACATTTCTCAGAGCCAGAAATTGAAATGTCGCATGTCCGGCAATGAGCATTGCTTAGGCTCTGGGAATTTCCTGATTTTGTTGTTGTGTTCGACTCTCCGTGACCCCATGGACAGTAAAACACCAGGTACAACTATGTCCAAGGTCTTGCTGATCCACTTGGTTTTCATGACAGAAATACTGGAATGTATTGACAGTTACTTCTCCAGTGGTCCACAGCATAGAGCTCCCTGTATTCCAAGATGGTCTGCCATCCAGGTACTGACTAGGCCCAACCCTGCTTGCCTTAGGGTGTTGTGACCTCTTGGTTCTCTGACTGGAATTTAACCCACTGGACCACCATTTTCTAATAGTTTAACTTAATATTTATTTACATAATATTTTTTCAAGCAAAACATAACATTTGGCATGTATAGCATGGTCCTTTGAATGATTTTATAAATATTATTGCATTCAATGTCCCTTTAATTCACTTAATGTAATGAGAGTAATATTGCTTCAAAGGGACTGACAACCTTAATACATATTATTAATCCTAGGTAGGGGGAATCCTGTTTGGGTTCCCTGGTGGTCCAGTGGTTAGGATTCAGTGCTTTCCCAGCTGAGATTCCAGTCAGGGAACCAAGTGGTCACACCAAGCTGTAGCCAAGCAGGGTTGGGCCTGGTCAGTATCTGGATGAGAGACCACCTAGGAATACCAGGAAATGTATGCTGTGGCCCACTAGAGAAGGAACTGTCAAGTATCTCTGCCATGAAAAACAAGTGAATCAGGATGACCATGGACATAAATTTGTGCCTTGTGTGTAACGAGACATGAGGTGACAGAGAGTAGGAAATGACTGAATGACCAAAAAAAGGAGTCCTCAGGTTCTTTTATTTTTATGCAGTTTCTTTTGAAAGCAATTTAATGTTCTACACATAAAATCGAACAAACAGCAAAAACATCAAATCAATGAAAAGAGCATTTCTACGAGACAATAAAACAAAACAAACAAACAAAAAAACTCTTAAACTTCTGTTTCTTAATATATAAAGCAAAACAAATATGCAGCGCATTATCTTATCGGAGCAGTCAGCATTCCACTGTTCTTAAACATTAAATTACTTATAAGGAAAAGGTTTGACGTTTTCTGTGCTGGAAACTGAGATTACACGGCTTTTTGTAATACTACTTTTGATCAAACAAAGGACAAAAAAAACAAAGATAAAGTACCAAGTGGAAAAAATCAGTGTTTGATCTAAAATTAGAATGCAGAACGGTACATTTATGCAAATGTATAACTTTATAAGATTTTAATTCATATAAAGGAAATTGCAATTCTTAAGAGTCTAACGTAAATGCTTTGTTTCCTTACTAAGGAATATAGCTGTTTTTGATGCTTTCTCATTATGGTATTTGTTGTTCAGTCCAAATGATATGTCACCTAGGTGATGTTTTAAGTTGTTCTTGAGCATGAAAAACTGGCTAAATTTGTATTATCCATTATCAGTCCTAGGAAATGCTTCTTCATTTATGTACTAATGAGCTGTTCTTGCATATTAATTATCTAATTTGATGTGGTAATTAGGATTACAGGCTTGTCTGTCTTTGTAGTGGCCAAAATAAAGACCCCTAATGTTATCTGGCAGTTAGATCCCTCTCCCATCCGTATCCAGCACTTTGAGATGCATGTTAGCATATTGAGCTGCTCATTAGAATGTAGAAGTAGAAAAATCAGTGCTAAATATTTCAGAAATGACAGAGTCCCTTTAAAGGAAAATGGTGATATCTTAATGAGAGGCGCTAGTAATATTAATTATTCATAGATAATTAATACATTTCCTTTTTAAAAATGTATTAGCAATATTCAATAGTTAATTCTTTTTTTAATATTAGATTCCAGGTGATTATTTATCTCCACTTTGATAAGGTCACCAAGAGTAGGTTGGGGTGTTTGACTTAGAGATAGCTCTGAAGGGTTTAAAGCACAATCTGATTAGATAAGATGCAAAACAAAGATTCATAATGTGTCCTCACTCTCCACCAGCAAAAGCTCATTCCCAAGGGACACTACTTTAAGACAGCAAGCCATGAGACAATGGAGATCATTGTGTGTCTGAAAATGTAGCACTGCCTGCTACGCAAAGACACCACCCCCATTAACCTTACAGTGGGTGGAGACAACCAGCAGCTCAATCTGAACTTTAAAAGTAAGTTTAATATTTAATATTGCTCTTTTATGTAATTGAATGCTAATTGTATTACTGTATTTATCGGCATATAACACGCACTGGCGTATAACACGCACCTCATTTTAAGAAGGGAATTTCATGGGGGAAAAAAAAATTCAAATAAAGAACTTTGAAGCAAAATCCACAACCTCAACCTCCCTCCTCATCCTCAACCCCCTCCTCAACCTCACTCCTCATCTTCCATCCTCAACCCCCTCCTCAAACTCCCTATCCTCAACCCCCTCCTCCACCCCCAACCTCATCCTCCTTCCTCAACCCCCCTCCTCAACCCCCCTCCTCATCCTCAACCCCCCTCCTCATCCTCAACCTCCCTCCTCATCCTCAACCCCCTCCTCAACCCCCCTCCTCATCCTCAACCTCCCTCCTCATCCTCAACCCCCTCCTCAACCTCCCTCCTCATCCTCCCTCCTCAACCTCCCTCCTCATCCTCCCTCATCAACCCCCCCATCCTCAACCCCCTCCTCAAACCTCCTCAACCCCCCTATCCTCAACCCCCTCCTCAACCTCCCTCCTTAAACCCCCTCCTCAACCCCCCATCCTCAAACCCCCTGAACCCCCCTCCTCAACCCCCCATCCTCATCCTCCCTCCTCAACCCCCCCATCCTCATCCTCCCTCCTCAACCCCCCTCCTCAACCTCAACCCCCCTATCCTCAACCCCCCTCCTCAACCTCAACCCCCCTCCTCAACCTCCCTCCTCATTCTAAACCCCCCTCCACATTCTAACCCCCCTCCTCATTCTAAACCCCCCATCAACCTAAACCCCCCTCCTCCTCAACCTAAACCCCCCTCCTCAACCTAACCCCCCCTAAATACCTCCCCCTCACTTACCTGCTTCTGCTCTGGCCTCCGCTCTGCTCCTTGACCCGGCGCACATGTGACATCACATGCTCGCCAGCGCGCCACGTCATTAGCATATACCGGGTGCCAGCACCCGGTATATGCTAATGACGTGGCGCGCATGTGACGTCACATGCGCGCTGGATCAAGGAGCGGAGCGGAGGCTGGAGCAGAAGCAGGTAAGTGAGGGGGGGGTATTTAGAGTGGTGTAGGTTGAGGAGGGGGGTTTAGGTTGAGGAGGAGGGGGGTTTAGGTTGAGGAGGGGGGTTAGAATGCGGAGGGGGTTGAGAATGAGGAGGGAGGTTGAGGATGAGGAGGGGGGAGGGAATATCGGCGTATAACACGCACCTATCATTTGCCCCCTATTTTCAGGGAGAAAAAGTGCGTGTTATACGCCGATAAATACAGTAATTATTAGTGCATAATTAGGACATCTATCACTTGTTGTTAGGACATTACAGTGGTCACTAAAAATGTATAAGGAGACACATGCCTGTACTGACAAAATTTGCATGAGATTGTTGTTGTTGTTCAGTCCTTAAGTTGTGTCCCACTCTCAGTGACCATATGGGCACAGCACGCCAGGTACTTCTGTCTATGTTTCTGGTTGTGCTCATCCATGTGGCAAAGATACTGGAGTGGGTTGCCAGTTCCTTCTGACAATATGTCTGACCTTTCTGCTATGCCCATCTTGTGTGACATTACAAGGTATAGCTCACAGCTTCATTGAGGTACACAAGCCCCTTCACCACAACAAAGTAGCGATCCAGAAGATATTACACAAATGTCTGTAAAGTTTAAGAAGTAATAAAGAAGCAAACATGCAAAATGTATGAGATCAACAAAATCAGACATAAGGAAGACTATGGGCCTCATTCAAAATGGATCTGGCCAATTGAATAGGGCTCTATATAAGCACAGAGCAAATTTTTTAGTTTAGTTAGTGAAAACCTTGCTTTTGGATAGACGTTAACTAACTAAAAACATCTGTAAAAAAATGTGCTGTATGCTTATATAGAGCCCTATTCAATTGACCAAATTGCATTTGAATGAGGCCCTAAATTTGTAACTAAAATTATTTAACCGAACATTATTGGCATTTGTTAACTAAATCATTATTAGCATAATTTACACATTTGTAACAGCACAGACGAAATGAACCAAGCATTCAGTGATATCAATTGACAGTTCTATGCTCCAATACTTCAAACCAAGGGCCTCATTCAATTGTGATGAGGCCAATTGAATAGGGCTCTATATAAGCACAGAGCATAAGACCAAAAGCAAGGTCTTCACTGACTAAAAACTTCTGTAAAAAAAATGCTAGGGCCCTATTCAATTGGCCAAATCGCAATTAAATGAGGCCCCAATACTCCAATTGGTTGGTGATTATCAGACTCAAGAAACCTTCTCCTTATGCTAACTCAAAATTGATATTTCATTGGCTCCATACTGCTCAGAAATGCTAATTAGAAGCTTGTTCACATATGCAGTCATTAAGTTGTAGTCATCAAGTTATGTCAGCACATACTTGTCACTTGATGGCAATTAGTTACTAACTATTGTCCTGCTATCTGCCTATAATGCAAATGGCTGCTTATCAACATCAATCATTTATGTTACTGCACTGCTATCATTAGTTGTTGGTATTACGATTTAACATCATACATGTGAGTGAACATAGGGCCACATTCAATTACAAGCCCGACGGCTGCATCAGTTGGGGGTTCCCGTTTCCTTCCGTTTCCGAGGCTATTTAATTGCTCAAGCTCCCGAGTTTACGGCTTGAAGCCAAACTCGTAAACCATGCACTGGTTCGGAGCAGATGAGGGCGGGAACAGGATTAATTAAGCACGCCCGTAACCTCCCATTTCAAAACAGCCAATACGAAACGAGACTGTCCGAATTACGGCAGTAGAACATGGAGGTTACATGTCAATCAATTAGGTTCGGGGGTCCGTTATGCAATCAGACCCACAAACCCGCAAAATAAAGAATTATTATTATTTTTATTATTAACTTTTATTTGTATTGCGCCAACATATTCTGTACCGCTGTACAGGGGAGAAGAACAAGGAAATATACAATAATGACAACAAGCAGAAAATGGAGGGCCCTGTTTTGAGCTTCAAGTCTTGTAAAAGTGCTTTTTCACAAAGCACCCTACAAAATTAGACACTCGCCACTTACAATCTAAAGGTAATGGAAGAGACAGAGACCTGGGAAGAGTAGATAAAGAGTATCAAGGTTAGGACGGAAGTGAGAGGTACATAGGACGGAAGTTGTGAAAATAAAGAGGTTATATTATACATTAGTTAGAGATGGAAAAGATGGGTTATGTGATATGGTATCTGCCCCTAGTGGACAGGTAATGCAACCTGCAGATGGGAATGTCAGGAGACACATAGTTTAACGACAGCTTAAGTAGAAGGAGTTCATGGGAGAGTAAAAGAGGAGAGGAAGGCAAGAGAGGTGAGATGGTTGTGTTGGAGACACAAGGTGGAGAAGTTACATGTTGTCCATGTGGGTGGTCTGATATGTATTTACTCATTGATATCCGAGATCACTTTAACCCCCGAAGTTAAACATAAATATAAATTTAATTCCCTGCTGATTTGCGAGCTTGAGACTGTTGTGCAATTTATTATAATGTCTGTCATCACTTTCCCCATTATTTACAGTGCAGTAGTGATTTTTTATTCGCATTTACAATGCTACGAATAGGTGTTTAACTCCCTTGAGGGTCCTTTCTAGGATTCACAGGATTTTCTCCCTCATGTGGTTACATTTGTGAGCTCGGGGAATTGGCACAATTGAATAAGGATTACGAGGATTAAGTTACGAGTTTGACAGCCGCCATTTTCGCAAGGCCGTAACTCGTAACCCGATCCTAGCCCGCAAAAAAACTCCAATTGAATAGCAAATTTCCCTGCGATCTCACTTGTGAGCTCGGATCTCAAAATCGCAGTAATTGAATGGGGCCCATAGTTATTTACAAAAAGACAGTGAGGTGCATTGAGTGATATTCTTTATCTAAATGTTTTATCAGATCCAAGTGCCACCACACTTTTGAGGAAATATTCATAAAGCTTTGATTAATGATTATAAAAAAAAATTAAAAAAAATTTGCCAGTATGAAAAGTTTAATGATTAATTGGCTATGTTGTTATTTTTTATTTAAAATCATATAGTACAAATTGTCACATCAGTGGAGGTGCTATTGATTGAAGTGTTATGTAGGCAGTCGCGTCAGACCTATGTCAACTTTCTAATGAGCAATAATAATCTTTCCTTGTCCTTAATAAGCGTAGAGTGCCTCTTTATTACAAGCAAATGGCGCATACAATGTTGTGGCCTTCTTTTCTTTGCACTAGTTGCACGGGCACTAATTCTCTTCTATCAGATGCACCCATAATCCTGAAAACTTAGATATGCCTTTAATTTCAATTCTGAATTTGGAAAAACTATTTACAAAAAATATATACATTTAGAAGAATTGTTGATACAAGTTAATCTACAATTGATTTCATTGATGGGGAAGTCACTTGGATCCCTATTCTATTAGATGCTCGCAAATACCTCTAAATACACGTAATTTGGGCTGTGGGTGTTCTTTTCTCTAAATGTTTAGATGTATTTTATTGACTCAAGCTCCCAATTTACCTTCTTAAGCCTAAACTCATAAACCCTGCCTTTTAAAGTAGGATTTTAAGGGGTGTAATCTTATAATCTGACAATATTTAAGCAAGTCTGTAATTTACTTCTTAGACACAGCCAATAGTAAATGATTCTGTCATCATGACATCTAGTAAAACATGGAAGTTACACATAATCTGCAATCAGAGGCTACAATTTAATTTTTGCCAATAAGTAATATTTGCCGATCAAGCAATGCATTAGAACATCTGATTTAGACTATGTGGGTTTCATGATATGTATTAACCCCTTGAGTCCAGGATCAATATTACTTAGAAATAGCATTTAAAAATAATATTTAAAATACAGCATTGTGAGTTTATTTGCTGCTACAGCTATAATACATGTTTGAAAAAGCCCTTGGGAGTCCTATTTTGCCCTTGTAATATTTTTGACCGAAACTTGATCCTTTTTCAGTTGCGGGTTAGACTATATTTGCGAGCTAGCACTCCGAGTCTAAAAGAATATTGATTTTGCGTAACTTTAATTATTTATAGCTCATTATATCCGAGCTCTGCTAAAACCAATGGAGCTCTAAGGCCGGATTTTGCGTCTATGGCTGGTCCGTAGTGATTGTGGGCGGGGAACTCATAATCGGCTAGCGAGTAGCTAATAGAATTTGTGGCAATATTAAGGTTTTAAGTGTGTACAAATTTACAAATTGGGCAAGAGAATAGTGCCCTTGTTCCGTAATAATGACCGTATTTATCGGCATATAACACGCACCTCATTTTAAGATGGGAGTTTCAGGGGGAAAAAAAAATTCAAATAAAGAACTTTGAAGCAAAATCCTCAACCTCCCTCCTCCTCCTCAACCCCCTCCTCAACCTCCCTCCTCATCCTTCATCCTCAACCCTCTCCTCAAACCCCCCCATCCTCAACCCCCTCCTCCACCCCCCATCCTCATCCTCCTTCCTCAACCCCCCTCCTCAACCTCAACCCCCATCCTCAACCCCTCTCCTCATCCTCAACCCCCCTCCTCATCCTCAACCTCCCTCCTCATCCTCAACCCCCTCCTCAACCTCCCTCCTCAACCCCCCCATCCTCAACCCCCTCCTCAACCTCCCTCCTCCATCCCCCTATCCTCAACCCCCTCCTCAACCTCCCTCCTCAAACCCCCTCCTCAACCCCCCATCCTCAAACCCCCTGAACCCCCCTCCTCAACCCCCCATCCTCATCCTCCCTCCTCAACCCCCCCATCCTCATCCTCCCTCCTCAACCCCCCTCCTCAACCTCAACCCCCCTCCTCAACCCCCCTCCTCAACCTCAACCCCCCTCCTCAACCTCCCTCCTCATTCTAAACCCCCCTCCACATTCTAACCCCTCTCCTCATTCTAAACCCCCCATCAACCTAAACCCCCCTCCTCCTCAACCTAAACCCCCCTCCTCAACCTAACCCCCCCTAAATACCTCCCCCTCACTTACCTGCTTCTGCTCCGGCCTCCGCTCTGCTCCTTGACCCGGCGCACATGTGACATCACATGTGTTACGAGTTAGGCAGTCGCGTCAGACCTATGTCAACTTTCTAATGAGCAATAATAATCTTTCCTTGTCCTTAATAAGCGTAGAGTGCCTCTTTATTACAAGCAAATGGCGCATACAATGTTGTGGCCTTCTTTTCTTTGCACTAGTTGCACGGGCAATAACCTCACCTTTGCATCACA
This sequence comes from Discoglossus pictus, assembly GCA_027410445.1. NCBI lineage: Eukaryota > Metazoa > Chordata > Amphibia > Anura > Alytidae > Discoglossus > Discoglossus pictus. The sequence continues at coordinate 83,219,707 of CM050175.1, read as the reverse complement.
CATTTAATATCACACAGTTAATATGAAAAAGTTGAGAGACCTAAAAAAAAGAGGTCCCATAAGAGGTTATTGCAGATGCATTATAATCAACCAACTAGCTGCTTATTCAGGTTCTCTCTTATTGATCCATGTAAATTACTTGGTTTCATTAATTTGACTGATCCACCTCGGCTTAACTGGTGTGACAAGATGCCAGTCTCCCTTTGGATTGTATAGAAATGTCTGATCTACTTGGTTATAGTTTTTATCCTTTTGTTCTATGGTCTATGGACCACATCTCTTAGTCACTGCCCCTCTGAGCTCCATCAAGTTCATGTTAATTGCTTCAGTGACCTCATCTATCCATCTCCGCCTCTGTCGTCCCCTTCTTCTTATGCCTTCAATCTTCCCCAGCATCAGAGTCTTTTCAAGGGAATCCTGCTGTCTCATGATATGGCCAAAATATTTGTGCTTCAGCCTCATGATCATACCTTCTAGTGAACAGTTTGTCTTGATTTCCTGAAGTATTGCTTTATTGCATCTTCTTGCAGACCAAGGGACTGTAAGCAGTCTACTCCAACACCACAATTCAAAGGCTTCAATTCTACGGCGCTCAGACTTCTTTATGGTCCAGCTTTCACATCCGTATTTTACTACTGGGAATACCATAGTCCTAACTATACAGACCTTTTTTTTGATAGTGTAATATCTTTACTTGCTTGTCCAAGCTTGCTATAGCTTTCCTCCCCAGAAGCAAGTCTTTTACTTTCATGACTACAGTCACCATCTGCAGAGATCTTGCATCCAAGGAATAATTTACTTATATTTTGTCTACTGAATCTGAAAGAGACAGGTCCAGTTACAAGAAAAAGACAAAACAATAAGGACACCTTTATATGGCTAATTTTATACACTGAATGAATGCCACATACTGAAAAAATAAAAACATTACATTTTATTTCCAATGTTATTTAAAACTTGATTTTAAAAATACGACTGGCTAAACGAATGACCCTTTTGTTTCTATACTCTAAAGGAATATGTATGTACGTCATCAGTTATATTTTTGCCCATCAAAAAATGACGGTCAATAACATTTTAAGCCATGGCAATGCTGTTTGCCACACAATCTGAAGATTTTTTACTGTGAGGACCTTTGGCGCTCATTGCGAGCCTCACGCTGAGCGCCTTTGGAGCTAATTTCGAGCCTCTCCTCTGGTGTACTTTTGCTCCTCTGAGCTGCCTCTGCGCTGATCACAAAGACAGACATTTATATTTTTGTAAATAATAATCAATGAATTAGTTACTTAATGTATTAATATACTTTACCTAATTATAATTAATATATCCATCAATCAATAGGCTGAAGAGCTAACAATCTTTTTTAATTTTCTTCTCTGGTGTACTTTTGCTCCTCTGAGCAGCCTCTGCGCTCATCACAGAGACAGATACATATGTCTCTATTTTTGTAAATAATAATCAATTAATTAGTCACTTAATAAATTAATATACTTTACCTATTTGTAATTAATATATCCATCAATCAATAGGTGGAAGCGCTAACAATCTTTTTTCATTTTCCCGCAGCACATAGTGTCCAGTGGGACTGTTGCTGGCCTATGGAGATAGTTTTATGAATATCCCAACTGTGCATTAGAAGTAGGCTGCGTGCGCAAGAGCAAACCGTTGGTTTATTTGTGTAAAGCGCTACTGTAGATGCGTAATGTTGTCATGTGCAAGTTCGGAGTGTAAAGTAGCGTTGTTTGTGCATGTTCGCGAGTATTTGGCGTCCTTTGTAGTAGTGTATTTTGTACCTCAAACGTTCCTGTGTGAAAGTGGTACGCGGTTGGCGGTGTGTTTCGTGGTCCAGAGCCGTGTAGCCTCGTTTAAAAAAAATTTGGACGCCTTTTTTTTTTTTTGCTTCGCCGATTTTGGAGTGCCGAAACTCTTTAAAATCGATTTAAGTTCTACCTCACTCCCAGATGTCCTGACTGCTCCCCCTGCTGTGTGTGATGTTTTTGTTGTTGTTTTTTTTTTTTGCTTGTGTTTTTAGTATATTTTGATTTTCGTGGCTCGGCCGTTAACTTCGTATTTTTCCTACTTTGTATATTTTTTTTTCTAAGTCCCGCGTCTTGTAATGTTTTTTTTCTAAGTTGCGCATTCGTCAACTGATTGCAGCCTAACAGCCTTATTAAATTGCGAATTGGGCAATTGATTAAGGCTCTATATAAGCACATAGCATATTTCTTTACAGAAGTATTTAGTTAGTGAACTTCTATGCAAAAGTAAGGTCTTCAGTAAGTAAAAACGTATTTTAAAAAAGGATGCTTTGTGCTTATATAGAGCCCTATTCAACTGGGCGAATGGCAATTTAATAAGTCAGGCTATGAGCCCCTTCAGCGTTCATCACCCAAGTGCTGTGAGTTGTAGTGCCTTAACTGCCTTTGGCACTCATCGCCCAAGTGTTGTGTGTGAAGGTGCCTTAATGGCTCACCTCACTACGCGAGGCTCACAGGCGATGAGCGCCTTTGGCGTTCATCACCTAAGTGCTGTGCTGCGAGTTTTAGTGCCTTAACGGCTCGCCTCACTTTGCAAGGCTCGCAGTCGATGAGCACCTTTGGAGCTCATCGCCTTAGTGCTGCGAGTTAACGGCTCACCTCGCTACGCGATGCTCGCAGGCGATGCAAAGCATGACGACGGTTCGTTTTCGCCAATTATAATATGTGATAATATTTTTCTAAAGTATATATTAATCTCTTAATTATTTTCTTTGCTGACACTTTGTGTTAGCTATAAACTCGTTTGTAATGAGCAGTTACTTAATTATAACAGCCTAATTCTTTAACCAACGTATTTAACATAACCAGTTTATCAATATTTCTGTTACTTATGCTTTGAAGATTTTATTATTTTTAATTAAGGATAGTAACTTATGTATTGATAACATTTTTATTATTATTTAAAGACATTTGGTACTGGTAGGCCCCTATTCAATTGAGCAATTGTTGGTTACCGTAATATGGCCCGTAAACTAATTTGCTATTCAATTGGAGTCCATTAGCGAGATACAGACTGAAAATCCCTGATGATGTCAAAATCGGAACTCCGACCCAGCTAAGCCTCTGATCTTTCAAGCCCGTAAATGTTACAATCGCAAATTGCTATTCAATTGCTACAATTCCTCATGCCCTCAAATATTTTGACACCTGAAAATGGCAAATATAAAAAAAAATCCTATGGGTACCAGATTGGACTCGCAACGGGGTTAAACACCTGATTATAGCACTGTAAATGCAAATAAAAAATCAATACTGAACTTTAAAAGACGAGGAAAGTGATTAAAGGCATTAGAAGTAATTGTACAACAATATCCAACTCACAAATCTGCAATCAAAAATGATATTTTCTATATTTAATTTCCGTGTTATATTGATCCCTGGAATCAAGAAGTTAATACATATCTGGCCACCCACATGGACTTTAACATTTTCTTCATTCATTTTTATTATTTTGTACATTGCCGGATTGCGAGTCTGGTTACATATCGGACCTCTAAACGCTAATTGATTGACGTTTAGCCTCCATGTTTTTCTAACGTCATGATGACGGTCTCATTTACTCTTCACTGTTTCTAAATCGGTAGTTACGGGCTTACTTAACTGATCATGATCATGCTCTGAAATGCTATTTATGGGTGCATGGTTTACAGTTTAGGCTTTCGGCCAGGTAGGTGCGGGCTTGTTCAATTGAATCGCTCTGTAACTGCTGCAAATTTCAAGCACGCAAACTTAGGGCCGGTATGAAGGCAACCGCGGGCTTGCAATCGAATATTTGTCTTAGTCTTGTCTTTTCCTCTTGATAGTAGGGATAGTTCTGCTACTAATACCTTTGTGAAATTATAAGATAATTGTTTCTGTGATTTTTTTAAATAAACTTGTGATTTCTCTTTGTAACACACAACCTTTGATTTAATAATCCTATCAGTAAAATTGTGATTATAGGGAATATTTGTTTAACTTTTTTAACTTTATTGCGCTTGAAGTGCAGGTTCAATATTTTGCTTATACCTTGTAAATGTAAGAAAACAACCACTACCATTACCTTTAAATAAATTAATTATAAATCTTGGATCTTCTTTATCCTTTTTTAATATAAATATCTTGTCATGCCCAGACTTTGGGAGGCAAGGGGGGACCCTTCTGAACCCCTCTTTTAACTGCTTTGGCCAGCCTAAAACCACCCTAAAGAGGATTACTGTAAAAGGCAACCAGTTAAACCTAACAGGGACTGTTAAAATGAAAGTATATGGGAAGGGTTTTCCAATGTTATTTCCCATAGATTTAAGGCCTGTCTGTGATTGGCCTGTTGGTATTTCCTGGGCTTGCAGGCATTCCTGTGATTGGCTCATGGAAGCCAGTGGAGAATTCAAGCTAGAGCTTCAGTTTTCCTGACCGGATTGGCTTTCAGCCAATCAGCAGGCTGCTTACATTTGAACGGGCAAATGAGGCAAGAGACTGTGTTATCCCTGCTACTAAAGGGCAGAGCATGCCGGCAGTGCTTAAACAAGCCCCTTATTGTATCCTAATGTGTACCCTTGTGGACGCCACCACAAGGCCACCTTGATACACCAAGCCCTGATCCCATCTAGAGAGCCAGAGCTCCTAGGAATAAACTAACTTAGGGCCAAGACAAAGTATCTTGTTATGTTACAGCCAAGTGCTGGTGGAATTATAAATACTGTGAAGATAATGTTGTCCATTCATAACCACACTACTACTCCCAAACTACACTGTCATTTCACACTGTGTATTATGTCTATGATAACAGGTTCCTACGTTATGTCCATGTAATTATGTGATTTGGGAATTCATAATGACTGTACAAACTGACATTACTGTGCCCTGATGTTTTAATATGTGCCTACACCAAAAAACTTGTGGTGACTGTTACTGTACACGGTTTGAGCTGGCTTCCCATTCATTCCCCTTCTATTGTTTCCCCAAGAGGTACATACCAGTCACATGGATACCCAAGTAGCAAATGGCTCATATTGCACTGTAGAGTAGGTAGAGCCCTGTAGAAGTTTTGTTCTCTCCCATGGGGGCAGATCCCTTTGGGTGGTTCAGAGATAACCTAATTAGTATAGCTAGTGTACTGATTGGTCCTCATACACATAGGTGGGTAATTCAAACAAGGTCACTCCTCTGTTCCTTGTATTGTGGGTTATCACACACTGGCTTATTTTGTATAAATACTTGTGCATCTGGCCTCAATAAATCAGTCCAGTCTGTCTGTATATAACCACAGTTTATTGTCGTTCCTGGGTAAGGGCTTCCTGAGCCAAAATTACTTGAGGGTACCCTGATACCTCTCTCTGCTCCTACCTTAAATGGACTTTCATCTGCCTGAGTGTTCCTGATTATTCTTGTTTGTTCCTGATTGTTCCTGCAGTATTCTGTGGTTCTGGGTTCCTGTATTGTTCCAGACCTGGAAACGCATACTGGGCATTGAGATCACTAGAACCCAGACAATCTAGCAGATCCCTGAAACTGTAGTGGGATGTTTTTGGGGTGCAGGGTCCCCCTGGTCCACTGAGTCGTCACATATATTTTTATGTATATATTTAAAGAATTTGAAATCCTCAGCTGCTTAGACTATCTAAATATACTTCTATTAGTCTATTTTCTGATAATTGGCTGCTATTCCACATAAAGTATTGTTGGGCAGCCTGTAGTTACTATAACCTTTCGATTATAGTCCTAGGTTATCTATAATTGTGCTATATCAATAATCTTTGTCCAAATATGTCTAAGGGTTGAACAGTTTATGTTAAAGAAAACTTTATCTTTATTAGAGTATTAATTTACTTTACCATGGCTATTTAATAGATAGCCGCTACTTTACCCACTATTTGATTTTTGAATGGTATGTTCTTATGGTGGTTCTGTAAGTATTTAGTAGCTTATATTCATATGCAGCCATTTCTATTCTGATATAAACGGTGCTTTTCCTTGATAAACTGCCTGGGTTTTATGTTCCCCTCATGGCTATTCTGTTATATAGCCACTATCTTACCCTCTATTGTTACTAACTGTTCATTCCATTTACTTGTGTATCTCACTTTTGTATATTAGCACTTATGTCTGCATATTCAACATGTATTTATGAGAAAGGAACTTGGAGCTCTATTCTGCGGCATCTGCTGCCACTTTTAACTGTGTTTGCGCCTTCTGATGATGTCATAGACGCCCAACGCGTTTTTCATGAGATCAGTGAATCTCAACTCATCAGAGGCATTTTGCTTTGTACCTGTTTTTCTGGCACTTTGCTGAGGAACACAATACAGAAGGCAATAATTATTTTCCAATTTTACTAAAACTGTGGCCAGTGATGCTACAATAATAAAACAAAACAAATCAAAGAAAATAATAGGCCTATCTCCCACCAAAGCCCTAACTTTACTTAAAGACAGCTCCCTCACTACCTAGCTTTCATACAGCTAAATCTCGGTAGATCAAAAACCAAAACAAACATTCCAATAGTTTGTTCAAAAATAACTAATCTATATCCTTCAGAAATCCAGGTCTCCACTCTGCTGCAGAACCATCATCAGCTCCCAGCTGCTGACTCTCTGTCTGTCTTTTTCCAGCATTAGGCTAACTGCTCACTTCTTTACGTCTGTCTGTTTTCTAAACTCACAAAAAAACTCTGCAGACACTTCTGTGGGTGTTTCTTCATTCAGCCTCAAACAAAACTGTGCAAACAGATCCTTAGTATCCTCACACAAACTGCCAGCTTCAGTCCATAATGACCACACCCAAAGTCCAGCTTCAATCTTTTATCAGATTTCCTTAGGTGATGCTAATCAACTGGTTAATGAAAGTTAACTCCTTAAGACCTCCCGGGGAAATCAGTATTCCACCACTGTTTTAGACTGTTTAAGTGTATCCTCAATGCCAACCTGCTGCTTGGATTATGTGCATTAGTCTTTAAAACTCTCTGTTTAATACACATCTAGATCATGACATGTCCAATAAGGATATATCCTGACAGCCATCGCTCATTCCTCGTTATCTGTGATAGTTTTACAGCCAGTCTGGAAGAGAACAGTCACTTTATTTTGATTTAATCAGAGATTATAAACTGTGTGACAAAACCAACTCATGTAGGCATTGTTCCAGTGGTATACACACATGCATTCTCATAACTTTCTTAGATGTTTCAAGAAAAATGGATTGTAAAGTCAATAACCTCTTAAGAATATCTAAGAAGACTTTGATTACTAAAGCACAAACGTACAGATTGATATCTTTATGTATACAGTTTAATATATACCGGCACCATCAATATGAGTGTGTATAAAATGATGATGAAATATTAATGTAATCATTTAGCTTTATAATTCAGTAATATTTTTTGAAGGTTTTATTTATATAAATGCACTTTAAAAATAAGTTTGTTTTATTTATTCTCTCATTTTCCTTATAAGATCTTCACAGTTGAAGTAATGAGATATATGTGCAAATGAATCAGAACGATCAATGTCTAATATATTCTCTGTCCATCTATCTGGTGTCTTCTCTTGGTTCCTAGGACTAAACTACTTATCTTTTTTGGAAAAAATAAGACCAATATAAAAACAAATTAATCATGTACAAATATATTTGACTGTTGGGTTAGTTGTAATAGAATTGTAATAGTTTCCAAGAATATGAATACAAACACATGTTTTAGGTTTATTATATATCCATTTCTAACTAATTTCCTTTTCTTTCCTTTTTAAGAAGCCAAGATAAAATACCCATTACAAACAGATTTACTGCATATAAGGCTTTTTTATTATGGTATCACAAAGCCTGGCGACTATCCATTAAACTCATATTTACTTCCATTTATTCAAATTCCTAAATCACAATGAGCATGTGTTTGTCTTGTGAAAATAAATAGATTGATCCAAATAATCAATATTATATCACATCTGGGGGATGGCGTAAGATTAATGAGACTAAATCATGTACATAAATATATATTTTTAATTAACAAAGCTACAGTATATATCTTCACTACCTCAAAAAGGTGTAGTGTGGTTGTAAACAGTTTCCCTTGAGACGTTCTACAGTGAAGATTCCTAAGATATCTCAAAGGAGAAGTAGATGCTTTAATCCCTCCAAATGATTTCAACTTGATTATTATTAACATCTTTGTTATTATTATTATTATTATTATTACTCTTTATTTATTAAGTGCAAAAATTTCCGTACCTCAATTTACAAAGTTGAATAAAATCCAATGGGTACAATTAGTAATAAGGTATATACAAATTCTAGGGTAAGTAGAAGTTCAAGTCCAGGTACAGTGCAATATAAGACTACAGACAGCTTGATGCAGCAGATGTGAAGTCCCTACTCAGAAGAGCTTACAATCTAGAAGGTAAAGTTGAGGTGTGATAGAGCGGGTGATGCAAGATGGCAGTGAATAACGTAGTTGGCTGATGTAAGTGGAGGTGTCTGTGTTTTGAACTGTAGGTTATGTGTGTTGAACAATTGTATGCTGTATAGTGTGTAGTTGTGCATGTTAAGGCTGAAGGTGATAATGTTTCTTAAAATTTTAGAGAGTTTTTAAAGATTTTGAGGAAGTAAAATAGAGCTAGGTAAGGAATTCCACAGAGTAGGGGCAGCTTGAGAAAAGTCCCGAGGTGACAAGAGGATTAAGAAGAATGTTGTTAGCAGAATGAAAAGGGAAGTTGGGGGAGTATTTTAATACATGGGCAGAGATATATGGGGGTGCACTGACTGTTATTGATGGCTTTATATGTTAGGGCCATTATTTTAAATGTTATTCTGGAGGCTAGGGGAAGCCAGCGGAGTGACTGACAGAGAGGAGCTGCAGACACAGAGTGATGAGTATGGTAGATGAGTCTAAAAAAGGTGTTTATTATGGAACTCTCAAAATGTTCTGTATACAAGAAAAACAAAACCCCAACTTGTGCAGTGACATTTACTAAAACAAAATTAAAATATTACTAAAACAATGTTCACACAAATACAGCATGCATAGAAAAGCCATTATGTTTTGTTGATGATAAAATGTCAACTGCATCAGGGAGATATGATAGTGATGAAGCTGGCAGTCTGTGATCAACAGGACATGTTGAATTTCTTCTAGGTGCTGACTTTTTTATTTTTGTTCTAATAAATTATTAGTTTTTTTGCACACTTTGTGGATTTTCTTTGCTTTCTCTTAAAATATATATTTTTTAAATAACATTATCTGACAATGTTTATAAAGCGCGTTTGCAACGATGCCATTCATATGGTTTCTTATGTATCCATTTAAATCAGGTATTAGCTAAATAAATCTTTCTTCAAGAGACAAGTTTATTTACCTATGGACACCACAGCCCTAGCCAGAATTTAACAAAATAAGGGCCCTATTAAATTTGCCTAATTGTATTTCCTGAAGCCTTTAAAGGAGCCTGCAAAAGTTATGGCTATTAAATTTGCCTCTTTTAGCTATCCACAAACGATTTACGGGTTACAGGCCAAAAAACAACAGCAGTTGCCAAAATCAGAACTCCGACTCAGCTAAGCCTTTGATCTTTCAAGCCCATAAATGTTACAATCGCAACTCGCTATTAAATTGCTATAAGTTCTCAAGCCCGCAATTGTTTTCACAAATGTAGCCAAAAACCCTACGGGTACTAGAGAGGACCCGCAAGGGGTTTAAACTCCTGTCCATAGCACTGTAAATGCAAATATAACAGACTACTGTATTTTAAATTATAGAGAAATGGATGAAAAGTATTACATTTAATAGTACAACATTCTCAAGCTCGCAAATCTGCAATGAAAAATATATATTTTTAAGCTTAATTTATGTGTTATATCGATCCCGGCAATCAATGTGTTAATACATATAATAGAACTCACATTGACTAGAATATTATATTTATTGATTTTTTCATATTGCATTATTTCTGGAATGCGGGTCTGATCGCAACTCGGACTTCAAAACCGTAAGTGATTGAAATGTAACCTCCATGTTTTAGCGACGTAATGATGGCGGTCTCTTTTAATATTGGCTCCATCTAAACCCCTAACTATGATAATAATTTATCATGTTCACGCCGGGAAATACTACGTGCCAAAGCATGGTTTACGGATTTGGATTCCGGCCATGTATTGCGGCCTTTTCTAATTTAATCGCTCTGCAACTCCTTCAAATTTCAAGCCAGCAGACTTTAATAGGGCCCTAAGTCGCTTATGATTAAAACCTTATAAAGATTCAGTATTTTTATTCAGTTACTTTTGTTGCTTGAGCTGGGAGGATGTATACCCTAATTTGAGAATCATTTGACCGTAGTGTCCTAACAAATATTTTACTTGAAGAGCAAAGATGCAATGGATTGTGGTGTCTCTTTTCTTGGTGTATAAAGTGGGTCCTTGTATCTCAGCTGTCTGTCAGGGTGTCTCGTGTGTATGAGGGAATCTCATTTCAGTGTCAGGCTGTCTTAGTTTGGTTTAATGGTATATTGGTTTTGTGTAAGGATGTCTCCGTTCTGTGTATGGGTGTTTCAGTTCTGTTTGTGTCTCAGTTCTGTGTCAGGATGTCTCAGTTCTGTAATGCTGTCTCTGTTCTGGGTTAATGTGTCTCCAATTTGTGCAACGGTGTCCTCATTCTGTGTCATGGAATCTCAATTATGTGTATGTCTCAATTCTGTTTAAGAGTGTCTTGATTCTGTGTCTGTATCTCACTACTAAGTCAATATATTCTTTGGATGTCTCAGTTCTTTAATGATATCTCACTATTGTGTCAAGATATATAATTTGTGTTGAAGGGTATCTCAGTTCTTTATTGGTATCTCACTACTATGGCAAGATATATCCTTTGTGTTGAAGGGTGTCTCAGTTCTTAATCAGTCTTTCACTACTATGACAAGATATATCCTTTGTGTTGAAGAGTGTCTCAATTCTTAATCAGTATTTCACTACTATGGCAAGATATATCCTTTGTGTTGAAGAGTGTCTCAGTTCTTAATCAGTATTTCACTACTATGGCAAGATATATCCTTTGTGTTGAAGAGTGTCTCAGTTCTTTATTGGTATCTCACTACTATGACGAGATATATCCTTTTTGTTGAAGGGTGTCTCAGTTTTTAATCAGTATTTCACTACTATGGCAAGATATATCCTTTGTGTTGAAGGGTGTCTCAGTTCTTTATTGGTATCTCACTACTATGACAAGATATATCCTTTGTGTTGAAGAGTGTCTCAGTTCTTAATCAGTATTTCACTACTATGGCAAGATATATCCTTTGTGTTGAAGAGTGTCTCAGTTCTTAATCAGTATTTCACTACTATGGCAAGATATATCCTTTGTGTTGAAGAGTGTCTCAGTTCTTAATCAGTATTTCACTACTATGGCAAGATATATCCTTTGTGTTGAAGAGTGTCTCAGTTCTTTATTGGTATCTCACTACTATGACGAGATATATCCTTTTTGTTGAAGGGTGTCTCAGTTTTTAATCAGTATTTCACTACTATGGCAAGATATATCCTTTGTGTTGAAGGGTGTCTCAGTTCTTTATTGGTATCTCACTACTATGACAAGATATATCCTTTGTGTTGAAGAGTGTCTCAGTTCTTAATCAGTATTTCACTACTATGGCAAGATATATCCTTTGTGTTGAAGGGTGTCTCAGTTCTTAATCAGTATTTCACTACTATGGCAAGATATATCCTTTGTGTTGAAGGGTGTCTCAGTTCTTAATCAGTCTTTCACTACTATGGCAAGAAATATCCTTTGTGTTGAAGAGTGTCTCAGTTCTTAATCAATATTTCACTACTATGGCAAGATATATCCTTTGTGTTGAAGGGTGTCTCAGTTCTTAATCAGTCTTTCACTACTATGGCAAGATATATCCTTTGTGTTGAAGGGTGTCTCAGTTCTTTATTGGTATCTCACTACTATGGCAAGATATATCCTTTGTGTTGAAGGGTGTCTCAATTTTTAATCAGTCTTTCACTACTATGACGAGATATATCCTTTGTGTTGAAGAGTGTCTCAGTTCTTAATCAGTATTTCACTACTATGGCAAGATATATCCTTTGTGTTGAAGAGTGTCTCAGTTCTTTATTGGTATCTCACTACTATGATGAGATATATCCTTTGTGTTGAAGGGTGTCTCAGTTTTGAATCAGTATTTCACTACAATGGCAAGATATATCCTTTGTGTTGAAGGGCGTCTCAGTTCTTTATTGGTATCTCACTACTATGACATGATATATCCCTTGTGTTGAAGGATGTCTAAGTTTTTAATCCGTATTTCACTACTATGGCAAGATATATCCTTTGTGTTGAAGGGTGTCTCAGTTTTTAATCAGTATTTCACTACTATGGCAAGATATATCCTTTGTGTTGAAGGGTGTCTCAGTTCTTAATCAGTCTTTCACTACTATGACGAGAAATATCCTTTGTGTTGAAGTGTGTCTCAGTTCTTAATCATTCTTTCACTACTATGAAGAGATATATCCTTTGTTTTGAAGGGTGTCTCAGTTCGTAATCAGTCTTTCACTACTATGGCAAGAAATATCCTTTGTGTTGAAGAGTGTCTCAGTTTTTAATCAGTATTTCACTACTATGGCAAGATATATCTTTTGTGTTGAAGGGTGTCTCAGTTTTTAATCAGTATTTCACTTCTATGGCAAGATATATCCTTTTTGTTGAAGGGTGTCTCAGTTCTTAATCAGTATTATGGCAAGATATATCATTTGTGTTGAAGAGTGACTCAGTTTTTAATCAGTATTTCACTACTTTGGCAAGATATATCCTTTGTATTGAAGGGTGTCTCAGTTCTTTATTGATATCTCACTACTATATCAAGTTATATTCTTTGTCTGTCAGGTTGTCTCAGATTTTGGTTAGGGTGTCACACGTTCACATTAAAACAAACAGAAGAGAAGTTAATATTTTACATATATACAGAATATATTCAGTACTATATTTCAGCAGCATCACCATGTAAACTAACTTCAAAGGTAACCCATAATCCTTTAGGACACTTCATGAGCTGGAGGAAAACTTTTAAATTGGATTTTACAGTTCATTAAAGATATAATAATATTTTTATAGCTGTGAGCTGCTTTAATAAATAAATGCAACAATTTGCCAATGGGTTGAGTAACTGTGCATAATATTTTGTCCTGTTATGCATGATCAGGTATGGCTAGACTGAGATAGTGGCAGACAATATTTTGATTAAATGATCATGAATACATTATTTCTATGCATCATTTAATTAGCAACAGGTTTAGTAGTAAATATTGTTTTTAGTAAATAATAATCATTGGTTTTATTGTCACTGTGCTGTTTAATTAACTTACTTACCATGCTTTACACAGAGTTGTCTATAACAATAAATTTCATAATACAGACACAGAGGAGAGAAAGCGTTAATCTATCTATATACCTTAATAATCATGTATACCACTAGTATCACCTGAAAATATTCTGTCCTTTAGAAACACAATCACTGTGAGTTGCATTTAAATATATTTTGTGGAAACAAGATAAAAGGACCACTATATTTGCCATTCAATAGGATATTATTTATTTACTTAGCCAGGAGGCTTTCATAAATTATTTTCTGTCCAGTCCAAAATTGTGATAATCTAATGCATTTAAATATACACATATGCAGGATTAAAACATATTACATTTTTATTATTATGTCCGTGTCATTATACAACATCAGGGGTAACACAATCCAGTACTCAAGAGGTTAATACATATCAGGAAGCCATGTGGACTAGGAACAGATTTTCTAATGCATTGTCTATTTATGGGTGCTTATTCTTGCTCATTATAATAAAGATGACATTCTAATTTTCTGTTGGTTCCTAGAGCTGTGTCTCATCCATAATGGCTCACCATTTCAACTGAAACATAGCTGCATGACATTGGCTAGTTTACTAATTTGCTCTTAGAACCAGGAGAGAAAACCCAAAAGAAAACTAGTGAGCTAAGCCAATGTTAGAACCAGGAGAGAAAACCCAAGAGAAAAGTAGTGAGCTAAGCCAATGTTAGAACCAGGAGAGGAAACCCAAAAGCAAACTTGTGAGCCAAGCCATTGTTAGAACAAGGAGAGAAACCCCAAGAGCAAACTAGTGAGCTAAGCCAATGTTAGAACCAGGAGAGGAAACCCAAAAGCAAACTTGTGAGCCAAGCCAATGTTAGAACCAGGAGAGAAATCCCAAGAGCAAACTAGTGAGCTAAGCCAATGTTAGTACCAGAAGAGAAAACCTAGGAGCAAACTAGTGAGCTAAGCCAATGTTAGAACCAGGAGAGAAATCCCAAGAGCAAACTAATGAGCTAAGCTAATGTTAGAACCAGGAGAGAAAACCTAGGAGCAAACTAGTGAGCTAAGCCAATGTTAGAACCAGGAGAGAAATCCCAAGAGCAATCTAATGAGCTAAGCCAATGTTTGAACCAGTAGAGAAAACCCAGGATCAAACGAGTGCGCTAAGCCAATCTTAGAACCAGGAGAGAAAACCTAGGAGCAAACTAGTGAGCTAAGCCAATGTCAGAACCAGGAGAGAAAACCTAGGAGTAAACTACTGAGCTAAGCCAATGTTAGAGCCAGGAGCGAAATCCCAAGAGCAAACTAATGAGCTAAGCCAATGTTAGACCCAGGAGAGAAAACCCAGGAGCAAACTAGTGAGCTAAGCCAAAGTTAGAACCAGGAGAGAAAACCTAGGAGCAAAGTAGTGAGCTAAGCCAATGTTAGAACCAGGAGAGAAACCCCAAGAGAAAACTAGTGAGCTAAGCCAATGTTAAAACCAGGAGAGAAAACCTAGGAGCAAACTAGTGAGCTAAGCCAATGTTAGAACCAGGAGAGAAATCCCAAAAGCAAACTAATAAGCTAAGCCAATGTTAGAACCAGGAGAGAAAACCCAAGATCAAACTAGCTAGCTAAGCCAATGTTAGAACCAGGAGAGAAAACCCAAGAGCAAAGTAGTGAGCTAAGCCAATGTTAGAACCAGGAGAGAAAACCAAAGAGCAAAGTAGCGAGCTAAGCCAATGTTAGAACCAGGAGAGAAAACCCAAGAGCAAAGTAGCGAGCTAAGCCAGTGTGAGAACCAGGAGAGAAAACCCAAGAGCAAAGTGGTGAGCTAAGCCAATGTTAGAACCAGGAGAGAAAACTCAAGAGCAAAGCAGTGAGCTAAGCCAATATTAGAACCAGGAGAGAAAATCCAAGAGCAAAGCAGTGAGCTAAGCCAATGTTAGAACCAGGAGAGAAAACCCAAGATCAAACTAGTGAGCTAAGACAATGTTAGAACCAGGAGAGAAAACCCAAGAGCAAAGCAGTGAGCTAAGCCAATGTTAGAACCAGTAGAGAAAACCCAAGAGCAAAGTAGTGAGCTAAGACAATGTTAGAACCAGGAGAGAAAACCCAAGATCAAAGTAGTGAGCTAAGCCAATGTTAGAACCAGTAGAGAAAACCCAAGATCAAAGTAGTGAGCTAAGCCAATGTTAGAACCAGTAGAGAAAACCCAAGAACAAAGTAGTGAGCTAAGCCAATGTTAGAACCAGTAGAGAAAACCCAAGATCAAAGTAGTGAGCTTAGCCAATGTTAGAACCAGTAGAGAAAACACAAGATCAAACTAGTGAGCTAAGCCAATGTTAAAACCAGTAGAGAAAACCCAAGATCAAAGTAGTGAGCTAAGCCAATGTTAGAACCAGTAGAGAAAACCCAAGATCAAAATAGTGAGCTTAGCCAATGTTAGATCCAGTAGAGAAAACCCAAGATCAAACTAGTGAGCTAAGCCAATGTTAGAACCAGTAGAGAAAACCCAAGATCAAAGTAGTGAGCTAAGCCAATGTTAGAACCAGTAGAGAAAACCCAAGATCAAAGTAGTGAGCTTAGCCAATGTTTGCTCTTGGGTTTTCTCTCCTGGTTCTAACATTGGCTTAGCTCACTAGTTTGCTCTTGGGTTTTCTCTCCTGGTTCTAACTAGTGAGCTAAGCCAATGTTAGAACCAGGAGAGAAAACCCAAGTGCAAACTAATGAGCTAAGCCAATGTTAAAACCAGGAGAGAAAACCTAGGAGCAAACTAATGAGCTAAGCCAATGTTAGAACCAGGAGAGAAAACCCAAGAGCAAAGTAGTGAGCTAAGACAATGTTAGAACCAGGAGAGAAAACCCAAGAGCAAACTAGTGAGCTAAGCCAATGTTAGAACCAGTAGAGAAAACCCAAGATCAAAGTAGTGAGCTAAGCCAATGTTAGAACCAGTAGAGAAAACCCAAGAACAAAGTAGTGAGCTAAGCCAATGTTAGAACCAGTAGAGAAAACCCAAGATCAAAGTAGTGAGCTTAGCCAATGTTAGAACCAGTAGAGAAAACCCAAGATCAAACTAGTGAGCTAAGCCAATGTTAGAACCAGTAGAGTAAACCCAAGATCAAAGTAGTGAGCTAAGCCAATGTTAGAACCAGTAGAGAAAACCCAAGATCAAAGTATTGAGCTTAGCCAATGTTAGAACCAGGAGAGAAAACCCAAGATCAAACTTGTGAGCTAAGCCAATGTTAGAACCAGTAGAGAAAACCCAAGATCAAACTAATGAGCTTAGCCAATGTTTGCTCTTGGGTTTTCTCTCCTGGTTCTAACATTGGCATAGCTCACTAGTTTGCTCTTGCGTTTTTTCTCCTGGTTCTAACTAGTGAGCTAAGCCAATGTTAGAACCAGGAGAGAAAACCCAAGTGCAAACTAAATAGCTAAGCCAATGTTAAAACCAGGAGAGAAAACCTAGGAGCAAACTAATGAGCAAAGCCAATGTTAGAACCAGGAAAGAAAACCGAGGAGCAAAGTAGTGAGCTAAGCCAATGTTAGAACCAGGAGAGAAACCCCAAGAGCAAACTAGTGAGCTAAGCCAATGTTAAAACCAGGAGAGAAAACCTAGGAGCAAACTAATGAGCTAAGCCAATGTTAGAACCATGAGAAAAATCCCCAAAGCAAACTAATAAGCCAAGCCAATGTTAGAACCAGGAGAGAAAACCCAAGATCAAACTAGCGAGCTAAGCCAATGTTAGAACCAGGAGAGAAAACCCAAGAGCAAAGTCATGAGCTAAGCCAATTGTAACGGAACCCATCACTGTTTTACCCTGTTTTATGGTTATTTAATTATTATGGTTAAAATATGATCACATTGCTATACTGTAGATATGTTGGTCTGCTAGCCTAACAGATAATCCTATTACAGAGGCTCCTAGTAGCAGGAAAAACCTATTGTATAAAGTGTTTTCATTATGAGACATTGAACAAAGAGAAGTATAATCTGATCAATGTCTGATTGTATCAAAGTAGCCAGGTAGCCTCCGCAGGGTGTGACCACACCTATTGTCTCTCTATGTGTATTGTGTGGCCAAATAGGGGGATGTGTATTATCTGTGGGAAGAGATGTATATATATTTCTGCATAACAAAATAAAGATAGTATTCTTTGACTCCCAATTGAGTGTCGTCCAATATGGATGGTCTGGGCTTCTGAGACTGTGCAGTGCTTCTATATGGATATTTTTACCATATACCAGCGGAGATACTGGACTTCGTGTTCCAACTCCGTTACATTTGGTGGCAGTGACGGGATAGAAGCCAAGCCTCGGAATGGAACAAGCAGTGTTATACTAGGAGGAGGACCTGGATTACAGGGATGCGTTAAGGAAAGGCATCTGGTACCAGGCCCTGGATAACGTACAATACCAGCGGGGTGAGAGTCTCCCCAGTGAAGAGCAGCGGTGGCAGAAACAAGTGGCCCTGCGGATGCCCTTCCTGGGAGAGCAGCCCCTGAAGGAATGGGTGAAGGAACTAGAGCACTGGGTATGGCAGGAGCAATGGCTGGAGGATGCCTACCAGGTGCTCTGGTGGTATATGGCACAGTATAGACCCTGGACAGCCGAGCATGACAAGCCAGAGGGAGAGGAGTTTGATGGTCCAGGCTTGGTATGGGAGTCCTTTGCAGAGCCTGACTTCGGGAGCCCTGCGCAGACCAGACTTCAGGACATTTTCTACGAGAGGTAGGCTAGGCATGACTGGGATGACCCCCAGGAGGTAGAGCAATACCTGGCTCACCTAGCAACCCTGGAGTGGGAACTGGAGCAGGACTACCAACACCTGCTCAGCTTCGTGCAGCCCCAACCTACCCGACAAGCAGAACCAGACCTCATTGACTGGTCCTGGGATGACCTCCAGATGGCAGGTAGAGATGGGACCGAGGTCTCTCTACCGGCACTACAGGTAGCCGAAGGTGTCGTCCTTCCTCCCCAGCAGCAGTGTGAACCCCAGAAGGCCGAAGGTGTCGTCCTTCCCCCCCAGTGGCAGTGTGTACCCCAGGGGGCCGAAGGTGTCATCCTTCCCCCCCCACGGCAGTGTGAACCCCAGGGGGCAGACGGTGTCGTCCTTCCTCCCCAAAGGCAGTGTGAACCACAGTGAGCAGAAGGTGCTGTCCTTCCTCCCCAGCGGCAGTGTGAACCCTAGGGGGCAGAAGGTGTCGTCCTTCCCCCCCAGCGGCAGTGTGAACCACAGGGAGCAGAAGGTGCCGTCCTTCCTCCCCAGCGTCAGTGGGTACCCCAGGGATCTGAAGGTGCAGTCCTTCCTCCCCAGCGGCAGTGTGTACCCCAGGGAGCAGAAGGTGCCGTCCTTCCTCCCCAGCGGCAGTGTGTACCCCAGGGGGCCGAAGGTGTCGTCCCCCCCCCCCCCCCAGCGGCAGTGTGAACCCCAGTGAGCTGAAGGTGTCGCCCTCTCCCCCCTGTGACAGCTTACCCTAACAAAGGGAGACACCAATCTCCCAGACGGCGCAGATGGGACCGTGGTCTCTGTGCCTGACCTACCCGGATGCTAGACAGCCTTTCCAGATCCCCAACTACCCTCACTGGGACAACCGGAGGAGGGGGTAAGTACAAATTCCCCTCCCCAGCTAACTCCTAATGGAGCCCCAGGGTTAACAGAGGAAATGTTAAACCCCACTGACCCCCACCTTTCCCTGGCTACTGAGCCGGAATATGTCCCAAGTACCCCAGCAGAAGAGCTGACAGCAGGGCAGAGTGCAGTCAGCCTCTGCCCTCCCTTTGTCCCTTGTACAGAGCAGGATGTCCTGCAGGTTATACCAGCAGAAGAGCTGGCCTCAGGGCAGAGTGCCGCTGGCCTCTACCCCTCAAGTCCCCTCAGCGTGTTGCCCCATCACCACAGCGGAATATCCAGGTGCAGTAATTGTTTGTTGTGGGTGGGCTGCTCTTGCACTTTGTTGTTGTGGGGGGGCTGCTCTAGCACTGGTTTATTGTGGGTTGGTGGATCGTCTAACGGAGGCACTAACCGGCAGAAGGTCAGGTGCCTGGTTAGACTTCCCCCCAAAGGGGAGATGTGTGACAAAGTGCCCTTCACCACTTTGTCCTGGAGAGGACTTATTGCCAGCCTCCTGCCCTGCGACTATGGCCCTGTGACATATTGCCCTTTAAAAACAGTATTCGGCCATACCAGAGTGTATGTCACTCATTCTGGCCCTTTCAATACAGTGGGGTCATTCGGTACTTGCCCTGTGTGAGCGGTGATACCCCAGAAAGCTATGCCATGGAGCCCATTCTTATAATGAAAGACTATGGGACAGAGATTGTGGTCCACCTTTTGAACCCTGGGATCCTGGACTGTTTGGATGGGATCCTGGACTTTTTGGGTGGGTGTACAGGGGAAGAACAGTGGGCCCTGTACAATAGGGGCCCGACCACGAGCTGGGGGAGGAATGTACTCTGCAACTTGGGACAGTTTTGCTAAAGGACTTCAGTTAATTTGGAAGGCTGAGGCTTTTCTGCCTCATTATTTAATTGTCTGAAACCAGTTTGTAAAATGTATTTTCCCTCTCCTTGAAATGTTTATTGCTGTGAATGCTGTATGAAGTGTGCGTTTATTTTGTTCTTGAAAAGTGAGTAAATGTGAATTGCAGTAATGCTGATGGTTTTTCAAACTATAGAAGTGACCAACAAATAGTTTTGTCCGGACATCCCAGGCCGATCCGTTGGGATCAGACCGTGTATGCCGGCTTATGGTCACGGGGGAGGAGTGTAACGGAACCCATCACTGTTTTACCCTGTTTTATGGTTATTTAATTCTTATGGTTAAAATATGATCACATTGCTATACTGTAGATATGTTGGTCTGCTAGCCTAACAGATAATCCTATTACAGAGGCTCCTAGTAGCAGGAAAAACCTATTGTATAAAGTGTTTTCATTATGAGACATTGAACAAAGAGAAGTATAATCTGATCAATGTCTGATTGTATCAAAGTAGCCAGGTAGCCTCCGCAGGATGTGACCACACCTATTGTCTCTCTATGTGTATTGTGTGGCCAAATAGGGGGATGTGTATTACTTGTGGGAAGAGATGTATATATATTTCTGCATAACAAAATAAAGATAGTATTCTTTGACTCCCAATTGAGTGTCGTCCAATATGGATGGTCTGGGCTTCTGAGACTGTGCAGTGCTTCTATATGGATATTTTTACCATATACCAGCGGAGATACTGGACTTCGTGTTCCAACTCCGTTACACCAATGTTAGAACCAGGAGAGAAAACCAAAGAGCAAAGTAGTGAGCTAAGCCAATGTTAGAACCAGGAGAGCAAACCCAAGAGCAAAGTAGTGAGCTAAGCCAATGTTAGAACCAGGAGAGAAAACCCAAGAGCAAAGCAGTGAGCTAAGCCAATGTTAGAACCAGGAGAGAAAACCCAAGATCAAACTAGTGAGCTAAGCCAATGTTAGAACCAGTAGAGAAAACCCAAGATCAAAGTAGTGAGCTAAGCCAATGTTAGAATCAGTAGAGAAAACCCAAGATCAAAGTAGTGAGCTAAGCCAATGTTAGAACCAGTAGAGAAAACCCAAGATCAAAGTAGGGAGCTAAGCCAATGTTAGAACCAGGAGAGAAAACCCAAGATCAAAGTAGTGAGCTAAGCCAATGTTAGAACCAGTAGAGAAAACCCAAGATCAAACTAATGAGCTAAGCCAATGTTAGAACCAGGAGAGAAATCCGAAAAGCAAACTAATAAGCTAAGCCAATGTTAGAACCAGGAAAGAAAACACAAGAGCAAACTAGTGAGCTAAGCCAATGTTAGAACCAGTAGAGAAAACCCAAGATCAAAGTAGTGAGCTAAGCCAATGTTAGAACCAGTAGAGAAAACTCAAGATCAAAGTAGTGAGCTAAGCCAATGTTAGAACCAGGAGAGAAAACCCAAGATCAAACTAGTGAGCTAAGCCAATTTTAGAACCAGTAGAGAAACCCAAGATCAAACTAATGAGCTTAGCCAATGTTAGAACCAGGAGAGAAATCCCAAGAGCAAACTAGTGAGCTAAGCCAATGTTAGAACCAGGAGAGAAAACCCAAATGCAAACTAATGAGCTAAGCCAATGTTAGAGCCAGGAGAGAAAAACCAAGAGCAAACTAATGAGCTACGCCAATGTTAGAACCAGGAGAGAAAACCCAACATTGGCTTAGCTCACTGTTTCTCCAGATTCCTGGCTTCCTGACTTTAGCTTGTTTACTGGCCTGGTTTTAGACTGTCTTTCCTGGTTCTGACATCTCATTGGCTTGCTGTTTCCCCTTATATCCAGCTCCCTGACTTTGGCTTGTTTATTGCATTGCTTTTGGGTTTTCTCTCATGGTTTTGAATTTGGCTTGACTTACTGTTTCTCCTGAATTCCAGCTCCCTGACTTTAGCTTGCATACTGGCCTGCTCTTGTATTGTATCTGCTAGCTCTAACATTGATTTGGGTCACCTTTTTCTTGTTATCATAATCCATGACTTTGACTTGTTTACTGGACCTCCTCTTCTGTTTCATGCCTGCTTGACCATTGGTTTGCATACCTCAGGCCCCTATCCACTTTTGCTTTTGGACTCAGTCCTTCTCTCTGCTGTGCTTTGGCATTATGCCGGGTTTATATTCCCCTTCTAGATTGCTACCTTTTTGTGGTGAAGGGGCTTGTGTACTTCAATGAATCTGTGAGCTAGGGTCACCCAAGATGGTCAGGTCATAACAGAGAGGTCAGACAAATTGTGGTCCACTGGAGAAGGAACTGGCAACCCACTCCAGTATCTTTGCCAAGAAAACCTCATGGATAAGCACAACCTGACACAATATGTGTCTGGCGTGCTCCAGTCCATAGGGTCACGCAGAGTGGTAAACACTACTATACGACTAAACAATAGGGTTTATATTTTAACTAGCATCTTGCCATAAAAAATGACGGAGGAATAAAATTTTAAGCCATGGTAATGCTGTTTGACACAC
The DNA here is from genome assembly GCA_027410445.1 of Discoglossus pictus. Taxonomy (NCBI): domain Eukaryota; kingdom Metazoa; phylum Chordata; class Amphibia; order Anura; family Alytidae; genus Discoglossus; species Discoglossus pictus. The sequence continues at coordinate 83,197,399 of CM050175.1, read as the reverse complement.
AATGTAAAGCTTTTTCTACTCTGAGGACCTTCGGCGCTCATATAGATCTGCTCCTCTCGTTTACTTTTTTTCCTTTGAGCGCCTTGTGCTCTCATGACAGAAACAGATATATATGTAATTTTTTTTTGTATAATTATGAATTAATTATTTACTTAATAAAATAATATACTTTACCTATTTGTAATTGATATATGCATCAATGAGTAGCCTGAAGAGCTAAGTATCTATTTTTATTTCCTGCAGCATACAATGTACAGTTGGCCTGTTGCTGCTGTGAGGAGAAAGTGTCATCAATGTCCCAGCTGTGCATCAGAAATATGCTGGGTGCGCATGGAAAAAACGCTGCTTTAGTTGTATGTTGTTGTGTGCATTTAAGTACCTCATACGTCCCTGGCAAGAGTCGTACGTGTCTGGTGTTGTTTTGCGCATTTCGGGGTCGTGTAGCCTCGTGATCATATTTTTTCGTCGCTTAGGCGATTTTAAATTGTCTAAATTCGTTAAATTGGAATTTAATTAGCGTGCAACCTTACTGGCAGATGTCATGGCTGTCCCCGCATGCTCTGTGTGTTATTTTATTGTTGTTGTATTTTGTATTGTTTTGTGTTGTTTTTGAATGTACGCATTTCGTCCGTTAACCTCGTATTTTTGCAACCTCGTATTATTTATTCCTAAGTTCCATGGGTCGTAACTAAAAGTCATACGTCCTTGTCAATGTTTTATGCGCTTTGGTGTCGTTGAGCCTCGTTTTCATTTTTTTACACCGCCATTTTTTTTCTTGCTTAGCCGATTTTCAAGCGACGAAACTGCATAAAATCAACTTTAATTCACGTGCAACCTCACCCCCAGAGGTCCTGGCTGTCTCTCCCGTGCTGTGTGTGATGTTTTTGTAATTTTTTTTGTAATTTTCATTGTTTTTTGTGTTTTTTGCTGTATGCGTTTCGGCCGTTAAGGTCGTATTTTTGTGACTTATATCCCGCAGGTCATATTTTCTTTTGTGTAAGTCCGGATTTCCTCTTTACGCGTTAGTGTTTTTTTTCAAAGTCCCGCGGGTCGTATTTGTTTTTCTTCTAAGTCCCGCATTGTGTTTTTTTTTGTTGCAAAGTCGTGCTTTTCTGGGGTTTATTTGTCCCGGGAGTGTGGCGGCGTAGAGCCTCCTCCTCCGCAAATGCGGCCCTTTCAGTTCTGCGAGCTTGCAAAGCGTGACTACAATTCGCAGTTTGACAACTATTATATGTGATACTTGAATGCATGAAAGTTGAACAGTGCATTTAAATAACGAATTACCCAGGTATTCTTCAAAGCTTATATTGTATTTGTCCCTAGCCATTCCATTGGAAGTCTATAGCATTGCATCTACCCATCTTTTGTAGCTCTGGTGTCTTATTTTATTTCTGATCTCTTCTCTCCTATAAATTAAAGTAAGATATAATTATTGTTCAAATATCTTTTACTAGTCATGAACTCCCTAAGTAACAACAGTTATTATCATTTATCTATAGCATTTATCCAATATTCAGCAGGTAGATGAAAGACTCACTGTGCCTTATGGAGTTCAGCTGCACCTCACTGACGAGGCCCATAAAGGCCAAAACGCGTCGGTGGTTTGCTGTTTCTCCTGTTCAGGGTAGAATTGCCTGGTATTTCGGGGCTGGGTCACTCTTTTAAGTGGGACCAGACTGATATACTAAAGGATATTTCTCCCTGTGAAGGGCACAAGTGATCTAAAAGAGGTTGCTCTCAGAGTGGCTTATCATGGCCATAGAACTAACCTATTAAGGTTGTTCGTTCTTTGATAAGCACCTCTGACTGTTGTTTTGGTAGATGAAAGACCAAATAAACTTTTCTTGCATAAATATGCTGACGGCATCAACAATGACGCTGTGCTCTCCCAGCACAGAATCTGCATGTTATATTATTAACTAGCGACTTGCCCGTCAAAAAATGACGGCAATGTGATGTATATGTTTGTCAAGTTGTTTAGTTATTAACATATATTTTTGACACTTGTAAGTATTTTAATATGAACGTGTATTTTTGTAAAATGTTGATGTAATGGTTTTTTAAAATGTAATTAGTATCTGAAGAATTGTTAACTTGAATATACATTGAATGAATAGGAAAGCTAAAAGTAAAAAGCCTTTTTTAAACGTTGCAAATGTTAACATGAAGTTTAAAATATATGTAAGCAATAACCATCAAAGTATATATTTTTAAACTTGAACTTTATTTTTTATGTAAGTTTAGAAGTTGACAAAACATTGGTATAATTTTGAACATTATAAACAGGAACATAGTGAATACATTTTGTAAAGTAATTTTTTATTAAAAGTATTAACATTTGAATGTAAAAACAATTGACATTTAAATTAATCAGTATTAAAATTCAATTTCTATCACAATAATTGTTAACTTGAATATACATTGAATGTAGAGGAAGGCATACAGTCAAACTCTTCTTAAAACGTACGTAATTAAACTAATTTATTACTGAGCACATAAATTGGCGATAAACATTAATGTAGGTAGTAATCTTAAGATAACAGACAATATTTACATTGTGACTTAAAAGGTGCTTGACCTCTTAACATCCACTTTGTAATATGTTGAATGAAATAACTTCAAAATATATTTTTTAAACTTGTAACATTAGAAACATTAACATAGTGACTTAACATTTTAACATAATTTTTACTAACAATGCAAGGCAAGTATTTTGTGAGGCGAATCATTCATAAACATGACTTCCATTAATTATGACTGAATTAAACAACCAATTGTTATGTATTTTGCAATGCTTTTAAAAAATCTTGGCACCTTTAATTAGTATCCTTCAAAGTTATAGTACTTCATAGTAGACAATGTTTTTAGTAAAAATACGTCCATCTTCTAATAAATCACCTTGACTTTCATTGTTTTCAATGTAAACTTTAATTGCCTGTGGATTTTTGCACCTTGACAACGCAACGTACAATTGACCATGTGCAAAAACTGGTTCTTCCAAGAAAATACCCACAGATTTGAAAGTTTGACCTTGTGATTTATTAATGGTCATGGCAAATGCCATAATAATGGGAAATTGTCTTCTTTGAAGTATAAAAGGGAGACTACTTTCACTTGGTGCTAAATCTATTCTTGGTATGAAAACTCTCTCTCCTCTATGGGTCCCAGTTAAAATTTCAGCATCTATAAAATGGTCCTTTAATTGTTGAACAATTAATCTTGTGCCATTGCATAGGCCTTTTTTGGGATTCATATTTCGCAGTAACATGATAATTGCACCTTTCTTTAGCTGCAAAATATGTGGTGGCATTCCAGAAGGAGTTAAAGAGTTTATGAATTCAGTGGAAAAGTTAGCCTGACTTTCATTGTCATCAGCAAGTACAGAATCAGCACTGTGATAATTTCTTTGTGGTGCATAAATTTTTTTTAAGATTTTATTATTGAGGATTAATGCATCTTTATTTTTACACGTCAGTATGACTTGGTTGGCAAGCTCGGAATATTCTTCGTTATTTATGCTCCCTTCAAATATAGCCGATATAATATCTTGTTGACAAATCATATGAGGTGGGATCTCTACAGTGTCGTCAGGTAAATTTAGTATTTTTTCTGTTCTGCCTTCTCCAATTTTAATAAGCCAATCATTGAAATCAGTTTGGCCTTCTGATCTCATATTTTGTTGCAGTTGAAGATGGGTAAAATGTTTCCATACTGTACTTGACTTTATACATGTTTCGATAATGTCAGTTCGATTTCCATGTACAACAACAGGTAATGTTTGTCTAAAATCGCCACCCAACAACATTACCTTTCCACCAAATGGAAAAATATTATCCATGACTTCACGAAGCAAACGGTCAATACATTGGAGGGCATAGCATGACATCATTGTGGCCTCATCTATTATAATTAATTTACATTTCTTCAATTTCTTTGCTTGTAAGGATGTCATGCGAATATCTGACACAGAATTTTCTAAAATAGGCACTGGCAGTTTAAATCCACTATGAACAGTTCTTCCACCTTCTAATAAAAGTGCAGCAATTCCAGTAGTGGCAAACGCCATTGCTATTTTTCCTTGTGCTCGTACTGAACTCATTAATAAATTGTACAAATATGTTTTTCCTGATCCGCCAGGTCCATCAAGATAGAAATAACGCTCTGTCACCATGTCATCATCTATAGCATTTTTAATGGCATGAAATGCTTGCAATTGTAGTGTATTTAAAGTTGCAAGTCTTTCTTCTGTTCTTTCTGCTTGTAGTTGAATGTCATAGTCTTCAAAGTTAATGTCATCTATAAGACCTGGATCAGGCAAATTAAAACTTGCACAACTTAATCCATGAGTTAAAAAGACTTCTTGGATTTCCATTAACGCTTTTAAGTGTGCAATGGGTTCATTGTATCGTCGCATAAAGTCTTCAGCCATATTACTTTTAAAAGTCTCCCACAAAGCTAATGCATTTGGAGCATTTGAGAAGATACAAATAAAAGCAAATTGTTCTCTCATCTGTCGTGGCATTTGACATTGTGCTGCTTCTTCTAAGCATCTTTCCCACTCTGTATCATCAGCGAGTAAGTTTCTATGTCTTGCAGCTAAATGGAAGGATTCATATACAATGTCATTAACAGTTCTTAAGTGTTCAAAACTTTGTGCTCCAGGAACATTTAAAAGTAATATCCGTAAGCAAAAACGTTCAACATCTCTTGGACTGACTGTGTAAATTCTTGGAATAATTTTATTGCCTCTGGTTTTTCTTGGTCTCCATAATCCATTCACAAAAACATAGTGATATGGAATTTCAATATATAAGTATTGTGTTGCTTCAGCATCAGTGGAATTTAATGCAAACCATGCAGTTAGTGTAGTGTGACGATCTTCACTTTGGGCCAATGCATTCATTTCATTTCCAGCATGGAAATAGACTAAATGTCGTTGTGGCAAATGTACTGCTAACCTATATACTGCATGTGATCTATCATGCATTTCAAATTTTAAAAGCCGCCACATAGCTTCTGGCGCACTGACATAGCGAGCATCTACATGAGATGCAAGTTCATCATGTACTAACTCACTACTTTCAGGGTTGTCTGCACTTTTGACGACTACAGTAGCTGCATCGTAACCTTTGTAAATATATTTGTAGACATATTTAATGGATTTGATAGAAGTGCAGGCTTCTACGTTGATGTGGGCGTTGTACTTCATGAGTAAATGTGGATTGTAGGGTACTACATATCTATTGTCCACTTTTTTCCCACGAATAATGGCACTATCTCCTTCTCTTCTTTTATAAAGTGGATATCCATCACAATTGGCATAGGTTTTGTCTCTATAATCTTTGGGAAATTCTTTGGAACATTTATTATTTTCCATACATGGTGATTGTGGATTAAGGTCACCACAGGGTCCATGAATCATGCGATGAGTAACAATCTCATATAGTCTACCATATAGTTCTGGATCTGGTAGTTCAGCAACAATGACTGCATCCACTTTGTCTGAAGTATCTAATTTATCTTTTTCTTGAAGTATTATTAGAAGATGTGCATGTGGAAGGCCTCTTTTTTGAAATTCAATGGTATATACATAAGCAAGACATTTGCCAAATAACTGATTTATAGTGAAGTCACGTATTAATTCATTTAATTTAATCTTAAAAACTCTGGCTACTAAATCTGGTCGATCTGAAGCAGTTTGTCCAAGAAGTAGATTTAGTGTAATTTCTGGCCATTGTGGATTACATGTAAATGTCACAAATAAATCGGGTTTGCCAAATTTTGTCACAATAGCCATAGCATCATTATATCTTTCTCTCATATTCCGAGGAGATCCTTGAAAGGAAGATGGTAAAATGATGGCTTTGCCAGCTGTCATGTCTCTGCTTGTAGCCACGTCAGCAACATAGTCCATGAGTCCAGAATATTGTTCTACACGGAGTTTATCTTGTTGATATTTGATAAAGTTTAAATTATTTGCCTCAACTTGCAAATATGAATCAATAATCCATTGTTGTGTTAGTTTCCCACCACATAAAATTGGATTAAATACATTGCGAATGGCAATTTGAGCTACTTTAAATTCAAGCATAGAAACATTATTTCGGATTCTGGCTTTAGCATTTGGGTAACTGGGAAGAGTTAATTTTGGTTGCCAACCTGCTTCTCCGTGTGGGAAAAAGATGGGATATGTCATTGGATCTAAATTTGGACTTAAGATACTCATATTAATAAACGGTTGGTCCTCATTTCTAGGATATATTCGTATGTCTCTTTGAAATGGTGGTTCTCCTTCATCATTGTGAAACACCATTGCAACCTCATTTGTTGTTGGCAAGTTATAACGACGTTTATCAGTATGTCTGTCTCTTTTAAGCACCATATTAACCTTCGGCATTGGTAATTGATGTGTTTGTGAATGAAGTAGTTGTTCATTTTCTACTTCTGCCAATTTTTTATAAGCTTTACTGTAGGGATTGTTGTCCATAATGTTATTTAGCTCTATGAAAACAGTGGGTAAGCATTTTTTATTTTCTTCCATCTGCATACGTTGGTCAACAGCTTCCATTGTATCTAGGACATATAGTTGAGCGAATTTTCTTTTATTTCCTTCCTCTGGATGTAAATGGGAAGTGCGATGATAAATTTGTCCTTGGACTTTAAAACAGTAAGGACCATGTCCTGGTACATTAGCAGCTAATGTTGCCCCCATGGATGCAAAGGATATGGCACTATTGTAGGATCTTATGTTTGTCTTAAAATTTTTGTAGTTTGGAAAAGTAGGTTCAGTCATAATATTTTGTAAATAAATTGGAAATTCTTTCCTTTCTGGAAGTTTGAACTTGCCTTTTTGACAACAACTAATAAATTGTCCATCTCTGGGTCTCTCCTGTTTAAAATAATAAGCCTCACAAAACTGACATTGAGTAGTCATGTCCCCACAACTATGAACCTCTACTGCTAAAGACTTGAGTAGAGGACAATTTGCAAAGCATATAGGATTTTGCCTTTCATATTCATCAGGTGAAATGTCATATAATGTTTCAACAACAGGTTCTAAATGTTTTGTTTTTTTCGTTGCTTTTCTTGGTATATGTTGTATTGTTTGAGGTAAAATGTCATCTAATGTTTCATGAAACGGTTCTAAATGCTTTGTTTTCTTTGTTGCTTTTTTTGGTATCTCTTGTCTTTTTTCTGGCAAAATGTCATCTGATGTTTGAGCAACAGGTTGTAAATGCTTTATTTTCTTTGTAGTTTTTTTTGACATCTCTTTAATTTCTGCAAGTGACAGTCTTTTGCTTGCAATTCTTTTGCGTTCTTTTTCTCGTCGAATTTCCTTCTTCTCCGGTGTCTGGTGGCTGTCTGCTCTCTGTCGTCGTTCTCTAGCTTGGCGTCTTTTCTTTTCTTGTTTAGTCTCATTATCAGCCATGTTAATCTGTAAAAATAAAATAATGTACCATTAGTTTATTTTGAGATGTTAAGTTGTTTTTCATGACATATAGTTATCAATAGTGTGTTAACATTTTATAGTAAATCAATTTCAATGCGTTCAATTGAATAAAAGTCTAAATAAGGGCATGAGATAATTATTTAAAGACATTTTTATTTATTAAACATGTATCCAAAAGCAAGTGTTTCAGTAACTAAAAAGGTATTTTAAAAAAGATGTTATGTCCTTATTTACAGCACTATTCAATTTGTCAAATGGCAATTAAATTAGGGTTTAGGACTGGAATGTTACAATGCCAAATTATATAGATTCTGCGTTTTTAGACTTTTTTGGACTATGCCAATTTATTTTTTAAGTTTACATTGAAGTTTGTATTTATTGTTAAAGATTATTGGCCCTAAAAGACAAATAAGAGATAGATGATAGATATTACTTTTTATACTGTACCTTGGTTGAAGTTTGATTTCAAGCAAAATTCTTTGTTGGTCCTGTGTTGAAAGCCTTCGTCCGATGGTCTCGTCCTGTGTTGAAAGTCCTCGTCCGATGGTGTAGTCCTCTGTTGAAAGTCCTCGTCCTCTGGTGTGGTCCTCAGTTCCAACTCCTGTTCCGATGTTCTTGACGCAGTATCTGTTATAAAATAAAAATGAAAATGTTATGTTATTTGAATGTCTTTGTATGAATGAAAAAATGGCATTATTTCTGTGTTTTTCTACAATCCTTTTTGGTGCGCCACAATTTTGGTATGCTTCTGTAGGCTATTTTCTAAGGCTTATAGGTGGTTAAACATTAAAGAAGAATATTAATTAATTTTTCTCTTTTTTTACTTGTTATACTGTACCTTGGTTGAAGTTTGATTTGAAGCAGAATCTTTGTTGGTCCTGTGTTGAAAGCCTTCGTCTGATGGTCTGGTCCTGTGTTGAAAGTCCTCGTCCAATCGTCTGGTCCTCTGTTGAAAGTCCTCGTCCGATGGTGTAGTCCTCTGTTGAAAGTCCTCGTCCAATGGTCTGGTCCTCTGTTGAAAGTCCTCGTCCGCTGGTGTGGTCCTCAGTTGAAACTCCTGGTCCGATGTTCTTGACGCAGTATCTGATATAAAATAAAAATGAAAATGTAATATTATTTTAATGTATTTGTATGAAGTAAAAAATGACATTATTTCTTTGTTTTTCTACAATCCCGTTTGGTGTCCACCACTTTTGGTATGCTTATTTAGGCCTTTTTCTAAGGCTTATAGATTGTTAAACATAAAATAAGTATCTAAATGTACTTTGGTATGTGTTTGTGTGAGTTTTCATACAATCCTGTTTGGTGCGCACCACTGTTGGTATGCTTATTTAGGCTTCTTTCTAAGGCTTATAGGTTGTTAAACATAAAATAAGAATGTAAAAGTACTTTGCTATGTGTTTGTGTGAGTTTTCATACAATCCTGTTTGGTGCGCACCACTGTTGGTATGCTTATTTAGGCTTCTTTGTAAGGCTTATAGGTTGTTAAACATTAAAAAAGAATCTAAATGTAGTTTGCTATGTGTTTGTGTGAGTTTTCATACAATCCTGTTTGGTGCGCACCACTGTTGGTATGCTTATTTAGGCTTCTTTGTAAGGCTTATAGGTTGTTAAACATTAAATAAGAATGTAAATGTAGTTTGCTATGTGTTTGTGTGAGTTTTCATACAATCCTGTTTGGTGCGCACCACTGTTGGTATGCTTATTTAGGCTTCTTTCTAAGGCTTATAGGTTGTTAAACATAAAATAAGAATGTAAATGTAGTTTGCTATGTGTTTGTGTGAGTTTTCATACAATCCTGTTTGGTGCGCACCACTGTTGGTATACTTATTTAGGCTTCTTTCTAAGGCTTATAGGTTGTTAAACATTAAATAAGAATCTAAATGTAGTTTGCTATGTGTTTGTGTGAGTTTTCATACAATCCTGTTTGATGCGCACCACTGTTGGTATGCTTATTAATGTAGTTTTGTAATGCTAATAGGTTGTTAAACATAAAATAAGAATGTAAATGTAGTTTGTTATGTGTTTGTGTGAGTTTTCATACAATCCTGTTTGGTGCGCACCACTGTTGGTATACTTATTTAGGCTTCTTTCTAAGGCTTATAGGTTGTTAAACATAAAATAAGAATGTAAATGTAGTTTGCTATGTGTTTGTGTGAGTTTTCATACAATCCTGTTTGGTGCGCACCACTGTTGGTATGCTTATTTAGGCTTCTTTCTAAGGCTTATAGGTTGTTAAACATAAAATAAGAATGTAAAAGTACTTTGCTATGTGTTTGTGTGAGTTTTCATACAATCCTGTTTGGTGCGCACCACTGTTGGTATGCTTATTTAGGCTTCTTTGTAAGGCTTATAGGTTGTTAAACATTAAATAAGAATCTAAATGTAGTTTGCTATGTGTTTGTGTGAGTTTTCATACAATCCTGTTTGGTGCGCACCACTGTTGGTATACTTATTTAGGCTTCTTTCTAAGGCTTATAGGTTGTTAAACATAAAATAAGAATGTAAATGTAGTTTGCTATGTGTTTGTGTGAGTTTTCATACAATCCTGTTTGGTGCGCACCACTGTTGGTATACTTATTTAGGCTTCTTTCTAAGGCTTATAGGTTGTTAAACATAAAATAAGAATGTAAATGTAGTTTGCTATGTGTTTGTGTGAGTTTTCATACAATCCTGTTTGGTGGGCACCAATGTTGGTATGCTTATTTAGGCTTCTTTCTAAGGCTTATAGGTTGTTAAACATTAAATAAGAATCTAAATGTAGTTTGCTATGTGTTTGTGTGAGTTTTCATACAATCCTGTTTGTTGGGCACCAATGTTGGTATGCTTATTTAGGCTTCTTTCTAAGGCTTATAGTTTGTTAAACATGAAATAAGAATCTAAATGTAGTTTGCTATGTGTTTGTGTGAGTTTTCATACAATCCTGTTTGATGCGCACCACTGTTGGTATGCTTATTAATGTAGTTTTGTAATGCTAATAGGTTGTTAAACATATAATAAGAATGTAAATGTAGTTTGTTATGTGTTTGTGTGAGTTTTCATACAATCCTGTTTGGTGGGCACCAATGTTGGTATGCTTATTTAGGCTTCTTTCTAAGGCTTATAGGTTGTTAAACATTAAAATAAGAATGTAAATGTAAATCCTGTTTGATGGGCACCACTTTTGTTATACTTATGTAGTGTTTTTTCTAATGGTTATACATTGTTAAACAATCACATTTGAATGAGGCCCTCGGCCATTAAACATATTTAGGTCCTGAATCAATTGCGTTTTGACCAATTGAATAGGGCTCTATATAAGCACATAAAATATTTTTTGACAGAAGTTTTTAGTTAGTGAAGACCTAGGGCCTCATTCAATTGTGATTCGGCCAATTGAATAGGGCTCTAAATAAGCACATAGAATATTTTTTTTAAAAAAGTTTTTAGTTAGTGAAAACCTTGCTTTTGGATAGATGCTCACTAACTAAAAACTTATTTAAAAAATATATGTTATGTGCTTATTTAGAGCCCTATTCAATTGGCCAAATTGTAATTGAATGAGGGCCCTATTATGTGCTTATATAAAGCCCTATTCAATTAGCCAACTCACAATTGAATAAGGCTCATGGTTCGGTTCTTTTTTATACTTAATACTTTACCTTGATTGAAGTGTGGAATGACAGAGGGTCCCCTCCTGCCAATCTTAATCCGCCGGTCTTCTTGTAGTGTCTGTTTGAAAAATAAAGTGAAATAGTGAATTATAGAATTTTTTATTTGTATTTAACAAACCATGGCCTTTTCAGCATTGAAAGTATTTTTGTATCTTACCTCTTGTTCTTTGTTGGTGTTCTTTAAAAGGGATTGTGCTTCACAGTGTACGGTGCAAATTGTTGAAAGACGCTGTTGATGCAGAGTCTGTTTGAATATTTAAAAAAGTAGAAAGATTGAGTTTTAGGTGATCTATTAAATTGCAGTAAATTAATTTCATTGAATTATACTTCTGTAATTAATTTGAATTAACATTATTTTTTGGTGGGGTCTACACACATATGTCACATACATGAAGCACATTTCCATAGTTGAAAGTAATTTTTTTGTGTGCGTGTGACATATCAGTATACATGAATCATATTTTAATTGTTAAATTAACCTTATTTTTATTTTTTGCCAACATACATAAATGTGTGTGTGACATGTGACTATAGATGATACACATATATGTGCGTGTCACATATCAGTATACATGACTCATATTTTAATAGTATTTTAATAGTCCCAACTTATTTTTTTGTAATGTAATTGAAATGTAGTTGTTTAATTAGTTTGTTGCAGGGGCAATACACATAAATGTGCATGTAACATGTCACTATACATTATACACATAAATGTGCGTGTCACTTGTCAGTATACATTATACACATAAATGTGCGTGTCACTTGTCAGTATACATTATACGCATAAATGTGCGTGTCACTTGTCAGTATACATTATACGCATAAATGTGCGTGTCACTTGTCACTATACATTATACACATAAATGTGCGTGTCACTTGTCAGTATACATTATACGCCTAAATGTGCGTGTCACATGTCACTATACATTATACGCATAAATGTGCATGTGACATGTCACTATACATTATACACATAAATGTGCGTGTCACATGTCACTATACATTATACGCATAAATGTGCATGTGACATGTCACTATACATTATACACATAAATGTGCGTGTCACATGTCAGTATACATTATACGCATAAATGTGCATGTGACATGTCACTATACATTATACACATAAATGTGCGTGTCACTTGTCAGTATACATTATACGGCTAAATGTGCGTGTCACTTGTCAGTATACATTATACACATAAATGTGCGTGTCACTTGTCAGTATACATTATACGGCTAAATGTGCGTGTCACTTGTCAGTATACATTATACGCATAAATGTGCGTGTCACTTGTCAGTATACATTATACGCATAAATGTGCGTGTCACTTGTCACTATACATTATACACATAAATGTGCGTGTCACTTGTCACTATACATTATACGCATATATGTGCGTGTCACTTGTCAGTATACATAAACCTCTTTGTCTTCTTTAATTTTTTTTTTTGATGTCCTGTCTTGAAAATAAGTAATATATTATAGCTTACCTCTCAGTTGTAATTTGCACAATGTAAAGTAGTAAATTAGGAAAGAATTATCTTCTCAAGTTTTAGCAGCAGTTATCTCCGAAGTCACTCTGTTCATCACCTGAGGAGAAATGTATTTTTCTCTGTCAAATAGACAGTATTTATAAACTTGTAGAACATTCTGGAAAGTTAGACCGTTAGAACGTAATACGCATGCGCTATTTGCGTTCCAGCTTACAATTTGCGTTCCATCCGCCATTTTGTGCGTAGTAGTGGTTAAAATGGTGTTTAATATGAGTGTGATCCGTTCCGCATAGTATGTGTTTCATTATTGCGAGTAAGTGTAGTGTAGTTACGTCTGGAGCCTCGTTTTCGTTTTGTTCGGCGGCCATTTTTTCTCTCGCTTAGCCGATTTTCGGTCGTTTAAACTGTTTGTTTTCACTTAAATGGACGTGTAAATGAACTTTTGGAGGTGCCGGATGCCCCCCCGTGCTGTAAGTAAGCTTTTTATGTGTTTGTTGTGTTTATTTCTTGTGTTTGTGATGTTTTGATGCGCGGCGGTTGGAATGGGTCTTTCGCGGCCGTATTTTTTTCCGATGCGGCCGTATTTTGTTGCGATATACGCAGTTAGCTTTTACGTGTACGACGCAGTGTATTTGTTTCTAAGTCGTGCGTATGTGTGTTAAGAGCGTGTGAGGGGCCTTTTTTACTGTTTTTTTGTTAAGTCTTGCGTCTGTGTGTCTGGGTGTAAGCGGGTGTGAGGCGACTTTGAGTTTTTTTTTGTTATGAAGTTGTGTGTGTGTGTATGTGTGTTAACACAGCCGATGTTGGGATGCTCCCACCACCGCAAATGCGGACCCTCGCTTTGCGAGGATCCGCATTTGCGGGGACGTTGTTTGTTTTTTGTTGGCTGGGCGGTTGGGTTTATTCTGTTAAAAAAGTCGTGTGTGTGTATGTGTGTGTTAACACAGCCGACGTTGAGCCTCCACAACCGCAAATGCGGGCCCTCGCTTCGCGAGGACCCGCATTTGCGGCGAACTGCGTCCCTCGCTTCGCGAGGGACGCAGTTTCTTCAAGCGTGAGCAACGACTTGGGTTTTTGTTGGCTGGGCGGTTGGGTTTATTCTGTTACAAAAGTCGTGTGTGTGTATGTGTGTGTCAACACAGCCGACGTTGAGCCTCGACAACCGCAAATGCGGGCCCTCGCTTCGCGAGGACCCGCATTTGCGGCGAACTGCGTCCCTCGCTTCGCGAGGGACGCAGTTCTTGCGGGCTCGCTACGCGAGCCCGCAAGCGTGAGCCGACGTTGAGCCTCGACAACCGCAAATGCGGGCCCTCGCTTCGCGAGGACCCGCATTTGCGGCGAACTGCGTCCCTCGCTTTGCGAGGGACGCAGTTCTTGCGGGCTCGCTACGCGAGCCCGCAAGCGTGAGCAACGACTCGTACGCTCACAACTATATATGTGATTGGCTTTGTGCGCTTTTGTTTGCCATTGTCTTTGTGTTATATCACTGTTATATGTTGCGCGGCTAGCGGCTTGACATTTATATAGAATATACTGTTTATTTTTATGTGCACAAAAGCATTAACTTTTCCAGCTGCTGACAGTCTAACAAATGACACAAACTCTGCTATTCATTTAACAGCTTGAGTTATTCTGCATGTTTTTTTAGGAAATATTTTTCCCTGTGTCTTGATATTACTATAATAATTGATTACTGCAAATTAATTTGTACAATATGGTAAATACAATATTGATATTTACAGGCACCCAATAGCAAATTACTCCGCTAGTTTCTGTTTTTAATTTATAATCTGCCTACCGTAAGCTAAATATTGCTATGGTTAATAACTTTCCCATAAAATCCATAGTGCAAGTAAGGAACCAGCCCCACATTGATAAGATCCATTAAAGATTAAAACAGGGACTGTCTGAGAGTAGGTTATATACGTGTGCATAATCAATCCTATGCTTCTAAGCTGCGTTATACACAAGAAACCATGTAAAAAGTGGTGTTGGATTAAAGATTGGAAATACATTGTGGACTCATTTGCATGTCCCCACACAGCTTCCCAGAGTGCAGTGCACTTTTAATATTCTGAGCAGGAAACACATTTTTTACCTTATTTTTAGATGCCCAAATGTGAACACAAACATACTCTTTATTTACTGCCTATAATTACAAACCGCCAATAGTCCATATTCTTGTTATTATGCTCCACCCAGTCCATAGGGAAATCGACATGACCCAGCTAGACACTATGAATATTAACACGCTCCCGTCATTCATCCGTAGGTATATTTGCATTGCTAGAACATATCTATGGTTAACTGCATTCCCCTATAGATATATATGCCTGCACCCCACTAGTAACAAGGGCAAATTACAAGTTTCCCATTGGGCCACAGTGACAATGGCAAACCCCCTAGGATACCTTTTAGATAATTGCATGCCCCCATTAGCAACATTCCAAGGGCTCATTCTCTACTTCCGATAACACAGTGAGGTATCAACTTTTGCTATAAATGGAAATCATTTTAATGAATGGTCAGAGTTGGACTTCCATACTGCCTTGACAACGTGGAGTCAGTTGACTCTCTAAGCTGAAAAAAGACGCTGGTCCTAATACAAATGAGCAAACAAAGGGTCTGAGGATGAGAAGAACTGAAGGACAATTTAACCCTCAGTGGGATATGTGACAGGATGTAGCTCCCTCTTTACTTTTTGTTCCCTATGTCACCCATGCATGTTCTCTTACACTCTGCCTTGCATTTGCTGTATGTGCATGAACACATTCACCTCAATACCCAACATATTAGTAATAGTTCATTATACCATAGATCAGTTAGCATAGTGAGCCACACATTATTCACCGCAGAGGAAAAATAGTACAATGTATAGTTAGTTTTTCATGCAGTTTGAATTTAAACCAAATTCCTGTTGGGGTAACAGGTGCCTTTTAAAAATACATTTTCACATTTATATTGGTGCCTTCAATGTGCCAAAGCTCAAATGACATGAAAACCCTCTCTGTAAATCAGCGCTTTAATTGCTTAAGGACATTGAACGAGGGTAAAGCTGAATGATAGAAAATATCTATAATTTTGTATTGCCCTCTACAGTAAAACACTAACCCCAGTCACCCATGATGGTATTCACTAAGCATTTCTTGTTCTCTACACTTATAGTAATGCAGCCATCCAACATCACAATCTGAAGGGTTGCAATATTAGACTTAATGTTATAAATAGTTATTCAACCAAAGATATGAACATATTGCTATGAATACATTTGTTATGGATATGTTTTCACCTTTTTTAATAAAATGAGTGAGGTAGAAATAGTACTTTTATTATTATTATTATTATTATTACTAGCGACTTGCCTGTCAAAAAATGACGGCAATAAGATTGTAAGGCAGGTAATGTTGTTTGTGTGCGACATTAATTTTGTTGGTGTTCCAAGATCCTTCGGCGCTCATCGCGTGGCTCTTGGTTGTTTGTGTGCTATGAGCAGCGTTGTGTTTTTTTTTTTTCTATGTCAATAATTATTAAAATAATAAATGAATATACTTTACCTATTGTGAAATAATATATGCAGCATTGTGTTGAAGAGCTGGCAATCTGTTTTGATGTTGCTGCAGCATCAGTGCTGTGGAGCTGCTGTGTAAGTGTCATGAATGTGTGTAGTGTAACAGTGTGCGTGCGCGAGACGAAACCGTTAGGGTAGCTGTGTATTTCCGGATTGTATAAGTTAGTGTTCTAAAATGGCGCCTAATGTGTGGTACGCGGCTGTGGCTGATTTAGCGTCCCTGTTTTCGGATGTCGTCCGACTTTTTCGTAAAATTCGTAGGTGTTTGGTGGTGTTTTGCATGTTTTCGTTTTGTTCGATGGCCATTTTTTCTCTTGCTTAGGTGATTTTCGGGTGTCTAAACTTTGTAATTTGTACTTAAATCGAGGTGTAATTTCACTTGCAGAGGTCCTGGGTGCACCACCTTGCTGTGGGTAAGCTTTTTATGTGTTTGTTGTGTGTATTTCTTGTGTTTGTAACGTTTTTAGGGTAGCGCGGGTTGCGTCCTTGTTTTCGAATCTCGTATGTCTTTTTCGGAAAATCCGTAGGTGTTTGGTGGTGTTTTGCGTCTTTAGACTCCTGTAGACTCGTTTTCTTTTTTTCGGCGCCCATTTTTTCTCTCGCTTAGGGGATTTTCGGGTGTCTAAACTCTTTTATTTTGAGTGAAATTAAGGGGTAAGTTCAGTTTTCGAGGTCCTGGCTGCCTCCCCATGCTGTAGGTAACCTTTTTATGTATTTGTTGTGTGTATTTATTGTGTTTTTAATGTTTTCAGGTGCCCGGGTTTCGGGTGGTAAGGTCATATTTTTGCGAGGTCGTAACGGGTCGTAACACGTCTCGTATTTTTTTGTCGTAAGTCCGTAAGCGTTAGCAACAAACCGCCTGCTCACAACTATATATGTGATTATTATTGTTATTATTATTATTAAAAGAATGTGCAGTGTAATGTCCTAGCCTATCAGGGACCATGTCTCAGCAGAATTTTTCTGAGAAATGGTCACTGATTGGCTAGTATGAGACATAACACAACAAGTACAGCAGAGTCTGTGTCTTTGTGAGCTGCAGAGGGCAGACCCAAGCAGGCAATTTCTGATCTTAGTAAAAACGGAGCTTATAGACACTTCCTAATAAAATACAATACAAAAAAAATAAATAGATACACAGTGATATTATATACATAGTAAAATCCATAAACCTTCCATATCCCTTTAAGGAAGTTAAACATGACTGGGATAAACATAAGGCCTTCTTGGGTAGACTAAATTGTCCTTTTGGTACTTACCTGCTATCAGATATTTGTTTCTGTGATAAAAAAAAATGCATAACATTTTGTTCATAACATTTTATTCACAACTCATGCCAAATATCTAAAATATTGCGTGTGCCATTGTAATTTTGTGCAGCTCATCGCAGTGATTCTTAGTGTATCCATCCCTATGAATCCTCAGCATTTCCTCTTCTAATCTCTTTAGTAACTTTCCGTCATAGCCACATGGGGGTTTTCAGTTGGTTAGAAGTTGAGAAACATAACACAGATCAGAGAACAGAATCGATGAAACTTCACAATGCACAGCAGGCGTCGTACTAAAAATATAACTATTGTGTTTTTGGTATAGGATATTACTAACTATTTTACTGCATGTATCAAAGCATTGCAGAAAATCAATATTTATTCCAATAGAAATCCAATTTTTCATTCCATCCTGAAGCCTTTTTATCGGGATTGTATCCTTTTCCACTGTGAGGTCTGGAATAAAAACAGAAAAAATAATAATAAACACAAAATATAACTCACAAAAAATTAAAACTGAACTGTAGATTTCTGAGTTTCTACTTTGTATCAAGACTTAAATGTTTCTACACTAAATCTAAAGATATACTGTGTACATATCTCAAGATACGCATAGCATACTAATATGGTGCCTTTATAAAAATATCAGCAATACTATAATAATCACAATTTCTAAGGGAATTAAATATTTAGGTATATAGGAATACATTAATACATTTAAGCAACATCTTTATTTTGTGAAGTATTTATGAAATAATGTATATGTTCAAAGAACAAACAGAACAATTACAAATGAATACACTTCTGTTTTATATGTTTGTTGTTTATCCATTTAGTCATGTCTTGACCCTATGGTTTGCAGCATGCCAGGCACATCTGTCAGCCAATGTCCCTCTGAGATCCATCAATGACCTCATCTATCCACCCCTGCCATCCCCTTCTTCATTTTTTTACGTACATTTAGCTAAATAAATATTTAAATTCGCACACACAAAAATCACTGGTATTATTGTATGAAGCCCAGCAAAAATATGTGACGTTCTTGACTCCACTGTGCTGGTGTAGAGTATGAGCCCCATTAAGTTGAGCTTTCGGGAGACCCGAACTTTACAAATTCGCTATTCGATTGGTGTCTTTTTGCGGGCGCCGAGCGAGTTACGGGAACTGGCCTCAGATTCACTGCGATGGTCCACATCGCAAGTTAATGCCCCTCCAAGCATTTGATCTTTCACGGCCGCAAGAGTTGCGAACGCTAAAATCGCAAATCGCTTCTCAATTGCTCTGATTCCCCCTCGTTAGCCACTCCGTCAAGCCCGCAAATGGCAAAAGTCGAACCACAAGTTACTGGTACCAAGGAGGACTTGCAAAGGGCTTAATGACATGTCCAGAGCACTTTAAAAGCAAATAAAAAAATCAATACTGTACTTTTATTAAAAGTTAAAGTGATGTTAGGTCTTAGAATTAATAGCAAGATTCTCAAGCTCGCAAATCGGCCCAGAAAAACATTTTATTTCATGTTCAATTTTTGTGTCATATCAATTCCGGCAATCAATGTGTTAATATATATAATGGAACTTGCATGTATTAGAATATCATATTTACAGCTTTATCAATATTGCATTATATCTGGAATGTGGGTCCGATCATAACCCGTAATTCAAGCCCGTAGGACTTTGAAAAACAACCTCCATTTTCCATTAAAGTAATGATGACGATCTCTGTTTCCATTGGCTGGTTTTGAATTAGGAGCCCGCAAATGCTACGTTCGATAGCATGGTTTACGATGTGTGCTTTCAAGTTGGGACTTGCGGGCCCGGCAAATTGAATAGCACCATAAATTGTGGAAACCGCGGCCCCGCAGTAGGCCTACAGACATATGGCCTATACCTCCATAACTTGCGCCTCCAAATTGAATGTCTGGCCAAGGACACGGCTCTGTGTTTATGTCTTATGCATAAGGAGCTTCTACTACATAACAGGTCCGCAATCCCTTGGGACAAATGTATTTCAGATTTGGGAATTTTTCAGATTACAGAAAGATCACAGTATAATATCTCTGCAGCAAATCATTTGATTATTCACATTTAGTGGGAAAATCAAAACTATAAATAGTCCTTAGTCAGACTTGCTCCACTTGAATCTGTTGTTCACACGAGTGATGCTCCATAATAAAACTTTTTGCTTTCAGAGCTTTTCCAATTTCAGGATTGTGGACCTGTATTAATATCCATCCATTCAAATATTGTTTCTTTGAAATGCTTTGTGTACTTCATGAAATAAAACTATAATTATTTATCTATAAAGCGCCAACTTATTCTGTAGCATACACAAAGTAGCTGCACATTCTGATCAACATATTTGCAGATCTCTTTGTTTTCTTTCACATGTTTTGAAATTTGGCCCTTTTATTTTTTTCCCCCATGGTTTTTAGGCTTTTGTTGACTAAACATTCGCGATACGTATATATCTGCTTTATTTTAAAAAAAGTATTCAAATTGCTAGTCTTAGTCTCAGTGCTTGTCATTTACTAAGAAGGCCTAAAATTAAACACTTTTAGGAATCTTTAGTAAATGACCAGCACTAATCGCTATGGCATGAAGGCCAAAAGCCAGTTTCTTCTGAGAAGGTTTATCTTACATTGAAGGAGCTCAAAGATGGTGATGGTTTCCGCATAATTTGTGAATGTATTATTCATGTATTTCATTATATGGTTGACAAACTGACATTATAAACTAAAGTGATTAACATGTGGTTCTGATGTTAAACTTTTGTCTGTTTTTTTGTTATTATAACTCAGTAATGACACCATGCCAACTATTGCTTCTTTGCCAACTACTATTGAGTCTTTGGTGCATGTGCACAATATAAATACATCTGAGTTTAACATAATTTTTTTTACATGCAGGTAACACGCTATTAAACTGTACACGCTTTACCCCTATAACAAGCATGTTCTAATCTGTTCATGATATGTAAAGGGATGGGTAGGGGGCAGATAGGTAAAGCTACATAGGCCATTATCAATCCTCATTGTGGAAGTTATTATAATACCCAAGTGTTACCCAAGTACCAAGTACACAAGTAAACATGTGAACCTGTGTAGCGCTAGTCCGCAATTTGCCATGGTAGATTGTGGCTTAACTTTTGTCCTGTTAGTAAATCCCCCCAGGGTGTATCTGTCATGAACCCCTTTTCCAGTTTCTGGATTTTAGCCCATTGATCCATAATAAAGGACAAACTGCTTGGCTCCAGACACTGCACTATGTGCATAAGCACCTCCATTGTATTGTAATCCATTGTGTCCTATTGTTTGCCAAATAAAGTTAATGTACTCTATTTGAGGTCTGGACCACTAGACATGTAGATTGCATTATGTGTTTATGAAAGGTTGGACTATGCCAGGTTGCAATACTATTAGAACCCATGTGGAGTCAATCTCCTGTGTTTGTTTGCCACTCCCTGCCATTGTAGTGTTGTACACCCCCCTTGTATCTAACCCCATTAAATATTGTTGACTTTTCAAAAATAAATCAGTTCACTGCAGAGACATATAGAAATGGTATGTTCTCTTATTTGCTCCTGGTGGCTGCAATACTGATCCTATCTCCACCCTGCAAGTAACTTGTCCTGGTCACTACCGCAGGAAGGTTACTGAGACTCCTGGAAGGGCTGATTCCTGATGGAGAGACCCTGACTGATACAGAAGCCAGATATCAGGTGTCAAGATTTCCAAGTACCCATGGGTCCTTGTGGGTAGTTAACCTCTAGTCTATAGCAGGTGGCCCTATGCAGTATTAGCTTCTACCCCGGGATCATCACAGTATCCTTTCCAAACTAATGTGAATTCCATTTGATCTAATCAGTGCAATGACAGTTGTATATGGCACATGACCAATGTGCATGTCATGGCTCTTTGGATTTATGAACCTTTTGGGAAATGGCAATTGGATTTTAAATAATCTAATAGGGAGCCCAAATTTCTAAAACTTTTGGAAGCCAAAGTCGGCCCCTAAAAGTGGATATACCCTGGAGCTGTTCTAACTCCCCTAGCCAACCTCCCACCGACTCCATTATTATCTATATCATAGGGGCAGTTGGCTAGGGAGTGGATAGACTCCCTCTGAACTCACAGAACTTTACTAATATTCCTTTCATATTCAGAAGGTACCTCAAGCTTGCTAATCATCTTCAATTCCCTCCACTGGAATTCCCAATTGACAGAAAACTAGTACCCAAGAATTTACACCCAGATCTATAATTCCCCACGTGGGTTATACCCAGATTCATCACCCAGACACTCTCAGCCTTATTAAATTGCGATTCGGTAAATTTAAAAGGGCTTTATATAAGCACACCGCATATTTTTTTTACATAAGTTTTTAGTTGGGGAACTTCTATCCAAAAGCGAGGCCTTCACTAACTAAAAACTTCTGTAAATAAAATATGCTGTGTGCTTAAATAGAGCCCTCTTACATTTACCGAATCCCAATTTAATAAGGCTGTCTATCTCCAGCAATCACACTACATAATCAATCCCTGCTGTGTCCAGATCTTGCTCAGAGATAGCTGACACCAAGTCCTTGGGGCCAGACCTTGCCCACGTGGCATAGTTCAAAGTGGGTAAAAGGTTCTGTGACAGGGCACTACCACTTGTGGAGTGTGTGCCCTGTTTAAACCGACTCTTTACCTTTATGGAAGAATGCACAGGAAAATAACATAAACAGAAAAGAAATGTAGCAGGTAACACTATACACAGTCCCAATACTTGATACTGGCTTCTCTCTTTCAGTATTACCCTCTTCAGGGGGGTTTCAGTTGCCTGTAATCATAGGCCTCTCTGAGTCTTTACAGGCAAGTGAAACCTCTGAAGAGGGTGAAGTCTTTAAACTCAGGTCCTTCTCTCTCTCTCTCACGTGCACGCTCTTTCTCTCTCTGCAGCCGTTCCCCTCCTGGGCGCTCTCTCATCTGCAGCCATACCCCTCCTGGGTAATCACCTTTCTGGGGTCTCCTCATGGACTGGAACCTTTCCAGGCATACATACAGTGAGCATCTTCCTCCTGCACACAAAATCCAGCTCATGCTTTTCTTCACTTGGGCCTGTCTGTCCCAGACACCTCTCTGCCTGCATCTCCACACACTGTCTCACAGACAGCCCTAATAGAGAGACCCCACCCATGCCTCTCTGTGTTGCTTTTACAGCCAGGGTTAACTCTCTCTTTTCTGTTCTGCACTCCACTGCTCCTCCATAAGGACCTCTGGGGGGCAGACCATCACAGTGCCAAACGTGTGTTTACCAAGAAAAGTGGCCCATTGGTGATGGGTGCAAAAACTGTATAAAAATGTGTACTGGAAAATAAAGTTTAAGATCCTGAGATTCTTCAACTTGGCTCTGAAAGCACAAATTGGTCTAAAAAATTGTCAATATGTCCTATCCTCCAGTTAAGCTATCCTGTGTGTGGGGATAAGGAACTGATACAACCTGCGGGTAGGAGTGGTCTTCATGGCCCTTTGAAGCCCAAGTTATATATGTTCAAATCTTCTCCCAATAAACAGAACTGAACACTGGAAACTAAAATGGTAGAAAAATAAACATAAAAGTAATACATTGGAGACCCTATTATTTTTTTTTTCACATCATAAAGCAATGTAGATATATACTAAGCATCATTGATGTACTGTGCAGGACTTTCTTTTGAGAAAAACTGAGACCACAGCCATTCTCATCTGATGTCATATGAGAATATGCTTAGTTAACCCCCCTATTTCTGCCTATTTTTAAGTATATTTTTCAAAAGAGGTTTTCCTTAAAATTCTGACCAGAAGTTCTATATTAGAAGCTATGGTATTACAGTTCTTTTGTAGTCTATTGTTTACATATTGAAATACACCACAAATTTATTGTATCTCAAAAACAAAAATAATCAAACATTAATGTTCTAGCAGTAGTGTTGGTAAAGGGGCACACTGAACATTTTTTCAGATGCATCTTTAATCTCAGTTGTTCCAGTTTTATTGTCTCACATCACTGAGACAGATCATTAGGAAAATCTATTTTGCAAGACACAGCATTTTAAAAAGCAATTACAACAACGGTAAAAGGTGTTAAAATTAAAGACATTATGCAAATGTAAACTTGAAGGTGTACCAATATAATTAGCATGCAAATAATTATACCTGCAACAAGCTGACTTTGTGCTTATTAGTGCCTGGCCAAATTTCAAGCGTTGGAACTGGCTCTGAAACACAACTGGTATATTCATACGGTTTATAGGTGTTGGAAGCTTAAATGTAAATTTTGCATTAGGGGAAATCAAACATGCAAATTCACAGTATGCATTGTATGCAAAATGTGAGTAAAACAAACGCGTGAAGAATAATTTTAATTCAGATGTACCTTAGGTGATGCATTTTTAGTGAAACAAGAAAAGAAATTAGATTAGGAACAAACAGTTTTTTTTTGTATGTGTCTTATAGCACTATGTAGTATACATTACCCCTTCTGGATCTCTACCTTGCCTTGGTGAAGGGGCTTGTGTGAAGCTGTGAGCTATTCCATGTAGGGTCACCCACGATGGGCAGGTGATAGCAGAAAGGTCTGACAAATCGCAGTCCACTGGAGAAGAAACTGGCAACCCACTCCAGTATCTTTGCCAAGAAAAACATATGGATCTGTAAAAGCAGAAACACAGACAGGTGTGTCTGGCGTGTTGCGTCCATATAGTCACCAAGAGTTGGACATGATTGAAGAACTGAACAACAGGATACATTGGCCTCCATTCCATTGCTCTTGTAAGAACTGAGCTCTGGACTACCCCCCCCCCCCCCAGTTTGAATCAGTAAGTTTTATGGGTGTCACAATCTACTACTTCAGTTGGGCTTGATAGGAACCTAGTTCCAACCTATCCAGCAGTAGGGAAAGCACTGTGTTTGCCTGATTGACAGCTCAATACCAGGGCCCTCCATACTTTGCACTGTTTGAAATTGTTCTTGACCCCTGTATAGTGCTATGGAATATGTTGACGCGTTCCAAATAAAGGATAATAATAAATAATAATAATAATGATGTGGTTCATTGTATATCCCTGATAGCAGGAAGAGAACCGAATCGGCAAATATCCACCAAAATTCTAAAGAGACCAGAGGAACCAGTTGAGTCAGGGAGTAGTGTTACCAACTGGAGCAGAGTATGAATCAGGTTCAGCAAAAATAATACCAATGGTACGGAATATTATTCCCACAGAATGAAGCATACAAATACATTTCAAACTGTCAACTGCTTTATTGAGGATGGCACAACATATTTATTCATAACAACCAATCATATTTAGTCTCCACCCATTGGTAAATGCTTATTCACCAATGCCCATCAGCCTACACCCTGGCTATGTGAAAGGCCTTTCCATCAGATGAGGTCATAACCTAACCACCCTCTCTGGTCCTGAAGGGTAAGTTAATTGCCCCTTTGTTTTAGGCTATCCAGGGGGTATCTTGATCAGATCAGGAGTGTAGACACTCCTTCAAATGGTTCTGCTCTTATGTGAGGCATTGAATGGAGGCCATAGTTAAGAATATTTATGTGTGACGCAGAAAACATGTATGAGTACACATACAGAATACATACAAACCTGTATGGTGCCAGTGATATTTCATATGTGTTGCCATCAAATATGTCAGTGTGGTAAAATTATCAAAGTTTATACCAGCTAAAAAAAAATATGAAAATATAAAAAGTGGCGTCCTCACCAACCCTGATTATTCCCACTATTCTATTGTTTTGCTCAAGGGTTATAGTAATATGACATGAAACAAGTATCTTGATCAAGTCTATTTCTTTCACAATCCGGGACGAGATATGTTTCAATTTTGTTTTTCTTCAGTCCTAAGAATTTCTGAATCTATATTTGCAAATTGGTCCAATGCACTAAAATACTCCCATGAACTTTGTTTTCCTTTGACCAATATTGTAAGAATAATTAGACTGCAAACTAATTTTTGATTTATATGAGCAATTTTGCAAATGGAATACCTACACAGTGAATAAGATAAGTGTCTTAAAATGTTGTAAAGTTGGATTTTAAACAACAGTTTAAATCTATTTTGTATAGTTTTTAAGATAATACATAATGGAAAACATATTCAATTTGTTTGATTGGTAAGGTAAAATGATTTCTTTCTTACCTTTGAATTATTTTGTTTCTTTACTGAAATGAATCACCTACAACAGCATTTTATATTTGCATTACAAATTATTCAGTATTTTATTCTTCTTACTGCAAATTCATATGTGTGGGTTGGATTTCCCATAATGCAAAGCATCACAAGCATGTAAGTCACCAAGATCGATTAGACACCTAAATAACACCAACTATATTTCAGAGACAGTTTCAGCACTTAAAATTTGACCTAGTATCAACCATAAAGTCAGCTAATTTCAGATATAATTATGCACATACTAATTATATTGCTATACTTTAGAGTTTATACTTGCATAAAGTATTTACTTTTAACACCTCTTACCATTTTAATTACCTTTTTAAAATGCTGCACCTTGCAAAATAGATTTTCCTAATGATCTGTCTAAATGATGTGAGACAATAAGAAAGAACAGACTTAGATTAAAGGTGTATCTGAAAAAAGGTTCTGTGTGAAAAATTGCTAACACTAATCCAAGTACATATTTAGAGCCACATTAAATTCTCCCTCGTAGTTCTCTCGGTCCTCTTAAAAGGCAGTTTTTTGCTGTTTGCGAGGACTGAATTTCTCGCAGCCTGCTTTGCTCCAAAAAATGTCCGAGAGCTACAGAGTCACACGCAGCCTTAAATCTATGATGTGAATCCCGCACCTCGGAAGAATCCCTACGGGCACAAAAAGCGCTAGCAAGGGATCCTAAAACCTCTACGTCCTGCCTCAGAGCAGCCCGAGACAGCCGTGTGATGCTCCCCCTGCTCCCCATACACATCCCCATGATGCAGGGTCCCTATCGGGACCCCTGCAGCCCCCCACATTTACCCTTTGCAGTGGGGGTCACCGATCGGCACCGATCAGACCCCCGCTGCATTTAAAATGTTAAATTCCCCGCCGCGGCACACTATTAACAATCCAGCAAATACAATTAACCCCCCTCTATGCTGGGGGTCCCCATAGGGACCCCCAAAGTGTCCCCACATTAACCCCTTGCAGCGGGGGTCCTCGATCTGCATAGAACAGGCCCCCGCTGCATTTAAAAGTTTTAAATACAGACCCCAATAAGCACTTAACCCAATAACTCAAAATCTAAATTAACCACCCTCTACACTATTTTATTAACACTTACACTACCTAGCTACACTACTTACTGCCTTATAAACCCCCCCACCACTCTAATTACAGAAAATAAAAAAATAAAAATCACAAAAAATAAAAAAAACATACCTTACAGAAAATAGAAAAACCTAAGACACAAAAAATAAAAAAAGGAACATTACAGAAAATAAAAAAATACATTACAACCCCCCCACTACAGAAAAAAAATGTACACACCTAAAAATGTAAGACATATAGAATACATACAATACAATACAAATAAAATACAATTCAATACATACAATACAATACATACAATGGAAATAAAATACAGTACCCCTTATCTATCAAACATACAATCTATTTAATATACAATAAATCCTAACTATCTAAAATACATCCCTGTATCTATCTAATATACAATAAATCCTAACTACATACAGAAACCCTAATTCTAAATTAAAATAAAATAACTAAGACCACTTACCTTTGTAGATGTCCCTTCAGATCACCAACCTAGGGGAAAAACAAACAAAGAAAAATGAGTGCAACACATTAACATAAAATAAATAAACATTATACACATTCTACATATTCTACTCACCTTTACAGCATGTCCTTCTTCTTTTCTTCTTCTCCGGCGTGGCCCTGTTAAAAAAAAACACATTACATTAATACAATTCGCGAACCGCGGACGCAAATTCCATTAAATGTTCGCGAACGGACGAACATCGGCAAACCGCCATAGACTTCAATGAGCAAGCGAATTTCAAAACCCACAGGGACTCTTTCTGGCCACAATAGTGATGGGAAAGTTGTTTCAAGGGGACTAACACCTGGACTGTGGCATGCCGGAGGGGATCCATGGCAAAACTCGCACAGAAAATTACATAGTTGATGCAGAGTCTGGTTTTAAGCCATAAAGGGCATAAATCTAACATTCCTAAATTGTTTGGAATAACATGCTTTAAAACATCAGGTATGATGTTGTATCGATCAGGTAGTGTAAGGGTTACACCCGCTTCACAGTAACAGACCAATCTCCCCGTTTAATGCACCGCAAACAACCGCAAACAGTCCCTTTGCACAACCGCAAACTCCCCATTTGCACAAGGTTGGATACCAAGCTAGCCATGTCCCGTTCCTTGTCCTCACTGATGTCATTGAAGGTCTCTTCCTCCACCCAGCCTCCAAGGGTCCCCGAAAGGTGACAACAAGCCCCCTGGGACGCCTGCTGTGTTTGGTCTTCCACCTCCTCAAAGCCACCTTCCTCCTCTGACTCCTCTTCTTCAGACTCCTGGGGGACCTTTATATGGCATGGATTTTTGGAACAGGGAGATGGAAAAAGATGCTTGGTCGGACCTCCTACTTCGAATTTGGGGCACTGCGCGTGCAATGTAATGTGCCACCAGATAGTGGTTTATTAAGTTCTACTATTCATTCATATCAGTTTAATACCTGTTACGTCACCTATTAGGGGACGTGTATATGGCATGGATTTTTGGAACAGGGAGATGGAAAAAGATGCTTGGGCGGTCCTCCCACTTCGAATTTGGGGCACTGCACGTGCAATCTAAGGTGCCACCAGATAGGAGTGGTGTATTAAGTTGTACTACTCATTCCTATCAGTTTAATACCTGTTACGTCACCTATCAGGGGACGTGTATATGGCATGGATTTTTGGAACAGGGAGATGGAAAAAGATGCTTGGTCGGTCCTCCCACTTCGAATTTGGGGCACTGCGCGTGCAATCTAAGGTGCCACCAGATAGGAGTGGTGTATTAAGTTGTACTACTCATTCCTATAAGTGTAATACCTGTTACGTCACCTATCAGGGGACGTGTATATGGCATGGATTTTTGGAACAGGGAGATGAAAAAAGATGCTTGGTAGGTCCTCTACGCCGAGACAGCCGTGTGATGCTCCCCCTGCTCCCCATACACATCCCCATGATGCAGGGTCCCTATCGGGACCCCTGCAGCCCCCCACATTTACCCTTTGCAGCGGGGGTCACCGATCGGCACCGATCAGACCCCCGCTGCATTTAAAATGTTAAATTCCCCGCCGCGGCACACTATTAACAATCCAGCAAATACAATTAACCCCCCTCTATTCTGGGGGTCCCCATAGGGACCCCCAAAGTGTCCCCACATTAACCCTTTGCAGCGGGGGTCCTCGATCTGCATAGAACAGGCCCCCGCTGCATTTAAAAGTTTTAAATACAGACCCCAATAAGCACTTAACCCAATAACTCATGGGGGTATATACAGACCCCCATAAGCACTTAATTAACCCTGTCACTCATGAGGGTCAAAGAAGACCCCCATAAGCACTTAACCCTATAACTCATGGGGGTCAATACAGACCCCCATACGCCTCTATTTAACCCCATCAGCCCCATAAGGGTATATTATGACACTTATGTGGATGTTAAAACCCTAAAATTAACCAGATAAGTGCCATGACGGTCCTCAAGGACCATCATGACACTAACTACAAACACTACACTGCACTATAACCACCAATAAACCATAAAAATCTAAATTAACCACCCTCTACACTATTTTATTAACACTTACACTACCTAGCTACACTACCTACTGCCTCATAAACCCCCCCACCACTCTAATTACAGAAAATAAAAAAATAAAAATCACAAAAAATAAAAAAAACATACCTTACAGAAAATAGAAAAACCTAAGACACAAAAAATAAAAAAAGGAACATTACAGAAAATAAAAAAATACATTACAACCCCCCCACTACAGAAAAAAAATTTACACACCTAAAAAGGTAAGACATATAGAATACATACAATACAATACAAATAAAATACAATTCAATACATACAATACAATACATACAATGGAAATAAAATAAAATACAGTACCCCTTATCTATCAAACATACAATCTATTTAATATACAATAAATCCTAACTATCTAAAATACATCCCTGTATCTATCTAATATACAATAAATCCTAACTACATACACAGACCCTAATTCTAAACTAAAATAAAATAACTAAGACCACTTACCTTTGTAGATGTCCCTTCAGATCACCAACCTAGGGGAAAAACAAACAAAAAAAAATTAGTGCAACACATTAACATAAAACAAATAAACATTATACACATTCTAAATATTCTACTCACCTTTACAGCATGTCATTCTTCTTTTCTTCTTCTCCGGCGTGGCCCTGTTAAAAAAAAACACATTACATTAATACAATATTAGTGATGTCACGAACATCAAATTTTTGGTTCGCGAACCGCGGACGCGAATTCCATTAAATGTTCGCGAACGGACGAACATCGGCGAACCGCCATAGACTTCAATGAGCAAGCGAATTTCAAAACCCACAGGGACTCTTTCTGGCCACAATAGTGATGGGAAAGTTGTTTCAAGGGGACTAACACCTGGACTGTGGCATGCCGGAGGGGGATCCATGGCAAAACTCGCACAGAAAATTACATAGTTGATGCAGAGTCTGGTTTTAAGCCATAAAGGGCATAAATCTAACATTCCTAAATTGTTTGGAATAACATGCTTTAAAACATCAGGTATGATGTTGTATCGATCAGGTAGTGTAAGGGTTACACCCGCTTCACAGTAACAGACCAATCTCCCCGTTTAATGCACCGCAAACAACCGCAAACAGTCCCTTTGCACAACCGCAAACTCCCCATTTGCACAAGGTTGGATACCAAGCTAGCCATGTCCCGTTCCTTGTCCTCACTGATGTCATTGAAGGTCTCTTCCTCCACCCAGCCACCAAGGGTCCCCGAAAGGTGACAACAAGCCCCCTGGGACGCCTTCTGTGTTTGGTCTTCCACCTCCTTAAAGCCACCTCCCTCCTCTGACTCCTCTTCTTCAGACTCCCAGAGTCTGGGGGCTTCCACTGCCCAGCATGGAATATTATGCACAGGTCAGAGTCTGGGGGCTTCCACTGCACAGCATGGAATATTATACACAGGTCAGAGTCTGGGGGCTTCCACTGCCCAGCATGGAAGATTATACTCAGGTCAGAGTCTGGGGGCTTCCACTGCCCAGCATAAAATATATTATACACAGGTCAGAGTCTGGGGGCTTCCACTGCCCAGCATGGAAGATTATACTCAGGTCAGAGTCTGGGAGCTTCCACTTACATCATGGAAAATTATACGCGTTACCTCTATCTGTGTTATTATAAGGTGTGTACTGTTAAGTAGTACTATTCCTATCGGTTTAATCACTGTTACGTCCACTATTAGGGGACGTGTATATGGCATGGATTTTTGGAACAGGGAGATGGAAAAAGATGCTTGGTCGGACCTCCTACTTCGAATTTGGGGCACTGCGCATGCAATCTAAGGTGCCACCAGATATGAGTGTCACTGTGCACTGGCAAAAGTTGGCAGAGTAGACTCCTCTTCTTCAGACTCCTGGGGGACGTGTATATGGCATGGATTTTTGGAACAGGGAGATGGAAAAAGATGCTTGGTCGGACCTCCTACTTCGAATTTGGGGCACTGCGCGTGCATTGTAATGTGCCACCAGATAGTGGTTTATTAAGTTCTACTATTCATTCATATCAGTTTAATACCTGTTACGTCACCTATTAGGGGACGTGTATATGGCATGGATTTTTGGAACAGGGAGATGGAAAAAGATGCTTGGGCGGTCCTCCCACTTCGAATTTGGGGCACTGCACGTGCAATCTAAGGTGCCACCAGATAGGAGTGGTGTATTAAGTTGTACTACTCATTCCTATCAGTTTAATACCTGTTACGTCACCTATCAGGGGACGTGTATATGGCATGGATTTTTGGAACAGGGAGATGGAAAAAGATGCTTGGTCGGTCCTCCCACTTCGAATTTGGGGCACTGCGCGTGCAATCTAAGGTGCCACTAGATAGGAGTGGTGTATTAAGTTGTACTACTCATTCCTATATATGTAATACCTGTTACGTCACCTATCAGGGGACGTGTATATGGCATGGATTTTTGGAACAGGGAGATGAAAAAAGATGCTTGGTAGGTCCTCTACGCCGAGACAGCCGTGTGATGCTCCCCCTGCTCCCCATACACATCCCCATGATGCAGGGTCCCTATCGGGACCCCTGCAGCCCCCCACATTTACCCTTTGCAGCGGGGGTCACCGATCGGCACCGATCAGACCCCCGCTGCATTTAAAATGTTAAATTCCCCGCCGCGGCACACTATTAACAATCCAGCAAATACAATTAACCCCCCTCTATTCTGGGGGTCCCCATAGGGACCCCCAAAGTGTCCCCACATTAACCCTTTGCAGCGGGGGTCCTCGATCTGCATAGAACAGGCCCCCGCTGCATTTAAAAGTTTTAAATACAGACCCCAATAAGCACTTAACCCAATAACTCATGGGGGTATATACAGACCCCCATAAGCACTTAATTAACCCTGTCACTCATGAGGGTCAAAGAAGACCCCCATAAGCACTTAACCCTATAACTCATGGGGGTCAATACAGACCCCCATACGCCTCTATTTAACCCCATCAGCCCCATAAGGGTATATTATGACACTTATGTGGATGTTAAAACCCTAAAATTAACCAGATAAGTGCCATGACGGTCCTCAAGGACCATCATGACACTAACTACAAACACTACACTGCACTATAACCACCAATAAACCATAAAAATCTAAATTAACCACCCTCTACACTATTTTATTAACACTTACACTACCTAGCTACACTACCTACTGCCTCATAAACCCCCCCACCACTCTAATTACAGAAAATAAAAAAATAAAAATCACAAAAAATAAAAAAAACATAACTTACAGAAAATAGAAAAACCTAAGACACAAAAAATAAAAAAAGGAACATTACAGAAAATAAAAAAATACATTACAACCCCCCCACTACAGAAAAAAAATTTACACACCTAAAAAGGTAAGACATATAGAATACATACAATACAATACAAATAAAATACAATTCAATACATACAATACAATACATACAATGGAAATAAAATAAAATACAGTACCCCTTATCTATCAAACATACAATCTATTTAATATACAATAAATCCTAACTATCTAAAATACATCCCTGTATCTATCTAATATACAATAAATCCTAACTACATACACAGACCCTAATTCTAAAATAAAATAAAATAACTAAGACCACTTACCTTTGTAGATGTCCCTTCAGATCACCAACCTAGGGGAAAAACAAACAAAAAAAAATTAGTGCAACACATTAACATAAAACAAATAAACATTATACACATTCTAAATATTCTACTCACCTTTACAGCATGTCCTTCTTCTTTTCTTCTTCTCCGGCGTGGCCCTGTTAAAAAAAAACACATTACATTAATACAATATTAGTGATGTCACGAACATCAAATTTTTGGTTCGCGAACCGCGGACGCGAATTCCATTAAATGTTCGCGAACGGACGAACATCGGCGAACCGCCATAGACTTCAATGAGCAAGCGAATTTCAAAACCCACAGGGACTCTTTCTGGCCACAATAGTGATGGGAAAGTTGTTTCAAGGGGACTAACACCTGGACTGTGGCATGCCGGAGGGGGATCCATGGCAAAACTCCCACAGAAAATTACATAGTTGATGCAGAGTCTGGTTTTAAGCCATAAAGGGCATAAATCTAACATTCCTAAATTGTTTGGAATAACATGCTTTAAAACATCAGGTATGATGTTGAATCGATCAGGTAGTGTAAGGGTTACACCCGCTTCACAGTAACAGACCAATCTCCCCGTTTAATGCACCGCAAACAACCGCAAACAGTCCCTTTGCACAACCGCAAACTCCCCATTTGCACAAGGTTGGATACCAAGCTAGCCATGTCCCGTTTCTTGTCCTCACTGATGTCATTGAAGGTCTCTTCCTCCACCCAGCCTCCAAGGGTCCCCGAAAGGTGACAACAAGCCCCCTGGGACGCCTGCTGTGTTTGGTCTTCCACCTCCTCAAAGCCACCTTCCTCCTCTGACTCCTCTTCTTCAGACTCCTGGGGGACGTGTATATGGCATGGATTTTTGGAACAGGGAGATGGAAAAAGATGCTTGGGCGGTACTCCCACTTCGAATTTGGGGCACTGCACGTGCAATCTAAGGTGCCACTAGATAGGAGTGGTGTATTAAGTTGTACTACTCATTCCTAACAGTTTAATACCTGTTACGTCATCTATCAGGGGACGTATATATGGCATGGATTTTTGGAACAGGGAGATTGAAAAAGATGCTTGGTCGGTCCTCCCACTTCGAATTTGGGGCACTGCGCGTGCAATCTAAGGTGCCACTAGATAGGAGTGGTGTATTAAGTTGTACTACTCATTCCTAACATTTTAATACCTGTTACTTCATCTATCAGGGGACGTATATTTGGCATGGATTTTTGGAACAGGGAGATGGAAAAAGATGCTTGGGCGGTCCTCCCACTTCGAATTTGGGGCACTGCACGTGCAATCTAAGGTGCCACCAGATAGGAGTGGTGTATTAAGTTGTACTACTCATTCCTAACAGTTTAATACCTGTTACGTCATCTATCAGGGGACGTATATATGGCATGGATTTTTGGAACAGGGAGATGGAAAAAGATGCTTGGTCGGTCCTCCCACTTCAAATTTGGGGCACTGTGCATGCAATCTAAGGTGCCACCAGATAGGAGTGGTGTATTAAGTTGTACTACTCATTCCTATCAGTTTAATACCTGTTCCGTCACCTATCTTTCCTCCCAATAGCACATTCTATATGTAATCACCTGGCCTGGGTGTATTTAGAGAACCACACTTTAAGGCCATTAACCTGGGACAAGGTGGCTTGGCTATCAGAATTGCCTCAGAGCCTTAAAAACTTGCAAAACCCCCTAATCAGACACTTACTATCATACTGGAAATAGGCCAAGAAACACACGGGTTTGTTCCCTGGATCCACCCAAATTACCCCAATTCTTGACCACCCTCAGGCCCTGAAACACATGAGCACAACATCACAACACTGGTGGAGGTCAAGGAAACTAGATAGACTGGGAGACTGGTTAGTAAAGGCCAGATGCTCACCTATGAGGAGGAACTGAGGGACAAGCATGAGCTACCGCTGTCAGAACATTACAATTACTGTAGGCTGAGGCATTTCACACACTCCCTGACTCAGAAACAGGGGACACCGGTCTTAAATTGGTTCTCCAAAATTTGTAAAGATAAACCTCTATCAAGGGGGATCATTGGGTCGCTTTACAAATATAAAACATTTGTTACTGGTTGAAGCGACACTGGGGGAAGGACCGGAGTGGGGGAGCCCTGGAGACCCTTCAGAAGCAACCGGCGGCATAATCATCCCAGGAAAGGAGAGGTCGCTTACTGAAGCCTGCCCTAGGGTAACCCAAGGGTGATTGCCCAGGTTAGATATTGTAAATAATAAACTAATACTGCTGGAGGGATGATAGCTAATAGGACTTTGGTGTTCCCTGCAGATATACTCTTTACTATTGTGTGTTTTACCATGTTTTAGGTATCTCTTAAATTGCAATCACAGTAAAAATTAAGAAAAATTATTAACCTAAAAAGTAAAAATAAGAAGGAATAACCAGCTAACTTTCACAAAATGTCTTTATTGTAAATATGTATTTTTGCACAACTGTTATGCAAGACTGTTCAAAAATGCTTTATTTTTTATTACATGCTGTACGCCTTCTGACAATAAAATAATTTAAATGCAAAAATTAGGTATTGTTGCAGCGACCAGAAACATTGATGTTAGTTTGTGGACCATTATTAGCTCAAGGCAGCTCATCTATCAGGCCTTTTTTAATCGAATGTATCGCCCACTGTCTGTCCCTTCGGGATCCATCCCTCATTCATCTTAATAAAGGTGAGGTAATCTAGACTTTTTTGACCTAGGCGACTTCTCTTATCAGTGACAAAACCTCCTGCTGCACTGAAGGTCCTTTCTAACAGGACACTTAAAGCGGGCCAGGACAGAAGTTCTATGGCAAATTGGGATAGCTCAGGCCACAGGGCAAGCGTGCACACCCAGTAGTCAAGGGGTTCATCGCTCCTCATAGTGTCGATATCTGTAGTTATGGCGAGGTAGTCTGTTACCTGACTGTCGAGTCGTTCTCTGAGGGTGGATCCCGAAGGGCTGTGGCGATGCATAGGACTTAAAAAGCTCTGCATGTCCTCCATCAACAACACGTCTCTAAAGCGTCCTCTCCTTGCCGGCGTGGTCGTGGGAGGAGGAGGATTATGTTCACCTCTTCCGCTGTTAGATTGCCGTTGTGCTGTGACATCACCCTTAATCGCTGTGTAAAGCATACTTTTTAATTTATTTTGGTAGTGCTGCATCCTTTCCGACTTGTGGTAATTCAGTAAAATTTCAGGCACTTTCTGCTTATACCGGGGGTCTAGTAGCGTGGACAGTACAAGTCGTTCTCCTTCATCCTTTTTATACGAGGGTCCCTCAACAGGCACGACAGCATGAAAGACCCCATTTGCACAAGGTTGGATGACGAGCTAGTCATGTCCCGTTCCTCGTCCTCAGTGATCTCACTGAAGGTATGTTCTTCCCCCCAGCCACGTACAACACCACTTGTACCAGATAGGTGACAACGAGCACCCTGGGAAGCCTGTTGTGGTTGGTCTTCCTCCTCCTCCTCAAAGCCACATTCCTCCTCTGACTCCTCTTTCTCATAATCCTCTTCCAGCGTTGACGCAGGTCCAGCAAGCGATGCTGATAAGGCTGTTTCTGGTGGTGATGGTGACCACAACTCTTCCTCTTCCTCTTCACACTCATCTACGGCCTGATCCAGCACTCTTCGCAGGGCACGCTCTAGGAAGAAAACAAATGGTATGATGTCGCTGATTGGTGCCCTGGGTGCGACTGACCAGGTTTGTCACCTCCTCAAAAGGAATCATAAGCCTACAGGCATTGCTCATGAGCGTCCAGTAACGTGGCAAAAAAATCCCCAGCTACGCTGAGGCTGTCCTAGCACACCGGTCATACAAATACTCGTTAACAGGCTTTTCTTGTTGGAGCAGGCGGTCGAACATTAGGAGTGTTGAATTCCAACGTGTCTGGCTTTCTAAAATCAAGCGCCTCACTGGCATGTTGTTTCGCAGCTGGATATCTGTAAAGTGCGACATGGCCGTGTAGGAACACCTGAAATTGGCACACACCTTCCTGGCCTGCTTCAGGACGTCCTGTAAGCCTGGGTGCTTATGCACAAAGCGTTGTACAATCAGATTACACACATGTGCCATGCACGGCACATGTGTCAACTTGCCCAAATTCAATGCCCCAACAAATTTCTTCCATTGTCACAAACCATTTTGCCGATCTACAGTTGGTGCGGAGTCAGACACTGATCCACCTGTGCATTCAGGGTGGACAGGAGTGCTTGTCCGGTTTGACTCTCTGCTTTCAGGGAAGTCAACCCCAAGACGGTGTGACACTGCCATATCCGGGATGTGGAATAGTACCTGTGGAGCTGGGGGGGGGGGTGCCGTTGATGTGGAGCAAGACATAGCAGCAGCAGAAGAGGACTCAGCCGAGGAGGCTATGGAAGAGGATGGAGTAGGAAGAGTAGAGGAGGTGGCAACAGGCCTGCCTGCAAGTCGTGGCGGTGTCACCAACTCCTCTGCAGAGCCAAGTATTCCATGCTTGGCAGCCGTCACCAGGTTTACCCAATGCGCAGTGTAGGTGATATACCTGCCCTGACCAAGCTTTGCAGAACAGGTATCAGTTGTCAGATGGACCCTTGCCCCAACACTGTGTGCCAGAGATGCCATTACTTCCTTTTGCACAATTGAGTACAGGTTGGGGATTGCCTTTTGTGCAAAGAAATTTTGGCCGGGTACCTTCCACTGCGGTGTCCCAATAGCTACAAAATCTTTGAATGCCTCAGACTCCACCAGCTTGTATGGTAAAAGCTGGCGGGCTAAGAGTTCAGACAAGCCAGCTGTCAGTTGCCGGGCAAGGGGGTGACTTTGTGACATTGGCTTCTTACGCTCAAGCATGTCCTTGACAGACACCTGACTGTGGGCAGTTGAGCAGGGACTGCTCAGGGCAAGACACGGAGTGGCGGATGGTTGAGAGGGGGCAAGCAGGGCAGCAGTGGTTGACGTGGCTGAAGATGCTGGACCAGGAGGAGGATGGCGGCTTTAACTTTGTGTGCTGCTTGTACTCATGTGTTGATCCCATAGGCGTTTGTAATGTGACATCATGTGCCTTCGCAAAGAAGTTTCACACAGGTTGCAAATGGCATCACTGTTGTCACAGGCAGACACACGAAAAAATTGCCACACTGCTGAGCTCTGCAATGACGGCATTCTGGGGGTGGCAACCGCATGCGTTGACTGGCGTGCTGTCTGGCTGACCCCGGGTGACGATGCATGCTGTCTGACTGTGCCACTAGCTACTTTCGACGACCTCCCGCTGCTTTCAACTCGTCTCCTCCTCCTCTCTGTCTCCCCATCTGAACTTTCCTCCTGTTCTTCTTCTCTTCTAGCGGGCACCCACGTGACATCCACGGACGCATTGTCATCATCAACCGCTTCACTTGTATCTGACAACTCAACAAAGGAAGCAACACCGGGTACAACATCATCATCATCATCAGACCGTACGTCCATGTGTGTAATGCTGCCTGACTGGGACATATCCCTGTTATCTACATCCACTGGCACTAATGTTTGTGCATCACTCATTTCTTCCAACGGATGTGTAAATAACTCTGCTGACGGATCAAGTGAAGCGGCTGTGGTGCTAGTGTTGGTGGTGGCGGCATGCGGGCGAGTGGTAACTGTAGAGGTGCCTGAAGCTAAGCTGAAGGAGGATGGTGCTTCTAGGTTCCGAGCGGAAGCTGTAGAAGATTGGGTGTCCTGTGTTAGCCAGTCAACCATGTCCTCAGAACTCTTCAAGTTCAGGGTAACTGGCCTCTAAAAACTGGGCATTATTCTAGGGCCAAAAGGAATCACAGCACCAAGACCACGACGGCCCCTGCAGGGTGGCCTGCCTCTGCCTGTCATTTTTTTTACGAAAAGTGGTACTATGCGTGCAAGCTACTGTGACATCAGATATGAGTGTCACTGTGCACTGGCAAAAGTTGGCAGAGTAGATGCAATAGACCTCAAACACACGCCTGTAAGCAGGCAACTGATATTCAATCGATTACAGTCAAAAAAGGTTCTTTTATTTCACTGTACACTACGGTTGCACTAGATATGAGTGTCACTGTGCACTGGAAAAAGTTGGCAGGGTAGATGCAATAGGCCTCACACACACGCCTGTAGGCAGGCAACTGATATTCAATCGATAACAGTCAAAAAAGGGTTCTTTTATTTCACTGTACACTATGGTTGCACTAGATATGAGTGTCACTGTGCACTGGCAAAAGTTGGCAGAGTAGATGCAATAGGCCTCACACACACGCCTCTAGGCAGCCAACTGATATTCAGTCGATTACAGTCAAAAAAGGGTTGTTTTATGTCACTGTACACTACGGTTGCACTAGATATGAGTGTCACTGTGCACTGGCAAAAGTTGGCAGAGTAGATGCAATAGGCTTCACACACACTCCTGTAGGCAGGCAACTGATATTCAATTGATTACAGTCAAAAAAGGTTTTTTTTTTGTCACTGCACACTACGATTGAACTAGATATGAGTGTCACTGTGCACTGGCAAAAGTTGGCAGAGTAGATGCAATAGGCCTCACACACATGCCTCTAGGCAGGCAACTGATATTCAGTCGATTACAGTCAAAAAAGGGTTGTTTTATGTCACTGTACACTACGGTTGCACTAGATATGAGTGTCACTGTGCACTGGCAAAAGTTGGCAGAGTAGATGCAATAGGCTTCACACACACGCCTGTAGGCAGGCAACTGATATTCAATCGATTACAGTCAAAAAAGGGTTCTTTTATTTCACTGTACACTATGGTTGCACTAGATATGAGTGTCACTGTGCACTGGCAAAAGTTGGCATAGTAGATGAAATAGGCTTCACACACACTCCTGTAGGCAGGCAACTGATATTCAATCGATTACAGTCGAAAAAAGGGTTATTTTATTTCACTGTACACTACGGTTGCACTAGATATGAGTGTCACTGTGCACTGGCAAAAGTTGGCAGAGTAGATGCAATAGGCCTCACCACACACCTGTAGGCAGGTAACTGATATTCAATAGATTACAGTCAAAAAAGGGTTCTTTTATTTCACTGTACACTACAGTTGCACTAGATATGAGTGTCACTGTGCACTGGCAAAAGTTGGCAGAGTAGATGCAATAGGGTTCACACACACGCCTGTAGGCAGGCAGCTGATATTCAATCGATTACAGTCAAAAAAGGGTTGTTTTATGTCACTGTACACTATGGTTGCCCTAGATATGAGTGTCACTGTGCACTGGCAAAAGTTGGCAGAGTAGATGCAATAGGCCTCACACACACGCCTCTAGGCAGGCAACTGATATTCAGTCGATTACAGTCAAAAAAGGGTTGTTTTATGTCACTGTACACTACGGTTGCACTAGATATGAGTGTCACTGTGCACTGGCAAAAGTTGGCAGAGTAGATGCAATAGGCTTCACACACACGCCTGTAGGCAGGCAACTGATATTCAATCGATTACAGTCAAAAAAGGTTTTTTTTTTGTCACTGCACACTACGAATGCACTAGATATGAGTGTCACTGTGCACTGGCAAAAGTTGGCAGAGTAGATGCAATAGGCCTCACACACACGCCTGTAGGCAGGCAACTGATATTCAATCGATTACAGTCAAAAAAGGGTTCTTTTATTTCACTGTACACTATGGTTGCACTAGATATGAGTGTCACTGTGCACTGGCAAAAGTTGGCAGAGTAGATGCAATAGGCCTCACACACATGCCTCTAGGCAGGCAACTGATATTCAATCGATTACAGTCAAAAAAGGGTTGTTTTATGTCACTGTACACTACGGTTGCACTAGATATGAGTGTCACTGTGCACTGGCAAAAGTTGGCATAGTAGATGCAATAGGCTTCACACTCACGCCTGTAGGCAGGCAACTGATATTCAATCGATTACAGTCAAAAAAGGGTTATTTTATTTCACTGTACACTACGGTTGCACTAGATATGAGTGTCACTGTGCACTGGCAAAAGTTGGCAGAGTAGATGCAATAGGCTTCACACACACGCCTCTAGGCAGGCAACTGATATTCAATCGATTACAGTCAAAAAAAGTTTGTTTTATGTCACTGTACACTATGGTTGCACTAGATATGAGTGTCACTGTGCACTGGCAAAAGTTGGCAGACTAATTGCAATAGGCCTCACACACACGCCTCTAGGCAGGCAACTGATATTCAATCGATTATAGTCAAAAAAGGGTTGTTTTATGTCACTGTACACTACGGTTGCACTAGATATGAGTGTCACTGTGCACTGGCAAAAGTTGGCATAGTAGATGCAATACGCTTCACACACACGCCTGTAGGCAGGCAACTGATATTCAATCGATTACAGTCAAAAAAAGGGTTATTTTATTTCACTGTACACTACGGTTGCACTAGATATGAGTGTCACTGTGCACTGGCAAAAGTTGGCAGAGTAGATGCAATAGGCTTCACACACACGCCTCTAGGCAGGCAACTGATATTCAATCAATTACAGTCAAAAAAAGTTTGTTTTATGTCACTGTACACTATGGTTGCACTAGATATGAGTGTCACTGTGCAATGGCAAAAGTTGGCAGAGTAGATGCAATA
This sequence comes from Discoglossus pictus, assembly GCA_027410445.1. Lineage (NCBI taxonomy): Eukaryota > Metazoa > Chordata > Amphibia > Anura > Alytidae > Discoglossus > Discoglossus pictus. The sequence continues at coordinate 83,155,925 of CM050175.1, read as the reverse complement.
AGCCTCACACACACGCCTGTAAGCAGACAACTGATATTCAATCGATTACAGAAAAAAAAGGGTTCTTTTATTTCACTGAACACTACGCTTGCAGTGTCACTGTGCACTGGCAAAAGTTGGCAGAGTAGATGCAATAGGCTTCACACACACGCCTGTAGGCAGGCAACTGATATTCAATCTATAACAGTCAAAAAAGGGTTGTTTTATGTCACTACATACTACAGTTGCACTAGATATGAGTGTCACTGTGCACTGGCAAAAGTTGGCAGAATACATGCAATAGGCTTCACACACACGCCTGTAGGCAGGCAACTGATATTCAATCGATTACAGTCAAAAAAAGGGTTATTTTATTTCACTGTACACTACGGTGGCACTAGATATGAGTGTCACTGTGCACTGGCAAAAGTTTGCAGAGTAGATGCAATAGGCCTCACACACACGCCTGTAGGCAGGCAACTGATATTCAATTGATTAGAGTCAAAAAATGGTTGTTTTATGTCACTGCACACTACGGTTGCACTAGATATGAGTGTCACTGTGCACTGGCAAAAGTTGTCAGAGTAGATGCAATAGGCCTCACACACACGCCTGTAGGCAGGCAACTGATATTCAATCGATTACAGTAAAAAAAAATGTTTCTTTTATTTCACTGTACACTACGGTTGCACTAGATATGAGTGTCACTGTGCACTGGCAAAAGTTGGCAGAGTAGATGCAATAGGCTTCACACACACGCCTGTAGGCAGGCAACTGATATTCAATCGATTAGAGTAAAAAAAAGGGTTGTTTTATTTCACTGTACACTACGGTTGCACTTGATATGAGTGTCACTGTGCACTGGCAAAAGTTGGTAGAGTAGATACATTAGGCTTCACACACACTCCTGTAGGCTGGCAACTGATATTCAATCGATTACAGTCAAAAAAGGGTTGTTTTATATCACTGCACACTACGATTGCACGAGATATGAGTGTCACTGTGCAATGGGAAAAGTTGGCAGAGTAGATGCAATAGGCCTCACACACACGCATGTAGGCAGGCAACTGATATTCAATCGATTACAGTCAAAAAAGGGTTGTTTTATGTCACTGCACACTACGATTACACTAGATATGAGTGTCACTGTGCACTTTCAAAAGTTGGCAGAGTAGATGCAATAGGCCTCACACACATGCCTGTAGGCAGGCAACTGATATTCAATCGATTACAGTCAAAAAAGGGTTCTTTTATTTCACTGTACACTATAATTGCACTAGATATGAGTATCACTGTGCACTTGCAAAAGTTGGCAGAGTAGAAGCTATAGGCCTCACACACACGCCTGTAGGCAGGCAACTGATATTCAATCGATTACAGTCAAAAAAGGGTTCTTTTATTTCACTGTACACTACGGTTGCACTAGATATGAGTGTCACTGTGCACTGGCAAAATTTGGCAGAGTAGAAGCAATAGGCCTCACACACACGCCTGTAGGCAGGCAACTGATCTTCAATCGATTACAGAAAAAAAAGGGTTCTTTTATTTAACTGAACACTACGCTTGCAGTGTCACTGTGCACTGGCAAAAGTTGGCAGAGTAGAAGCAATAGGCCTCACACACACGCCTGTAGGCAGGCAACTGATATTCAATCGATTACAGAAAAAAAAGGGTTCTTTTATTTCACTGTACACTACGCTTGCACCAGATATGAGTGTCACTGTGCACTGGCAAAAGTTGGCAGAGTAAATGCAATAGGCTTCACACACACGCCTGTAGGCAGGCAACTGATATTCAATCGATTACAGTAAAAAAAGGGTTATTTTATGTCACTGCACTCTACAGTTGCACTAGATATGAGTGTCACTGTGCACTGGCAAAAGTTGGCAGAGTAGATGCAATAGGCCTCATCCACACGCCTGTAGGCAGGCAACTGATATTCAATCGATTACAGTCAAAAAAGGGTTGTTTTATGTCACTGCACACTACAGTTGCACTAGATATGAGTGTCACTGTGCACTGGCAAAATTTGGCAGAGTAGAAGCAATAGGCCTCACACACACGCCTGTAGGCAGGCAACTGATATTCAATTGATTAGAGTCAAAAAATGGTTGTTTTATGTCACTGCACACTACGGTTGCACTAGATATGAGTGTCACTGTGCACTGGCAAAAGTTGTCAGAGTAGATGCAATAGGCCTCACACACACGCCTGTAGGCAGGCAACTGATATTCAATCGATTACAGTAAAAAAAAATGTTTCTTTTATTTCACTGTACACTACGGTTGCACTAGATATGAGTGTCACTGTGCACTGGCAAAAGTTGGCAGAGTAGATGCAATAGGCTTCACACACACGCCTGTAGGCAGGCAACTGATATTCAATCGATTAGAGTAAAAAAAAGGGTTGTTTTATTTCACTGTACACTACGGTTGCACTTGATATGAGTGTCACTGTGCACTGGCAAAAGTTGGTAGAGTAGATACAATAGGCTTCACACACACGCCTGTAGGCTGGCAACTGATATTCAATCGATTACAGTCAAAAAAGGGTTGTTTTATATCACTGCACACTACGATTGCACGAGATATGAGTGTCACTGTGCAATGGGAAAAGTTGGCAGAGTAGATGCAATAGGCCCCACACACACGCATGTAGGCAGGCAACTGATATTCAATCGATTACAGTCAAAAAAGGGTTCTTTTATTTCACTGTACACTACGGTTGCACTAGATATGAGTGTCACTGTGCACTGGCAAAAGTTGGCAGAGTAGATGCAATAGGCTTCACACACACGCCTGTAGGCAGGCAACTGATATTCAATCGATTACAGTCAAAAAAGGGTTTTTTTATGTCACTGCACACTACGGTTGCACTAGATATGAGTGTCACTGTGCACTGGCAAAAGTTGGCAGAGTAGATGCAATAGGCCTCACACACACGCCTGTAGGCAGGCAACTGATATTCAATCGATTACAGTCAAAAAAGGGTTCTTTTATTTCACTGTACACTACGGTTGCACTAGATATGAGTGTCACTGTGCACTGGCAAAAGTTGGCAGAGTAGATGCAATAGGCCTCACACACACGCCTGTAGGCAGGCAACTGATATTCAATCGATTACAGTCAAAAAAGGGTTCTTTTATTTCACTGTACACTACGATTGCACTAGATATGAGTGTCACTGTGCACTGGCAAAAGTTGGCAGAGTAGATGCAATAGGCCTCACACACACGCCTGTAGGCAGGCAACTGATATTCAATCGATTACAGTCAAAAAAGGGTTGTTTTATGTCACTGCACACTACGATTGCACTAGATATGAGTGTCACTGTGCACTGGCAAAAGTTGGCAGAGTAGATGCAATAGGCCTCACACACACGCCTGTAGGCAGGCAACTGATATTCAATCGATTACAGTCAAAAAAGGGTTCTTTTATTTCACTGTACACTACGGTTGCACTAGATATGAGTGTCACTGTGCACTGGCAAAAGTTGGCAGAGTAGATGCAATAGGCCTCACACACACGCCTGTAGGCAGGCAACTGATATTCAATCGATTACAGTCAAAAAAGGGTTCTTTTATTTCACTGTACACTACGGTTGCACTAGATATGAGTGTCACTGTGCACTGGCAAAAGTTGGCAGAGTAGATGCAATAGGCCTCACACACACGCCTGTAGGCAGGCAACTGATATTCAATCGATTACAGAAAAAAAAGGGTTCTTTTATTTCACTGTACACTACGGTTGCACTAGATATGAGTGTCACTGTGCACTGGCAAAAGTTGGCAGAGTAGATGCAATAGGCCTCACACACACGCCTGTAGGCAGGCAACTGATATTCAATCGATTACAGTAAAAAAAGGGTTCTTTTATTTCACTGTACACTACGGTTGCACTAGATATGAGTGTCACTGTGCACTGGCAAAAGTTGGCAGAGTAGATGCAATAGGCCTTCACACACACGCCTGTAGGCAGGCAACTGATATTCAATCGATTACAGTAAAAAAAGGGTTCTTTTATTTCACTGTACACTACGGTTGCACTAGATATGAGTGTCACTGTGCACTGGCAAAAGTTGGCAGAGTAGATGCAATAGGCCTCACACACACGCCTGTAGGCAGGCAACTGATATTCAATCGATTACAGTCAAAAAAGGGTTCTTTTATTTCACTGTACACTACGGTTGCACTAGATATGAGTGTCACTGTGCACTGGCAAAAGTTGGCAGAGTAGATGCAATAGGCCTCACACACACGCCTGTAGGCAGGCAACTGATATTCAATCGATTACAGTAAAAAAAGGGTTCTTTTATTTCACTGTACACTACGTTGCACTAGATATGAGTGTCACTGTGCACTGGCAAAAGTTGGCAGAGTAGATGCAATAGGCCTCACACACACGCCTGTAGGCAGGCAACTGATATTCAATCGATTACAGTCAAAAAAGGGTTGTTTTATGTCACTGTACACTACGATTGCACTAGATATGAGTGTCACTGTGCACTGGCAAAAGTTGGCAGAGTAGATGCAATAGGCTTCACACACACGCCTGTAGGCAGGCAACTGATATTCAATCGATTACAGTAAAAAAAGGGTTCTTTTATTTCACTGTACACTACGTTGCACTAGATATGAGTGTCACTGTGCACTGGCAAAAGTTGGCAGAGTAGATGCAATAGGCTTCACACACACGCCTGTAGGCAGGCAACTGATATTCAATCGATTACAGTCAAAAAAGGGTTATTTTATTTCACTGTACACTACGGTTGCACCAGATATGAGTGTCACTGTGCACTGGCAAAAGTTGGCAGAGTAGATGCAATAGGCCTCACACACACGCCTGTAGGCAGGCAACTGATATTCAATCGATTACAGTCAAAAAAGGGTTCTTTTATTTCACTGTACACTACGGTTGCACTAGATATGAGTGTCACTGTGCACTGGCAAAAGTTGGCAGAGTAGATGCAATAGGCTTCACACACACGCCTGTAGGCAGGCAACTGATATTCAATCGATTACAGTAAAAAAAGGGTTTTTTTATGTCACTGTACACTACGGTTGCACCAGATATGAGTGTCACTGTGCACTGGCAAAAGTTGGCAGAGTAGATGCAATAGGCCTCACACACGCCTGTAGGCAGGCAACTGATATTCAATCGATTACAGTCAAAAAAGGGTTCTTTTATTTCACTGTACACTACGGTTGCACTAGATATGAGTGTCACTGTGCACTGGCAAAAGTTGGCAGAGTAGATGCAATAGGCCTCACACACACGCCTGTAGGCAGGCAACTAATATTCAATCGATTACAGAAAAAAAAGGGTTCTTTTATTTCACTGTACACTACGATTGCACTAGATATGAGTGTCACTGTGCACTGGCAAATGTTGGCAGAGTAGATGCAATAGGCTTCGCACACACACACCTGTAGGCAGGCAACTGATATTCAATCGATTACAGTCAAAAAAGGGTTGTTTTATGTCACTGCACACTACGATTGCACTAGATATGAGTGTCACTGTGCACTGGCAAAAGTTGGCAGAGTAGATGCAATAGGCCTCACACACGCCTGTAGGCAGGCAACTGATATTCAATCGATTACAGAAAAAAAAGGGTTATTTTATTTCATTGTACACTACGGTTGCACTAGATATGAGTGTCACTGTGCACTGGCAAATGTTGGCAGAGTAGATGCAATAGGCCTCACACACACGCCTGTAGGCAGGCAACTGATATTTAATAGATTATAGTCAAAAAAGTTTTTTTTCAATTTCACTGTACACTACGGTTGCACTAGATATGAGTGTCACTGTGCACTGGCAAAAGTTGGCTGAGTAGATGCAATAGGCCTCACACACACACGCCTGTAGGCAGGCAACTGATATTCAATCGATTACAGAAAAAAAAGGATTCTTTCATTTCACTGTACACTACGGTTGCACTAGATATGAGTGTCACTGTGCACTGGCAAAAGTTGGCAGAGTAGATGCAATAGGCTTCACACACACGCCTGTAGGCAGGCAACTGATATTCAATAGATTACAGTCAAAAAAGGTTTTTTTCAATTTCACTGTACACTACGGTTGCACTAGATATGAGTGTCACTGTGCACTGGCAAAAGTTGGCTGAGTAGATGCAATAGGCCTCACACACACACGCCTGTAGGCAGGCAACTGATATTCAATCGATTACAGAAAAAAAGGATTCTTTCATTTCACTGTACACTACGGTTGCACTAGATATGAGTGTCACTGTGCACTGGCAAAAGTTGGCAGAGTAGATGCAATAGGCCTCACACACACGCCTGTAGGCAGGCAACTGATATTCAATCGATTACAGTAAAAAAAGGGTTCTTTTATTTCACTGTACACTACGGTTGCACTAGATATGAGTGTCACTGTGCACTGGCAAAAGTTGGCAGAGTAGATGCAATAGGCTTCACACACACGCCTGTAGGCAGGCAACTGATATTCAATCGATTACAGTCAAAAAAGGGTTGTTTTATGTCACTGCACACTACGATTGCACTAGATATGAGTGTCACTGTGCACTGGCAAAAGTTGGCAGAGTAGATGCAATAGGCCTCACACACACGCCTGTAGGCAGGCAACTGATATTCAATCGATTACAGAAAAAAAAGGGTTATTTTATTTCTCTGTACACTACGGTTGCACCAGATATGAGTGTCACTGTGCACTGGCAAAAGTTGGCAGAGTAGATGCAATAGGCTTCACACACATGCCTGTAGGCAGGCAATTGATATTCAATCGATTACAGTAAAAAAAGAGTTATTTTATTTCACTGTACACTACGGTTGCACCAGATATGAGTGTCACTGTGCACTGGCAAAAGTTGGCAGAATAGATGCAATAGGCCTCACACACACGCCTGTAGGCAGGCAACTTATTTTTAATAGATTATAGTCAAAAAAGTTTTTTTCAATTTCACTGTACACTACGGTTGCACTAGATATGAGTGTCACTGTGCACTGGCAAATGTTGGCAGAGTAGATGCAATAGGCTTCACACACACAGCTGTAGGCAGGCAACTGATATTCAATCGATTACAGTAAAAGAAGTGTTGTTTTATGTCACTGCACACTACGATTGCACTAGATATGAGTGTCACTGTGCACTGGCAAAAGTTGGCAGAGTAGATGCAATAGGCTTCACACACACGCCTGTAGGCAGGCAACTGATATTCAATTGATTACAGAAAAAAATGGGTTCTTTTATTTCTCTGTACACTAGGTTGCACCAGATATGAGTGTCACTGTGCACTGGCAAAAGTTGGCAGAGTAGATGCAATAGGCCTCACACACACGCCTGTAGGCAGGCAACTGATATTCAATTGATTACAGTCAAAAAATGGTTCTTTTATTTCACTGTACACTACGGTTGCACTAGATATGAGTGTCACTGTGCACTGGGAAAAGTTGGCAGAGTAGATGCAATAGGCTTCACAAACACGCCTGTAGGCAATCAACTGATATTCAATCGATTACAGTAATAAAAGGGTTTTTTTATGTCACTGCACACTACGGTTGCACTAGATATGAGTGTCACTGTGCACTGGCAAAAGTTGGCAGAGTAGATGCAATAGGCCTCACACACACGCCTGTAGGCAGGCAACTGATATTCAATCGATTACAGTCAAAAAAGGGTTCTTTTATTTCACTGTACACTACGGTTGCACTAGATATGAGTGTCACTGTGCACTGGCAAAAGTTGGCAGAGTAGATGCAATAGGCCTCACACACACGCCTGTAGGCAGGCAACTAATATTCAATCGATTACAGAAAAAAAAGGGTTCTTTTATTTCACTGTACACTACGGTTGCACTAGATATGAGTGTCACTGTGCACTGGCAAATGTTGGCAGAGTAGATGCAATAGGCTTCGCACACACACACCTGAAGGCAGGCAACTGATATTTAATAGATTACAGTCAAAAAAGGGTTGTTTTATGTCACTGTACACTACGATTGCACTAGATATGAGTGTCACTGTGCACTGGCAAAAGTTGGCAGAGTAGATGCAATAGGCCTCACACACGCCTGTAGGCAGGTAACTGATATTCAATCGATTACAGAAAAAAAAGGGTTCTATTATTTCACTGTACACTACGGTTGCACTAGATATGAGTGTCACTGTGCACTGGCAAATGTTGGCAGAGTAGATGCAATAGGCTTCGCACACACACACCTGTAGGCAGGCAACTGATATTCAATCGATTACAGTCAAAAAAGGGTTGTTTTATGTCACTGCACACTACGATTGCACTAGATATGAGTGTCACTGTGCACTGGCAAAAGTTGGCAGAGTAGATGCAATAGGCCTCACACACGCCTGTAGGCAGGCAACTGATATTCAATCGATTACAGAAAAAAAAGGGTTATTTTATTTCTCTGTACACTAGATTGCACCAGATATGAGTGTCACTGTGCACTGGCAAAAGTTGGCAGAGTAGATGCAATAGGCTTCACACACATGCCTGTAGGCAGGCAATTGATATTCAATCGATTACAGTCAAAAAAGGGTTATTTTATTTCATTGTACACTACGGTTGCACTAGATATGAGTGTCACTGTGCACTGGCAAAAGTTGGCAGAGTAGATGCAATAGGCCTCACACACACGCCTGTAGGCAGGCAACTGATATTTAATAGATTATAGTCAAAAAAGTTTTTTTCAATTTCACTGTACACTACGGTTGCACTAGATATGAGTGTCACTGTGCACTGGCAAAAGTTGGCAGAGTAGATGCAATAGGCTTCACACACACGCCTGTAGGCAGGCAACTGATATTCAATAGATTATAGTCAAAAAAAGTTTTTTTCAATTTCACTGTACACTACGGTTGCACTAGATATGAGTGTCACTGTGCACTGGCAAAAGTTGGCTGAGTAGATGCAATAGGCCTCACACACACACGCCTGTAGGCAGGCAACTGATATTCAATCGATTACAGAAAAAAAGGATTCTTTCATTTCACTGTACACTACGGTTGCACTAGATATGAGTGTCACTGTGCACTGGCAAAAGTTGGCAGAGTAGATGCAATAGGCTTCACACACACGCCTGTAGGCAGGCAACTGATATTCAATCGATTACAGTCAAAAAAGGGTTGTTTTATGTCACTACACACTACAGTTGCACTAGATATGAGTGTCACTGTGCACTGGCAAAAGTTGGCAGAGTAGATGCAATAGGCTTCACACACACGCCTGTAGGCAGGCAACTGATATTCAATCGTTTACAGTCAAAAAAGGGTTCTTTTATTTTACTGTACACTACGATTGCATTAGATATGAGTGTCACTGTGCACTGGCAAAAGTTGGCAGAGTAGATGCAATATGCTTCACACACACGCCTGTAGGCAGGCAACTGATATTCAATCGATTACAGTCAAAAAAGGGTTATTTTATTTCACTGTACACTACGGTTGCACCAGATATGAGTGTCACTGTGCACTGGCAAAAGTTGGCAGAGTAGATGCAATAGGCCTCACACACACGCCTGTAGGCAGGCAACTGATATTCAATCGATTACAGTCAAAAAATGGTTCTTTTATTTCACTGTACACTACGGTTGCACTAGATATGAGTGTCACTGTGCACTGGGAAAAGTTGGCAGAGTAGATGCAATAGGCTTCACAAACACGCCTGTAGGCAGGCAACTGATATTCAATCGATTACAGTAAAAAAAGGTTTTTTTTATGTCACTGCACACTACGGTTGCACCAGATATGAGTGTCACTGTGCACTGGCAAAAGTTGGCAGAGTAGATGCAATAGGCCTCACACACGCCTGTAGGCAGGCAACTGATATTCAATCGATTACAGTCAAAAAAGGGTTCTTTTATTTCACTGTACACTACGGTTGCACTAGATATGAGTGTCACTGTGCACTGGCAAAAGTTGGCAGAGTAGATGCAATAGGCCTCACACACACGCCTGTAGGCAGACAACTAATATTCAATCGATTACAGAAAAAAAAGGGTTCTTTTATTTCACTGTACACTACGATTGCACTAGATATGAGTGTCACTGTGCACTGGCAAATGTTGGCAGAGTAGATGCAATAGGCTTCGCACACACACACCTGTAGGCAGGCAACTGATATTCAATCGATTACAGTCAAAAAAGGGTTGTTTTATGTCACAGCACACTACGATTGCACTAGATATGAGTGTCACTGTGCACTGGCAAAAGTTGGCAGAGTAGATGCAATAGGCCTCACACACGCCTGTAGGCAGGCAACTGATATTCAATCGATTACAGAAAAAAAAGGGTTATTTTATTTCATTGTACACTACGGTTGCACTAGATATGAGTGTCACTATGCACTGGCAAATGTTGGCAGAGTAGATGCAATAGGCCTCACACACACGCCTGTAGGCAGGCAACTTATATTTAATAGATTATAGTCAAAAAAGTTTTTTTCAATTTCACTGTACACTACGGTTGCACTAGATATGAGTGTCACTGTGCACTGGCAAAAGTTGGCTGAGTAGATGCAATAGGCCTCACACACACACGCCTGTAGGCAGCCAACTGATATTCAATCGATTACAGAAAAAAAAGTATTCTTTCATTTCACTGTACACTACGGTTGCACTAGATATGAGTGTCACTGTGCACTGGCAAAAGTTGGCAGAGTAGATGCAATAGGCTTCACACACACGCCTGTAGGCAGGCAACTGATATTCAATAGATTATAGTCAAAAAAGTTTTTTTCAATTTCACTGTACACTACGGTTGCACTAGATATGAGTGTCACTGTGCACTGGCAAAAGTTGGCTGAGTTGATGCAATAGGCCTCACACACACACACCTGTAGGCAGGCAACTGATATTCAATCGATTACAGAAAAAAAGGATTCTTTCATTTCACTGTACACTACGGTTGCACTAGATATGAGTGTCACTGTGCACTGGCAAAAGTTGGCAGAGTAGATGCAATAGGCCTCACACACGCCTGTAGGCAGGTAACTGATATTCAATCGATTACAGAAAAAAAAGGGTTCTTTTATTTCACTGTACACTACGGTTGCACTAGATATGAGTGTCACTGTGCACTGGCAAATGTTGGCAGAGTAGATGCAATAAGCTTCGCACACACACACCTGTAGGCAGGCAACTGATATTCAATCGATTAAAGTCAAAAAAGGGTTGTTTTATGTCACTGCACACTACGATTGCACTAGATATGAGTGTCACTGTGCACTGGCAAAAGTTGGCAGAGTAGATGCAATAGGCCTCACACACGCCTGTAGGCAGGCAACTGATATTCAATCGATTACAGAAAAAAAAGGGTTATTTTATTTCTCTGTACACTACGGTTGCACCAAATATGAGTGTCACTGTGCACTGGCAAAAGTTGGCAGAGTAGATGCAATAGGCCTCACACATATGCCTGTAGGCAGGCAACTGATATTCAATCGATTGCAGAAAAAAGGGTTCTTTTATTTCACTGTACACTACAGTTGCACTAGATATGAGTGTCACTGTGCACTGGCAAATGTTGGCAGAGTAGATGCAATAGGCTTCACACACACAGCTGTAGGCAGGCAACTGATATTCAATCGATTACAGTCAAAAAAGGGTTGTTTTATGTCACTGCACACTACGATTGCACTAGATATGAGTGTCACTGTGCACTGGCAAATGTTGGCAGAGTAGATGCAATAGGCTTCGCACACACACACCTGTAGGCAGGCAACTGATATTCAATCGATTACAGTCAAAAAAGGGTTGTTTTATGTCACAGCACACTACGATTGCACTAGATATGAGTGTCACTGTGCACTGGCAAAAGTTGGCAGAGTAGATGCAATAGGCTTCAGACACACGCCTGTAGGCAGGCAATTGATATTCAATCGATTACAGTCAAAAAAGGGTTATTTTATTTCATTGTACACTACGGTTGCACTAGATATGAGTGTCACTGTGCACTGGCAAAAGTTGGCAGAGTAGATGCAATAGGCCTCACACACACGCCTGTAGGCAGGCAACTTATATTTAATAGATTATAGTCAAAAAAGTTTTTTTCAATTTCACTGTACACTACGGTTGCACTAGATATGAGTGTCACTGTGCACTGGCAAAAGTTGGCAGAGTAGATGCAATAGGCTTCACACACACGCCTGTAGGCAGGCAACTGATATTCAATAGATTATAGTCAAAAAAAGTTTTTTTCAATTTCACTGTACACTACGGTTGCACTAGATATGAGTGTCACTGTGCACTGGCAAAAGTTGGCTGAGTAGATGCAATAGGCCTCACACACACACGCCTGTAGGCAGGCAACTGATATTCAATCGATTACAGAAAAAAAGGATTCTTTCATTTCACTGTACACTACGGTTGCACTAGATATGAGTGTCACTGTGCACTGGCAAAAGTTGGCAGAGTAGATGCAATAGGCTTCACACACACGCCTGTAGGCAGGCAACTGATATTCAATCGATTACAGTCAAAAAAGGGTTGTTTTATGTCACTACACACTACAGTTGCACTAGATATGAGTGTCACTGTGCACTGGCAAAAGTTGGCAGAGTAGATGCAATAGGCTTCACACACACGCCTGTAGGCAGGCAACTGATATTCAATCGTTTACAGTCAAAAAAGGGTTCTTTTATTTTACTGTACACTACGATTGCATTAGATATGAGTGTCACTGTGCACTGGCAAAAGTTGGCAGAGTAGATGCAATATGCTTCACACACACGCCTGTAGGCAGGCAACTGATATTCAATCGATTACAGTCAAAAAAGGGTTATTTTATTTCACTGTACACTACGGTTGCACCAGATATGAGTGTCACTGTGCACTGGCAAAAGTTGGCAGAGTAGATGCAATAGGCCTCACACACACGCCTGTAGGCAGGCAACTGATATTCAATCGATTACAGTCAAAAAATGGTTCTTTTATTTCACTGTACACTACGGTTGCACTAGATATGAGTGTCACTGTGCACTGGGAAAAGTTGGCAGAGTAGATGCAATAGGCTTCACAAACACGCCTGTAGGCAGGCAACTGATATTCAATCGATTACAGTAAAAAAAGGTTTGTTTTATGTCACTGCACACTACGGTTGCACCAGATATGAGTGTCACTGTGCACTGGCAAAAGTTGGCAGAGTAGATGCAATAGGCCTCACACACGCCTGTAGGCAGGCAACTGATATTCAATCGATTACAGTCAAAAAAGGGTTCTTTTATTTCACTGTACACTACGGTTGCACTAGATATGAGTGTCACTGTGCACTGGCAAAAGTTGGCAGAGTAGATGCAATAGGCCTCACACACACGCCTGTATGCAGACAACTAATATTCAATAGATTACAGAAAAAAAAGGGTTCTTTTATTTCACTGTACACTACGGTTGCACTAGATATGAGTGTCACTGTGCACTGGCAAATGTTGGCAGAGTAGATGCAATAGGCTTCGCACACACACACCTGTAGGCAGGCAACTGATATTCAATCGATTACAGTCAAAAAAGGGTTGTTTTATGTCACAGCACACTACGATTGCACTAGATATGAGTGTCACTGTGCACTGGCAAAAGTTGGCAGAGTAGATGCAATAGGCCTCACACACGCCTGTAGGCAGGCAACTGATATTCAATCGATTACAGAAAAAAAAGGGTTATTTTATTTCATTGTACACTACGGTTGCACTAGATATGAGTGTCACTATGCACTGGCAAATGTTGGCAGAGTAGATGCAATAGGCCTCACACACACGCCTGTAGGCAGGCAACTTATATTTAATAGATTATAGTCAAAAAAGTTTTTTTCAATTTCACTGTACACTACGGTTGCACTAGATATGAGTGTCACTGTGCACTGGCAAAAGTTGGCTGAGTAGATGCAATAGGCCTCACACACACACGCCTGTAGGCAGCCAACTGATATTCAATCGATTACAGAAAAAAAAGTATTCTTTCATTTCACTGTACACTACGGTTGCACTAGATATGAGTGTCACTGTGCACTGGCAAAAGTTGGCAGAGTAGATGCCATAGGCTTCACACACACGCCTGTAGGCAGGCAACTGATATTCAATAGATTATAGTCAAAAAAGTTTTTTTCAATTTCACTGTACACTACGGTTGCACTAGATATGAGTGTCACTGTGCACTGGCAAAAGTTGGCTGAGTTGATGCAATAGGCCTCACACACACACACCTGTAGGCAGGCAACTGATATTCAATCGATTACAGAAAAAAAGGATTCTTTCATTTCACTGTACACTACGGTTGCACTAGATATGAGTGTCACTGTGCACTGGCAAAAGTTGGCAGAGTAGATGCAATAGGCCTCACACACGCCTGTAGGCAGGTAACTGATATTCAATCGATTACAGAAAAAAAAGGGTTCTTTTATTTCACTGTACACTACGGTTGCACTAGATATGAGTGTCACTGTGCACTGGCAAATGTTGGCAGAGTAGATGCAATAAGCTTCGCACACACACACCTGTAGGCAGGCAACTGATATTCAATCGATTAAAGTCAAAAAAGGGTTGTTTTATGTCACTGCACACTACGATTGCACTAGATATGAGTGTCACTGTGCACTGGCAAAAGTTGGCAGAGTAGATGCAATAGGCCTCACACACGCCTGTAGGCAGGCAACTGATATTCAATCGATTACAGAAAAAAAAGGGTTCTTTTATTTCTCTGTACACTACGGTTGCACCAGATATGAGTGTCACTGTGCACTGGCAAAAGTTGGCAGAGTAGATGCAATAGGCTTCACACACATGCCTGTAGGCAGGCAATTGATATTCAATCGATTACAGTAAAAAAAGAGTTATTTTATTTCACTGTACACTACGGTTGCAGTAGATATGAGTGTCACTGTGCACTGGCAAAAGTTGGCAGAGTAAATGCAATAGGCCTCACACACACGCCTGTAGGCAGGCAACTTATTTTTAATAGATTATAGTCAAAAAAGTTTTTTTCAATTTCACTGTACACTACGGTTGCACTAGATATGAGTGTCACTGTGCACTGGCAAATGTTGGCAGAGTAGATGCAATAGGCTTCACACACACAGCTGTAGGCAGGCAACTGATATTCAATCGATTACAGTAAAAGAAGTGTTGTTTTATGTCACTGCACACTACGATTGCACTAGATATGAGTGTCACTGTGCACTGGCAAAAGTTGGCAGAGTAGATGCAATAGGCCTCACACACGCCTGTAGGAAGGCAACTGATATTCAATCGATTACAGAAAAAAAAGGGTTATTTTATTTCATTGTACACTACGGTTGCACTAGATATGAGTGTCACTATGCACTGGCAAATGTTGGCAGAGTAGATGCAATAGGCCTCACACACACGCCTGTAGGCAGGCAACTTATATTTAATAGATTATAGTCAAAAAAGTTTTTTTCAATTTCACTGTACACTACGGTTGCACTAGATATGAGTGTCACTGTGCACTGGCAAAAGTTGGCTGAGTAGATGCAATAGGCCTCACACATACGCCTGTAGGCAGGCAACTGATATTCAATCGATTGCAGAAAAAAGGGTTCTTTTATTTCACTGTACACTACAGTTGCACTAGATATGAGTGTCACTGTGCACTGGCAAATGTTGGCAGAGTAGATGCAATAGGCTTCACACACACAGCTGTAGGCAGGCAACTGATATTCAATCGATTACAGTCAAAAAAGGGTTGTTTTATGTCACTGCACACTACGATTGCACTAGATATGAGTGTCACTGTGCACTGGCAAAAGTTGGCAGAGTAGATGCAATAGGCTTCACACACACGCCTGTAGGCAGGCAACTGATATTCAATTGATTACAGTCAAAAAAGTGTTGTTTTATGTCACTGTACACTACGGTTGCACTAGATATGAGTGTCACTGTGCACTGGCAAAAGTTGGCAGAGTAGATGCAATAGGCTTCACACACACGCCTGTAGGCAGGCAACTGATATTCAATTGATTACAGAAAAAAAAGGGTTCTTTTATTTCTCTGTACACTAGGTTGCACCAGATATGAGTGTCACTGTGCACTGGCAAAAGTTGGCAGAGTAGATGCAATAGGCCTCACACACACGCCTGTAGGCAGGCAACTGATATTCAAACGATTAAAGTCAAAAAAGGGTTCTTTTATTTCACTGTACACTACGGTTGCACTAGATATGAGTGTCACTGTGCACTGGCAAAAGTTGGCAGAGTAGATGCAATAGGCCTCACACACACGCCTGTAGGCAGGCAACTGATATTCAATCGATTACAGAAAAAAAAGGATTCTTTTATTTCACTGTACACTACGGTTGCACTAGATATGAGTGTCACTGTGCACTGGCAAATGTTGGCAGAGTAGATGCAATAGGCTTCGCACACACACACCTGAAGGCAGGCAACTGATATTTAATAGATTACAGTCAAAAAAGGGTTGTTTTATGTCACTGTACACTACGATTGCACTAGATATGAGTGTCACTGTGCACTGGCAAAAGTTGGCAGAGTAGATGCAATAGGCCTCACACACGCCTGTAGGCAGGTAACTGATATTCAATCGATTACAGAAAAAAAAGGGTTCTATTATTTCACTGTACACTACGGTTGCACTAGATATGAGTGTCACTGTGCACTGGCAAATGTTGGCAGAGTAGATGCAATAGGCTTCGCACACACACACCTGTAGGCAGGCAACTGATATTCAATCGATTACAGTCAAAAAAGGGTTGTTTTATGTCACTGCACACTACGATTGCACTAGATATGAGTGTCACTGTGCACTGGCAAAAGTTGGCAGAGTAGATGCAATAGGCCTCACACACGCCTGTAGGCAGGCAACTGATATTCAATCGATTACAGAAAAAAAAGGGTTATTTTATTTCTCTGTACACTAGATTGCACCAGATATGAGTGTCACTGTGCACTGGCAAAAGTTGGCAGAGTAGATGCAATAGGCTTCACACACATGCCTGTAGGCAGGCAATTGATATTCAATCGATTACAGTCAAAAAAGGGTTATTTTATTTCATTGTACACTACGGTTGCACTAGATATGAGTGTCACTGTGCACTGGCAAAAGTTGGCAGAGTAGATGCAATAGGCCTCACACAGACGCCTGTAGGCAGGCAACTGATATTTAATAGATTACAGTCAAAAAAGTTTTTTTCAATTTCACTGTACACTACGGTTGCACTAGATATGAGTGTCACTGTGCACTGGCAAAAGTTGGCAGAGTAGATGCAATAGGCTTCACACACACGCCTGTAGGCAGGCAACTGATATTTAATAGATTACAGTCAAAAAAGTTTTTTTCAATTTCACTGTACACTACGGTTGCACTAGATATGAGTGTCACTGTGCACTGGCAAAAGTTGGCTGAGTAGATGCAATAGGCCTCACACACACACGCCTGTAGGCAGGCAACTGATATTCAATCGATTACAGAAAAAAAGGATTCTTTCATTTCACTGTACACTACGGTTGCACTAGATATGAGTGTCACTGTGCACTGGCAAAAGTTGGCAGAGTAGATGCAATAGGCTTCACACACACGCCTGTAGGCAGGCAACTGATATTCAATCGATTACAGTCAAAAAAGGGTTGTTTTATGTCACTACACACTACAGTTGCACTAGATATGAGTGTCACTGTGCACTGGGAAAAGTTGGCAGAGTAGATGCAATAGGCTTCACAAACACGCCTGTAGGCAGGCAACTGATATTCAATCGATTACAGTAAAAAAAGGTTTTTTTTATGTCACTGCACACTACGGTTGCACTAGATATGAGTGTCACTGTGCACTGGCAAAAGTTGGCAGAGTAGATGCAATAGGCCTCACACACACGCCTGTAGGCAGGCAACTGATATTCAATTGATTACAGTCAAAAAATGGTTCTTTTATTTCACTGTACACTACGGTTGCACTAGATATGAGTGTCACTGTGCACTGGGAAAAGTTGGCAGAGTAGATGCAATAGGCTTCACAAACACGCCTGTAGGCAGGCAACTGATATTCAATCGATTACAGTAATAAAAGGGTTTTTTTATGTCACTGCACACTACGGTTGCACTAGATATGAGTGTCACTGTGCACTGGCAAAAGTTGGCAGAGTAGATGCAATAGGCCTCACACACACGCCTGTAGGCAGGCAATTGATATTCAAACGATTAAAGTCAAAAAAGGGTTCTTTTATTTCACTGTACACTACGGTTGCACTAGATATGAGTGTCACTGTGCACTGGCAAAAGTTGGCAGAGTAGATGCAATAGGCCTCACACACACGCCTGTAGGCAGGCAACTGATATTCAAACGATTAAAGTCAAAAAAGGGTTCTTTTATTTCACTGTACACTACGGTTGCACTAGATATGAGTGTCACTGTGCACTGGCAAAAGTTGGCAGAGTAGATGCAATAGGCCTCACACACACGCCTGTAGGCAGGCAACTGATATTCAATCGATTACAGAAAAAAAAGGATTCTTTTATTTCACTGTACACTACGGTTGCACTAGATATGAGTGTCACTGTGCACTGGCAAATGTTGGCAGAGTAGATGCAATAGGCTTCGCACACACACACCTGAAGGCAGGCAACTGATATTTAATAGATTACAGTCAAAAAAGGGTTGTTTTATGTCACTGTACACTACGATTGCACTAGATATGAGTGTCACTGTGCACTGGCAAAAGTTGGCAGAGTAGATGCAATAGGCCTCACACACGCCTGTAGGCAGGCAACTGATATTCAATCGATTACAGAAAAAAAAGGGTTCTATTATTTCACTGTACACTACGGTTGCACTAGATATGAGTGTCACTGTGCACTGGCAAATGTTGGCAGAGTAGATGCAATAGGCTTCGCACACACACACCTGTAGGCAGGCAACTGATATTCAATCGATTACAGTCAAAAAAGGGTTGTTTTATGTCACTGCACACTACGATTGCACTAGATATGAGTGTCACTGTGCACTGGCAAAAGTTGGCAGAGTAGATGCAATAGGCCTCACACACGCCTGTAGGCAGGCAACTGATATTCAATCGATTACAGAAAAAAAAGGGTTATTTTATTTCTCTGTACACTAGATTGCACCAGATATGAGTGTCACTGTGCACTGGCAAAAGTTGGCAGAGTAGATGCAATAGGCTTCACACACATGCCTGTAGGCAGGCAATTGATATTCAATCGATTACAGTCAAAAAAGGGTTATTTTATTTCACTGTACACTACGGTTGCACCAGATATGAGTGTCACTGTGCACTGGCAAAAGTTGGCAGAGTAGATGCAATAGGCCTCACACACACGCCTGTAGGCAGGCAACTGATATTTAATAGATTATAGTCAAAAAAGTTTTTTTCAATTTCACTGTACACTACGGTTGCACTAGATATGAGTGTCACTGTGCACTGGCAAAAGTTGGCAGAGTAGATGCAATAGGCCTCACACACACGCCTGTAGGCAGGCAACTGATATTCAATAGATTACAGTCAAAAAAAGTTTTTTTCAATTTCACTGTACACTACGGTTGCACTAGATATGAGTGTCACTGTGCACTGGCAAAAGTTGGCTGAGTAGATGCAATAGGCCTCACACACACACGCCTGTAGGCAGGCAACTGATATTCAATCGATTACAGAAAAAAAGGATTCTTTCATTTCACTGTACACTACGGTTGCACTAGATATGAGTGTCACTGTGCACTGGCAAAAGTTGGCAGAGTAGATGCAATAGGCTTCACACACACGCCTGTAGGCAGGCAACTGATATTCAATCGATTACAGTCAAAAAAGGGTTGTTTTATGTCACTATACACTACAGTTGCACTAGATATGAGTGTCACTGTGCACTGGCAAAAGTTGGCAGAGTAGATGCAATAGGCTTCACACACACGCCTGTAGGCAGGCAACTGATATTTAATCGTTTACAGTCAAAAAAGGGTTCTTTTATTTTACTGTACACTACGATTGCATTAGATATGAGTGTCACTGTGCACTGGCAAAAGTTGGCAGAGTAGATGCAATATGCTTCACACACACGCCTGTAGGCAGGCAACTGATATTCAATCGATTACAGTCAAAAAAGGGTTGTTTTATATCACTGCAGACTACGGTTGCACTAGATATGAGCGTCACTGTGCACTGGCAAAAGTTGGCAGAGTAGATGCAATAGGCCTCACACACACGCCTGTAGGCAGGCAACTGATATTCAATCGATTACAGAAAAAAAAGGATTCTTTTATTTCACTGTACACTACGGTTACACTAGATATGAGTGTCACTGTGCACTGGCAAAAGTTGGCTGAGTAGATGCAATAGGCCTCACACATACGCCTGTAGGCAGGCAACTGATATTCAATCGATTGCAGAAAAAAAGGGTTCTTTTATTTCACTGTACACTACAGTTGCACTAGATATGAGTGTCACTGTGCACTGGCAAATGTTGGCAGAGTAGATGCAATAGGCTTCACACACACAGCTGTAGGCAGGCAACTGATATTCAATCGATTAAAGTCAAAAAAGGGTTGTTTTATGTCACTGTACACTACGGTTGCACTAGATATGAGTGTCACTGTGCACTGGCAAAAGTTGGCAGAGTAGATGCAATAGGCCTTACACACATGCCTGTAGGCAGGCAACTGATAATTAATTGATTACAGAAAAAAAAGGGTTCTTTTATTTCTCTGTACACTACGGTTGCACCAGATATGAGTGTCACTGTGCACTGGCAAAAGTTGGCAGAGTAGTTGCAATAGGCTTCACACACACGCCTGTAGGCAGGCAACTGATATTCAATTGATTACAGTCAAAAAAGGGTTATTTTATTTCACTGTACACTACGGTTGCACCAGATATGAGTGTCACTGTGCACTGGCAAAAGTTGGCAGAGTAGATGCAATAGGCCTCACACACACGCCTGTAGGCAGGCAACTGATATTCAATCGATTACAGTCAAAAAATGGTTCTTTTATTTCACTGTACACTACGGTTGCACTAGATATGAGTGTCACTGTGCACTGGGAAAAGTTGGCAGAGTAGATGCAATAGGCTTCACAAACACGCCTGTAGGCAGGCAACTGATATTCAATCGATTACAGTAAAAAAAGGTTTTTTTTATGTCACTGCACACTACGGTTGCACTAGATATGAGTGTCACTGTGCACTGGCAAAAGTTGGCAGAGTAGATGCAATAGGCCTCACACACGCCTGTAGGCAGGCAACTGATATTCAATCGATTACAGTCAAAAAAGGGTTCTTTTATTTCACTGTACACAACGGTTGCACTAGATATGAGTGTCACTGTGCACTGGCAAAAGTTGGCAGAGTAGATGCAATAGGCCTCACACACACGCCTGTAGGCAGGCAACTAATATTCAATCGATTACAGAAAAAAAAGGGTTCTTTTATTTCACTGTACACTACGGTTGCACTAGATATGAGTGTCACTGTGCACTGGCAAATGTTGGCAGAGTAGATGCAATAGGCTTCGCACACACACACCTGTAGGCAGGCAACTGATATTCAATCGATTACAGTCAAAAAAGGGTTGTTTTATGTCACAGCACACTACGATTGCACTAGATATGAGTGTCACTGTGCACTGGCAAAAGTTGGCAGAGTAGATGCAATAGGCCTCACACACGCCTGTAGGCAGGCAACTGATATTCAATCGATTACAGAAAAAAAAGGGTTATTTTATTTCATTGTACACTACGGTTGCACTAGATATGAGTGTCACTGTGCACTGGCAAATGTTGGCAGAGTAGATGCAATAGGCCTCACACACACGCCTGTAGGCAGGCAACTTATATTTAATAGATTATAGTCAAAAAAGTTTTTTTCAGTTTCACTGTACACTACGGTTGCACTAGATATGAGTGTCACTGTGCACTGGCAAAAGTTGGCTGAGTAGATGCAATAGGCCTCACACACACACGCCTGTAGGCAGGCAACTGATATTCAATCGATTACAGAAAAAAAAGTATTCTTTCATTTCACTGTACACTACGGTTGCACTAGATATGAGTGTCACTGTGCACTGGCAAAAGTTGGCAGAGTAGATGCAATAGGCTTCACACACACGCCTGTAGGCAGGACACTGATATTCAATAGATTATAGTCAAAAAAGTTTTTTTCAATTTCACTGTACACTACGGTTGCACTAGATATGAGTGTCACTGTGCACTGGCAAAAGTTGGCTGAGTTGATGCAATAGACCTCACACACACACGCCTGTAGGCAGGCAACTGATATTCAATCGATTACAGAAAAAAAGGATTCTTTCATTTCACTGTACACTACGGTTGCACTAGATATGAGTGTCACTGTGCACTGGCAAAAGTTGGCAGAGTAGATGCAATAGGCTTCACATACACGCCTGTAGGCAGGCAACTGATATTCAATCGATTAGAGTCAAAAAAGGGTTGTTTTATGTCACTACACACTACAGTTGCACTAGATATGAGTGTCACTGTGCACTGGCAAAAGTTGGCAGAGTAGATGCAATAGGCTTCACACACACGCCTGTAGGCAGGCAAATGATATTTAATCGTTTACAGTCAAAAAAGGGTTATTTTATTTTACTGTACACTACGATTGCATTAGATATGAGTGTCACTGTGCACTGGCAAAAGTTGGCAGAGTAGATGCAATAGGCTTCACACACACGCCTGTAGACAGGCAACTGATATTCAATCGATTACAGTCAAAAAAGGGTTGTTTTATATCACTGCAGACTACGGTTGCACTAGATATGAGCGTCACTGTGCACTGGCAAAAGTTGGCAGAGTAGATGCAATAGGCCTCACACACACACGCCTGTAGGCAGGCAACTGATATTCAATCGATTACAGAAAAAAAAGGATTCTTTCATTTCACTGTACACTACAGTTGCACTAGATATGAGTGTCACTGTGCACTGGCAAAAGTTGGCAGAGTAGATGCAATAGGCTTCACACACACGCCTGTAGGCAGGCAACGGATATTCAATCGATTACAGTCAAAAAAGGGTTGTTTTATGTCACTACACACTACAGTTGCACTAGATATGAGTGTCACTGTGCACTGGCAAAAGTTGGCAGAGTAGATGCAATAGGCCTCACACACACGCCTCTAGGCAGGCAACTGATATTCAATCGATTACAGTCAAAAAAGGGTTGTTTTATGTCACAGCACACTACGATTGCACTAGATATGAGTGTCACTGTGCACTGGCAAAAGTTGGCAGAGTAGATGCTATAGGCCTCACACACACGCCTCTAGGCAGGCAACTGATATTTAATCGATTACAGTCAAAAAAGGGTTGTTTTATGTCACTGTACACTACGGTTGCACTAGATATGAGTGTCACTGTGCACTGGCAAAAGTTGGCAGAGTAGATGCAATAGGCTTCACACACACGCCTGTAGGCAGGCAACTGATATTCAATTGATTACAGTCAAAAAAGTGTTGTTTTATGTCACTGTACACTACGGTTGCACTAGATATGAGTGTCACTGTGCACTGGCAAAAGTTGGCAGAGTAGATGCAATAGGCCTCACACACACACCTGTAGGCAGGCAACTGATATTCAATCGATTACAGAAAAAAAAGGGTTCTTTAATTTCACTGTACACTACAGTTGCACTAGATATGAGTGTCACTGTGCACTGGCAAAAGTTGGCAGAGTAGATGCAATAGGCTTCACACACACGCCTGTAGGCAGGCAACTGATATTCAATCGATTACAGTCAAAAAAGGGTTGTTTTATGTCACTACACACTACAGTTGCACTAGATATGAGTGTCACTGTGCACTGGCAAAAGTTGGCAGAGTAGATGCAATAGGCCTCACACACACGCCTCTAGGCAGGCAACTGATATTCAATCGATTACAGTCAAAAAAGGGTTGTTTTATGTCACTGCACACTACGATTGCACTAGATATGAGTGTCACTGTGCACTGGCAAAAGTTGGCAGAGTAGATGCTATAGGCCTCACACACACGCCTCTAGGCAGGCAACTGATATTTAATCGATTACAGTCAAAAAAGGGTTGTTTTATGTCACTGTACACTACGGTTGCACTAGATATGAGTGTCACTGTGCACTGGCAAAAGTTGGCAGAGTAGATGCAATAGGCTTCACACACACGCCTGTAGGCAGGCAACTGATATTCAATTGATTACAGTCAAAAAAGTGTTGTTTTATGTCACTGTACACTACGGTTGCACTAGATATGAGTGTCACTGTGCACTGGCAAAAGTTGGCAGAGTAGATGCAATAGGCCTCACACACACGCCTGTAGGCAGGCAACTGATATTCAATCGATTACAGAAAAAAAAGGGTTCTTTAATTTCACTGTACACTACAGTTGCACTAGATATGAGTGTCACTGTGCACTGGCAAAAGTTGGTAGAGTAGATGCAATAGGCTTCACACACACGCCTGTAGGCAGGCAACTGATATTCAATCGATTACAGAAAAAAAAGGGTTCTTTTATTTCTCTGTACACTACTTTTGCACCAGATATGAGGGTCACTGTGCACTGGCAAAAGTTGGCAGAGTAGATGCAATAGGATTCACACATATGCCTGTAGGCAGGCAACTGATATTCAATCGATTACAGTAAAAAAAGGGTTGTTTTATGTCACTGCACACTACGGTTGCACTAGATATGAGTGTCACTGTGCACTGGCAAAAGTTGGCAGAGTAGATGTAATAGGCCTCACACACACGCCTGTAGGCAGGCAACTGATATTCAATCGATTACAGTCAAAAAATGGTTCTTTTATTTCACTGTACACTACCGTTGCACTAGATATGAGTGTCACTGTGCACTGGCAAAAGTTGGCAGAGTAGATGCAATAGGCCTCACACACACGCCTGTAGGCAGGCATCTGATATTCAATCGATTACAGTCAAAAAAGGGTTGTTTTTTGTCACTGCACACTACGATTGCACTAGATATGAGTGTCACTGTGCACTGGCAAAAGTTGGCAGAGTAGATGCAATAGGCTTCACACACACGCCTGTAGGCAGGCAACTGATATTCAATCATTTACAGTCAAAAAAGGGTTCTTTTATTTTACTGTACACTACGATTGCATTAGATATGAGTGTCACTGTGCACTGGCAAAAGTTGACAGAGTAGATGCAATAGGCCTCACACACGCCTCTAGGCAGGCAACTGATATTCAATCGATTACAGTCAAAAAAGGGTTGTTTTATGTCACTGTACACTACGGTTGCACTAGATATGAGTGTCACTGTGCACTGGCAAAAGTTGGCAGAGTAGATGCAATAGGCTTCACACACACGCCTGTAGGCAGGCAACTGATATTCAATCATTTACAGTCAAAAAAGGGTTCTTTTATTTTACTGTACACTACGATTGCATTAGATATGAGTGTCACTGTGCACTGGCAAAAGTTGACAGAGTAGATGCAATAGGCCTCACACACACGCCTGTAGGCAGGCAACTGATATTCAATTGATTCTAGAAAAAAAAGGATTCTTTTATTTCACTGTACACTACGGTTTCACTAGATATGAGTGTCACTGTGCACTGGCAAAAGTTGGCAGAGTAGATGCAATAGGCTTCACACACACGCCTGTAGGCAGGCAACGGATATTCAATCGATTACAGTCAAAAAAGGGTTGTTTTATGTCACTACACACTACAGTTGCACTAGATATGAGTGGCACTGTGCACTGGCAAAAGTTGGCAGAGTAGATGCAATAGGCCTCACACACACGCCTGTAGGCAGGCAACTGATATTCAATCGATTACAGTCAAAAAATGGTTCTTTTATTTCACTGTACACTACGGTTGCACTAGATATGAGTGTCACTGTGCACTGGGAAAAGTTGGCAGAGTAGATGCAATAGGCTTCACAAACACGCCTGTAGGCAGGCAACTGATATTCAATCGATTACAGTAAAAAAAGGGTTGTTTTATGTCACTGCACACTACGGTTGCACTAGATATGAGTGTCACTGTGCACTGGCAAAAGTTGGCAGAGTAGATGCAATAGGCCTCACACACGCCTGTAGGCAGGCAACTGATATTCAATCGATTACAGTCAAAAAAGGGTTTTTTTCTTTCACTGTACACTACGGTTGCACTAGATATGAGTGTCACTGTGCACTGGCAAAAGTTGGCAGAGTAGATGCATTAGGCCTCACACACACGGTAGCAGGCAGGCATATGCAATTAGATTACACAGAAAAAATAATAAAATAAAATAAAAAGGCTTTTTGGGTTGCTGTCCTTGCAGCAGATATTAAAGGAGTCCTTCAGGTGTGTAGTTAAAGCTAAATACATAGCCTGGCTATCTATTTCCCTATTAAATCAGCAGAAAAAAATAATAAAATAAAATAAATGATGTTCTAGCCCTAAAAAGGGCTTTTTTTTGTGTGTGTTATGTTTATATGTATATTGTATTAAAGTAATGTGTTTTTTTTTAACAGGGGCCGTACCGGAGAAGTAAAGAAGAAGGACGGGGACATGCTGGAAAGGTGAGTAGAATATTTAGAATGTGTATAATGTTTATTTATTTTATGTTAATGTGTTGCACTCATTTTATTTTTGTTTTTCCCCTA
The DNA here is from genome assembly GCA_027410445.1 of Discoglossus pictus. Taxonomy (NCBI): domain Eukaryota; kingdom Metazoa; phylum Chordata; class Amphibia; order Anura; family Alytidae; genus Discoglossus; species Discoglossus pictus. The sequence goes on along the minus strand of CM050175.1, from coordinate 83,129,383 downwards.
TTTTGGTGACCTGAAGGAACATCTACAAAGGTCAGTGGTCTTAATTATTTTATAGTTGGAGTACCTCCCATGGCAGGGCTTCTGTGTGTGACTGCCGCGGAGGTCCCGTTTAGGACCCCCGCACTAATTGATGAGGTGTGGGAGATCATCTTGCAGGCTGTCACTCCTCATGTACATTTTCGCAGTGTTGATATGGATGGCCCTGCTGCGTAGCTCAAACGTTGCTCGCAGCAGGGCAAATTTAATAGCATTGTAACTTTGAGAAATGTGCAGTACGTAGGATTTAAGTAGAAGTCTCTTATCTACGAGGCTGGAATTTAAAAAGGCTGTTAGTTTTTGAGAGTCAATGGATTTGTGGTGTATTTTATTTTATATACAACTAGGAACTTGCCCGTCAAAAATGACGGGATCAAAATTGTAAGGCTGGCAATGCTGTTTGCCACACAATGTGAGGCTTTTGCTCCTCTGACCACCTTTGGTGCTTATCTGCTTATCAAGAGCCTTATGCTGAGTGCCTTTAAAGCTCATTGTGATCCTCTCCCCATATAGTTCAACTTTCCTGCTTTGCACTGATCACCTTCGGCGCTCATCGTGAGCCCCACACTGAGCACCTTTGGCACTCATCACGGGGCTCACAATGAGTGCCTTCGGCATTCATTGAAAGCCTCTCCAGCTCGCAGTGGTCATTGTGAGCCCCGCGTTGGGTGCTTTGCGGTCATTGCAGGGTCATCGCAGTGGTCATTGCGAGTCTTCACAGATGAGCACCTTCGGCGCTCAGCCAGCCTAAGTTATGCGCAATACACGGCTCACCTTGCTTTGTGAGGCTTCGCAGTCGAGCGCCTTTGGTCTAAGCCAAGTCGTCCATTGTTGCGACCTCGGGATTTGTGGTGTGTTTTATTATATACTAGCGACTTGCCCGTCAAAAAATGACGGCAATGAGATGTGTATGTTTGTGAAGTTGTTTAGTTATTAATATACATATTGAATTGTAAGGTAGGTAATGTTGTTTTGTGTGTACTACTAAAATATATAATCCAAATGAATAAATGAATATACTTGAGCTATTTGTATGCATTGTGTTGAAGATCTGTGAACCTTGTTTGATGTTGCTGCAGCATTAGTGGTGTGGAGCTGCTGTATAAGCATGCTGAATGTGTGCAGTGTAACACTGTGCGTGCGCGAGACCAAACCGTTAGCGTAGTCGTGTACTTCCGCATTGGTGTAAAATGGCGAGTAATGTGTGGTATAGGTCTGTATCGGAATATCCGTAGGTGTTTTGTGGTGTTTTGCGAGTTTAGAGTGCTGTAGCCTCGTTTTCGTTTTGTTCGGCGGCCATTTTTTCTGTCGCTTAGATTTTTTTTTAGTCTCTAAACTGTTTTATTTCGAGTAAAATCGAGGTGTAAGTTGCATTTTTGAGGTCCTGGGTGCTCCCTCTTGGTGTAGGTAAGTTTTTTATGTATGTGCTGTGTGTATGTATTGTGTTTTAAATGTTTGTATGTCGGCGTGTTGCGTCCGATGTTTGCGAGGTCGTAATGTGTGGTAACGTGTTTCGTACGTTGTTTGCGTGCCTCGTAAAATTTAGCGAGTGTCGTAATTTGTGTGTCGTGTTTTTTGAGTAGCGACGTGAATTTTGCGAGGGTTTGAGGCCCTTGCCCAGTGACCTCGCCAGCAACTGAGTCCCTCGCTTCGCGAGGGGCCTCAGTTGCTGGCATGGAGCGCCTTCGGCGCTCCATGCCAGCAACTGAGGCCCTTGCCCAGTGACTTCGCCAGCAACTGAGGCCCTCGCTTCGCGAGGGGCCTCAGTTGCTGACATGGAGCGCCTTCGGCGCTCCATGCCAGCAACTGAGACCCGTGCCCAGTGACCTCGCCAGCAACTGAGGCCCTCGCTTCGCGAGGGGCCTCAGTTGCTGGCATGGAGCGCCGAAGGCGCTCCATGCCAGCAACTGAGGCCCTTGCCCAGTGACCTCGCTACGCGAGGCCCGCGGCTGGCTACGCGAGGGCCGCGGCTCGCTACGCGAGCCCGCAAGCGTGAGCAACGACTCATACGCTCACAACTATATATGTGATACAATACACAAAACAAGAAACTGTAATATCATAACTCCTAAACCTTGTTAAATTGAACTTAAATCACTATGCAACTGACAAATGGGAATATTTTTTTCATTAAAAGTTCTTTGTGCAAAAAGTTAACAACAGAGTAAGAAAGTATTATATCCCTATTTCAAATTGAAATATTGGTTTCAATATATCCAGCCAAAAAGCATTTATATAGACCCCATATTGTAAGTCTGCGGAAAGGGTGGATAATTCTTGTAAAGCCATGTAATAAGTAATCGCAGACAACCTTAGATAATTCTCATACAAAAAATATTTTTGTAGTACAGTTTTTTTATTTGCTTGAGAGATAATTTGAGAATTCCTTTTTTGTTTATAACTTTTGTGATAATGCACAAACCTATTAGTAAAACTAATCTCATTAAGAAGACTACCTTTCTAAGCCATTCTCATTCAGTAGACTATCTTTCTTAGCCATTCTCATTCAGTAGACTATCTTTCTAAGCCATTCTCATTCAGTAAACTACCTTTCTAAGCCATTCTCATTCAGTAGACTATTTTTCTTAGCCATTCTCATTCAGTAGACTATCTTTCTAAGCCATTCTCATTCAGTAGACTATCTTTCTTAGCCATTCTCATTCAGTAGACTATCTTTCTAAGCCATTCTCATTCAGTAGACTATCTTTCTTAGCCATTCTCATTCAGTAGACTATCTTTCTAAGCCATTCTCATTCAGTAGACTATCTTTCTAAGCCATTCTCATTCAGTAGACTATCTTTCTAAGCCATTCTCATTCAGTAGATTACCTTTCTAAGCCATTCTCATTCAGTAGACTATCTTTCTAAGCCATTCTCATTCAGTAGACTATCTTTCTAAGCCATTCTCATTCAGTATATTACCTTTCTAAGCCATTCTCATTCAGTAGACTATCTTTCTTAGCCATTCTCATTCAGTAGACTATCTTTCTAAGCCATTCTCATTCAGTAGACTATCTTTCTAAGCCATTCTCATTCAGTAGACTATCTTTCTAAGCCATTCTCATTCAGTAGATTACCTTTCTAAGCCATTTTTATTCAGTAGACTATCTTTCTAAGCCATTCTATTTGGAGTGCCCATATTTTTTTATGAATACATTCACAAATGTTTTATATGGTGTCATTCATAAGGATACAGGATTAGATACCAAAAGGAATTTATGAAAAGATCAATATGTAAATGGTTTTTAGAGGATATGAAAGATTCCATAAAGATATATGATATATTAATAATGCAACTGACTCATAGATAAAGAAGAAAGGGCCAATGGGTTCTGATTTCTACTCAACTCTGCCTTTTGACTACCCCCAATTTTATTGTATTTAATTTTAATGGTTTGTAAAAAAAAAAATCTATATAAATATATATAAGCTTATAAATAAATGAATCCAGTAAACTGATTCAGACATGACTGGGACATGCATAATGGTATCCCAAGGCTTTGTGAAGTCATGCTGTTTGGATAGATAAAACAGGCAAACTAGATGGTTCTCTTGTATCTTATTTGCTATCTTATCTCATTTGTTTTAAATGGGGCCTTTTGTAGACCAAAAAAAATCTTTGGACCTAATGAAATGATCAGCAAATAACAAGAAAGGTCTAAGATGCCTTACCTTATACAATTGATGTGTATATTTGGATTTTTTTCAACCCAATCTACCAATACATTTAGGTTCATGTTTCATATTGTATTGTATGGGTTTAGAGAAAATTAGCCCTCAACAGTCTTTATTTCAGATGATTTCCATTGTATTAAACTGGCACTTAGAGACAGAAAACCCATAAATAAGATGTCACATTACTATTTCTTCAGCTGCTATGGGAAACTTCCTCTTCCACAATAAATGAATTACTTGTGTCTAGTTTTTTGTCAAATAATCATTATTATCAAATAACATAGAAATTTGGATTAACTGTAGTTTGGATTATTTGTTAAAGCCTTTACAAATAATTTTCATGGAATTCCTACTTGTTATTTACTTGCAAATCCTCAAGACTTGTTTACTTGTTTAGTCAATTTCGTAGTCTAGAATGAATTTCTATTCCATTGAGAAAATTCAGCTGTCGTAAACCGTAGATCACTTGGTGGAATGGACACTGTAGCCTAATGGACATTATTAGCCACATAGACAGTTGAATCAAAGGAGTATTATAATGGCCATAAGGACCTTACTTTACACCTTGTTGATTTGTTCTGCTGTGTGATGTTTTTCTCCATGCTCTAGTTGTATGCCCTGGACCCCTAAGGCCCCTTTCACCAGGTCTTTTGAGCCTAGAGGGCTCTTGGTCCATTTTTCATTCTTAGGGTTATTATTTTGTGTGTTAAGTGTATTTTGAGGTACAACTATTGCATTCAGCTAATAAACATATTCAGCCTTGGACAGGGGATAGCAACCTGTCACACGCAGTTATTCCAGATCGTTCTTTTCTTCCTGCTCGAATTTTTAGGCAGGACACTGAAATCCAATATCACTGATGAAGCTGTCACCAGATACAGCGAAATGCGTTTGGTTTTATATACCATTGCTGAATAAAAGTTTTCTAGTTTATAAAGTCTACCGAGTTTGGTCCCTCCTTGTCCGTCTCTTCCCGGTGGTACCTCACCGTAGATCAGGGGTTTGGCTTATCCCCCACTAAGCCTCCCCTACAAAATTTTACACTGAACCCACTAATATACTGAACTTTGGGAATGAGTGCTCCAGGAGAACCCACAGACACCTGGATCAAATAAGAAAATAACAAAAACATCTCACTTCTGATACACTATTGGAGTGCTTTCAATACCTCATTCTGTTGAGGTCAGACCAGGTGAGAGTCTTACAGCTTCAACCTTTCATTACCTCCATTGAAAATCGTTGAAATAATCTGCACCAGGAGATTCTTCCGCTTTTCTCTCCTACCCGTTGATATTCCAGATTTACAAAGATCCCATACACTAGATATACAAGTGTTTCTTGAGAAACAGCAGACCATGGATAGCAAAATTAGAGATTGTTCACTACAACCAAAGAGATTGAGACAACTAAAGTGCTGACTTTTGTGAGAAAAAGACACTTGATAAAAGCACTCTGCTGTATTTCCAAAACCAGGACCCCAACGGCCACAGATTGTTGTATATGGTTCATTTAGGGTGCAACATTTAACATTAAGGGGTTATCCCACTAGAAAATGTATATATCAATCACAGTGATAATATTTACCTGTTATTGATTATACTGATAATATTTCCATTATTACAGTATTCCTATGCCACAGTACAGTCAGGCACTTCGGCCTCTATATTTGGGAAGTAAATATTCCCATTTCCTTACTATCTAATAAAAATATTCCCCTACTCAGGTTGGACCCCAATCTCCCATCCAGACATTCTGTCTGCAGGGCTCACAGTATCTTATCAACCCTGCGTTGCCCAGATCCTAACTGGAGGTAGTTAATAGCAGGGTCCGTAGACACCTCAACACCTAGATGGGGAAATAGACAGGCACCAGATCCTTAGAGCCAGTCCAAACCCATGTGGGGGTAATTCAAGGGGCAGAAGGTGTTAAACTTGTGTTTGTCTAAGGAAGTTGCCCTCTCATGATTGGGGCAAAACCTGTATGAAATTATGTACCGAAAAAAAGTTTATGCTCTGTTTAGGACACATAGAGGGAAGGCATTTATTATTTTTTTTAATCTGCAATTAATCTAAGCAGCTTTTCTTGAAACCTGAGAATCTACAACTAGAATGCGTTAAGATGTCCTGTGTGAAGGGATACAGAACCTATGCAACCTGTGTGTAGGATTGGTCTCTTTGGCCTTTTAAAGCTCAATGAAGAGTGAGGGGTGACATCATCAAATAGCTTAAAGCACTTTAATTCCATCATCACAACTGATTATTTCATATGAGCTATTATTTTTATTGTCAGGTGTTCAGCCCTGATAAATGCTAAAGATTATTTTTTATATATATTATATCTATTATTCCACTATTTCCAGTTCTGTAAGTGTTTATTTATGCGATGGGCAGTCTGTTGACTGTACAAGTGGAGGATGGTCATATTTTAATTCTAATGTCCTTTCTCCACTTAATGTATGACATTTAAAAATGTAAACAAAAAATAGTTTAACTCATTAGTCTTCATTCATATCAATGAAAAAATAGGCTGACATATTTTTTTTTTCAGACTATATTAGATTGTTGTGGCTAGATTTTGCCAGTTATAATGATTGGATGTAATGTGGTAAACTGTATATTAAGACAGATCTGTATGTTAGCTACTTTGTGCAGGGTACTACATACAGGTGATACTATTAATTTTACAATCAGTTTCAATTATCTTACATGTCATGGTACATTGTGATACTTTTGAGTAGTCCATTATCTTCACAGATTAAATTAAAGCGCACCCAAATATTAACACCTTTCGGGTTTGTCTAAGAATTATTTTGATTTTGCTACCAAAATCATATTTTGCAACAATAACATTATGATAAAGTTGTATTTCATCAAGATGTCAGGTACCAGTAAAAAAATAAAACAAGACAATTGGTAATGTTCCAACTGTTTTTTTTGTTTGCTTTCCTTAGGATCTGTTAACAATCCATTCACATCATACAGGGAGGAGATCTAAAAAGGTATAACTTATGGACTAAAAGTATTGCTACAACCTTAATTATTATGGTACTCTGACCACACCCAGAGATTTCTCATTACTTACAATAAAAACTAGTTTTAGATTAAGTGATTTTTTTTTTAAATGTACCTAGGTCATATTAACATGTTTTTTCTTCACATGTTTGCTTTGGGTATAAAAACCTGGAAGCAAATGGGAGGAACTATGGGCCCTATTAAATTCCAGCCTCGTAAATAAGAGGCTTCTACTTAAGCCCTACGTACTGCAAAGTTTCTCTAACTTACAATGCTATTAAATTAGCCCTGCTGCGAGCAACGTGTGAGCTACGCAGCAGGGCCGTACGTATCTACACTGCGTAAATGTACATGAGGAGTGACAGCCTGCGAGATGATATCGCAGGCTCCCACTCCTCATCAAGTGCTGCGGGGGTCCTAAAAGGGACCTCCGCGGCAGTCCCCCACATAAGCATTGCCGTGGGGGGTACTCCAAACCCCCCCCAGGCACCTAAAATGAACCCCCCCTCAATGCGGGGGTCCCTGTCGGGACCCCCGAAGTGTCCTCACATGAACACCTTGCTGCAGGGGTCCATAGGAACCCCCGCAGCCCCCACACATTAACCCCTTGCAGCGGGGGTCCCCGATCGGCACTGATCAGGCCCCCGCTGCATTTAAAACTTTTAAATTCCCCGCCGCGGCTCCTTAAAGGGGCCGCGGCACACTATTAGCCAATCCCGGCCGCGGCACTTAAAATTAACCCCCCTCTATGCTGGGGGTCCCCATCGGGACCCCCGAAGTGTCCCCACATAAACCCATTGCAGGGGGGGTCCCCGATCTGCATAGATCAGGCCCCCCGCTGCATTTAAAACTTTTAAATTCCCCGCCGCGGCTCCTTAAAGGGACCGCGGCACACTATTAGCCAATCCCGGCCGCGGCACTTAAAATTAACCCCCCTCTATGCTGGGGGTCCCCATCGGGACCCCCGAAGTGTCCCCATATAAACCCCCTGCAGCGGGGGGCCCCGATCGGCACCGATCGTGACCCTGCTGCAATTCAATTTTAAATTTCCCGCCTCGCGGGTCCTCAAAGGACCGTAAAGGTCCTGAAAGGACTCGCACTAAAAATAATAACCCCAGGCAACTATAATTACCCCATTAACTCATGATGGTCAATCCAGACCACCATAAGGCCTTAATTACCCCATTAACTCATGATGGTCAATCCAGACCACCATAAGACCTTAATTACCCCATTAACTCATGATGGTCAATCCAGACCACCATAAGGCCTAAATTAACCCATTAACTCATGATGGTCAATACAGACCAGCATAAGGCCTAAATTAACCCATTAACTCATGATGGTCAATACAGACCAGCATAAGGCTCTATTTAACCCCATCAGTCCCATAAGGGTATATTATTACCATTATGGGCCTGTTACAACCCAACATTAACCACATAAGTGCCATGATGGTCCTCAAGGACCATCATGACACTAACTACAAACACTACACTATAACCCCCAATAAACCATTTAATCTAAACTAACCCCCCTCTACACTAATCTATTAACACTTACACTACCTACCTACACTACCTACCCCCTAATAAACCTCCCCAACACTCTAATTACAAAAAACAAAAAACCTACAGTACAAAAAACAAAAAAACCTACAGTACAGAAAACAAAAAAAAATTACACACCTGAAAAGGAAAGACAGATAAACACAATACAATAATACATATAATACATTACATACATTACATACAATACATGACATTACATATAATATATTAAATATAATATATTAAATATAATATATTACATATAATACATTACATACATTACATACAATACATGACATTACATATAATATATTAAATATAATATATTAAATATAATATATTACATATAATACATTACATACATTACATACAATACATGACATTACATATAATATATTAAATATAATATATTAAATATAATATATTACATATAATACATTACATACATTACATACAATACATGACATTACATATAATATATTAAATATAATATATTAAATATAATATATTACATATAATATATTACATATAGTCCTAATCAAATACCCCCTATCTATCTAACATACAATCTATTTAATTTAAAATAAATCCTAACTATATCAAATACATCCCCCTATCTATCTAATATACAAAAAATCCTAACTACATACACAGACCCTTATTCTAAAATAAAATAAAATAATTACAGTCCTAACTACATACACAGACCCTAATTCTAAGCTAAAATCAATAAATTAAGACCACTTACCTTTAAGATGTTGCTTCAGATCACTAACCTATGGGTCAAACAAAAAAAAAAATTAGTACAAAACATTAACATCAAATAAATAAACATTATATACATTCTACATATTCAACTCACCTTTACAGCATGTCCAGTCACTGTTAAGCTCTTCCGGCGCGACGCTGTTAAAAAAAAAAAACACAATACATGAATACATGAATACAATATATAAACAATAAATAAAATACACAAATAAACATCTAAATATACATTTAACTTACCTCCCCGCGATGTCCCCGGCCTTCTCTCCTTCAGCCCCGGCTGGGCCGCGGAACCATCCGCGCTCTAAAAAAAAAAAAGAAAAAAAACTAACGGAGGTCTGCACTGGCAGACCTCCCCGACGCTACTGAACCTCCCGGAGTCGTTTCCGGGAGGAAATTGGCATTGGCGGCTTGTGATTGGCTGAAAAAGCTGTCAGCCAATCAAAAGTCGTCAATGTAGGAGCCAATCAGGATGCGCAGATGTCTTCTACCAATCACTCCGTGGGGGTGTATCCCATAGTGATTGGCTGAAGGCATCTGAGCGTTGTGATTGGTTCCCATAAAGATAGACAAGTGTTTTAGCCAATCAGGGTGGGATATTGGGGTGTATCCCATCCTGATTGGCTCACACATTGACGACTTTTGATTGGCTGAAATTGATAGACAGCTTTTTCAGCCAATCACAAGCCGCCAATGCCAATTTCCTCCCGGAAACGACTCCGGGAGGTTCAGTAGCGTCGGGGAGGTCTGCCAGTGCAGACCTCCGTTAGTTTTTTTTGTTTTTTTTTTTTAGAGCGCGGATGGTTCCGCGGCCCAGCCGTGGCTGAAGGAGAGAAGGCCGGGGACATCGCGGGGAGGTAAGTTAAATGTATATTTAGATGTTTATTTGTGTATTTTATTTATTGTTTATATATTGTATTCATGTATTCATGTATTGTGTTTTTTTTTTTTAACAGCGTCGCGCCGGAAGAGCTTAACAGTGACTGGACATGCTGTAAAGGTGAGTTGAATATGTAGAATGTATATAATGTTTATTTATTTGATGTTAATGTTTTGTACTAATTTTTTTTTTTGTTTGACCCATAGGTTAGTGATCTGAAGCAACATCTTAAAGGTAAGTGGTCTTAATTTATTGATTTTAGCTTAGAATTAGGGTCTGTGTATGTAGTTAGGACTGTAATTATTTTATTTTATTTTAGAATAAGGGTCTGTGTATGTAGTTAGGATTTTTTGTATATTAGATAGATAGGGGGATGTATTTGATATAGTTAGGATTTATTTTAAATTAAATAGATTGTATGTTAGATAGATAGGGGGTATTTGATTAGGACTATATGTAATATATTATATGTAATATATTATATTTAATATATTATATTTAATATATTATATGTAATGTCATGTATTGTATGTAATGTATGTAATGTATTATATGTAATATATTATATTTAATATATTATATTTAATATATTATATGTAATGTCATGTATTGTATGTAATGTATGTAATGTATTATATGTAATATATTATATTTAATATATTATATGTAATGTCATGTATTGTATGTAATGTATGTAATGTATTATATGTAATATATTATATTTAATATATTATATTTAATATATTATATGTAATGTCATGTATTGTATGTAATGTATGTAATGTATTATATGTATTATTGTATTGTGTTTATCTGTCTTTCCTTTTCAGGTGTGTAATTTTTTTTTGTTTTCTGTACTGTAGGTTTTTTTGTTTTTTGTACTGTAGGTTTTTTGTTTTTTGTAATTAGAGTGTTGGGGAGGTTTATTAGGGGGTAGGTAGTGTAGGTAGGTAGTGTAAGTGTTAATAGATTAGTGTAGAGGGGGGTTAGTTTAGATTAAATGGTTTATTGGGGGTTATAGTGTAGTGTTTGTAGTTAGTGTCATGATGGTCCTTGAGGACCATCATGGCACTTATGTGGTTAATGTTGGGTTGTAACAGGCCCATAATGGTAATAATATACCCTTATGGGACTGATGGGGTTAAATAGAGCCTTATGCTGGTCTGTATTGACCATCATGAGTTAATGGGTTAATTTAGGCCTTATGCTGGTCTGTATTGACCATCATGAGTTAATGGGTTAATTTAGGCCTTATGCTGGTCTGTATTGACCATCATGAGTTAATGGGTTAATTTAGGCCTTATGGTGGTCTGGATTGACCATCATGAGTTAATGGGGTAATTAAGGTCTTATGGTGGTCTGGATTGACCACCATGAGTTAATGGGTTAATTTAGGCCTTATGGTGGTCTGGATTGACCATCATGAGTTAATGGGGTAATTAAGGCCTTATGGTGGTCTGGATTGACCATCATGAGTTAATGGGGTAATTATAGTTGCCTGGGGTTATTATTTTTAGTGCGAGTCCTTTCAGGACCTTTACGGTCCTTTGAGGACCCGCGAGGCGGGAAATTTAAAATTGAATTGCAGCAGGGTCACGATCGGTGCCGATCGGGGCCCCCCGCTGCAGGGGGTTTATATGGGGACACTTCGGGGGTCCCGATGGGGACCCCCAGCATAGAGGGGGGTTAATTTTAAGTGCCGCGGCCGGGATTGGCTAATAGTGTGCCGCGGTCCCTTTAAGGAGCCGCGGCGGGGAATTTAAAAGTTTTAAATGCAGCGGGGGGCCTGATCTATGCAGATCGGGGCCCCCCCCTGCAATGGGTTTATGTGGGGACACTTCGGGGGTCCCGATGGGGACCCCCAGCATAGAGGGGGGTTAATTTTAAGTGCCGCGGCCGGGATTGGCTAATAGTGTGCCGCGGTCCCTTTAAGGAGCCGCGGCGGGGAATTTAAAAGTTTTAAATGCAGCGGGGGGCCTGATCTATGCAGATCGGGGACCCCCCCTGCAATGGGTTTATGTGGGGACACTTCGGGGGTCCCGATGGGGACCCCCAGCATAGAGGGGGGTTAATTTTAAGTGCCGCGGCCGGGATTGGCTAATAGTGTGCCGCGGTCCCTTTAAGGAGCCGCGGCGGGGAATTTAAAAGTTTTAAATGCAGCGGGGGGCCTGATCTATGCAGATCGGGGACCCCCCCTGCAATGGGTTTATGTGGGGACACTTCGGGGGTCCCGATGGGGACCCCCAGCATAGAGGGGGGTTAATTTTAAGTGCCGCGGCCGGGATTGGCTAATAGTGTGCCGCGGTCCCTTTAAGGAGCCGCGGCGGGGAATTTAAAAGTTTTAAATGCAGCGGGGGGCCTGATCTATGCAGATCGGGGACCCCCCCTGCAATGGGTTTATGTGGGGACACTTCGGGGGTCCCGATGGGGACCCCCAGCATAGAGGGGGGTTAATTTTAAGTGCCGCGGCCGGGATTGGCTAATAGTGTGCCGCGGTCCCTTTAAGGAGCCGCGGCGGGGAATTTAAAAGTTTTAAATGCAGCGGGGGGCCTGATCTATGCAGATCGGGGACCCCCGCTGCAAGGGGTTAATGTGGGGGTGCTGCAGGGGTCCTGATAGAGACCCCTGCAGCATGGGGATGTGTATAGGGTGCAGGGGGGAGCCTCACGCTGCTGTCTCGGGCTGTTCCGAGGCAGCACGTAGAGGCTTTCGGATCCCTTGCGTGGACTTTTTGTCCACGTAGGGATTCTTACGATATGCGAGACTCGTGCATAGATTTAAGGCTACGTAGCTCTCTCGGAGCCTATTCTCGGCCATTTTCTCGCAGTCATATCGTAAAGCAGGCTGCGAGAGATTCGGTTCTCGCAAACAGCAGGAAAACTGCCTTTTGCGAGCACCGAGAGAACTACGAGGGAGAATTTAATAGGGCCCTCTATGTTCATTTTTGTTGAAAATTCCCTCTCCAAATAGCATACTGATAGAATTCAATGATAGAGTAAGCCCTCTAGGGTAACACTCCTCCTCAAGCTACAGACAAGACTGGCAATTAGAGATGTCACGAATAGTTCACCGGCGGACTGTTCCCGGCGAACATAGCATGTTCACGTTCGCAGCGAACTGCGAACATATGCGATGTTTGATCCGCCCCCTATAATTTATCATTGAGCAAACTTTGACCCTGCAACTCACAGTCAGCATACTCATTCCAGCCAATCAGCATCATACCCTGCCTTCCAGATCTTTAACCTCATGGACAGCTGCCATTTTTGAATCATAACTAACTTGCAGTTTTACTGAGAGGAGGCTGAGTGTAGGTGATACTGCATCAATAAGGAAAACCATAGCTAGGCTACTGTACACAGTGTGCAATACAGTCCTGAAGGACTCTTTTGATCTCTGCTGCAAGGACACCCCTGTGTCTCTTCCCCCCTTATCATCATCCTCCCCTCACCTTAGCACCCAACCCTAACACCCCTCACACTTATCCATAACACCCATCAACCTAACACCTAACCCTAACACCCCTCATACTTATCCATAGCAACCATCAACCTAACACCTAACCCTAACAACCCTCACACTTATCCCTAAGGCCTAACACCCCTCACACTTATTCCTAACATGCCTCACCCTAACACCCCTTACACTTATCCTTAACACCCCTCACCCTAACACCTAACCCTAACACCCCTCACCCTAACCCTAACACCCCTCACACTTATCCCTAACACCTAACCCTAACATCCCTCACCCTAACACCCCCCACACTTATCCCTAACACCCCTTACACTAACACCTAACCCTAACACCCCTCACACTTATCCCTAACACCCCTCACCCTAACCCTAACACCCCTCACACTTATCCCTAACACCTAACCCTAACATCCCTCACCCTAACACCCCCCACACTTATCCCTAACAGCCCTTACCCTAACACCTAACCCTAACATCCCTTACCCTAACACCCATCATCCTTATCCCTAACACCCCTACCCTAACACCTAACCCTAACACCCCTCACACTTATCCCTAACACCCCTTACCCTAACCCTAACACCCCTCACACTTATCCCTAACACCTAACCGTAACATCCCTCACCCTAACACCCCCCACACTAATCCCTAACACCCCTCACCCTAACACCTAAGCCTAATACCCCCTTACACCTATCCCTAATAGCCCTTACCCTAACACCTAACCCTAACATCCCATACTCTAACACCCCTTACCATAACCTTAACACCCCTCACACTTATCCATAACACCCATCAACCTAACACCTAACCCTAACATTCTCACACTTATCCCTAAGACCTAACACCCCTTACACTTATTCCTAACATGACTCACCCTAACACCCCTTACACTTATCCCTAACACCCCTCACCCTAACACCCCTCACACTTAGCCCTAACACCCCTCACCCTAACACCTAACCACCTCACCCTTATCCCTAACACCCCTTACCCTAACACCCCTCACACTTAGCCCTAACACCCCTCACCCTAACACCTAACCCCCTCACCCTTATCCCTAACACCCCTTACCCTAACACCCCTCACACTTATCCCTGTGTCTCTTCCCCCCCTTATCATCAAGGGAGGGGGGAGGATGATGAGGGAGGGGGGAAGAGACACAGGGGAGGATGATGAGGGAGGGGGGAAACAGACACAGGGGAGGATGATGAGGGAGGGGGTAAAGAGATACAGGGGAGGGTGATGAGGAAGGGGGGAAAGAGACACAGGGGAGGATGATGAGGGAGGGGGGGAAGAGACACAGGGGAAGATGATGAGGGAGGGGGAAAAGAGACACAGGGGAGAATGATGAGGTAGGGGGGAAAGAGACACAGGGGAGGATGATGATGGAGGGGGGAAGAGACACAGGGGAGGATGATGAGGGAGGGGGTAAAGAGATACAGGGGAGGATGATGAGGGAGGTGGGAGGATGATGAGGGAGGGGGATGAGACACGGGAGAGTGATGAGGAAGGGGGGAAAGAGACACAGGGGAGGATGATGAGGGAGGGGGTAAAGAGATAGAGGGGAGGATGATGATGGAGGGGGATGTTAGGTTATTTATGCCCTTCATGGATTAAAACCAGACTCTGCATCAACTATGTAATTTTCCGTGGGAGTTTTGACATGGATCCCCCTCCGGCATGCCAGGTGTTAGTCCAGGTGTTAGTCCCCTTAAAACATCTTTTCCATCACTATTGTGGCCAGGAAGAGTCCCTGTGGGTTTTAAAATCCGCCTGCCCATTGAAGTCTATGGCCGTTCGCCGGGTTCGCCGGTTCGCAAACATTTGCGGCTGTTCACGTTCGCGGTTCGCGAACCGAAAATTTTATGTTCGCGACATCACTACTGGCAATCTAAGGTGGAATTCCAATTACATAAGCAGAGTCATCTAAAAATAAAATTTTCTGTTAAAATGTTGTATGTTTCTGCCTTGCGTATATGTTAATGTTGTTATTTTGTAGTTATTTGTTATTATATTGTTAGCTTGTTACATATTTCACAAGTATATGCAGTTTTACCAAACTACTCTGGTTATTTAACTAAGCCGGCATTCCTCATCTGTTTAGAATGGTGGGGGATCCTGAGCTGCTTCCAATTTTGTTTCTTGTCCCAACTATGGGCCATATTTAATTCCAGTCCCGTAAGTGCAACGTGAAGCTCGCAACAGCTGCGAGTTTGAGAGGCAAACCCGTAAACCCTACTTCGCTTGTTAGATGTGCAGCCGTGATCGGGATCAATTAGGCTAACTTGTAGTTACGAGTTGGGAGGGAACCAATGGCAAAAGAGATCGTCAGAATTACGTCACCAAAAAATGGTGGTGGGATTGGCAAAGTCATACGGGGTTCAATTACGAGTTATGATTGGACCCACATTCCAGATGTAATGCAATATTCATAAACCCGTAAATATGATATTCTATCATATGCGAGTTACAGTATACTGTATGTATTAACACATTGATTGCCAGGATCAATATATCACGAAAACTATGCATGAAATAAAGTATTTTTCGGGGCCTATAACATCACTTTCCCTTTTCATATTAATACAGTAGTGTGTGTTTATTTGCATTTTAAGTGCTACATATTGGACTCCAACCCCCCCCCCCCCCCCTTTCAGGTCCTCTCTAGCACTCGTTAGCTTCCTAGCTCCATTTGCGAGTTACGAGTTTAAGCGCAAGGGATTTTGATGCAATTTAATAACTCAATTGGAAAGTAGCGGTTACGGGCTTGAAAGAACAAAGAATTAGCGGCCGCAAAGTTTCACATTCCACATCCCGTGGGCTTTTTTCAGCCATGCTGTGTCTTAAACCGCAAGTCCTCTCCGGGCTGTGTTACAGGGCTAATTTAATAGCCCTAAAATCTGAGTTAAAATCCTAAAATCTGAGTTACGGCTACGTTTTAAAACGTAGCCTCAATTTAATATGGCACTTTGGCTATTAACTATAGTAAGGGGGTTGAGAATGATGTGTTTTAAAGACCAAGGTACATTATGAAAATGGCACATATTTGTAAAGTATGCAACAATGTAGCCACTTTAGCTGCTGTGCAAGTCGTTTCATACAAGCATTATCAAAGAATGTCCTCCTTTTCACAAGTCCATGGAAGCAACCATGACAGTGATACTTCCTTTTCAAGGCATGAAGGGGCAGCTACGAACAAATCACTGCTACATATCTTCCTTAAAAAAGTTTTTAAGACCATTATGTTTTTGCTGCTAATGTTGTCAGTCCTTCTGGATCGATACCTGGTCATGGTGAAGTTGCTTGTGTAATTCAATAAAGCTTTGAGCTATACCATGTACGGTGACCCAAGATGGGCATGTAGCAGAGAGTTCAGACAAATCATGGTCTACTGGAGAAGGAACTGGCAACTGGATACAGTATATAATGACATAACAATATGGCCACACAGAGGTGGAGATGGAAGAAATGACCATGAATTTTAAGGAGCTCAGATATGTCAGGCATGCTGTGGTCCATAGGGTCATAGAGTTGGCCATCACTGAATGACTAAATAACAATGTTGACAGTTAATTACATACTTTACAAATATATGAAGTTTTATCAAACTGCACTTGTTCTTTAATTATGCTTAGTGATAACGGGATGAATTATCTTTATTCCCTTCTATTCTACTATACAACTTTTGTATAATATCTAAATGTGTTTTGTGTCTCCCAGTTAATTAGGCTCAGAATCATATTAACATTATCAGAAACACTGTGATAAAAAGTATACATAAAAAGTAGATTTAATTACAGGACATAAAATGTCATTAGATAATTGTATGCTGAATTTGAATTAATAGTCCCCTTTGAGAACTATCTATGCTAGTTAATTATATAGGATGTACTTAGTAACAATAAAGATAGCTACATTCAATGCTGAACTTTACATTAACATTTTAAAAGGGCCACTGTAGTTCAACAAAAAGACATGTGTTTGTAAAATATGTGCCAAACTAACAACATTAGTAGCTTTGTAAGCCCTGAACATCAAACATTTTGGGGGAAAATCTTAATTTTTGAAGACTCAGTTTATGAGTACAGGAATACATTTTGTGTTTGTTACATCACATCCTGGATTAGGATGGTGTGTGTTTGTAGTTATACGTGAAGGGGTGAGGGCAGGGGTGTAGGAGCCAGAATAATTCTGGGGGGATGTAGCTCATTGTATATACAGGCCGTAGAATTGCTTATATATACTGTGACCATTTGCCCCTTAGTGGATGGTGCCAAGTAAAGTAGTGTAAAGAGTTCTTGACAGGAGTGATGGAGTTAAACTCCTGAAGAACTCCTAATTGGTGCAGGTGCAACTTAACTTTAAAGCCTGGAAAGCAGACATGGGGAGGGGTGGCTGATTAGGCTCTGGCCCAGTTTGTGTGCTGCTG
The DNA here is from genome assembly GCA_027410445.1 of Discoglossus pictus. Classification (NCBI taxonomy): domain Eukaryota; kingdom Metazoa; phylum Chordata; class Amphibia; order Anura; family Alytidae; genus Discoglossus; species Discoglossus pictus. The sequence continues at coordinate 83,111,559 of CM050175.1, read as the reverse complement.
CTAAGCAGCCAGAGCAAGCCACAGAGAGGATCTTGCTGGCTGGTCCTATGTGGATCTACATTTTGAACTTTGTAAAGCAAACCTGAAGGAGATCACCTTGTTTACTGGGGCTGCAAGTTTTGGACAACAGAAATAAGTGTGTGCTGTTTGCAGTCGCTGGACGAACAGAGCTGACAGAAAGAGCGACTACAGACTCAGGAGGTGAAACTACAAAGGCACCAAGTAAGGGAAGTGAATATTGAGGATTCCCAGGCAGAGATGCCTAAATGTCTAGGCGAGTGTGGAGCTGTCAGAGGCACTGAATGAAGGTACCAGACTTATTATACCCCAGGGAAGAGGCTGAGTGCTTGACCTGTTAATTTGCAGTAAGTTACTATTGCAATATCAAAGGGTCCCTGGGGTGAAGCATATGGGTAGAGACGGGTGGGCCCTATGCTTCATCCTCCGTTACTTATGTAAAGAGGTGGAAAAGACTTTTTATAAAACAGAGACTATTTGGTATCCTGGCCACAAGGTGGCACTACACCAATTGTAAGAGACTATTTGTATCCTGGCCACAAGGTGGTACTACACCAATTATAAGAGATTATTTGTATCCTGGCCACAAGGTGGCACTAGACCAATTATAAGAGACTGTTTGTATCCTGGCCACAAGGAGGCACTATCCCTCATATCAGAGACTATTGTGACTGATCCACAAGAACTTCTGGATTAATTTGTTTTCTTCATGAATTATAATTTCTCCGGAGTAGAGAAGCTGCCCGGGTGTAGTCAGGGTGTTCCTGTTTGTTTAGTAAGAACGTTTATGTAGATGTTTGTTTTCATTTTTTCTACTTCTAACCCTTTTTTTTATGCCCTACAAATAAACAAGTCTCCTGCATCATAAATCTGTATTGTAGAACCTTTTGTCATAAAGATATCCTGTCGTAAACGGCCATCCTTGTCACAATACATACATAAAAACATAGAAAATCGGGGGAGGGGGGGATCTGTCCCCCCTATCCCCCCCTCCAGTTCCTACACTTGTGGGTGAGGGAGTAGGGAACAGGGAGAAGTAAAGAGTAATTGCTAGATAATAGGATAAGATTGAAACCCCTTCTTTCTCACAGGCCAGAAGCAAGAAGTTGCATCAACAGATGCAACCACAGTTCTATAGAAATGCAAATGCCCCTCACACTAGCTGTATGACTTTATCCTGCTTATTTATGCTTTTAATCAGAGTCAATGGTTCAGTGGCGCTTTGACACTATGGCCCTCATTCTATTATCGGCCGTAAATCGGCCGTAAGGCTGCAATTCCTTGCGGGGGTTCAGTTAACTCGCGATTCTATTATACGGCCCTGCAAGGATCTCCTTTTACGGCCGGCCGCATATCTTGGAACCGGCCGTAATCTCAGAAATATAAAAACTCAAAAATAAATTCAAGCCTGCACTGTACAGCTCTGTAAATGCTAGGGATCATATTGGGGGACATGAGGATTAAAAGTAACCCACTCTCAAGCTTGCACATCTGCCCAAACCCGAGTTCAAATTAACTGTTTATTTTCCGGCTGCGGCGTGGGTGTGTCTGAGGTGCTCCAAGCACTCTGGACTTTTTACATGGATATTTTACGGATATTAAAAATAAAATATTTTACGGATTTGAGTACAGGATAATTATGTGCTATTTTTTCTAACACCTAAAATCCCTTTATAGTCTTCTAAAAGTGCAGGATGGCTTTATTTGAGCTATTTTATGTGCTTAATTGGTGCTAGCGAGACCTCTTTCCTGCAAGTAAGCTGCGGCTCGCTTTTAGCCTTGCAGAGAGGTTTCCCGGAGGAATTGAATTGCAAAACTCTTGCGGCCGTTTATGATCAAAGGATTTCCTCCGGCGCGAGCGGCCGCAAGAGATAGCAAGGCACCGGCCGCAAGCCTGCCGGAGCCTCCGGCCGTAAGGGAATAGAATAGCCGAATAGCTTGCGGCCGGTCCTTGCGGCCCCGCAACGGCTGCGGCCGCTAATAGAATGAGGCCCTATGTATTTACTATATTCCCTACACTAAGCACTACATAATATGATGCACCCCTTCTCGATCGCTACCTTGTCGTGGTGAAGGGGCTTGTGTACTTAAATGAAGCTGTGAGCTAAAGCATGTAGGGTTACCCAAGATGGACAGGTCATAGCAGAGAGGTCAGACAAAATGTGATCCACTGGAGAAGGATCTGGCAGAGGTAATTTATCAAATAGTAAAAATAAGGCTGCATGTTTGACATTATTGGTTACTATAGCTCTCACTACTAAATTATTCTAGAAACATACAAATGTATATCTGAGTTGCCGAGTACATTAATTAATTGCTCTCTATACCAATTATTGGTACAGCATGCTAATTAGTGGTATAGATTACTACTCATCTTCTATGGGCCAACAAATTTACCCACTCCCCCACCCTATTCAAGCACATTGTGCTATTTTGATCTATATCTTCCAATGGTAATTGATTATTCCAAATGCTAATTATTTATAATCACTGGGACAGGTTTGCAATATTGATCACCTGGACGAGGATGAATTTTGGCGTTAGCAAGTGTAATATGGGGATTGTCGATGGCGAATAAACTACTAGATATTTATCTCCTTTTCAGCGTTGTGCCATATTAATTATATTTTTTTGCTAGAATGCCATATTATGGCTTCATATAACCGGGATACAGTTAAAGAGGAGTAAAGATATAAGCATTTTACTTTACCTAAAATAATCATCAACATCAACTCTCTTTAGTGAATTATTATGCAATAATAATCACTGTAGAAATGTATTTACACATAATCTATTGCAAACATATATTATAAATATGTATAAGCTCTCAAGGGCAGATGCTATATTTTTTTTATGTAGATACAAACTAATAACCTATTGATTCCCCAATCTATCTCATAAAATGATGCTTAATTCATTCTCAAAATGGCCTTTTCAAATGTCAGACATTATTGAAATATTCATTGTATATGTTGCTAACACTTTGTCCGTGTTTGGTTTTGGTATTTTTTATATTATTGAAACATTGATAAACTTGTGAATTATTGCTACCAAACATATAGTGTGCCATTCCTTGTGCAACATGACACCCGCAATGGCTACGGGCTGGAAATTTGGCCAATTTATGGAGCTATTAAATTAGAACATGCTGCAAGCTACGGGCTTGAGAGGCAAACCTGTAAACCATTTTTTTGCTATTTGGATGTTCCGCCGTGAACATGATCATTTAGTCAAACTTGTAGTTACGGGTTTGGATGGAGCCAATGGAAACAGAGATCGTCAGAATTTCGTCACAGAAAAATTGAGGTTGGATTTCAAAGTCTTACGGGGTTCAATTACAGGTTTTGATTGCACCCACATTCCAGATATAATGCAATATTGATAAAGCCTTAATATGATATTCTATTACATGCGAGTTCCATTATATGTATTAACACATTGATTGCCGGGATCGCTATAACACGGAAATTAAACATGAAATAAAGTATTTTATTTGGGTCGATTTGCAAGTTTGAAAATGTTGTGCTATTAATTCTAAGACCTAACATCACTTTCCCTGTTGAAAAAAGTACAGTATTGTGTGTATATGTGCATTTAAAGTGCTACAGATTGACTTTACCCCTTTGCAGGTCCTCTCTAGCACTAGTTGGCTTCTTGGATCCATTTACACGTTATGGGGTTGAACGCCAGTGATTTTGATGCAATTTAATAGCTCAATTGGAATGTAGCATTACGGGCTTGACAGATCAAAGGATTTGCAGAGCTTGCAAGTTGAATTCTCACGTCTCGTATGGTTTTCTCGCTCCTACCCTGCAAGTCAATGGCGGGCTGGTTTAAGAGGGCAATTTAATAGCCAAGTATTGCAGGCTATGTTACGAGCTTGTATGACAAGATATACAACCTTAGTGAGTTAATAATTCTCATAACAAGTCAAATACTTACAAATATTGTTATTAATACAGGCTTAAGCCATATTAACCTAATAAAACTGCGGTACTGATGCAACAGAATATGCATATATTTCACTGTTCAGTAGAGCACCAGTTAAGTGCCAATGCATATTTTGGATATATAAGGCTGATTCTGTGCAGTGTTGATTTAGGTTGCACTTCCTGTATTCGAGCAATGCTCTATACAACATTTTCCTTTTAAGCTTACCCAAGAGGCAAACCATTCTGTGGTCTAATTTTGCCTACTAGTCACAAAGAAATATTTCTGTACCACAACTAGAGCACACAACCTTAACTGCCGTAGGTTACGAAAAAGTGTCCTGGAGTGTGTTAAATGATTCAGCAACTTTCTCTGCCTGTTTTTAAGTGTCACAGTACAAGTTCTGTGCTCTTGCATCTTACTACCCAAGGTGCATTCAGTCGAAAACCCTGTACAAACGATACGGGCTTGATCACATAGTTTACCTGCCCTGACATAAAAAAAAAAACATAAAATTTTCAGAACCATGGACAGCAGCAGCAACATGTGTTTGAAATAAAATTTGACTTTCTTATCCACACTTTACCTACCAGTCAGTAATTTCTGTTTTTATGTATAGGGGATGTTAGAAAAGAGTTTCTGGATATTTTATAATACAGAATTTAAATTAATCATTAAATAGATTATTTCTAAACCTCAGACTTGGGAATCCACAATGTAACTATATATTAGCAGCGATTATAGATTATAATGGATTATAGGGCATTATATGGATCTCTTAGGCATTATTGACACTTGAGCTATATTAAACTGCTTTCTGAGAGCTTCAAGGGATATGGACATTTTCTTGATTTTACTAGATATATAATAAAGCTATGTATGAACCATATCCTGTTAAGTAGGTCAGAAGTTTTGTATTCCACAGAACAAGGTTATATACTATTTAGCATCCCTTTTTTTATATTCCATCGATTTTTGCATATCCTTCAGATCTCTCTAGGGGTGCACTGTGCTCCAGATGTAGACCCATTGTTCTCTGTGCCTAAAGAATCAACATGAACTTCACTGATGAGGTCCACCTGATTGGTCTGTTGCATATATATATATATATATATATATATATATATGTGTGTGTGTGTGTGTGTAATAACTGTTTTTCTCAGAGTTCTGAGCTGGAAGCAGTTTTTATAACTTGCTTAAGACATTCAAACATGTACAAAGATGTACTATTTATTTACTATACTACTGTACGGTGGAGGCTTCTATCGTTCTTTTGCCCACCATATATTAAATGATTGTTGTGGTGAACTACCTACTCATAAGGTCCACAACACAAGCTGGGATCCCGCCCCATACTGATGATAAGCAGAAACCTTGAAACAGAATTCCTTGGTTAGGATTCCCAGCTTGTGTATAATCCAACATTGGCTTAAATGGCTTAAAGGAAGCCATGTTTAAAATGGTCTATGGATTGAAGAACAAGGCATTTGTGGGCACATTTGCATGTCCCTGCTCAGCTTCCCAGAATGCTTGGAATTCTGAGCTGGAAACAGGTTTACTTGTTTTAGACATTAAAATGTGAACACAAATGTACTATTTATTTACTATATATATATATATATATATATATATATATATATATATATATATATATATATATATACTTTTTAAAATAGCTTAGAAAGCTAGCTGCAGGTACATGCTATTAAGTGAAAATTACATTAAACTACCCTTTGTGAAGTGAAAATGCCAAACAACAAAAATAGTCTGACATCCCCAAATGTCATCTTTTTGTTATAAGTTCACCAACAAATAAAGGTTTCAGCTTTTCTATATCTGTGAATGCTCACAGCTGGGCATCCAGGAGTGCAATTCAGCTCTGCTAGCCTCTGCAGTTTCAGCACTATTATCAAAAATAAGTTAACGTTTTGGTGGAATTCATACTTTACAAAGAGTTGTTTATACCTGTAGTTGAAGGTTTGTATTAAACTAATAAATTCAGATTCTAAATCTTATAATAAATTAAAAGATATTGAAGTTGATAGGGGAACATCATGGGGCATACCTAGAGTTCAATTAATGATTGACTGATATATGATATATCTTGAGATCCTTTAAATTAACTGAATTATTAACCCTTGTGTTCAGCTATAGTTTATTTTGCTGATAAAACCCTAGACCAGAATGGCTGGGTATGTTGTCATAGTTTATTTATTAGTGACAAGCATATATGCTCTTAAAAAACAAGATTATATTCTATGGCTTCTTCTTTGGTATACCATATAGATGGCAAATGAGCTGCAGAAGAACACCACCTAGTTGCAAATAAACTGATATCCATTAACAAATAAAAGCATGGGCAACTTTAGGTGACAGTTTGTCAAGAACGATTTGGGGCCATGATGGGACCCCCTGCAACCCACAAGTAACTCTGCTATTTGGAATGCTGGCACACTGGGTGTTAATGTCAAGAACTATTATAACGGACCTGATACTTGTTGTGAGGACTGACTTGATTGTTTTTGTATGTAGTATGGACCACAATAATTCATTTGGTGGTTACTAAATCATGTAATAATGTAATAATGCATCTGTGATAGAAGTAGGCCCTAGGATGCTAGAATTATCTAAAAAATACTGCAGTCACTTATGTGACAAAGGATTCATCTTCTAAAGAATTTTTATGGCCCTGCAATCGGCCATGTGTGAAGGCTCTGGTTTATTCATGAAGGGGGAAGCTAGTTTTATGGCTCTGTAAGAGGAGAGAGAATGTGTAATGAGAAGAAATCCATGTGGGTGAGGGGGTAGAAAGCTATTTGCCTAGGGGGATGGGCTAGAACTGGGGGAAGGTCTTTGGTGTTTTGTGACATTTTTCTGTGTTTTTAGATATCTCTGAAACAATAAAGAAGTGGCCAGTCTGACTTTGGACACACTAAAGAAAAGGTTGTGTCAGAGTCTGCTTGTACTAATCAAAGGTAAATGGTGTGTGATTCTTAGATCATAAGAATAGGGGTCTGTCTCTGCAGTAATGATGCTGTCATCTGAAGTGTCTGCTGGTGTCGAGATCTGAACAAAAAGTTGCGACCAGTATATTGAGAGAGACTTGGGGTGAGCGTTGTGCCCCAATCAGGGGGGCGTGACACAGTTATTCATGTGATGCCAAGTATTTAAGGCAAACCAAGTTATCTCCTTAGAATTAAATCAACATTGGCCCAAGGATACCCAATACCATCAGTATCAAAGAGATGAGTGGTGAATCCTCCAATGTAATAAGAATTTGAAAACAAAGCCTTTATTATGTCACCTCCACTACTGGCTTCGAATTTCATAGGGCTGCATGTCTTTTCTTCTTCTTGTAAGTTATTACATATGCTTCCCTTATCCTCTGTATAACTGGTTGAAGTAGCTATTTATTTCAATCAAAGAGTCTATCAGTTGCTTTTCCAAATCACAGCAGAACTTTATTTTTCCTTTTTCAGGGCACACCAACACCAATGACAAATATCGAGCACTTCCGATGAAACTGTCAGAAGGGAGCTGACCATTATTCTCTTACTCCTTAAAAGGAACACTGATACTCAGATAAGGCAATTGCATAAGATCATAATTAATATGTGAATGTGATTTATTTCTATACGAATATAAATAAAATAGGAATTCACAACTTATCTGTCAAACTAACTGACAGAGGTATGCGGTAGTAATATATTAAAAACAACAAAGTCAGAGGTGCTCATCAGAGAACGAACCAACCTTAATAGGTTGGTTCTATAGCCATGATAAGCTACTCTGAGAGCAACCTCTTTTAGCTCACTTGTGCCCTTCACAGGGAGAAATCTCCTGTAGTATATCAGTCTGGTCCCACTCAAAAGAGTGACCCAGCCCCGAAATACCAGGCAATTCTACCCTGAACAGGAGAAACAGCAAACCCCAGACGCGTTTCGGCCTTTATGGGCCTCGTCAGTGAGGTGCAGCTGAACTCCCTAAGGCACAGTGAGCAAGGGGTCCACGTCTGGAGTCCCCTTATTACCCTTAGGGAGACTAAACCCTAAAGGTAATTTGCATACAGAAAACAACAAAGTCAGAGGTGCTCATCAGAGAACGAACCAACCTTAATAGGTTGGTTCTATAGCCATGATAAGCTACTCTGAGAGCAACCTCTTTTAGCTCACTTGTGCCCTTCACAGGGAGAAATCTCCTGTAGTATATCAGTCTGGTCCCACTCAAAAGAGTGACCCAGCCCCGAAATACCAGGCAATTCTACCCTGAACAGGAGAAACAGCAAACCCCAGACGCGTTTCGGCCTTTATGGGCCTCGTCAGTGAGGTGCAGCTGAACTCCCTAAGGCACAGTGAGCAAGGGGTCCACGTCTGGAGTCCCCTTATTACCCTTAGGGAGACTAAACCCTAAAGGTAATTTGCATACAGAAAACAACAAAGTCAGAGGTGCTCATCAGAGAACGAACCAACCTTAATAGGTTGGTTCTATAGCCATGATAAGCTACTCTGAGAGCAACCTCTTTTAGCTCACTTGTGCCCTTCACAGGGAGAAATCTCCTGTAGTATATCAGTCTGGTCCCACTCAAAAGAGTGACCCAGCCCCGAAATACCAGGCAATTCTACCCTGAACAGGAGAAACAGCAAACCCCAGACGCGTTACGGCCTTTATGGGCCTCGTCAGTGAGGTGCAGCTGAACTCCCTAAGGCACAGTGAGCAAGGGGTCCACGTCTGGAGTCCCCTTATTACCCTTAGGGAGACTAAACCCTAAAGGTAATTTGCATACAGAAAACAACAAAGTCAGAGGTGCTCATCAGAGAACGAACCAACCTTAATAGGTTGGTTCTATAGCCATGATAAGCTACTCTGAGAGCAACCTCTTTTAGCTCACTTGTGCCCTTCACAGGGAGAAATCTCCTGTAGTATATCAGTCTGGTCCCACTCAAAAGAGTGACCCAGCCCCGAAATACCAGGCAATTCTACCCTGAACAGGAGAAACAGCAAACCCCAGACGCGTTTCGGCCTTTATGGGCCTCGTCAGTGAGGTGCAGCTGAACTCCCTAAGGCACAGTGAGCAAGGGGTCCACGTCTGGAGTCCCCTTATTACCCTTAGGGAGACTAAACCCTAAAGGTAATTTGCATACAGAAAACAACAAAGTCAGAGGTGCTCATCAGAGAACGAACCAACCTCACTGACGAGGCCCATAAAGGCCGTAACGCGTCTGGGGTTTGCTGTTTCTCCTGTTCAGGGTAGAATTGCCTGGTATTTCGTGCCTGGGTCACTCTTTTGAGTGGGACCAGACTGATATACTACAGGAGATTTCTCCCTGTGAAGGGCACAAGTGAGCTAAAAGAGGTTGCTCTCATAGTAGCTTATCATGGCTATAGAACTAACCTATTAAGGTTGGTTTGTTCTCTGATGAACACCTCTGACTTTGTTGTAGTAATATATTATACTGAATAAAATAAAATGTACTGAAATTCTCACCAGACATTATAGAAAAGGGCAGTGTCAGTTCCACAAGAACTGAAGCATAACAATTTGTTGCGGAGCTGAAATCCATGTTCACTAGACAACTGTACATTGTGTATTGTTTAATCTGGACTGAAATTGTTGGCTACTCGCCACCCTCCCTGAGGTTCACATTTGCTGCGGAGGGAGTGACTGGTATAGTATAAATATGGATGCGTTTGATACAATTCATGCAGTGTCTAAGAAAGCCCTAGCTTTGGAACAAATAGCAAAATAAACAATGTTAAGATGATTAATGCAATGCTCTTTTAAATATTACTTCATCCTACAATGTAGAAGACGTCTTCTTAGGGAAGCTGGAACTTGATCTATGTTATAAATTACATAAGTGAAATAAATACTGTAGATTTAAGCAAAAAAAAAGGTTCAGAAACTATTCATGGGATGTGGTTCCAACACACATATGTCATGCTTGACTTTTGGGGCCTGGGTGGGATTTCCCTGAACCCCACATGCAAGGGCCCTTTTTGGCCTAAGGCAATACTGGCACAGCCCCCTGAATTTATGGACTTTGGGATTATGAGGGTTAAGACTGTGTTTTTTGTTTATTGCAATGTAATTTCTACCAGTCATGTATGGTATAAAATGCTGTTATGTTGGGGACACTAGAATGGGGGACTACAGGCCAGAATATATAATGTTGGGGTTCCTATTGAATGACTAAGCTAGTTGTAATGTATTTCAACAGGGTTTTAAATGGTAACTGTGAGGGTTAAAACCTGGCTAACAGCTAAAGCCTGTAGATGTATCCACATGTTTCTTCCATATTGTCAGGTGACTCCATTTTGGATTTACTGTTCGTGTATATTAAAGGCATTATAATAAACCATGTCTGCAGGAGATATTTACATTATCGCCCCATCGCCCTGCCGTGAGGCTTTGCTTGTAGAGGAAAAGCCAGGATGGACACTAGTGTGCTAATAACCATCTCTTTAATGTTTATACAATAATATAAGTATGAATCATGAAAGACAATTTATTGGGATATCTTTGGGATGAAATGGTAAAACTGGTTTGAAGTGTTAACCCCTCAGCTATGTTAATGTTTTACTGTGCCTATAAATATGTTATGTTTTACAAATAAAAGTGTTCGAGTTTGTATTTACATAATCTATGTGTGAGTGTCATTCTGGGGAATATAATACTTGTCTGCTGATCCTGCCTGGGAAATACTTACAACCAGTCCCCTCTACAACCTTGCTTTCCTGTTGTTGCCTTGGTGATCCTGTAGGTTGTTATACTGGTTCTGGTCCATTTTCTGCTATCATGGATATCATCAGACCCCACGATTCTACTGGATATGTCTGGACTAGGTACTTTCCAAGCCCAACCAAGCAGTGAACTGTGACAATAACATTCAAATCACTCTTAAATCAGTATTGGTCCTTAAATTAGATTTAATAATTGATTAAAATGTCTGAATATCCAGCTACAGTCTCAGTACCTAACCTAGTATAACACAATAAGAAGCAAAGTCATACATTTGCTAATGGTACCATGAAACACATCAAGTACATAGCTCAGGAAGCTTTCATGTGACGTGATCTACACAAGGAAACTTAGTAGGAATTACATGGGAATTTACAGTCTTATTAAATAGCAATTTGGCAAATTTAAAAGGGCTTTATTTAAGCACATAACATATTTTTTACAGAAGTTTTTAGTAAGTGAAGACCTTGCTTTTGGATATAATTTCACTAACTAAAAACTTCTGTAAAAAAATATGCTGTGTGCTTAAACAGAGCCCTTTTAAATTTGCCAAATCGCAATTTAATAAGGCTGTTCATATTTATAGTGTCAATGAAATAAGCTAGACATTTTACTATAAATGTATATGTATATTAACATTAAAACTGTAGATAATAGAACGGTAGAAGACAGAGAAATACTGGAATAAGAAGCCTGGATCTGAAGTTAAAGGTTTAAAGTCTAAAAAGTAAGGTGAGAAAAGTGCTATTTCAGTAAATACATGGAATAGCTCCACAACAGAAGCTATTTTGTAATTAGGAAGTTACCAAATCTATTAAATTACAATATCGTAATACAGACCTATCCAATTGGTGGTCTACGTCCCACATCATGAGATCTAGTCTATTCAGTGTTCACAGCCTTTTAGATACATTAAAAACACTGAGGGCCTCATTCAAATGTGATTTGGCCAATTGGATAGGACTCTATATAAGCACATAACATATTTTTTTACAGAAGTTTTTAGTTAGTGAACTTCTATCCAAAAGCAAGGTCTTCACTAACTAAAAACTTCTGTAAAAAAATATGCCCTGCGCTTATATAGAGCCACATTCAATTGGCCAAATCGCATTTGAATGAGGCCCTAAATTGGCCTCCTATTGATATGCTGTATTCCACATGAGTAACTTGTGTTCAATTACAATTATAACATTTTTAATTAGCAAACAATTATACAACATCTAGAGCTCCTGGTTCCATTAAAAATACACAATGTCATTATAAAACAACCCAGAAAAAGCACAATTAGGTAAAATCATGGATGCTGTTACTACAGAAAATTTGGACCAACATCTGTCACACTCACCAAATTGTACTGATGTTTTTCATTCAACTGTCTCAATAACTTGATAGTCAGATATTCCATTATTGATACATAATTACCTGTCAGGTAAGTTATAATTTAATCTTATTTACTCCAGCACAGCGAAAACAGAATATTATCACTTAAATAATCTTATGAAAAAAACATTTTTATGGTGCTATATACTGAATAAAAAATATATATATTTAGATCTCACACACATTTGGCCAAAATAATTTCTAAGCTAGGAATTATTGAAGCTTGAAAAAATATATATATTTTTCAGAAATATTTTCCAGAAATATCCAAATCAATGGTATAGAATGGATTCTAATGGATTCTCATATTTCTATATTTTCAAGCACTTCATATCACCTAACATGAAATAATCTTATTACAAGGAAAGGCAAGCTCTGTAACTGTTACACATATAATTTAATTTAAATAAGAGATAATAATTAATATGATCAATTTGTGATTATTTCATTTTTTTCTGTCTTGCTTCAACTCATCTATTTACCAAGGTGAAAATAACAACAATTTTCCAATTATTAACATGCACAAATCTAACCTATGTCACCTCTTTTCTATCAATACTCAAGTATCAGACCACCTACTGCTAGCATTGGAAGCCTTGTTTCCAAATTTCTGGAAATGGGTTTGTCTTCTCATGTCTCAACTCTAACTATCTTTTTGACTTGGCTGATGCTCACCTCATTCCACAGAAAAACTTTGACATATATGATGACTGGCACAGGACCAAAGAACAGGACTAGCAGCCACATTAAATGCCCTGAATTTGTAAAACCGTAGCCCGTAATGTAGCCTGCAAGACTTGCGGTTATTAAATTGGCCCCGTAAAGTAACCGGCTAACGACTTGCGGCTTAAGGGCAAAAAAAAGGCTATGGGACATGGAACTTTGAACTGCGCACCCACAAATCCTTTGTTCACTCAAGCCTGTAACTGCTACGTTCCAATTTCGCTATTAAATTGCAACGAATCCACTGGTGTTCAACCCTGTAACCCAAAAATGGAGCCTAAAAGCCAATGGGTACTAGAGAGGACCCGTAAGGGGGTTAAAGTTCTATCCGTAGCACTATAAATGCCAATATACACATACTACTGTACTAATAATGACATGGAAAGAGATGTTAGGTATTAAAATTAATAGCACAACATTCTCAAGCTCGCAAATCTGTAATATAAAATACTTTTGTTTCTATTTAATTTTTGTGTTGTATCGATCACGGCAATCAATGTGTTAATAAATATAATGGAACTTGCATGGACTTGAATATCATATTTACTGATTTATTAATATTGCATTATTTCTGGAATGCGGGTCTGATCATAACTCATAATTGAAACCCGTAAGGCTTTGAAATATAACCTTCATTTTTCAGTGACATAATGATGACGATCTCATTTACCATTGTCTCCGTCTAAATCCGTAACTGCGGCACTCATCGAGAGTGATGCAATGAGCGCCCATTGCAGCCTAAGTCCCATGGGCATCGCGATGAGTGCCGCAGGCCTTTGGCACTCATTGCAGACCAGCAACTTCGTCCCTTGCTTTGCAAGGGCCGCAATTATTTAACATTGCGTGACCAACATCGCAACTTGACCAACACTGACAACTATATATGTGATATATACAGTTCAAGTAAGTAAGAGACAACCTTTGCAAAACATTCTGTAGCCTTTAAAAAATCTTACAAAGCTTGTCCCTGGGGATTTAGAGTCTCAGAAGGATTATATACTGTAGTCATAAAGTGCATATCCAGCTCTGTCTTTTTCCAATAGTCTTTGCAGAGATGATTTCTCTGGAGACTCAATAGGAACTTTAATTACACAATTTTGCCTCCTTTATATTCACATAAAAAAAAAAATTAAAATCATTGTCTTTTGGAAGTTAACAATAATGCATTCTATATAATTTATGTAAAAGCTCTGCAAACTGTAATTTCATTTTATGTTAAAAGAATAGCCTTATTAGTGGAAGAAATAAACTATCACAGCTTGCAAACAGTTGCTGTAATTTTACAGGAAAATACTGTAGTAATTTTAGAAAGCTTTTGGTAGTTATATATAAAATATACCAACACTGTATTCTCAATTTAGTAATTATTAACTACATCAAGTGCACATGCGCCTCTTGTTTTATATACTTTTGATAAATCTTAAATCTTCAATTCAAGCACAGATGTTATTATGTAGAAACTACAAAAAGAGTCAGTTTTCACCCATGTGTATGGCTTTGAACTGTCCAATAAATACATGTGCTCTAAACTCTCCAGTCTTTTGGCATCTGTAGTACAATGTGTAGTGAAATAGAAACACAAGAGAGCGCACACCACTTCCTAGTGCGATCAATACAATCTTTAATATAAAACACACTTAAATAACAAGTGCACACTCACATTTAATATCCTCTTGACAAGAGGTATTCCATATGAATATCGGTGAGAAGGAAAACACCTTCCACATATTCATATCCACGTTAAATCCTGTATAGATCCTCCTATGCATAAGTATGATATTATAACAGCGATTGAGATGGAATCTGTATCTTTACACTTTCCCCCATAAAAGGGTTATTTAGATGTGGAAGATGCAAAGCTTGCAAATTTATTAAGCCGAGTAAAGAATTTGTTGATCCAAATACACAAATTAATTATCCAATGAGGAACTTCATTAATTGTAGTTCCACCCAAGTTATTTACATAATTACATGTCCGTGCCCTAAGTTATATGTGGGAAAAACAATACGCCAATTACGGAGACGCATATTAGAGCACACATATACAATTATCAAAGAGTTAGATACCCCTGTATCTCGTCATATAAAGTTATTTCATGGTAATAAACCCTGCTCTATGACATTTTCAGTAATAGATCATATTCAACAGGGACCCAGAGGAGGAGACCTGGACAAAGAACTGCTTAAATTGGAAAGTAAATGGATATTCAAACTAGATACACAAAGCCCTCGAGGACTTAATGAAGGCTTCACATATTCAGCTTTCCTTTAAAAGAAGATTGAACATTGGTTCATACTCTACATAAAGGACATACCAATGATAGGGCATGAAATATTATTTTAGGACAACATTAGCTCCTCTTATATACAAATTCACCATCTTTTATAATTTAAAAATAATCAAGTAATTATATTACTCACAGATAGTCAATTCCCTTATTTTTAGGGTATTACACCTTTACACTTTATAGTTTAGTGCATCATATATATGGTCAGAATCCATCTATTAGATTAGAATCACCTTTACACTCATTTCTCAACACACACACACAGCAACTTGCAATTTTTGGAGGCTAGTATTACTCCTTGTAATTCTTTTATAAATGTTATTTTAGTTATATTAATATGATCGACCAAATTAATAGCACTTTCACTATTTTTATATTTATTCATGAGAGGGGGAGAGATGGTATTGTCCTATTATACATATGGATATGTGCAATTTATACAGTTAGTCTGGTAATGCTCCATTTTTACCCATGTTTGAACATTTTTATAGCTGTAGCCAGTATTAATTTATTGGCATGATTCTCCTTAATGGAGACATCTATTTTGCAACTAAGGATTAATAAATACGCAGTAGCGTTATTTCCCAAGGATGCAATGCGCGTGGTGACGTAGTTACATCATCACGCGACTGGATAACAGACTTGGATAGCAAATGCGCAAATGACTGGCAACACACGTACAACGTGGGGACACAGTAATATGTACGACGGCACCACGCTGTTTAATAGACCAATGAGGTGGCTTCAATATCGGCAATAAGTGGATAGCAGGTGCTATAAATAGCACCATGAAAATGAAGTTCATTAACCCATGAGTAAGCCCTAAGAAGGGCGAAACGAGCCGTCGGGACTACTTCAAAAAGATAAGTGCAATTACTTTGGTGTGGTATATTGAATTGAGAGAGTGTTAAAGTGGCAAGCTTAAATTTGCATTCAGCAAACTGTATTTACTAATGGTACTTTGGCATATCACCACCTAGAATTGCATGTTGTGCATTAATGACCAAGTGGTGTTTAAACATGGAGAACACTGGCAATGTTTTTTCATGAACCTTTACCTATATTACATAGATCTTTTCACTCTCTCTAACATATTAACAAATAACACAAACATATTTGTTATTTGTTTTTTCATTTCCCTTTTTTGTTCTGAACCTGTAAGTACGTGCACTTATCTTTTTTCTCTTTTTTTTTGTTGTAGTTTCATACAACAATTGGTTTTAGCTATTAAAATAGGTTATAGCTCCCCAAGGATTAAGCAAATTTATTTGCCATATGAGGGAAGCTATTACATTATCCAACAGGATATCATTGGATCTTTACATATACAATAGTATTAACGTATTTATGCGTATATATAAACAGTTCCATATCTCTCCATTATATCATATATATTTTGGGTGTGATAAGTGTGTATATCTTGTCTATTGTATCTTATCCATTTGTGACCAATTATGGTTTATAATAATAGCTTCAACCACATCCACTTAGCCATTTAAACAATTCCTGTTCTCGTTACAATTTTTTTTTATCAATATTAGAGTGTTAAGCACTTAGGAATTACCATATAGTGATTACATTTACATAATACACTTGTTCCTCCAATGAAGATATAACAGTCTACCTATGGAGTTTTGTTGAACTCCCATATCCAGTCTATTCAATTAGAGTTAATCCAACCCCAATATGTGAAGCCTGGGATAGATGGCTCAATCTTCAATATGGGAGGTATATGTAGATCTTCTCAAGATCAAACGACATATAGATACATATATTATGAATACAATTAATCTGTGAATCTGTAAATACACAGCATAACAAATGTACGCACTTAAAAAGTGATCCTGAAAAAGAAAAAAAAAATTCTAAATATTATATGTGCTGTGACCAGGATGGCCGCGTATAGCGGTGGCTTCTTGAATAAAGGGCTGATACCGACTTCAAATGCAGCAAATTGGTTTATTTGCAAAAAGAAAATTAACAGCTGAAGCAGTAGCTCTGCTTAAAATAACGGAACATAAATAACTACTTCTCCTCGACGTGGGAGAATGCCACCTTGTGGCCAGGTTACAAACAGTCCTTTAACTTGGGAGACTGCCACCTTGTGGCCAGGATACCAACAGTCCTTTAACTTGTGATAGTGCCACCTTGTGGCCAGGATACAAATATTCCCTTTTACTTGGGAGACTGCCACCTTGTGGCCAGGATACAGATAGTCTCTTTACTGATGAGATTATGTCGCCACCTTCAGCAACCTCTGGGACACAGCTCCTTGCTCCCCGGGGGGCACAGCTCCTCTCTCTGTGGGACACAGCTCCTCTCTCTGTGGGACACAGCTCCTCTCTCTGCGGAACACAGCTCCTCTCTCTGTGGAACACAGCTCCTCTCTCTGTGGAACACAGCTCCTCTCTCTGTGGGACACAGCTCCTCTCTCTGTGGGACACAGCTCCTCTCTCTGTGGGACACAGCTCCTCTCTCTGTGGAACACAGCTCCTCTCTCTGTGGGACACAGCTCCTCTCTCTGTAACACAGTTGCGGGTGAAGCATAGGGCCCGCCCGTCTCTCCCGTATGCTTCACCCCAGGGACCCTTGCATAACACAAACTCACTTGTATTAACTTCTCTCTTTTACTCCATTTCTTCCCTGGGGCATAAAACGTCAGCTACAATCGTGCTTAGGCCTTTAAGGCAAACTCTGCCTGGGAATCCTCAGTAATCCCCTTCACTTACTTGGCCTCCTTGTACCTTCACCTCCTGCGTCTGAAGTCACTCTTCTAGCTCACACGACTTGCTGTGTTCCCCGTTCTCCCAGTAACAGTCACGAGGCGATCCTTTACAGGGTAGTTCACAAACTTCACTGTACTTGCATTCCCAGTAAATCAGGGCTCACAAAGCCCACTGCAATTCCACACAGGAATCAGTCTCCACTCTCTGTGGCTTGCTTCTTGTCAGCAGCACACAACCTGCACAGAGCCTAGCCGGCCACACCCCCCCACTTCCATGTCTGCTCTCCAGGCTTTTAAAGGGGAGTTGCTCCAATTAGGAGTTCTTCAGAAGTTTTTAACTCCTTCACTTCTGACACGAACTCCATACTCCACTTGCTTGTCAATACTTCAAAGGAGCAAACGATCACACACCCTCCCCCTCAGCTCAACAACATGGTGTTGGGCGACATGCCGAGAGGCCGAACATCCGGTAGGGTCGCTCATTACTCAAGAACTCTTCGCCCAACCAACCATTCCTGCTCAGTGCCGCCCGCATTGAGGTAGAAGGCTGCGATAGTGGCCGCCTGTAAATCCATCTTCTCCTTTCCTTACTGGTCTGTTTGCCTCCTTCATGTGTGTCGCCTTTATCAGGAAGGAGTGAATCCCCCAACTTTGTAGAGCTGTCCTCGAACAGCCTCGTGGTGGACTCTGTAGTCACATGTCTGGGTACAGATATAACAATATCCGTTGCACTCTCTTCGAGCCCGTCATCATTTCCAATCTCTTTATTAACTTCAACTCCCAGGAGTTCTTCTACAGTCTCAGTGTTTCCCTCATCATCCTCAACTTTACAGCCATCTCCATTGTCCAACTTAAACATAGCCTGGCGCTTCTGCCGCTCTTCAGTACGATGCGGTTTCATTGCTTCCTGCAGCTTTGCTTTAAGAAGTGGGATCTTTTCAACTGGCTTTTTCTGAATTATCTCATCAGTTGTTCCAGCAAACACAATGACAGATACCACATCTGCCTTTAGCTCCTCCTTTCCCTCTGCCGTTGTCCCTTTGTGGACGATATTTAAGTTAACTTTCCTCTCAATCACAGGTTTGGCTTTATGCAGGGAGTGCTTCAGAAAACGCTTTTTCCAAGCTTCTAGTTCTGTATTTTGCTTTGGTTCATCCAATTTACCAAATGAGCCAACATCAGGGCAAAACAGGGCTTTAAGGAGAGATCCACCCTAAGAGCACAGAGCTTTTCCAGCTTGGAAAACTTTGTTTTATGTTGTTTTGGTACAGGATATTTAGATGTCTCATCAACAGTCTGAGAATCCAGTAGAGGCACCGGGATTTCCTGCTGGATTTCACAAGTAGGATCTTCATCTTCACTTACAGGCTTTGGAATGTACTCTGGCTTATCCACATGGTCCTCCGAATCCACTGTGTGCCAAGCCATTTGTGGCTCATCAGAACTCTTGGCTGGCTTACTTCCTCCAACTTTAGTTCCTACTAATACCCCAACGGTACAAGCCTGGGATGCTTGGATAGTATTATTTGCATCCCCTTTACATTCTTCTGCTGGAGCAGAGTCTCTTGTTTTGATTTCTTTTTTATCACTAATGTCCATCTTACTTTCCAAACTGCGTGGCTGATACTTTGTTGATTTAATAAGCTGCAGGTCATACCCTTCGCAAGATGGCCTTGGCCGACGCTTGAAAAAATCATGAATGCTTTCTGCAGTCACTTCCTTTGCTAATGGAGTCCTTTGTGCAGCCCCTTCCTCTGCTGCCTCCTCCATCAAATACGTCAATTCTTCATTACCATCAGCAGGGATGATTTCAATGAGTTTTTCGTCAAGTACTGGCACATTTTCTGTTGTGCAAATCATTTCAAAGACCTCAGTATTCGTTTCAATAATATCTACTATATGTTGTACAGTTTCTGCTTTTTCAAGAGTACTCTCCAATAGCTGTGGAGCTGTGCTTATTAAACATTCCTCAACGAAACTCTTGGACCCATGCTTGCAAATGCTCAGCTCAACCATGTCTTCGGTGTCTCTCACCTGCGCATCATCAGGATTTTCTATTTTTTTCAAAATGCATACAGAGTCTTGCAATGAGATGGTGACTGGTTCTAAAATATTTTCTTTAACTTCAACTTCCAGGTGTTCAGTCAAATCTGGAATGGCTTTGGCATTGTTGAGGGTATCTATAACTGCCTCTACAGACAGCTTTGCACTTTCTGCAACTGCTTGAAGGACATGATATACAGGCTTCTGTTGTTCTTCCACACTCTGGGCACTGTCACTTTCCTCTGGCTCAGGTGTAGTTTCATCGGTTGTTGCAGGTGACTCTAATTGGGAAACTGTGCTACATTTAACCGCTTCAACAATTATTTCAGTTTCAAGTTTATCTTTGTTCTTAGACAACTGAGATTCCTTTGCTTGCTCTGTCACTGTCGCACTAATCCAGGATGGAGATCTTTCTTCAAGACTGGTAACAGCACTCTCCCCCTCTATCACAGTCACAGTGACAGCAAGAATTAGTTCTTCAGTGCCTTTCTCAGGTACTGTTCCTTGCTCTTTTGATGAATCCGTAAGAGAGGCTTCCATAGATCGTTGAGCGTCTAACTTTTCTTGCTTAGCAGCATAAAACGCAGTCAGTGGAGCTACGGCTGGTTCATCAGAGTCATCATTGAATCCTTCTGCTTGTGCAGCTTGTCCAGCTTCATTTAGTGGAGTATGCTCCAGTTTTGCTACAGGAACAGTCTTTTCTAAGGTGTTCACATCGGACACTGGCCTAGCAACACTTTCTAGCTGGTCTCCATTAGAAGCCTCTTTGTCACTTTCCACACTGTCTAATGTCAACAGTCGTATTCGCCGGGGCTTCTGTCGAAATTGAGAGATGTTCAGCTCTTTATCACTGAGCGGCCGCTCCCACACCACGGATTCGTGCAGCTTAGACTTTGGGGGATATTTCCTCGGCTCCCAAATAGGCATCAATTTCTCATTCCTGTAGGACACTCGGTAGTCCTCAAACGCAGGCTTCCTCCGCCATTCAGGGATATACTCTGGCCTCATTTTAACTTGGGCTTGTCTTTGGAGCCTTGAAAGATGCTGTTTCTCCTCCTCTAAGGCCCTTCTATCTGCACCAGCAGGCTCTTTTGTTCTCTCAGCAATCTCTTTTGTTCTCTCAGCAATCTCTTTTGTTCTCTCAGCAATCTCTTTTGTTCTCTCAGCAATCTCTTTGGGGCTCTCAGCAATCTCTTTGGGGCTCTCAGCAATCTCTTTGGGGCTCTCAGCAATCTCTTTGGGGCTCTCAGCAAACTCTTTGGGGCTCTCAGCAAACTCTTTGGGGCTCTCAGCAAACTCTTTGGCTGGAACGGCCTTCTCTGCGGGCTCTCTCTCTGACTCTGCGGGCTCTCTCTCCGACTCTGCGGGCTCTCTCTCCGACTCTGCGGGCTCTCTCTCCGACTCTGTGGGCTCTGGGGAGCCTTCTGCAGTACCCTCTGCGGTCTCTGGGGAGCCTTCTGCGGCCTCCCTCGCAGCTATTGCCGCTTCACTCGACGGCTCCTCCTGTCTCACTCGCAGCTCCTGCCGTCTCACTCGCAGCTCCTGCCGTCTCACTCGCAGCTCCTGCCGTCTCACTCATGGCACTGCACCTGGTGGCTCTTTCCACTCTCTCTTTCTCCTTGTTTTCTTCTAGGTCAGGTTTGGCTGGCCTTCCCTTAACTGGGAAACTGTATCTTATACTTGGACCAACAAGTATGTCTCTTGGGTAGCGGTAAGCCTGTCTGCCAAAAAAATTCCAGGGGGGCGCTCTCTGTACTCTCTTTACTCCTATACGGTCAAGGATCTCCTCTTTTAGGGTGCAATAATTGGTTGCCATTTCTTCAGGCAAAACCCCATACGCTTCCTGTGCTTCTCCACACAGATAGGGACCCAGGACTGTGGCCCAGTGCGGTGATTTTTGGGTGTCTAAACTCTTCAATTTGGACTTAAATTGAGGTGTTTGTTGTGTGTATTTATTGTGTTTTGAATGTTTTGAGGTTCACGCTGGTCGGCCGTTAAAGTCGTAATTTTGCGAGGTCGTAATGTTTTTTTTTCTAAGTCCTGCGTCTCGTATTTCTGTGTTGTAAGTCCGTAAATGCCACAAGGGCCTCAGTTGCTAGCAAGGAGCGCCTTCAGCGCACCATGCCAGCAACTGAGGGCCTCGCTTCGCGAGGTCCGCAGCGTTAGCAACAACATTTGACAACCCGCTGTTGTGACAACTATACATCTGATAATAAACATCCACCTTTTCAACCTTACACTAGTTACTCACCTTAACCACCCCTTATGCATTATTATTATTAATAATAATTATTAGTAATAATAATAAGAAGAAGTAGAAGAAGTAGAATGCATTTCTTATTTTATTATGATGTGTATATGCTCTGTGTATAAAATGTATTTTCTGATAAGTATATAGCACTGCATATAATGAAATACATAAAGTTTACTACTACTACTACTAAATTATTATTATTATTATTATTATTATTACTATTATTATTATTATTATTATTATTATTATTATTATTATGTCAATGACAAAAATATTTCAAATGCAGACCAAGCATTATTTACATATGGTGAATTGGCAGACACCTAATTTACTCATACAGAGAGACATCAAATGTACTGTATGCTTTAAAAATTAATAGTTAAACATCAACCACCATCATATTTGGCTGTCGTCTATCTATATTACCGTATATACTCGAGTATAAGTCGACCCGAGTATAAGCCGAGGGTGGGAAATGTGCTGCCCCCTGTGTCCCTCTTGTGCCCTCTGTGTCCCCTCTCTCTTCGTGTCTCTTCTCCCCTCTCCCTTCCCTGTGTCTCTTCTCCCCTCTCCCTTCCCTGTGTCTCTTCCAACCTCTCCCTTCCCTGTGTCTTTTCCCCCTCCCTTATCACCCTCCTCAACCCCACACCTCAACCTCCCTCCTCATCCTCAACATCCCTCCTCATCCTCAATCTCCCTCCTCAACTTCCCTCCTCATCCTCCCTCCTCATCCTCAACCTCCCTCCTCATCCTCAACCCCTTCCTCAACCTCCCTCCTCATCTTCATCCTCTCTCCTCAACCCCTTATCCTCAACCCCCATCCTCAATCCCCCTCCTCAACCCCCCATCCTCATCCTTTCTCCTCAACCCCCCATCCTCAACCCCCCATCCTCAACCCCCATCCTCAACCTCAACCCCCCTTCTCAACCCTTCCTCCTCATCCTCAACCTCCCTCCTCATCCTCAAACTCCCTCCTCAACCCCTTCCTCAACCTCCCTCCTCAACCCCCTCATCAACCTCCCCATCCTCATCCTCAACCCACTCCTCAGCCTCAACCCTCCTCAACCCTCCTCAACCTCATCGCCCCCAACCCCCCCTCCTCAACCTCCCTCCTCAACCCCCCCATCCTCAACCCCCATCCTTATCCTCTCTCCTCAACCCCCCCATCCTCAACCCCCCTCCTCAACCCCTCCTCCTCATCCTCAACCTCCCTCCTCATCCTCAACCCCCTCCTCAACCTCCCTCCTCATCCTCAACCCCCTCCTAAACGCCATCCTCAACCCCCCTATCCTCAACCCCCTCCTCAACCTTCCTCCTCAACTCCCCCATCCTCAACCCCTCCTCAACCCCCCCATCCTCATCCTCAAACCCCATCCTCAACCTCCCTCCTCAACCTCAACCCCCCTCAACCCTCCTCAACCTCAACCCTCCTCAACCTCAACCCCCCCTCAACCCCAACCCCCCTCCTCAACCTCCCTCCTCAACCCCCCATCCTCATCCTCTCTCCTCAACCCCCATCCTCAACCCCCCTCCTCAATCCCTCCTCCTCCTCCTCAACCTCCCTCCTCATCCTCAACCCCCTCCTCAACCCCCCCTCAACCCCCTCCTCAACCCCCCATCCTCAACCCCCTCCTCAACCTCAACCCCCCTCAACCCCCCTCCTCAACCTCAACCACCCTCAACCCCCCTCCTCAACCTCAACCCCAGCCCCCCTCCTCAACCCCCCTCCTCCACCTAAACCCCCCTAAATACCTCCCCCCTCTCCCCTCACTTACCTGCTTGTGCTACAGGCCTCTGCTCCATGACCCGTCGCGCATGTGACATCACATGCGCGCCGGCGCCGTGTCAAGGAGGAGGCCTGAGCACAAACAGGTAAGTGAGGGGAATGGGGGGAGGTATTTAGGGGGGTTTAGGTGGAGGAGGGGGGTTGAGGGGGGTTTATGCTGAGGAGGGGAGTTTAGGTTGAGGAGGGGGAAGGGAAAGAGACACGGGGGGTAGAGAGACACACGGGGGGGTTAGAGACACATGGGGGGGTTAGAGATACATGGGGGGTTAGAGACATATGGGGGGTTAGAGACACACTGGGGGTTAGAGACACACAGGGGGGAGAGTGACTCGAGTATAAGCCGAGGGGGCCCTTTTTTGTGTTGATTTTGTTCTGTTGATATTGCTTTCTATGTATGTACAGGGTGTGTCGCATCTCCCCCTTGAGTGTAACATCGATTTATAAGTCTCTAAATTCCAGCATTACTTGTTGAAATATCAAGTCCAACTTAATGATTGTAACTAAATGTCACAAACTACATTAAATAATGTGTATTATTTTATTTAGAAAGGTCCCTTTCTGCAGCACATATAATATTTATAACATTATTTTCTCAAACTCAGTACGTAAAAGTGTTGATTTTATAAATATTAATTTGTTAATGTAT
This sequence comes from Discoglossus pictus, assembly GCA_027410445.1. NCBI lineage: Eukaryota > Metazoa > Chordata > Amphibia > Anura > Alytidae > Discoglossus > Discoglossus pictus. The sequence continues at coordinate 83,087,027 of CM050175.1, read as the reverse complement.
AAAAAGCTTATGTTTGAAATTGTTTTGTTCTATGATGAAATACAATTTCATGGGAAAAAAAGTGTGAGACATTAAATATCTTTTAATGTTATGCGCTCATGTGTCTTGGGAGCCACAACAACACTCTTAATGAGTTAAAGATGAGATGACAAGGGGGAGAACAACTTGCTATACATGAGTGTGTAGTATTGATCCAAGTCCCAAAACAGTCACCACCGGGGAAGCTAGATGTCTGAGAATCCAGGTATTGAGCCAGCCAGGTGTTGGTTTATCTCCTCTCCAAATTTTTCAGACCTTCCATATAATGTCTGAACTCTTAGGGGGTTAAGGAAGCATCTCTACTTGGGAAACTGGTTGTTTGGGAATCAAGTGAAGATAAGGGGGAAGGGTTACACTATAGGCATCCAGGGCTTCCATAGAGTGCATGGGGGTGTGGGGCTATTTGACACATTCAAGCACATACGATTTAGTGGTTAACTGCAATACAAAATTCAAAAATATATCACTTACAAAATACTTGACATCTCTTGACCTTGACTAGTTATCTATGCTTGATATTTAAATCAATGCTGCAGACAGTCTCATTATAGTCTATAGAGCCTATGTGTTAAACATGTCTCAAAACACATGATATATATACTAGTGACTTGCCCGTGAAAAAATGACGGTCAATAAAATTTTAAGCCATGGCAATGCTGTTTGCCACACAATGTGAAGGTTTTTGTTCTGTGAGGACCTTCGGCACTCATTGCGAGCCTCTCCTCTGGTGTACTTTTGCTCCTCTGAGCAGCCTCTGCACTCATCACAAAGACAGATACATATGTCTATATTTTTGTAAATAATAATCAATTAATTAGTTACTTAATGAATTAATATACTTTACATATTTGTAATTAATATATCCATCAATCAATAGGCTGAAGCGCTAACAATCTTTTTTAATTTTCCCGCAGCATATAATGTCCAGTTGGACAGTTGCTGGCCTGTGGAGATAGTTTTCTGAATGTGCCAACTGTGCATTAGAAGTAAGCTGCGTGCTTGAACCGTTGGTTTATTTGTCTAAAGCGCTACTGTAGATGCGTAATGTTGGGATTTGGAAGTTCGAGGTGTAAAGTAGTGTCGTTTGTGTATGTGCTACGCGGTTCGCGAGTAGTTGCATCCTTTGCAGTAGTGTATTTTGTACCTTGTACGTTCCTGTGTGAAAGTGGTACACAGTTGGCGGTGTGTTGCGTGGTCCAGAGTTGTGTAGCCTTGTTTTCATTTTTTTTTTTAACCGCCATTTTTTTTCTGTTGAAACTCTTAAAAATCGAATTAAGTTCTACCTCACTCCCAGATGTCCTGGCTGTTCCTGTGTGTGATGTTTTTTTGTTTAGTGTGTGTATTTAGTGTTCTCGCGTTTTGGGCGTTAACTTCGTATTTTTCCGACCTCGTGTTTTTAGTAAGTCCTGCGTCTGGTATTTTATTTTTTCTAAGTCCCGCGTCACGTTATGTTTTTTTTTCTAAGTCGTGCGTTCGTCAACTGCTTGCAGCCTAACAGCCTTATTAAATTGCGAATCGGCAAATTGAATAGGGCTCTATATAAGTACATAGCATTTTTTTTAAAGAAGTGTTTAGTTAGTGAACTTCTATGCAAAAGCAAGGTCTTCAGTAACTAAAAGCTTTTAAAAAAAATATGCTATGTGCTTATATAGAGCCCTATTCAATTGAATGAATGGCAATTTAATAAGGCTGTAAGGCGATCCCGCGTTTCGTAAGTGTTTGTAGGTTAAGTCCTGCATGTTTCATTGCCTCAACTGCTTGCCTCGCTTCGAGAGTCTCGCAGGCAATGAGCGCCTTTGGCGCTCATCGCCCAAGTGCTGTGTGTGTTAGTGCCTTAACGGCTCGCCTCACTATATGAGGCTTGCAGGTGATGAGCACCTTCGGCGCTCATCACCTAAGTGCTGTGCTGCGAGTTTTAGTGTCTTAACAGCTCACTACATGAGGCTCGTAGGTGATGAGCACCTTCAGGGCTCATTGCCTAAATGCTCCGAGTTAACACCTTGCAAGCGATAAGCACCTTGGGAGCTCAACACCTAAGTCGTACGTACTACTCCAAGCGTGACGACGTCTCGTAGTTCGACAATTATAATATGTGATAACAATAATCACATTAAAGGAGTAGACGGGTAATTGGACTCCAGTGAGCTAGCCACTTAGGGGAATAAGGGTTCTTGAGACAAGGATGGACATCTTGGGTCGGTTTTATGACAAGTCCATTTTTTAAACAAATAATCAGAGGAGTAAGAACCAGTGATTTGATTATTTTAGGACAAAAGTTCTCTGATCTTGTCATTGTGAACATATTTGAGCCCTGAAGGCCTGTTTGTTGTGGGGTTCAAGGAAGTCCCACCTTGGCCCCAAAAAGCAGGTTTGTGACAACAATATACCACTAAATAAAGATTCAAGCTGTGCCATTTTGCATTTGCTGATCTCTAGCAGTGGCCTATGTTACTTCATTATTCCTACTACATCAAATGAGAAAATATCCCAACATTTAATTGTATTTAATAAAAACATTATTTTATATAACCTTTTCAGAACAGCAGCTTTAAATTATAGTGTTTCTGGATGTACCTTTTTCTGTAACATTTCCTGTGGGATTTTGTTTTCATAAGACAAGTTAGATCAATAACAACATTTATCTACACAGCATCTGCAGATGTTCAGCTCAAAACTTCTTTAAGCCTTCTGGGAAGCCGAGTATGTCTGTTGCTTCTTATCTACTTTTATACTGCTGCTTGGTACTTTTCCAAATAGAAATAATCCTGGAAAGTCTGTAGATTTGCTAGAATGTAATACTGGTTCAAATATTCAAACTTTTGTAATAATTTTATATTTAGGTTTGGCACTGAAATTTTTTTCTAAATAATATATATACATTCTCCCCATTTTAAAATTATCACATATTATAATAGTCAAACTGAGAGACATTGTCACGCTTTGCGCTGTTGCGCATGACTTAGGTGATGAGTGCCAAAGGTGCTCATTGCCCGCTCTCCTCGCTTAGTGAGGCGAGCAGTTGAGGCATTGAAATACGCGGGACTTAGACTAAATGAGTGCCAAAGGCGCTCCAGCGAGGCAACCCGTTGAGGCATTGAAAACGCAGGACTTAGCCTCCAAGCAAGTTAGGAAACACTGGATTGCCTTAGGCTGCAAGCAGTTGAGGAATGCAGGACTTAGAAAAAAAATTGCGAGGACGGAAGTTAGAAAAAAAATACAAGATCGGGAAAATACGAAGTTAACAGCTGAACCGCGCAAATCGAAAAACACGAATTAAAAAAATACAGAAAATAAATCACACACAGCACGAAAATTTAAGCCAAATTTGCAGAGGTTCGGCACTCGAAAATCTGCTAAGCAAGAAAAAAAATTGGTGGTTTAAAAAATGAAAACGAGGCTACACGACCCCGAAATGCGCAAAACAGCACCAGCCGCGTAACACTTGCCCAAGAAAGTATGAGGTACAAAATACACTATTAGAAAGGACAGAAAATGCTTGCGAGTTGCATAACACATAGAAAATTGCCGCCATTTTACAACACTAACTTGCAATTAATTACATTACGAATCTAAAATGGAGCTTTACCCGACTAAACCAACGGTTTGCCCTCTCTCACGCAGCCTATTTACACTGCACACTTGACACATTGCTGACACTTTCTCATCAGGGCAGCAACAGTCCAAATGTATGTTTCCCCAGTCCAAAGTGTTTATTGAGGTAAATCCTAAGCGGTAATGGTTATTGACACCCTTCCTTGCCATCTCATCATTTTATTTCATAACATACATGAGAACTTATGCTGACACCACCCAGAAATTAATCCTGCTTAACAAGATGGCTGCACTATGCAGCCATGGCTGCACACCGAATATGAGAGAAGAAGTTGCCAACCTGCACCACATCACCAATGAGATACCAGAATTTGGCAACTTACAAATACAAAGGCAGAGGCGCTCAAACTGAATCCAACAATGAGCTTGTTCTATAGGTTACCTTCTCAGAGAGCGGCCTCTTCCAGCTCACTTGTGCCCTTCACAGGGAGACATATCCTGTAGTATATCAGTCTGGTCTCAGTCAATAGACTGATCCAGCCATGAAATACCAGGCAATTCTACCCTGAAAATTATAAACAGCAAATCCCAGAAGCATGTTTCGGCCTCTCTTGGGCCTCATCTGTGAGGTTTACCTGAACTCCCTAAGGCATAGTGAGGATAAAGCATGGGGGGGCTGTTTTTGAGCTTAGAATCAAATGTACATAGTGCTTGTTTCCAAGGCATGGACACACAATTGAAAACTCACAAACTTACCATCTAAGGGATGATGAGATTCATATTCCAAGCAAAGCATTTGATTTGTTTCTACTTTGCAATTTTTCCGTCTTTTCATTTCTCAGATTCAATTGCTAACTGGTTTTATAACACATGGAAAAAGCTATTTTGCTCCATAATAGCACTCTCAAAAGTTACACTGGAAAGCAAGAACAGATTGATATCTATGGTGAAGTAACACATATACAGTCAGTTATTTTAGGTGGAAATGGAGCAGCTAAAATAATAGCTAGAGATAGAAAAGCTTAGACATATCACATATTTTAAAGTGCAATGTCAAGATTCTTTTTTTAAAGTTACCTTAATCTCTTACGTGCTATGAAGGTCAGGGTCAGACTGGCCAGAAATATGTGAAGGACCTGATAATATCTTGGAAGAGAAGACTTGAGCCGAATATAGCTTTTCATAATCATTCCATGGAAAGACAGAATTTGATAAGATAAGAACTGCTTGACCTATCTGTCCTGGCAATTTTTCTTGCTTCTTTAGTCTTTGAAAATAACAATGGATAAAGTCAAAAAGGTCAAAACATATTTTGTGGATAGCTTTGTTTCCTTGCTGGGAAACAACTCAAGATGTACTTTACAGGTTGCATAAGACATTGGAAGTGTTCATTAAAGGGATATTGAAGTCTCACATATGTTATCAAACATTTAAGAGAGCAGGGTTAAAGATGACTTCCTTTAAAGAAGTTCAAATATATCTTTAAAAGTTGTAGCACTTGACATGTATTGCTACATGGTATGTGAAGTGCTGGAGAGTTCAAAACATGAATATAACTGCCACAGCTTAGAACTCAGATACAGTCTGATTGGCTCCTGAACTGGATTATGAACTTTTGACCCAATCAGCTTTCAGAATGTAGTACCAGTGTATTATGGAATTTACAGACCCATCATTGGTGTAAGGAGGCAGTCTGTGTCTGTGTGTGTGTGTGGTTGGGGGGTGGGTAGTAAGGGTGAGAACCTGTTCATCATGTTTCACCTTTGCTATAAAACCCATTCCCTGCTAAAAACAGTTACCTAATTAGGCCGGCCCGCACCTTTCATTAGAGGGCATCCTGCTGAGGTTCAGACAGGCAATTGTAGTCTCAGGCAGGGATGGGTTTTCCACTGTGTACTATACTGGCATGGTGAAAGAAAAGCATTTTTTTGCTATAAAGTGTTTTGTTTGTTTTATTGCATTACTGTATTATGTTTGCTTCTGGGGAGGAAAGCTATGGCTAGCTTGGACAAGCTAGTAAAAAGTGAACTAAGGTCTGCATAGGTCGAACTATGGTATTTCCAGTAGTAACATACAGATGTGAGAGGTGGACCATAAAGAAGTCTGAGTGCTGTAGAATTGACGTCTTTGAATTGTAATGGAGAAGATTGCTTGCCTTGGACTGCAAGAAGATCCAATAAATCAATATTTCAGGAAATTAAGACAAACTGTTCACTAGAAGGTATCATGAGGCTGAAGCTCAAATATTTTGGCCATATTATGAGACGGCAGGATTCCCTAGAAAAGGCTCTGATGCTGGGAAAAATTGAAGGCACAAGAAGAAGGGGATGACAGAGGCAGAGATGGATAGATGAGGTCGCTGAATCAATGAACAAGAACTTGATGGAGCTCAGAAGGGCAGTGATGCACCTGGTTGCTGTGGTCCATAGAGTCACGGGGAGTCGGACTTGACTGAACGACTAAACAACAACAACAACAACAACAATTACTGATAAGGAAAGCTACTTCTTAGCTGGGAAGGAAGAATATGTAGAAAATTGGCAGCTTCATCTCTTTACAAACATGGAAGAGTAACTGACAAACTTATACACTTAAATTGTTAAAGGGTTTTGCAAGTGAGCTGGATAATGAATGTATCTGATAGAGGCAAATTAGTAGTGTATGAAAACATGTTTTATATAGAAAAGTTTGGTTTACTTACAAAGTTATTTGCACAAAAGCCAAATCCAACTATTTACACCCACAAGATGCTTATATAAGCTGGGCACACAGGAAATAGTGCAGGGTACATATTTTGACCTTTCTGGTACAGAGCACAGGAAGTAACTGTTGCAGTTCTTGTACTGAGTAACACATATACAGTCAGTTATTTTAGGTGGAAAGCCACTGAGGTGAAGAATGATACAATGTATTAGCCTGATTCTGAATTGTAATGTTATGCTAATTCAGATGGGATTTTCTAGGGATGTACAAGATCAAATGCAAATGCCCCCCAAAAATACGAAATTTTGCTAACTTCAAGATAAGCTAACGCAACAAAAGATAATGCAACAAAAATGTTTTCATACACTACTAATTCTCCTCTATCAGATTCATTAAAAATCCAGCTTAATATATTTTGTATTGCTAGTTCACATAAAATAAACTTAATTGTAGGTAGATATTGGCCTTTGAACATTACAAAATGTTCTTTGCAAGAAAAATAGGTTCTGCAACTGTTACGAAAATGCCAAAATGCTAAATATCAATATTCTGTCTAAAAAGAAAATGATGTACGATTAAATGTAACATATTTAAGACCAATATTATGGGACTTGTTTTGCGTCTAATGGATTGGTTTTGATGTTCAAAATGTTGATTACTAACAAAAATATGAATCCTCTTCATTTCTCTGCTCACTTTAACATTTATAACATTGTGTCTGTGCACAGTCTCATTGAGAAAGAACTTCACAAAGAGTTTTATCACACATACACATACATTGATAGACATGTACAGAATAACAAACACAATCTAAAATAATATTAAAGCTTCATATGTCAGTGTAATATTTTAGTGTACTGTTTTGAAGAATGTAATTGTTCATGTACACAATGTTTTTAGACAGTATTTGTTTTTATTGTTTTACTACATTTTGGTTTAATGTTGGCAGACATTATTTTTTATTTGTAAAAGTATTAGAAATCTGGGAAGATTAGGAGAAACTATCGTTTCAGACATAATCTGTAATCACTTTTGTTAAAATGTCTTCTTCTAATGGACCTTTGACAACAGAACTCAATAGCAAGTAAAAGTAGGCTTGGTAGGAAAACCCTCCAACTCAAACTACAGACAAAATGAAATCCTTCTTGACACAACCAGTCATCACAATATATATTTTTTTTTGTAAAAACACTCTTATGTTCCTGTATCGCTAGCTATTGTTGTAGTTATTTTGTTACAAACATATTTTTACCAAACTATAGTTATCTTTTAATGTATGTTCAATTTAATATCTTTGCAGCTGCTGTCCAAGGTACTGAATCCCATTGTCACTGTATCTTTTAGTTTCTTACTGCTCAGTCTGTTTACCCTTCATTTAACTTTCTCTTTCCACCACCCACCCCAACATGTAAAAAAATGCAAAATTAAAACATGATTTCATATACATATTGCATGAAATGCCTTGGGATGAAAGGTCTTCATCTCAGCCTCAAGGCATTTTCTTCAGAATTTTCACAGGTTGCTGAGCTCATCATGGGAAAAGTCTATTGAGATGAATTTATTAATTCAATAAGTGGAAGTACACGTGCACCCTGTTCTAGTTTCACCTTCAGGTTCTTCTTATGGATTTCTATTACTTCTTACTGAGTCAATAAGCATCCAATCTTCTATTTAACACGCAATGAATCTGTCTCTCCCTGTAACATAACAATTGCAGAAAATAACTTCAAAGCATGTAAACGCTGTCAATTCACACTGGTCATCTAATTCCCATCATTTGCTATTTATCACTGATCATCCTTACTGACTGTCCTTGTTTTGTGCCTCAGAGAAATGTGCACGTTTGTGTGTTCATATCAATATTTTAGACTAGAAAAATGGAGAAAGATAGCTTTTTCTCCATTTTTCTAGTCTAAATAAACTGTGCATAGGCACTAGGGGATCCTTCTCTTGTTGTCCCCATGATACAATTTACTCCATAGCAATACTTTTAAAGAGTTTTTTGTAACAGCTGATGGTTTCAAAGAGGATGTGGATTCATTGGACAGATGCAGAGGATAATAGACTATGCCATGCATCTGGGTCAAGTCTGGTTGGCAATAGAGTACCAGACAGTGTTGGGCAGCAGGTGGCCCAGTAGATGCATACATCAGTCAGTCATGTTGTCCCCCCAGTCTGTTCTCTGCCATGGAAGACCATGACACTCTTCAACAATACATGGTCCATGATATCTCTCTAAAGCTAGCATATAACCCAACTATACTCTAAATATTTCTACTCATCCCGTATTACTTCCCTAGATGCGTTTAACAATTTTGCTTTGGGTGACTAAAGGTAAAATGCATCCTGAGGCCCTCTTAAGGACTTATGGGCCTCATTTGTGTAAATGATTTTGTTGAGCTAACATGAATTCCATTTTATTTGCATATTGACTCAGGGGTCATGTCCTCAAAAAGCTAAATCGTGCCATGTTGTGAATTTCATTTTATTCATATAGCTATATGCTCGTTGCTGTCACTTCCATGTGCTTAGAATTACTTTTCCAGGTGGTATATTGTTGTGAAATTACTATGTGCTGGCAACAGTTTCGTCCAATTTATTTTGAATTTGAACATTTGTAGACATTTTCATATTAAAGCCTATTCATTCATTTCATGAGAATTCCAGCACTTTTAAGGAAATCACCTGACAATGGAAAAATACTTTAGAAAAAAATGCAGCTTTTAGTGTATTTACTGTACTATTCAAGTATTCTTACTGTGGACATATTTAATTGCCACATGAAAAGTTGGTACTATGCTATTCTTAAGTAGACTACACTGCCTCATTGTAGTTTTTCACAACTTTGTGGCAGTATTTCAGTAGAACTGAATAGAGATGTTCTATGTAACAGCTATCCCTCCAAGATCATTAATCAGGTTAATATAAAGCATATGTTTCCTATCTTAATGAAAACAAATGACAATAAGAATTCAAAAATTAAAGGCAAAACATAATTTTAGAGATAGTGGTTGTATCAGGGACTCCAGTGTGCATCTTTCCTTACCTGCCTTCCAGCATCTGCTGCAGTTCAAATACAAGAACTCATGTTTAAGCAGGTTTCTTAAAGGTTCAGCACATCTAATATCAGCAGGCGTGCAATTACTGTGACTTCCATCTGTGCTAGTTAGAGGAGTCAGCCAAATCCCTTAGTGCCTGTTGTTTGGAATGCCTGTGCCCTGTGTGAGTTCCTGTTTGCTGCAGTGCTTGTTTCCAGCTTCTGCCTGCAGCTGATCCTCCACTCACTACTTCTGTATTCCTGTGGACATAGGCTCCCTGTTCCTGATCCTCGTGTTTCTATCAGTATACCAGTCCAGTAATTATTTGCTCTAGTCCTTGCATTTCGGTCAACACCAGATATATGTTGTCTTTATAACAGTCCAGTATCTGCTTTCCCAAGTCCTTAAGTTCAAGGCAGTATCTGTTGTAACCTGTTTGTATATCAGTCTGGTACCTGACCAGTGCCAGAGCTAGTGAATGGAGGGTCTTGGTGCAAAAAAAGATTTGAACTATATATATATTTGAACCAGACAGTGTACATTAATATTACCTCAAATGAATACAGACTAAACCAACATGATGACTCTTTAGTAGGGGAGCCTGGTCCCATGAACACTACTCACCACCCACCACCAGCATGCCCCCACCTCACTTCCCAGTCACAGGACTCTTCTAGGCAGGCCCTCACACTCTGTGTCACACACACAGTACTCTCCTCACCATGTCCTCTTCTCAGACTATCACACTCACAGCACTCTTATTGTCATGTCCTCATGCTCAGTGTCACACTCACCATACTCTAATAATCATGTCCTCTCCTCACACTGTCACACTCACAGAACTCTCCTCATCGTGTCTTCTTCTCACACTGTCACACTCACAGGACTCTCCTTATCATGTCCTCATGCTCAGTGTCACACTCACAGAACTCTCCTTATCATATCCTCATGCTCAGTGTCACACTCACAGTACTCTAATCATCATGTCCTCTCCTCACACTGTCACACTCACAGTACTCTCCTCACCATGTCTTCTTCTCACACTGTCACACTCACAGGACTTTCCTTATCATGTCCTCATGCTCAGTGTCACACTCACAGTACTCTCCTCACATGTCCTCTCCTCACACTATAACACTCACAGTACTCTAATCATCATGTCCTCTACTCACACTGTCACACTCACAGGACTCTCCATGCCATGTCCTCTTCTCACACTGTCACACTCACAGGACTCTCATTATCATGTCCTCATGCTCAGTGTCAAACTCACAGTACTCTCAACGCCATGTCCTCTCCTCACACTGTCACACAGGACTCTCCTTATCATGTCCTCATGCTCAGTGTCATACTCACAGTACTCTCCTCACCATATCCTCTTCACATTCATAGCACTTTCCTCGCACTGAGTGTCATTAACACTATGTCCTTTTTCACTGTCACATGAGCCGGGTATAGAGAAGCTCCTGCTGGACAGGAGGACTTAGAGCAGCCAGATAATCTGGCATTGGCTGTTGGAGATGGGACTTTGGGGGGCTCAGGCAATTAGAGCCCCCGACACAGCAAGGGGGTGGGCAGCGGAGAGGGGAGACCCTGGGCTGGAGAGATAGACTGTGTGTGGGAGGGCAGCGCCGGGCCCCCCTATAAGCATGGGCCCTGGTACAATGCACCAATTGCACCACAGATATCTCTGCCCCTGTACCTGCTTGCTCCAGTCCTCAATTTCCTGTCTAGTCTGCCATATTACATCCTCCCTCCTACAGATCTTCCTTTTGGTGCCGTAAGAGAGTTTCTGACATATTTACATGCAGGTAAACCATAACCGTCACAAGATTTCCACATTATCCATTAAAAGTGTTTCTTAAAATATTTCAGCCAAATAATAGAAAAAAATAATACAAGTCCCTATTGGCATTTTTGAGACACATATAGAAACTTCACCAAAATGTTTTATAACTCAGAAAAGTATTATTCAGGGATGATATATCCCACAATCTTTTAAAGTTGAGTATTGTACAAATATTATTTTTGATGGAGAGTATATGGAGAGACTGGTACATGTTTAATGTCTTTCATTTTGATTCTAAAATTAAGATTTTTTTGCTTAAAGTTTCTAAACGTTATAATCAGTTTTGAACTTGAGTTACACGCTGATCCTTTATTGGCATTATGAGCAGGTCAGTCCTTTCTCAAGAGAGGCAAAACTGTCTGAACCAGTTAAGAAACTTGACACGCATTGTAATTGTGGCACAGGAAATTGAAATCGAGCAAATGTCCCATCTCAAATATTTCTAAAATAAAACATACTTAGAAACTTGGCAGTCACAGATTCAAAACAGTAATAAGATTTAAAATGATACATCTTTCCATAAAGAAATATTTAAAAATAGCCTGTTTGATGATGGCTTTTTTTAGCCTGCAATTTATATAACAAAATCACATATATAATTGTGAGCATACGAGTTGTTGCTAACGCTTGTGGGCGAAGCGAGGGAGGCAGTTCCCCGCAAATGCGGGTCCTCGCGAAGCGAGGGGCCGCATTTGCGGTGGTGGAGCATCCCACATCGGCTGTGTTTGCGGTGGTGGACGATCCAATGTCGGCTGTGTTTGTCCGCAAATGCGGACCCTCGCGAAGCGAGGGGCCGCATTTGCGGTGGTGGAAGGACCAACGTCAGCTGTATTGTTAACACACACGCACGACTTAAAAAAAAACCTCAAAGGCGCCTCACACGCGGTTAACACACATACGCACGACTTAGAAAAAAATCAACTGCATCGTACACGTAAAAAACAACTGCGTCCCTCACAAAAAAAATACGGCCACCTCGCAAAAAAATACGGCCGCGAAACGACTCATTCCCAACACGCAAAACCGGTCGAAAACGGAGAGCATGAAAACATCAGAAACACAAGAAATAAACACAACGAACACATAAAAAGCTTACTTACAGCAAGGGGGGGCATTCGGCACCTCAAAAAGTTAATTTACACGTCCATTTAAGTCCCAAAAAATGAGTTTAAACTGCAGAAAATCACCTAAGCGAGAGAAAAAATGGCCGCCGAACAAAACGAAAACGAGGCTTCAGACGTAACTATACTACAGTGACTCGCAAAACTGAAACACATACTATGCGGCACGTACCACACTGATATTAACCACCATTTTGAAAACTACTACACATAAAATGGCGGATGGAACGCAAATTGTAAGCTGGAACGCAAATAGCGCATGCGTATTGCGTTCTAACGGTCTGAGGCACTTGAAAGTTTATAAATACTGCCTACTTTCCAGAAAATTCTACATTTCTACTCAGGTGATGAACGGAGTGACTGGATAGTTAACTGCTGCTGTTACTTGGGAAGAGAATTGTTTCCTAATTTCCTACTTTACATTGTGCAAATTACAACTGCGAGGTAAGCTTAAAAGTATTACATTTTATTATCAAGACAGGACAAAAAAAAAAAAACTTTAACTATGAAAATGTGATTCATGTATAGTGACATGTCACACGCACATTTATGTGTATAGCCCCTACAACAAACTAATCTTAACCCAAACTAATTAAACAAGTATATTTAAATGACATAAAAAAAAAAACTTTAACTATTAAAATATGATTCATGTATAGTGATATGTGACACGCACATTTATGTGTGTAGGCCCTAAAACAAACTAATGTTAATTGAAACTAATTAAACAAGTATATTTAAATGACATTAATTTATTGCAATTCAATATGTAACCTAAAGCTTAATTTTTCTCCTTTTTTTACTATTCAAACAGACTCTGCATCAACAGCGTCACTCAAGAATTTGCACCGTGCACTGTGAACCAGAATCCCTTTTAAAGAACACAAAGAAAGAAGAAGAGGTAAGATAGAAAAATACATTACATGCTGAAAAAGACCATGCTTTCCTAAATCAAAAAGAAGAAATACACAATTAACCATTTCACGTTCTTTTTCAAACAGACACTACAAGAAGACCGGCGGATTAAGATTGGCAAGAGGGGACCCTCTGTCATTCCAACAAGAACAATTCTTCAATCAAGGTAAAGTATAACAAGTAGAAAAAAATAAAGGAACTATGTATGTTTAATGGCCGCCAATATAACAAATGCAGCAACCAAAAAGTGGTGAACACAAAATAGGATAATGCTAAAAACATTGCCATAATATCCAAAATAGAAAAAAACATTCATTTTCACTGTAGAAAAACATTTAACCTTCATAAAAAAGACTAATTAGGCAAATAAAGTATGCAACATATGGTAGACACAAATTAGGAGTGTACCAAAAATCACACAAACACATAGCAAAGTAAATTAATAATCTTCTTTAATGTTTAAGAACCTATAAGCCTTACAAAGAAGCTTAAATAAGCATTTTAAAAGTGGTAGACACAAAATAGGATTGTACCAAAAAACACATAGCAAAGTAAATTAATATTATTTTTTAATGTTTAAGAACCTATAAGCCTTACAAAGAAGCCTAAATAAGCATACCAAAAGTGGTGGACACAAAATAGGATATTGCTAAAAACATAGCCATCATATCCAAAATAGGAAAAACATTCATTTTCAATGTACAACAACATTTAATCCTCATAAAAAAGACTATTTAAGCAAATAAAGTATGCAACATATGGGGGACAGAAAACAGGATTGTACCAAAAATCATACAAACACAAAGAAAAGTAAATTAATATTCTTCTTTAATGCTTAAGAATCTATAAGCCTTACAAAGAAGCCTAAATAAGCATACCAAAAGTGGTGGACACAAAATAAGATAACGCATAAAAAATAGCCATCATATCCAAAATAGCAAAAACATTTAACCTTCATAAAAAAGATTAATTAAGCAAATAAAGCATGCAACATATGGTAGATACAACATAGGATTGTACTAAAAATCACACAAACACATAGCAAAGTAAATTAATATTCGTATTTACTGTTTAAGAAGCTATAAGCCTTACAAAGAAGTCTAAATTAGCATAGCAAAAGTGGTGGACAAAAAACAGGATAATGCTAAAAACATTGCAATCATTTAAAAAATAGGAAAAACATTAATAATTACAGTATAAAAAAAAGGATAACTGGAATATACAAATACAATTAAAGTATTTTTAAAAGGTTGCACAAATAACAGCATAGCAGAAAAATTCACCATAACAGATACAATACACCAAAATAATGAAATATGTTATTCATTAGAAATACATTCAAATCAAATAACATTTTCATTTTTGTTTTACAACAGACACTGCGTGAAGGCCATCGGACGAAGACTTTCAACAGAGGACCAACAAAGATTCTGATTGAAATCACACTTCAACCAAGGTACAGTATAACAAGTAAAAAAAGAGAAAACAAAATAAACATGTTTGCTCTGCATCCATGTCAACAGAAAAAAATAAAAAATAACAATCACTAACTATGGCCCTCATTCAATTGCAATTTGGCCAATTCAATAGGGGTCTAAATAAGCACATAACATATTTTTTTAAAGAAGTTTTTAGTTAGTAAACATCTATCCAAAAGCAAGGTTTTCACTAACTAAAAACATATTTAAAAAAAATATGTTATGTGCTTATTTAGAGCACTATTAAATTGGCCCAATTGCAATTGAATGAGGGCCTATAACTTTTACCAAAATATAACTGACACATTTCTTATTTACCTCTTATTTGTCTGTTATGGACAATGATGTTTAACAGTAAATCCAAACTTCAATCTAGCCACAAAAAAAAAGAAAATAGCATAGTCCACAAAAGTCTCAAAACATTGACTAAATAAAATTTGTCATTCTAAGATACCAGTCGTAATGTACAATATATTAAGCATAAAACCTAAACACACACATAAAATAGAATGCTACAACAAATAGTACTAACACCCCAAGAAAAAATTAAAAAAATTAATTGACCGAACATATAAGCCTTTAAATAAAATATCAAAATACTATTATGACAATCCCCTGTAGTAAAAATTACAAAAAGCCTAATTTTTGCCCTCTACTATGCCTGTAAGTTAAAAGTACAACAAAAAAATAAATTGACAAAACAACTAAAATATAAATTTTAATTACCTCCTACACGTAGAAGAAGGTATAGTGTCAGTTCCTTCCCTGTGCTATTCATGTAAGGCAAAAATTACAACGTACCACAGAAAGTAAGACCAAAAAATAAAAAACACTTATTTAACAATACAAAGAAACTACCACTACAATGAACTACAAGCACATATAAACAAACTGTTGATAATAAAAAATGTAAAAAACAAACTTAACATCTCAAACTAAACTAATTATAAAGTATTTTCTTTTACAGATTAACATGGCTACTAACGAGAGCAAACAAGAAAAGAAAAGACGTCAAACTAGAGAAAGACAAGAGAGATGGGCCAACCAGCAGACACCAGAGGAGAAAGAAATTCGACAAGAAAAAGAACGCAAAAGACTTGCAACCAAAAGAAAATCAGCTGCAAAAATTAAAGATACAAAAAAAAAGCTACTAAGCAAATAAAGCATTTAGAACCTGTTCCTCAAACATCAGATGACATTTTACCTAAACCAATAAAAGATATACCAAGAAAAGCCACACAAAAAAACAAAGCATTTAGAACCTGTTGTTGAAACATCACATGACATTTCATCTGATGGATATGAAAGTCAAACTGCTATATGCTTTGCAAATTGTCCTTTACTCAAGTCTTTAGCAGTAGAGCTTCATAGTTGTGGGGACATGAATACTCAATGTCAGTTTTGTGAGTCTTATTATTTTAAACAGGAGAGACCCAGAGATTGCCAATTTATTAGTTGCTGTCAAAAAGGCAAGTTCAAACTTCCAGAAAGAAAATAATTTCCAATCTATTTACAAAACATTATGACTGAACCTACTTTTCCAAACTACAAACATTTTAAGACAAACATAAGATCCTACAATAGTGCCATATCCTTTGCATCTATGGGGGCAACATTAGCTGCTAATGTACCAGGACATGGTCCTTACTGTTTTAAAGTCCAAGGCCAAATTTATCATCGTACTTCACATTTACATCCAGAGGAAGGAGAGCCAAGAAAATTTGCTCAACTATATGTCCTAGATACAATAGAAGCTGTTGACCAACTTATGCAGCTGGAAGAAAATAAAAAATGCTTACCCAGTGTTTTTATAGAGCTAAATAACATTATGGACAATAACCCCTACATTAAAGCTTATAAAAAATTGGCAGAATTAGAAAATGAACAACAACTTCATGCACAAAGACATCAATTACCAATGCCAAAGGTCAATATGGTGCTTAAAAGAGACAGACATACTGATAAACATTGTTATAACTTGCCAACATCAAATGAGGTTGCAATGGTGTTTCAAAATGATGAAGGAGAACCACCATTTCAAAGAGACATCAGAATATATCCCAGAAATGAGGAGCAACCATTCATTAATATGAGTATGAGTAATATAAGTCCACATTTAGATCCAATGACATATCCCATTTTTTTCCCACACGGAGAGGCAGGTTGGCAACCAAAATAAACACTTCCCAGTTACCCAAATGCTAAAGCCAGAATCCGAAATAATGTTTCTATGCTTGAATTTAAAGTAACTAAAATTGCCATTCAAAATACATTTAATCCAATTTTATGTGGTGGAAAACTAACACAACAATGGGTTATTGATTCATATTTGCAAGTTGAGGCCAATAATGGACTATGTTGCTGAGGTGGCTACAAGCAGAGACATGACAGCTGGCAAAGCCATCATTTTACCATCTTCCTTTCAAGGATCTCCTCGAAATATGAGAGAAAGATACAATGATGCTATGGCTATTGTCACCGAATTTGGCAAACCCGATTTATTTCTTACATTTACATGTAATCCCCAATGGCCAGAAATTACACAAAATTTACTTCTTGGCCAAAGTGCTTCCAATAGACCAGATTTAGTAGCCAGAGTTTTTAAGATTAAATTAAATGAATTTATACGTGACATCACTATAAGTCACTAATTTGGCAAATGTCTTCTTATGTATATACCATTGAATTTAAAAAAAGAGGACTTCCACATGCACATATTCTCATAATACTTCAAGAAAAAGATAAATTAGATACTTCTGACAAAGTGGATGCAGTCATTGTTGCTGAACTACCAGATCCAGAACTATATGGTAGACTATATGAGATTGTTACTCATCGCATGATTCATGAACCCTGTGGGGAGATTAATCCAAAATCACCATGTATGGAAAATAATAAATGTTCCAAAGATTTTACAAAAGATTATAGAGACAAAACCTATGCCAATTATGATGGCTATCCACTTTATAAAAGAAGAGAATGAGATAGTGGCATTATTTGTGGCAAAAAAGTTGACAATACATATGTAGTACCCTACAATCCACATTTACTTATGAATTATAACGCCCACATAAATGTAGAAGCCTGCACTTCCATCAAATCCATTAAATATGTCTACAAATATATTTACAAAGGCTATGATGCAGCTATTGTAGTCATCAAAAGTGCAGACAACCCTGAATGTAGTGAGTTAGTACATGATGAACTTTCATCTCATGTAGATGCTCGCTATGTCAGTGCGCCAGAAGCTATGTGGTGGCTTTTAAAATTTGAAATGCATGATAGATCACATGCAGTATATAGATTAGCAGTACATTTGCCACAAAGACATTTAGTGTATTTCCATGCTGAAAATGAAAGTAATGCATTGGCCCAAAGTGAACTTCGTCACACTACACTAACTGCATGGTTTGAATTAAATTCCACAGATTCAGAAGCAACACAATTTTTATATATTGAAATTCCATATCACTATGTTTTAGTGAATGGATTATGGAGACCTAGAAAAACAGAGGAAATATAATAATCCCAAGAATTTACACAGTCAGTCCAAGAGATGTTGAATGTTTTTGCTTACCGATATTACTTTTAAATGTTCCTGGAGCACAAAGTTTTGAACACTTAAGAACTGTTAATGACATAGTATATGAATCTTTCCATTTAGCTGCAAGACATAGAAACTTACTAGCTGATGATACAGAATGGGAAAGATGTTTAGAAGAAGCAGCACAATGTCAAATGCCACGGCAGATGAGAGAACAATTTGCATTTATTTGTATCTTCTCAAATGCTCCAAATGCATTAGCTTTGTGGGAGACATTTAAAAGTAATATGGCTGAAGACTTTATGCGACGATACAATCAACCCATTGCACACTTAAAAGCGTTAATGGAAATCCAAGAAGTATTTTGAACTCATGGATTAAGTTGTCCACGTTTTAATTTGCCTGATCCAGGTCTTATAGATGACATAAACTTTGAAGACTATAACATTCAATTACAAGTAGAAAGAACAGAAGAAAGACTTGCAACTTTAAATACGTTACAATTGCAAGCATTTAATGCCATTAAAAATGCAATAGATGATGACATGGTGACAGAGCGTTATTTCTATCTTGATGAGGAGGAGAGCATGAACATTCATGACACACGATGATAATGGGACGTGTGCATGCCCATTGTTGCCCTCTGACGAGAGGGGGAGAGAGAGAGAGACAGAAGAGAGAGACAAGAGGGAGAGAGACAGGAGGGAGAGCCAGGAGGTAGAGAGACAGGAGGGAGAGCCAGAAGAGAGAGACAGGAGGGAAATACAGGAAAGAGAGAGAGACAAGAGAGTGAGAGAGACAAAAGAGAGAGACAGGACAGAGAGAGAGAGACAGGAGGGAGAGAGACAGGAGGGAGAGCCAGAAGAGAGAGACAGGAGGGAAATACAGGAAAGAGAGGTACAAGAGAGTGAGAGAGACAGGAGAGAGAGTCAGGACAGAGAGAGAGAGAGAGAAAGAGACAGGAGGGAGAGCCAGAAGAGAGACAGGAGGGAGAGAGACAGGAGGGAGAGCCATACAAGAGACACCAGAGGGGTAGAGACAGGAGGGAGAGTCAGAAGAGAGAGACAGGAGGGAAAGACAGGAAAGAGAGAGACAAGAGAGTAAGAAAGACAGGCAAGAGAGACCGGACAGAGAGAGAGCAGGGAGAGACAGGAAAGAGAGAGACAGAAAAGAGAGACAGGAGGGAGAGCCAGAAGAGAGACACTGGAGGGAGAGAGACAGGAGGGAGAGCCAGAAAAGAAAGACATGGGAGAGAGACAGGAAAGAGAGAGACAGAAAAGAGAGACAGGAGGGAGAGCAAGAAGAGAGAGACAGGGGAGAGAGACAGGAAAGAGAGAGACAAAAAAGGGAGACAGTAGGGAGAGACAAGAAAGAGAGAGACAGAAATGAGAGACAGGAGGGAGAGACAGAAGAGAGAGAGAGACAAGAGAGTGAGATAGACAGGAGAGAGAGACAGGACATATATATATATAGAGAGAGAGAGACAGGAGGGAGATCCAGAAGAGAGAGACAGGAGGGAGAGAGACAGGAGGGAGAGACAGAAAAGAGACATAGGAGGGAGAGAGACAGGAGAGAGAGCCAGAAGAGAGAGACAGGAGGGAGAGACAGGAAAGAGAGAGACAGAAAAGAGATACAGGAGGGAGAGCCAAACGAGAGACAAAGGAGGGAGAGAGACAGGGGGAGAGCCAGAAGAGAGAGACAGGGGAGAGAGACAGGAAAGAGAGAGCCAGAAAAGAGAGACAGGAGGGAGAGACAAGAAAGAGAGAGACAGAAAAGAGAGTCAGGAGGGAGAGAGAGGAAAGAGAGAGACAGAAAAGAGAGACAGGAGGGAGAGACAGGAAATAGAGAGACAAGATGGAGAGAGAGACAGGATGGAGAGAGAGAGAGAGAGAGAGAGAGAGAAATAGAGAGAGAGAAGCGAGAGACAGGAGGGAGAGCCAGAAGAGAGACACAGGAGGAAGAGACAGGAAAGAGAGAGACAGAAAAGAGAGACAGGAGGGAGAGACAAGAAAGAGAGAGACAGAAAAGAGAGACAGTAGGCAGAGACAGGAAAGAGAGAGACAAGATGGAGAGAGAGACAGGACGGAGAGAGAGAGAGAGAGAGAGAGACAGAAGAGAGAGACAGGAGGGAGAGCCAGAAGAGAGACACAGGAGGGAGATAGACAGGAGGGAGAGCCAAAAGAGAGAGACATGGGAGAGAGACAGGAAAGAGAGAGACAGAAAAGAGACATAGGAGGGAGAGAGACAGGAGGGAGAGACAGAAGAGAGAGACAGGAGGGAGATACAGGAAAGAGAGAGACAGAAAAGAGAGACAGGAGGGGGAGCCAGACGAGAGACAAAGGAGGAAGAGATGGGGGGGGGGGGGGAGCCAGAAGAGAGAGACAGGGGAGAGAGACAAGAAAGAGAGAGACAGAAAAGAGAGACAGGAATGAGAGACAAGAAAGATAGAGACAGAAAAGAGAGACAGGAGGGAGAGACAGGACAGAGAGAGACAGAAAAGAGAGACAGGAGGGAGAGACAGGAAATAGAGAGACAAGATGGAGAGAGGAAAGAGAGACAGGACAGAGAGAGAGACAGGAGGGAGAGCCAGAAGAGAGACACTGGAGGGAGAGAGACAGGAGGGAGAGCCAGAAAAGAAAGACATGGGAGAGAGACAGGAAAGAGAGAGACAGAAAAGAGAGACAGGAGGGAGAGCCAGAAGAGAGACACTGGAGGGAGAGAGACAGGAGGGAGAGCCAGAAAAGAAAGACATGGGAGAGAGACAGGAAAGAGAGAGACAGAAAAGAGAGACAGGAGGGAGAGCCAGAAGAGAGACACAGGAGGGAGAGACAGGAGGGAGAGCCAGAAGAGAGAGACAGGAGGGAGAGAGACAGAAAAGAGAGACAGGAGGGGGAGACAAGAAAGAGAGAAATAGAAAAGACAGACAGGAGGGAGAGACAGGAAAGAGAGAGACAGAAATGAGAGACAGGAGGGAGAGCCAGGAAAGAGAGAGACAGAAAAGAGAGATAGGAGGGAAAGCCAGCAGAGAGAGACAGGAGGTAGAGAGACATAAAAGAGAGCCAGGAAAGAGAGAGGCAAGAGAGAGAGTAGAGAGAGACAGGAAAGAGAGAGACACATAAGGGAGAGACAGAAGAGAGAGAAAGAAGGGAGAGACAGAAGAGAGAGACAGAAGAGAGAGACAGAAAAGAGAGACACAGGAAAGAGAGAGACAGAAAGGAGAGACATGAGGGAGAGACAGGAAAGAGAAAGACATAAAAGAGAGACAGGAAAGAAAGAGACAGAAAAGAGAGAGAGGAGAGAGAGACAGGGCAGAGAGAGAGACAGAAGAGAGAGACAGAAGGGAGAGCCAGAAGAGAGAGATGGGAGGGAGAGCCAGAAGAGATACACAGGAGCGAGAGAGACAGGAGGGAGAGCCAGAAGAGAGACAGGAGGGAGAGACCGGAAAGAGAGAGACAGAAAAGAGAGACAGGAGGGAGAGCCAGAAGAGAGACACAGGAAGGAGATAGACAGGAGGGAGAGCAAGAAGAGAGAGACAGGGGAGAGAGACAGGAAAGAGAAAGACAAAAAAGGGAGACAGTAGGGAGAGACAAGAAAGAGAGAGACAGAAATGAGAGACAGGAGGGAGAGACAGAAGAGAGAGAGAGACAAGAGAGTGAGATAGACAGGAGAGAGAGACAGGACATATATATATATAGAGAGAGAGAGAGACAGGAGGGAGATCCAGAAGAGAGAGACAGGAGGGAGAGAGACAGGAGGGAGAGACAGAAAAGAGACATAGGAGGGAGAGAGACAGGAGAGAGAGCCAGAAGAGAGAGACAGGAGGGAGAGACAGGAAAGAGAGAGACAGAAAAGAGATACAGGAGGGAGAGCCAAACGAGAGACAAAGGAGGGAGAGAGACAGGGGGAGAGCCAGAAGAGAGAGACAGGGGAGAGAGACAGGAAAGAGAGAGCCAGAAAAGAGAGACAGGAGGGAGAGACAAGAAAGAGAGAGACAGAAAAGAGAGTCAGGAGGGAGAGAGAGGAAAGAGAGAGACAGAAAAGAGAGACAGGAGGGAGAGACAGGAAATAGAGAGACAAGATGGAGAGAGAGACAGGATGGAGAGAGAGAGAGAGAGAGAGAGAGAGAGAGAGAGAGAAGCGAGAGACAGGAGGGAGAGCCAGAAGAGAGACACAGGAGGAAGAGACAGGAAAGAGAGAGACAGAAAAGAGAGACAGGAGGGAGAGACAAGAAAGAGAGAGACAGAAAAGAGAGACAGTAGGCAGAGACAGGAAAGAGAGAGACAAGATGGAGAGAGAGACAGGACGGAGAGAGAGAGAGAGAGAGAGAGACAGAAGAGAGAGACAGGAGGGAGAGCCAGAAGAGAGACACAGGAGGGAGATAGACAGGAGGGAGAGCCAAAAGAGAGAGACATGGGAGAGAGACAGGAAAGAGAGAGACAGAAAAGAGACATAGGAGGGAGAGAGACAGGAGGGAGAGCCAGAAGAGAGAGACAGGAGGGAGATACAGGAAAGAGAGAGACAGAAAAGAGAGACAGGAGGGGGAGCCAGACGAGAGACAAAGGAGGAAGAGATGGGGGGGGGGAGCCAGAAGAGAGAGACAGGGGAGAGAGACAAGAAAGAGAGAGACAGAAAAGAGAGACAGGAATGAGAGACAAGAAAGATAGAGACAGAAAAGAGAGACAGGAGGGAGAGACAGGACAGAGAGAGACAGAAAAGAGAGACAGGAGGGAGAGACAGGAAATAGAGAGACAAGATGGAGAGAGGAAAGAGAGACAGGACAGAGAGAGAGACAGGAGGGGGATCCAGAAGAGAGACACAGGAGCAAGAGAGACAGGAGGGAGAGCAAGAAGAGAGACAAAGGAGGGAGAGAGACAGAAAAGAGAGACAGATGGGAGAGACAGGAAAGAGAGGGACAGAAAATAGAGACAGGAGGGAGAGACAGGAAAGAGAGAGAGACAGAAAAGAGAGACAAGAGGGAGAGACAGGAAAGAGAGAGACAAGAGAGAGAGAGAGACAGACAGACAGACAGGAGAGAGAGAGACAGGACAGACAGAGAGAGAGAGACAGAAGAGAGAGACAGGAAAGAGAGAAAGAAAGAGAGACAGGAGGGAGAGACAGGAAAGAGAGACAGGTGGAAGTGAAAGAGAGACAGGAGAGAGAGGCACACAGGAGAGAGATACATAATAAAGAGAGAGACATGAGAGAGAAAAGAGAAGAGAAGAGAGAAGACCGGACATAGAGAGAGAGAGAGAAAGAGACACACATAGTACTCAGAGAGTGAGAGAGAGAGAGAGAGAGAGAAAGGAGAGAGAGACAGAAAATAGAGACAAGAGGGAGAGACAGGAAAGAGAGAGACAGGAGAGAGAGACATAGGAGAGAGACACAGGAGATAGACACAGGAGATAGACACAGGAGAAATATACATAATAAAGAGAGAGACAAGAGAGAGAGAGAAGAGAAGAGAGAAGTCAGGACATAGAGATACACAGGAGAGAGAGAGAGGAGAGATAGACAGGACAGAGAGAGCAAGAAACAGACACACACAGAGAGGGAAGGAAAAATAAAGGAGAAAGAGAGGCAGGAGAGAAAGACATGTGTGAGAGAGAGAGAGAGACAGGAGACAGAAAGAGACAAGAGGGAGAAATGAGGAGGGAGAGGAGAGACAGACATGACAAAGACAGAGAGAGACATACATACAGGACAGAGAGATATAGAGACAGAAGAGAGAGTACATAGAGAGAGAGAGACCAGCAAGAGACAGCACAGACAGAGAGGGACAGCACAGACAATTACATATACAGTTATATGATACTGTCATTTATGATGGGCAAGTTAATAGTATCGTAATATTTGTCAAAAAATAGAAGCAGTAAAAATAATAATATTCATTGGAGCTGAATGATACAAATGGCTGCACATCGGTTGAAACCTTTAGGGCATGTGGTGCATGTTACTTAACATTTTTGAAGTAGCTAAGGAGAAAAAAAAATAGAATTTCACAGTAGAATTTAGGATGTATGGCACAGGGTGGGAGATACTATCTGAGCTGGAACAATTCTAATACTGAGTGTAATGGGAGCACTGTGTTCCATGTTCATCTATACAGTATTTATAATGTGCTAAATATTTTTAGACAGTGAAATAAATAAAACAAATAAACAAACAAACACACCCTTCACATTGCAATCTACTAAAAGCAATCATTATTTTTTGTAGGTTTCCGTTTTCTTTTCTGAGCTAATTCAGTGTGCCAGTTTCTCAGGAGGCCATGTCACTGTAACTTAGCTTTCAGTTGGTCCTCTTGTATACAGTAACATAGACAATGTACCGGTAATATCACTTAGAACATTTCTATATATATGCCACTCACCTCCTTCAAGTACAAATTATGAACTGTGATAATGGTAAATTCTCATTGAAATTCATTGGAGAGGAACAAATTTCAAGCTTTCACACAGTACAAGTTCTGTAGGTGTTTAATGCTATGCTCCATGTAACCCTCTAAATTGTCTTACGCTCTAAAAAATACTTTCCTTTGATTCTGTTAAGAAGCTATTACATCTTGTTCAGAGCTAATGAAGAATATAAACCTGAAAGGTGATTACTGATATGGTGCAGGGGAGGATAGCATGTGTAATTTATGTAGCCAGATTGATCTGATGCACAAGACATAAAATACGCTTTTGTGAACAATTACCAAAATTACAAAGCTTAATGAGAATCAGGTTATACGTATAAATAGATGTTTATGGTCATGGAAAGAGAGCATTAGCAGAACTCCATCACATTTTACAACTGATAAGAAATGTGTTTAAAGAAAGAAGTGAGTAAAATAGGTGAATAAGAAATGGTGAGGGCATAAGGAAGAACTGGGGTAAAAAAAAACAGGATGAAGAAAACAGTCTAACAAGTCTCAAAAATGTTCAGCATGCAATGCTAAGCAATTCTCCCCTCCATGAGACATACAGAAAAGTCTGGTTTTAGCCTGGTCATTGGGATGCAGTTGTTTTTTTCTAGGCTCAATGAGCAAAAGTGATCTGATGTACAAGACATAAAGGGCCTCATTAAATTCCAAGTCTGTGCGCTTGGAATTTGCAACAGTTACAGAGCGATTAAATTAAACAAATACATGGCCGAAAGGCCAAACCGTAAAATATTCACCTGAAAGTAGCATTTCAGGGCATGATCATGGTCAATTGAGCAAGGCCATAGCTACCGCTTTAGAAACAGACAATAGTAAATGAGACATCAGTAAAACATGGCGTTTAAACATCAATCAATAAGGGTTTAGACGTCCGATATGCGATTGGGCTCGCAAACCATCAATGTAAAAATCTATAAAAATGAATGAAGAAAATGTTATAGTCCATGTGGGTGGCCTTGACGATAATAAAAACTGAAAATAATACTTTTTGATATCAGATTTGCGAGCTTGAGACTGTTGTGCAATTAATTCTAATGTCTACACTGCTTTCCCCGTCTTTTAAAGTGCAGTACTGATTTTTTATTTGCTTTTACAGTGCATAAATGCGAACAGGTGTTTAACCCCCTTGCTAGTCCTCTCTAATACTCAGATTTTTGGCTACATTTGCCGTTTACGGGTGTGAAAGCAATTGCCGGCTTGAGGAATTGTAGCAATTTAATAGCGATTTGGGATTTTAGCAATTGTTGATTTTGCGGGCTTGACAGATAAAACGCTTAGATGGATTGAAGTTACGATTTTAATGACCGCAGTTGCTTTTACTCGCAGATCGATTGTGGGTAGCTAAAAGAGGCCACTTTAATAGAAGTAACTTTTGTGGGCTACGTTATGGGTTTCAGTAATTACATTTTGGACAATTTAATGAGGCCTAAAGTGTGCTTTTGTGATGTTTTGTATAACTATGCTGTACTGTCATCAATAAATCATTTACTCAGTTTGACTGTACATAATCACAGTGTACTTGTCATTCTTGAGGGAAGGATTGAGCTAAAAAACTTGCCGGTATCCTGATACTTCTCCTGCTGGAACCTATCCTAAAGGGACCTACACCTGCTCCTGCATTCCTGCATTCAGATCACTTTGACCCTAATACCTGGAGAAGCAAACTGGGTGCTGAGATTTTCAAACCCATCACAGTCCAAGGGGTGGTCCTGAAAGATACAAGCATAAAGGTTTTGGGATGCACCTGGTCCCCTCACTCCTGGGCCGTGACTACTTGGTGGCAGCAGTGGGATGCCAGCAGCGGTAACCAGCTGCAGTCTGGAAATGGAACTTCTATCCTAGAGGAAGCAGTAAATTATCTGCAAAATTGTCATGGCCCAGGAGTGAGGGGACCAGGGGAACCCCAAAACCTTCCTGCTTTCAGCTTACAGGACCAGCCCTTGGACAGTGGTGGGTTTGGAAATTATATACTAATACAAATTCACATGGGTATATACCAATAACTACTAATATAGACTAATACATTTCAAATGCATAACAGGGTTAACAACATGACTGTCATAGTCCACGTATCCAGGCGGGTAAGACACCTTTCCAGAATAAGCCCAGGGTCCCCGACCATTCCATAGTCCTAACAGTCACTTTTTTCTGCTTATTTATGCTCTTAGCTTGATTCAAAATTTTGAAACTAATATTTTTATTGTGCAGTTGTCCTTTAAGCCCTTAGAGACATTTTTCTTCTGCACAGTTCCTGGAGTGCTTTTCCTAGGAAGTCCTCCAAGTTAAAAGCATTATTCAGATTTTTCAAGGAAAGATTTGCAAAATGTCTCTGTGCGACAAACAATGTCCTTTAAATACAAATCAGGAGATATAATTCAGGTTTTAATGCTGATTGGTCAATCAGCAGCACATTCATAGCATTGGTGTCCCTTAGCTATTTTCCTTCTAACATTATTAAACAAAGAATGTTTTTTCTCTGCACTTATTTTCTTCTCAGGGTTCTATAGATTTTATATCTCTTATTCATATGAGCTTAGAAAAACTCCAGCTAAGGCCATTTTTTTACAGATAGCATCATGAAGACAAATAATTACATTATGTATACAGAAAGCAGGTTTTAAATTGAATACAGACATGTGATTTCTTTATAGTTCCATTTACCATCAGGACTCGGTAATCACTTCTGCAGGTACTCACTTCTGTAGGGGCTCATCCAGTGTCGCTGGGCCTCATACCATCCATTTGAGCAGAAGAAGCAATAACCAACTGACATTCTTCACAGTTACATTTACCATCCTTGGTTTCTTTTTCCTCTAGACCTCTGAACTCATATAACATACTGCCTCTGAACTCATATACCATACTGTCCAACCTTCCCTATCCACACCAGCCCATCTCTGATGTGTGTTAATTTATAGAGATGACTCAGCAAGTAGCAGCACTTCCCCATGCTGGATATAACAATTAACTAAATGAATTATAGCTGTGAACTCAAATCAGTGTTAGTTTTCTTCTTTGCTGCTGTTTTTTCTTATGTATTATTAAGGAAAACAAAACATATAATTTAAGTAATATTTTTTTTCAGTTACACAAATTAATTATTTTAGGACCTTTGTGGGTCTGTTTGGAAATTTGAGATTGTTATTATTCTTAACGGAAATGATCGATCTGCTGCTTTTAGCTCACATGGGGTCTCATTCAATTCGGGGCTGCTGCTTAAAAGTAACTTTGTGATTTGCTACTTTTGGCTTACTTGCTCCAGTAGCTCTACTCTTACCTATTCAATTGGACAGGCGCACAGGTTAGTTCCGATCGCAAACCATGCTATCGGCAGTAAGCATTTACGTGCTTGAACATAATTGCAGCCGCAAGCCCGTAACTCGTGTTTCAAGCGCGCAAACTTGGAGAACTGTAAATGCAAATATAAATTCAATCCAGCACTGTCAAGCACTGTAAATGATGGGGAAAACAATGGATGGCATTAGGATTAAAAGTACAACATTCTCAAGCTTGCACATCGCCAAAATCAAATACTTTATTTCATGTTTAATTTTACGACCAAATTCCTACGGGCTTGAATGACCTCCAAGCCCGTAACTCATTATTCAAGCTCATAGGACTTAGAAAAAAATGGAGTTTGGATTCCAAAGTCCTACAGGCTTGGAGGACTTCATGACGAAAATTGAACATAAAATAAAGCATTTATTTTTGGCGATTTGCGAGCTTAAGAATGTTGTGCTAATCATTCTGAGACCAAATATTACTTCCAATTCTAATAAAAGTACAGGATGGCTTTTTTATTTGCTTAATTAGTGCTACTATTTGTAAGTAAGACCTTTGCAGGACCTCCTTGGTACCAGTAACCTGTTGTTGGTGTTTAGCCATTTATGGGCTTGACGTAAGGGCCAATATTCGCAATTGAATATCGATTTCAGTTTTTTACAGGTCTCAACTCTTGCGGCCGTTAAAGATAAAAGGCTTTGATGGAAGTAACTTGCGATCATTAGTAAGTAAGGGAAAGTAGCGTTGAGTAAGCAACCCGAACAGGGCACGCAAGTAGGAGGCATTTGAATAGGGAAGTAACTTGCGATCTCTACATTTTTAAATAAATATGCCTTTTTAATCAGAATCAAATTCTTCTATTTATAGTGACAAAAGATGCAAATTTGTCAAGTCTAAATGAAATTAAATGAAAATAGAATACACAGACATATAAAATACATGTTAAATGTAGTTACATTTTCAGTGTGGTTTGGGCAGAGATATTTGGGTAAATAGTTCTTCTTTTCTAAAAATCATTTGATGTGTTTCTGTACATTGATATTTAACATCTCTTACTATTGTACTTTCTACCATTCAATTTATTTTTTATTAATTTATGGCGAAAATTTATTTGAATCATTCAGTGCAAATTTTTGAATGTTTACCAGGAACAAAATGTAATCATCTCTTATACTTAAACATGCATCTCTCTAAATGTAATGAGCTTGGTAACCAAATAGTTTCTAAATTGAATGTGGTGACATGTCTGTGTGAAGTAGAACGATTATGTCTGCAGTAAAACGATAAAAGAAACTAAAACTAACCTAATAAATAATCATATTTTTGTATAAAATGTCATTTCCGCCATGACTCCTAACTGCTGATAAACAGAAATATTAATAAATATGAAAATAATGTAGCAGGGAAATAGCAATGGATTCTACAAGTGACCAAGACATTAATAGAAATGACACATATTTATGGTGCATAATCTCCTTTTGCATACCAAAAGAAAAAAAAAACTTAATTTTGCATGAGCATTATGGAGGTCAGTAAAGAATTCAGTAAAACATCATTTAAATATACTCAGATGTTGTGCTTGTTGGTCCATGCAAAAGCAGATTTCTTGTCAGCAGCTCTGGCCTCACTTCATTGTAAATAGATTTTTCAGAACACTTAGGCCCTCATTCTATTATCGGCCGTAAATCGGCCGCAAAGCTGCGATTCCTTGCGGGGCTCCCGTTACCTTGCAATTCAATTATACGGGATATCCCCTTACGGCCGGCCGTATATCATGCAATCGGCCGTAAGCTCAGAAATCTTTAAATGCAAAAATAAATTCAAGACGGCACTGTAAAGCTCTGTAAATGCTAGGGATCATAATGGGGGACATGAGGATTAATAGCAACCCCCTCTTAAGCTTGCACATCAGCCCAAATCCGAGATTACATTAACTGTTTATTTTCCGACCGCAGCGTGGGCGGGTCTGAGGTGCTCCAAGCCCTCGGGACTTTTTCCACAGATATGTGACATAAATTAAAAAAACATTTTATTTACGGATTTGAGTATAGGGGAATGTTGTGCTATGAATGCTAACACCTACAATCACTTTATAGTCTCCTCAGAGTGCAGGATGGCTTTATTATGGCTTTATTATGTGCTCAATTGTGTGCCTGCGGGACCTTTTTGCTGCAAGTAAGCTGCGGCTCGGTTTTATCCTTGCAGAGAGGGTTCCCGGAGCAATTGAATAGCAACCAGGATTTTCTTACAGACGAAACTCTTGCGGCTGTTTAAGATCATAGACTTTCCTCCGGCGCAAGGGATAACAAGGCGCCGGCCGCAAGCCTGCCGGAATCCCCGGCCGGAAGGGAATAGAATAGGCAAATAGGCTGCGGCCGGTCCTTGCGGCACCGCATCTCCTACGGCCGATAATAGAATGAGGACCTTATTGTTTTGTCTAAAACATACAGAGCTTTGTGTTTACTGAGAAAATGTCTTTCTGAATATGGAAACTAGTAAAGAAAAGGAAATAAAATCCCTTTGTAATGGCGCACTCCTAAGAACTTAATATAATCAATAATAGCCCAAAAAACTTAACTTTTAATAGTTATTATAAAACCAATGGAAGTAATAAATAACTACACTACAAAGTAGTACAATTTAGTTTGTTTGCACAATAGGACTCTTTTGGGTCCTAAGTCACTTTAGTATTAGTCCTAGCATTTAGCACTTTTTGCCCATTTTCCCTTCACTACTGTAGCCAATCATTTGGTTATTGTTATGGTTAATGCAGTTTAGCCAGTAGAGGTATCACTATACTCATAATTAGGCAGCTGTAGCTTTGTGTGTGTAGTTTTTTATTACTTCCATTGGTTTTATAATAACTTATAAAAGTTAAGTTTTATTTACTATTATTGATTTTATTAGGTTCTTAGGAGTGCACCACTACAAAGGGATTTTCTTTCCTTTTCTTTACTATTTTTTATCATATTAGGGATCCCTGGTAGCACTCTATCCTAACAAAGTATCCTGGACTCAATACTTAGAGCCACCATATTTGTTCTTTTTATGAATATGGAAACTGCCTAAAAGCCTTTTTATTTTTAACATATATTTCTGAAAAAATCCACATGTTTTTTCTCATTCCATCCAATGCAATTTCCAGACAATCTGCCAATTTGGATAAAATACTAAAATGCTCTCCATATATACTAGATTATGCTTGGGTGGCGCATGTAGCATATTGTAATTGTTAATCCATTGTGTGTAGATAGACAAGTAAAGGAGATCCAGAGTCAATGACTAGTTGAAAGTATAAATACAGAGGCTGAGTGTGACTCCTGTTCCATATATTTGATGATAGAAAACATCTTCTAAGGCAATCTCTCCATTCAATTCAGAGTATCTTATTCAAGGATAAATGGCTATCACTTATATTTTGTGAACATAACACATTTGTGTAGATTTACAGTTGATGTCAGGGGCTTTCTCTCTTGTTACATGATTACATAGTAATTGAGGTTGAAACATAATTTGAGTCCATCAAGTTCTGATCTGCATTATTCAGATTAATTATTAATTGTTAATTGATCCAGAGGAAGGAAAACAAGAAAAACAAAACCCAAGTGAAACTTTGTCAATTGTCTCAAAAGGGAAAACAAATAATTCCTTCCTGACCCCAGATACTGGCAATTTGATTCCTCCCTGGATCAATACTCTCTCTTTAATTATCCAGGATAACCCTGAATACCCTTTTTATTTAAATATATATCCAGTCCCTTTTTAAAATTATCTATTGAATCCGCTGTCACCACCCTTACCGTGAAGAAGCCTTTTCTTTCTTTAAGGTGGAATCTTTGCACTTCTAATCTGAAAGGATGTCCTCTATTCAGTTGAAAACCTCTTGGCACAAAAAGCTCACTTGACAAGGCCTTGTATTGACCTTGGATGAATTTATATATGGTAATCATATGCCTTTCTTCTAAAAAAAAATATATTTAATTTGGTTAGTCTTTCTTCATAACTTAGCCCCTCCATTCCCCTTATTAGTTTTGTTGCCCTTCTCTGTACATTTTCCAGCTCTAAAATGTCCTTTTTATGAAGTGGTGCCCAAAACTGTACTCCATATTCCAAATCAAGGCATAATAATAGCTTGAACTGTGGAATATTTAGCTATATTGTTCTAGCCTGATTAGAGTAAAATGAAGATAGAGAGAAGGTTGAGGTGAGTGGGGAGATTGACACAAGCGTGGAGATGGAATAAGGTCGGAAGTATTTAAGGCACCTCAAAATAAAGTTTTAAATATATGAGCATGAACATACACAAGTTGTTGCGTGTTTTGGAGGGTGATATGAAGTTTGTACATTAACTCAATAAAGGTCTATACATTAAAACAAATCTGTTTGTCTAGATAAGCATAGCACAAGCTAAAACTGATGTGTGGGGTACTAACTATATATTATTTATGCTGAATAATGTGGGTGAGTCATAATAATCAGTAACGTTGGATACAATAGTACACAAGCAAACTCTGGTGACCGTTGAGCAAGGCATGAAACATTAGAGTATTGAGTAGTGGCCATGGAAAGTGCCTCTAAACTCTGAGCAAACATTTGAATAATCTATCACTTTGCGTTATTAAGAACCCTTAGTATTTATTGATACTTAACGCCTGGCAAGTTATTGATAAGTAACGTGTCATGATTTAATTGATTAAGGACTCATTTTGTCAGTAATTTAGGAATATGTCCAAGGGAGCATGACATTGTTGCATTGGGATTATGTGTTATTGTGTGGTTATATGTTGCCTGTACATGGTTATTATGTATCCTAGTTATAATACATTATAAGAGGGAAAATGTTATATAGAACATATGCGGAATTGGTAGAAATGCTCTGCATAGAAGTTAGCTGCAGATCATTGCACCCTCACACATACAGACCTTGGGTCAAGTCAAATTTATGTACTTCATATAGTCCTAAGCAAACACTTGAGTTTAGCATACCGGTTTGTTCACTAGATATCTGGTGAATTTGATCTCAAGAGCTTTGATAGCCCAATGTTGCAAGCCAGATGGTCTGACATCACACATACACAAATGTACACAAGGGTGTGGTATGGAAGAGTATAAATATGTTGTTTTGATCATTCAATAAAGGCTGAGAGATAGTTTTCACATAAACAAGATGTGAGACTATTTCTGTGTGTTGTATCCTGACTTGGGGAGTGGTCCTGCCATAGCCCACTAGTAACCTGTATTTAGTATTCTCTGCCGGTACCTTTGGGCCTTGACCTCTTCAGAAGCCATCTTTTGTGCCACAGAGAACAGGAACTACATGATTCTGCTGGGGTAGGTTTGAACTAGGTTCATATCAAGCCCCCTTGAAGAAGCAGATCGTGACATAATGACTGGCAAGTCACCAATCTGAATAACAGATCTAATAAATGGCATCATACTCATGTATATCTAAATGAAGATGGATAGAGATTACTGTGTGAAATGTTTTATTATATAGGCAGAGTCAGTCTTATTGACCTATATTCAGATAACTGTCTGCATATAGATGTATTATTAGTATATGTGTATATTCTGTGCATCATATCAAAAGGGATTAAACATTTCAAAGGAGATAACTCATGTGCAAAGCTTTCATATGAATTAGAGGCCAAATAAGAGATAGCTGAAGATATGTACATGGTGGTTCAGGAGGTGGAGCCGCACCAAAGAAAGGCAAAGGGAAGAAGCAGGCAGCAGAGAGAGCCTAGAGTGAGGATGCAGAAGGAGCAGCATGGAGAGGAGGGAGATAAATCGGAAAGAGAATGACAGACTGCATGCAGAGCAGTGGGGAAGAGCATGCAAGGGACGAGAGTGGAGGCCAGCTTGTCATTAAGGGAGAGAGATGGGAGTGGACCAGGTGGAGAGGATGGAGGCAGGATGGCACAAGTAGTAAGAAAGGCCAGAGGAGGAAAGGGCGGAAGAAGCAGCAGCAAGCGGAGGGCTAGTGAAACAGGATGAGTGAGGAACCAGAGGAGAAAAACATGGAGGATGAGTAAAAGGAAGACTGGGGACGGAGCCTCATAAATAGGGGAAACAATGGGTGATGGAAAGGATGCATGTGGGATGACTGTGAAGCAGAGATTGGTAGATGCAGGAACTAGAGGGACACCAACAGGAGACAGAAGCAGGAACCGCACAGAGAGTGACACAAACATAGAGCTGGAATTCGGTAGGACAAATTTAAAGGGTGTGAGGGAGTTCCAACCCCTCTCACAATTCCTAGTTAATCAACTAGGATGAGAATGAAGACAGATCGAAGTGAAGCTTTTGTTGGATCTAATTGTGTTGTTCTTTAATCATTCAATCACATCTGACTCTCTGTGACCCAATGGACAACAGCACACCAGGTACATCTCTCAGTCACTACCCCTCTGATCTCCATCAAGTTCATGTTCATTGCTTCAGTAACCTCATCTATCCATCTCTGCCTCTGTCATCCCCTTCTTCTTGTACCTTCAATATTTCCCAGCTTCTCTAGGGAATCCCAAAATATTTGAGCTTCAACCTACGATCTAGTGAACAGTTTGTCTTGATTTCCTGAAGTACTCATTTATTGGATCTTCTTGCAGCCCAAGGGACTCTAAACAGTTTTCGCCAGCACCACAATTAAAAGGTGTGAATTCTACAGTGCTCAGACTTATTTATGGTCTAGCTCTAACATTCATATGTTACTACTGGGAATACCATAGTTCTAACTTTGTTGATAGTTTAATATCTTTAATTTGTACTAGCCTGTCCAAGATTGCCATACCTTCCCTCTACAGAAACAAACATATTTAATTTCATGGCTACAGTCACCATCTGAAGAGATCTTGGATCCCAGGAAAATAAAATCTGTCACTGCCTCCACTTCTTCCCCATCTATTTGCCAGGAACTGAGATTGCCATTTTTAACGTTAAACAGCAGCAGATTTTGAGCTCTCTTCCTTTACCCTCATCAGAAGGTCCTTTAGTTCCTCCTCACTTTCAGCTATCGGTATCATCAGCGTATCTGAGGTTATTTATATTTCTTCCAGCAATATTGATTCTGGCTTTGGATTCATCCAGCCCGGCCTTACGCATGATGTACTCTGAGTAGTGATTCTCTAAGTGATAATAATTATTGCTTTTTGAGTAACCTTTATATGCGTCTCATCTTGTTGTAGGGACCTCTAGATTGTGGGGCACACCGTAGCCCCTGAGATAGGAGGTTTCTTTAATGAGACATACGTCTCCAGCCTGATGATACTACTTTTGGGGCCTCATTCAATTGCAAGCCCGCAGATTGCATCCTACAGACTGTATGTCTGCAGGCTTGAAAATTGCGATTCAATTGAACAAGGCCACAAGTTATGGGCTGAAAGACGAAACCGTAAACCATACAATAGTAAGTAGCATTTCAGAGCATGAACATGATAAATTAAGCAAGGCCGTAACTACCCATTTAGAAACAGCCAATAGAAAATGAGACATTATTAGTAAAACATAAAGGTTACATGTCAATCGATTAACGTTTAGTGGTCCGATATGCAATCAGACCCACAATCCTGCAATGTACAAAATAATAAAAATGAATGAAAGAAATGTTCTAGTCCATGTGGGAGGCCTAATATGTATTAACTCATTGATTCCAGAGATCGATATAGCACCGAAATGACTTATAACAAAAAATAAATTATGATTGCAGTTTTACGAGCTTGAGACTGCGGTGCAATTAATTATTTTGCCCTGTCTTTTAAAGTGCAGTATTGATTTTGTAATTGCATTTACAGTGCTACAAACTTGCGAGTCCTATCTGGTACCCGTAGGATTTTCTTCTACATTTGACATTTACGGGTGTGAAAATATTTGCGGGCTTGAGGAATTGTAGCAATTGAATATCGATTTGCGATTGTAACTCTAGTGGTCTTGAAACATCAAAGGCTTAGATGGGTTATAAGTTACGGTTTTAACAACCGCAGGGATTTTCCGACTGTAACCAGTAGATCGCTTGCGGCTCGCAAAAAGACGCCAATTGAATAGCAAATTACTTTACGGGCTACCTTACAGGATCCCATAAGCTACAATTTCTCAGTTGAATGAGGCCCATGGTGTAATAATAGAGAGTGCATTTTTATGAGTATATGTGATGATTGCTTATTCCAGAGGACTGGGTTCTATTAACCAATCCCTTAGTAAGATCTCTAATATACAATTGAACCTATATCACCAAGGTCCAAATGGGTTTTTCCTCTAGCTTGACATGCTTCAAATTAAGATGTAAACAAAGTATATGTACTATATGTACATATATGAACTATTTGCTTCCTGTAGTCTCTCAGGTAAAGGGCTTCTCTCATTCTTAATCCATCATAAGCTAAATGTTTAGCAAAATATATTGTTGTGTCCCTTTAAGAAGATATAACTTATTTCTGAGTTTTCCAACTTAAATTTGTATTGATTATGCACATAGCTGGATATTAAATTATGATGTGACTAAATTCATTTTGTGGAACACATATGAAACAAATTTAGATAAGAAAATTACTGCTTGGGAACTGATGTCACTCTACCAGGGCACAACAAGCGATAAGCACATTGTATTCTCAAGCTGGAAAAAGAGTTTTCCAGCCAATTCTTGCTGAAATGTATGTCTGCTGTTTCTCCTGTTCAGGGTAGAATTGCCTGGTATTTCAGGGCTCGATCACTCTATTGGGTGAGACCAGACTGATATACTACAGGATAGGTCTCCCTGTGAAGGGCACAAGTGAGCTAAAAGAGGTTGCTCTTGGAGTGGGTTATCATATCCATAGAACTAACCTATGAAGATTAGGTCACTCTCTGATTGATCGCCTCTTTTTTTAATATTAGGTTCAGCTAACCTCACTGACGAGGCCCATAAAGGCCAAAACATATGTCTGGGTTTTGCTGTTTCTCCTATTCAGGGTAGAATTGCCTGGTATTTCGGGGCTGGGTCCCTCTAGTGAGTGAGACCAGACTGATATACTACAGGGTAGTTTTCCCTGTGAAGGGCACAAGTGAGATAAAAGAGGTTGCTCTGAGTGGATTATTATGTCCATAGAACTAACCTATTAGGGTTATTTTGATCAGAAGTGGCCTCCTTGCTCACTGTCCCTTGGGGAGTTCAGCTCCACTGACGAGGCCCAACCCAGTCTGAAATGTATGTCTGCTGTTTCTCCTGTTTATGGTAGAAATGCCTGGTATTTCGGGACTGGATCACTCTAGTGAGTGAGACCAAACTGATCTACTATAAGATATGTCTCCCTGCGAAGAGTACAAGTAACTAAAAGAGACTGTTCTCAGAGTGGGTTATCATGTCCATAGAACTAACCTATTAGGTTTACTTTGATCAAGCGCCTCTATTTTTGTTGCCGGTTATAATTTCCATTCCTAAAATGAAATTATTTTCAAATGACTCTATCTGCTACTTTAATTGTTTTCAAATGTAACAGCTACTTAATGACAATCCACATTATTATAAAGATAAACTTACAATGTTTTCCCATAATATTACAATAAAGTAACAATATTACGCCACACATTTGTGTTTGAGAAATCGTAAGAATTCTACAGATTTATCATATAATTGATTGCTCAGTGACAAATCCACATTCAACTGTTATGCTAGAAAAAAATTAAAATAAGCTTCTGCTGTAGGAAAATAATGTTCACAAATCATGTCTCATACTTTGCAGCTTGGTAATTACGCTGAGAATATTTTTCATGTGGTGAGTCATTTTAAAACAATGTGTTGGCCTGTAAATTAGGTTAAATTCCAGAAATTCAGACAAATTATATCCTATGATATTATGTCAAGTATCATGCATAGAAAGCACACAATGAATTACAGAAAGGGAATACAAAGCTACTGGAACAGCAGACACATGAACAGGTTGGGAAGAGGTACGTTTCAATTATAGCAAAAAATCTTCACTGATTGAATGGTGCATTCTGGGAAGAAGAGTGCTTATATAAAATGTAAGGGATTTATGCCAGCTTTCCCTGCCTGGCTAGCATTATGCTCCTCTTTGTCCAACTGCCACTGGCACCATCTGTATATTTTTTCACCATTTCCCTTTTGTCAACTACACTGAGAACAGAAGTAATTTACCTAAATATTACAACATCTAAGGGCCTCATTCAATTGCATTCAATTTGGCCAATTGAATAGGGCTCTATATAAGCACAGAGGGCCTCATTCAATTGCAATTTGGCCAATTGAATAGGGCTCTATATAAGCACAGAGGGCCTCATTCAATTGCAATTTGGCCAATTGAATAGGGCTCTATATAAGCACAGAGGGCCTCATTCAATTGCAATTTGGCCAATTGAATAGGGCTCTATATAAGCACAGAGCATATTTTTTTACAGAAGTTTTTAGTTAGTGAACTTCTATCCAAAAGCAAGGTCTTCACCAACTAAAAACTTGTGTAAAAAAATATGCTATGTGTTTATATAGAGCCCTATTCATATGGCCAAATCGCAATTGAATGAGGCCCAGAGCATATTTTTTACA
Source organism: Discoglossus pictus (assembly GCA_027410445.1). Taxonomy (NCBI): domain Eukaryota; kingdom Metazoa; phylum Chordata; class Amphibia; order Anura; family Alytidae; genus Discoglossus; species Discoglossus pictus. The sequence continues at coordinate 83,048,548 of CM050175.1, read as the reverse complement.
GAAGTTTTTAATTAGTGAAGAACTTGCTTTTGGATAAACGTTTAGTAACTAAACACTTCTGTAAAATAAATATTCTCTGTGCTTATATAGGGCCTCATTCAATTGCGATTTGGCCAATTGAATAGGGCTCTAAATAAGCACATAGCATATTTTTTTTAAAGAAGTTTTTAGTTAGTGAAAACCTTGCTTTTGGATAGATGATTACTAACTAAAAACTTCTTTAAAAAAATATGTTATGTGCTTGTTTAGAGCTCTATTCAATTGGCCAAATCGTAATTGAATGAGGCCCTAAGAGTCCTATTCTACTGGCCAAATCGCATTTGAATAAGGCCCTATGATATACAAGGCTCAAAGCTGAAACCATAAACCATGCAATTGCATATAGCATTTCAAAGTGTGATCGTGATCAATTAAGCAAGGACGTAACTACCGATTTAGGGCCTCATTCAATTTCAATTTGGCCAATTGAATAGGGCTCTATATAAGCACATAGCATATTTTTTTACAGAAGTTTTTAGTTAGTGAACCTCTATCCAAAAGCAAAAAAAAAAATGTTCTGTGCTTATATAGAGCCCTATTCAATTGGCCAAGTCGCAATTGAATGAGGCCCTAAGTAAATGAGACCATCATTATTACGTCAGTAAAACATGGAGGTTACACGTCAATCAATTAGAGTTTAGAGGTCCCATATGCAATCAGATTTGCAATTCAGCAATGTACAAAATGTTAAAAATGAATGGTGATACTCTTTTAGTGCATGTGGATGGGCTGATATGTATTAACTCATTGATTACCGAGATTGAGATAACACAAAAATAAATAAATTTGGTTGCAGATTTGCAAACTCAAGATTGTTGTGCAATTAATTTTAATGTCTTTTATCACTTTTCCTGTCTTTAAAAGTGCAGTATTGACTTTTTATTTGCATTTACAGTACTATGAACAGTTGTTTATCTCCCTTGCGAGTCCTATCTGGTACCCGTAGGATTTTCTTCTAAAATATATTTACGTGTGCGAAAATATTTGCGGGCTTGAGGAATTGTAGCAATTGATTATGATTTTTGCAACTGTAGGGATTTTCAGCCTTTAACCCGTATATTGTTTGCGGCTTGCTAAAAGACGCCAATTGAATAGAAAATTAGTTTACGGGCTACATTATGGGCTCCAGTAAACAACAATTGCTCAATTGAATAGGGACCTAAGTTAATAAGGGCCCTATTTAATGTTCTAATTCAGAATGATATACCACTTGAAAGTGCTCAGCAACTCTACCAAGCTATTCAATTTACTTTATTCTTCATGTTTGCACATAAGCATCAAATAATTGTGAGTAAGCCATTCAATCTGCTCTAGAATAATCCATTTTCATACATTTATGAGATGTTCTCAAATGATTTTTAACCAAAAGCTATTCAAGTTCTCACTTGCAAAATTACTTATGAAGCACCCACAAATGGGTTTAAAAGCATTGCTGAGACTTGCAAAAGCAGTTAAGTAGACAGTACACTAAAAAAGGATGTAAGTGCATTAGAAATTAGTACATAACAGTCCCATAGGCACTTATGTGACACTTAAAAATAGTTTATTAATGTATATGTTTGAGTTAGTATACTGTACATCTGGGAACATTAACTATAAGCAATAATAAATCTCCACATACCAATCAATTTCCATGTAACATAGACCCCAGTATACAATAGATTAATCATGTCCTGTGTCTCTCTGTCTCTGTTTCCTGTTCGTCTCTCTCTCTGTCCTCTCTCTCTGACCTGTCTCTCTCTCTGTCCTCTCTCTCTGACCTGTCTCTCTCTCTCTCATTTATTTTTCTGTTCCCGGTGCTGTCTCTCTCTTTGTGCACTCTCTATCACTCTGTGTGTGTGCTCTCTGTGTGCTCTCTCTCTGTCCTGTCTCTCGCTCTCTTAGTCCTGTCTCTCTCGCTCTGTCCTCTCTCTTTCCTCACTCTCTCTGTCCTGTGTCTTTCTATCCATCCTGCCTCTCTCTCTGTCCTGTCTCTCTTGCTCTGTCCTGTTACTCTCTCTGTCTTGTGTCTCTCTCGCTCTCCTATTTTACATAGTTACATAGTAATCGAGATTGAAAACATACTTTTAATCCATGAAGTTCGACCTTTTTAGATCTCCTCTGATCTGCAATGTGCTGATTAGTTGTTAATTGATCCACAGGAAGGTAAACAGAAAAAAAACCAAGTAAAACAGTCTCAAAAGTGAAAAAAAAAATGAATTCCTTCGTGACACCAGATACTGGCTATCAATATGCTGATTAATTGATAATTAATCCAGAGGAAGGCAAACAAAAATAAACCTAAATGAAACTTTGCCAATTGTCTCAAAAGGGGAAAAAATATATAAAATTCCTTCCTGACCCCAAATATTGGCAATTGGACTCCTCCCTGGATCAATACTCCCTCTCTAATTATCCAGGATAACCCTGAATGCCCTTTTTATTTAAAAATATAAATATATCCAATCCCTTTTTAAAGTTATCTATCGAATCCGCTGTCACCACCTCCTTTGGTAGAGAATTCCACAGATTAACCACCCTCACTGTCAAGAATCTTTTTCTTTCTTTAAGGTGACATCTTTTTACTTCTAAGCTCAAAGGGATGTCCTCTTGTCAGTTGGAAACCTCTTGGCACAAAAAGTTCCCCTGACAAATCTTTATACTGACTCTGGATGTATTTATATAAGGTAATCATATCTCCTCTTAGACACCTTTTTTCTAGAGGGAATAAGTTTAATTTGGTTAGTCTTTCTTCATAACTTAGCCCCTCCATTCCCCTTATTAGTTTTGTTGCCCTTCTCTGTACCTTTTCAATCTCTAAAATGTCCTTTTTATGTAGTGGTGCCCAAAATTGTACTCCATATTACAAATGAGGGCGTACTAGGGCTTTGTATAGTGGCAGAATTATATTTGCTTCCATTGCTTCTATACCCTTCTGTAACGGATCTCCTGGCACACCGACCGGGTACCTCCGTTGATAGACGCGTCCTAGTTTGCGCCGAGGCCTACAAGCATCGCACAGGACACCTCAACCACCACAGACTCTACGACCGCCGTAGCTTAACTGGAGCCGCGCCGTCTTCCTTCCACCCTGTATGAATCTCCAGCATCCAGGATCGTGTGGAGAAGACCTCTCCTCCAAGGAGAGCACATCAGGAACAAGCGTTCAGTAGTTACAGCTCAAGGGAGTATGCAAAAGCATAGCAATCCCCAGTAGGATATAGCGATCCCCTCCACGAACGAGATGAGACTACGTTTTGAAGGGTCAAGTAGAACTATTCTTTAATGACAGGGGATCTCCTTTTATGCAATGGATCCCTCTGAAGGGCTACACCCACATAATTATCACAGCCAATTAGATACATGGTTCAACTCCCACGTCTCCTCCCCTCAGATAACAGGTAACACAATTAAAACAGACACAATTTTAACCACATTCTGGATGTACCCCAAAAACAGGGGGTACACCTTTAAGTCCAGCACCATCCAATATCTCTCACCCAGGGGAACACCATATTAAAAAATGGCATGAATCAGACCAGGGGTTCAAAAGTTAGTAAAAGTATGTTTTTCACATAACACACAGACATTTCACATATCCCACACACAATACACATATAGGACAATAGGTGTGGTCACCCCTCCCTGAGGCAACTTGATATAATCAGACAATGATTAAATCAGCCTTCTTTGTTCTTATCTGAGAATGAAAACACTTTATACAATCGACTCCCTTATCTGTAACAGGATTATCTCTCCTGCCAAGGTCTGCACTAGCCTGGGGCCAATATTCTGCAGAGCATAAACCAACATACATACAGTATATTACTAGGATCATATTTTAACCAAGAATTAAATAACCATAAACAGGGTAAAACAGTGATGGGTTCCGTTACAGCTGGGATCTGAGCGCACAAAACTACCGAATAGCGCTCAGATCATCTTCACACAGTTCAATTGCCATGGAGCTAAAGTCTTTCCCATAGTCTTTCATCATATGAATGGGCTCCATGGCATAGCTATCTGTGGTATCATGGTTCACACAGGGCAAGTACCGAATGACCCCCCTGTATGTAAAGGGCCAGAATGAGTGACATACACTCTGGTATGGCCGAATACTGTGCTTGAAGGGCAATATGTACCAGAGGCTGGCAAACAGTCCTCTCCAAGACAAAGTGGCGAAGGGCACGTCGTCACACCTTCCTAATACATGCTAATATTTTACTTGCCTTTGCAGCTGCTGCTTGGCATTGAGCACTGTTACCTAGGTGGTTGTCCACAAGCACTCCCAAATCCCTTTCAATATCTGATATCCCTATATTTGCTCCATTAAGATTATAAATTGCATGGTAATTTTTCCTTCCCAGATGCATAACCTTACATTTATTCGTATTAAATCTCATCTGCCATTTAGTCGCCCATTTCTCTAATTTATGCAAATCCCTTTAGAGGAAAAGTACATCATTATCTGATTCAATTACCTTGCACAACTTCATGTCATCAGCAAAAATGGAGAAACTACTTTCCAATCCTACTTCTATGTCATTAATACATATCTTAAAAAAGAGAGGACCTAATACTGAACCCTGAGGAACCTCACTTACCACATTAGTTCAATCTGAGTATGTTCCATTTACCACAACCCTTTGCTTCCTATCTTTTAGCTCTCAATCCATGAGCAGATATTTACTGCAATTCCTGTATCCCTTAGTTTGCACAATAGTCTCCCATGTGGCACTGTATCAAAAACCTTTGCAAAATCCAAAAAGACTAAATCCACTGAATTGCCTTGGTCCAAGTTCCTACTAACCTCTTCATATAAACTAATTAGGTTTGTTTGAAGTGACCTATCCCTCATAAATCCGTGTTCATTCCTACTTATTATCCTGTAAATAGACTATTCTTGTATATTATCCCTTATTAACCCTTCTAAATGTTTTCCCACTACAGAAGTGAGGCTCACTGGTCTATAATTCCCCGGATTTGTTCTTGCTCCCTACTTAAATATAGGTATTGTCATGATTTAATTGTTTAAGGACTAATTTTGTCAGTAATGTATGAATATGTCCAAGGGTGCATGACATTGTTACATTGTGATTATATGTTATTGTGTGGTTATATGTTGCCTGTACATGGTTATTATGTATCCTAGTTATAATATATTATAAGAGGGAAAATGTTATATAGAACATACAGTATGTGGAATTGGTAGAAATGCTCTGCCTAGAAGTTAGCTGCAGATCATTGCACACTCACACATACAGACCTTGGGTCAAGACAGATTTATGTACTTCAAGTAATCCTAAGCAAACACTTGAGTTTAACATAAAGGTTTTTTTCACTAGCCAGCTATAGATATCTAGTGAATTTGATCTCAAGAGCTTTGATAGCCCAAGGTTGCAAGCCAGATGGGCTGACATCACACATACACAAATGTACACAAGAGTGTGGTATTGGAGACTATAAATATGTTGTTTTGATCATTCAATAAAGGTTGGGAGATAGTGTTCACATAAACAAGGTGTGAGACTATTTCTGTGTGTTGTATCCTGACCTGGGAAGTGGTCTTGTCATGGGCCACTTGTAACCTGTTTGCAGTATTCTCTGCCTGTACCTTTGGGCCTTGCCCTCTTCAGAAGCCATCTTTTGTGCCACAGAGAACAGGAACTACATGATTCTGCTGGGGTAGGTTTGAACTAGGTTCATATCAAGCTACCTTGAAGAAGCAGATCGTGACAGGTATCACCTCTGCCTTTCTCCAGTTATCTGGTAGAGACCCTGTGTTGAATGAATCTTAAAAATCTAGATATAATGGTTTTACTATTACAGAACCCAGTTCCTTCAGTACCCATGGATATATCCCATCAGGACCTTGAGTTTATTTTCCATTTTTTTTCTCTCTTTCCTGGTGCTGTCTCTTTGTCTGTGTGATCTCTGTCTGTGCTGTCTCTATCTCTGTGTGCTGTTTGTGGCTCTCTCCTGTGCGCTCTCTCTCTCTCTCTCTCTGGTAGCTCTATCAGTGCATGCTCTCTCTCTGCATTCTCTGCCTGTGTACTCTCTCTCTCTTTGCACTCTGTCTGTGCTCTCTCTCTCTGTGCGCTATTTGTGTGTGCTCTATCTGTGTACACTCTCTTGCCCTCTGTGTGCCCTCTCTCTGTCTGTGTACACTTTCGCTCTGTACCTCTCTCTCTCTGTATGCCTCTCTGTCTCTCTCTCTCTGTACCCCTCCCTTTTGCTCTCTGTTTTTGCTGTCTATGTGCTCTCTCTCTGTCTGTGCGCTCTCTCTCGCTCTCTGTTCACACTGTCTGTGTGCACTCTCTCAGTCTGTGAACTATCCCTCTCTCTCTCTCTGTGCACTCTGTCTGTGCTCTCTCCCTCTGTGCACTGTTTGTGTGTGCTCTGTCTGTATACTCTCTCTTGCTCTCTGTGTGCACTCTCTATGTCTGTGTGTGCTCTCACTCTGTACCCCTCCCTCTCGCTCTCTGTATGCACGGTCTGTGTGCTCTCTCTGTTTGTGAGCTCCCTCTAGCTCTCTGTGTGCACTGTCTATGTGCACTTTCTCTGTCTGTGTGCTCTCTCACTTTGTACCTCTCTCTCTCTCTGTACCCCTCCCTCTCTGTATATCTCTCTCACTCTGTACCTCTCTCCCTCCATCTCTCTCTCACCCACTTTGCTGTCTGTCTCTATGTGCTGTGTCTCTCTGTGCTGTGTCTCTTATGTTGTCTCTGTCTCTAAACTGCATAATGGCTGCCGGCTGCTGTTAATGTCAGCTTTTTGGCCCTGACTCAATGATGTCTCGGCCATGCCCCTTGACAACATCACTGTTACTCAAATGTTTAAGCTATTATAGGTGATTGAATAAACTCAGCCATGTTTTTAAGGCCTGTTGAAACCACTGGAAGGTTAACATGTCACATTCTTATTGTGCAGTTAGACACTATTGTGCATTCTAAAACTCCATAAAATGGTAAATTCCATAACAGCATTAATTAAAGACAACTGTAGTTCAAGAAAAATGGGTATTCAAAAAAAATGTTTCATGCCCATGATTTACACTGCTGCTAATATTGTTCGTTGGAATAAAATTGGCAAACATGTTTTTTTTTTCAATTGCAATGGTCCTTTAATAAAATATAAGAAAAAATCCAGTTACTACTTCTTTATTTTAGGCACAGCTAAAATGTTTGATCACTATGTGACCCAGCAAGGCTTTATTAGTAGAGTTAAGAATGATTGTAGAGTTGAAGATCTAGCAATCCATTTATTACTTTCACAGTGTACATGTTTCAGAAAAATATAAACATATTCTCTTTAGATCAACATTATCTATCAGCTTTATGTTCTGTAATAGAATCAGTACTTTACCAAGTACCAACTCAATTAAACTACACCTTTATCGCTTGACCAAGTAACAAGCAACCATGAATTTATTTGTCTTTGAAGCAAGTGTTCACTGGATATATCAGTTTTGTACAGCTCTTGTAAATTCTCCCTGTCCAAAATGCATGCTTAAAATGTAAAATTACTTAAAAACGTGAAAAAATAAGCAATTCAGAAAGGATAACTGATATCTGGACAACTTTGTGCAAAAGAACAAAAGGTATAGGTAAATATAATCTCTACACAATGAATGGAACGAGTAACAAGGGTGAACTGATGTCTAAACAACTTTCTGACATATGTCTCACTCTACAACCATGAGCCTCATACAATTGCTCTCTTTTGGAGATCCGGGTTCGCAAGTGGAGGTTGCAAGTTATTTTTGCTATTTAACTGGCAACTTCCTTGCGTGCTCCGATCGAGTTACTGTGATTCATAGCGATTCTTTAAATCGCAAGATACTACCCTCCAAGACTTTGATCTTTCAGAAACGCAAGGCTAAAATCGCAAATCGCTATTCAATTGCTCCGATTCCCCCTCATTAACCATTCTGTCAAGCCCGCAAATTGCCAAAATTGAACCAAAGCAAATAATAAAGCAATCCTGCACTTTTATGAAGAGTGAAAGTGATGTTAGGTCTTAGAATTAATAGCACAACAATCTCCAATACTTTATTTAATGTTCAATTTTTGTGTTATATCGATCACAGCAATCAATGTGAAGTCCTACGGGTTTCAACCACCAAGCCGGTAGGACTTTCAAATTCCAACCTTGGTATTTTCAAAGTCCTTTGGGCTTGGAGGTTGAAGCCGTAAAACTTGGAAAAAATGGAGGTGGGATTTCAAAGTCCTACGTCCTTCGCTTATGAGTTACGGGCTTGGAGGTTGGTCAATGACGATCTCTGTTTCCATTGGCTGTTACAGCATCTGGAGTTACGGGCTTGCTGTTCAAGCCCGCAAATGCTACTTCCGATGGGAATGGTTTCCGATTTGCGCTATCAACCCATATCTTGTGACCACGGCCAATTGAGTAGCAGAGTACAAGTAGGGCTACTTGGGCACGCAACTCAATCTCAGAAAATCAGCTGTCTGAGATCAAGTTACGGCCCCAAATTGAATGAGGCTCTATGAAAGGTGGCATTTACTTTAAGTTAAAACTGACTGATTACATTGCAAGACCATGTACAGATAAAGGTTACTTTTATATTTGTGCTTGTTTTACATATTCTTGATATAAGCTGTATTGTCCATAAGAAGCACAGGGATTTGCAAGGTTGGAAGAGATAGTCAGGGACCAATGAATGCTTTTAAATGCCAAAGAAAAAGAATAGATAGCTCTATACCATGGTAACATGAAGGAGCTAGTGCCTGCTCAGGCACTCACAGGCTCTAATTCCGTCATGCACAGAAAATGACATGGAAAAACCACACTGAGAGAAAATATGGACAAATTTACTTCGCGTTGATTAATAGTTCACAATGCAAAGGAAAATAAAAAGGAACAGATCAATGATCCACCATTCTTGATAGAGACCGGTCTTCCGTCCAGATGTCTTGAGGGAGCCTTGTGAAATTTGATGAGAGCTTGCATGGCAGGGTGATAGGCACACTGTGTGATCCAAGCTGATCTACGCTACTTAGCCATTATATACTCATTGCAAAGAACTTACCAGAACAATCCCACATACCGTATTGGTCCGAAAATAAGCCGCACCTTTTTTCCGATTTTTGAGTTTGCGAGTTACGAGTGCGGCTTATATTCGTGACCATAAAAAAATCACTGCCGATTGGCGAGCTTGCGAGTTACGTGTGCGGCTTCTATTCGGGAACTTAAAATTACTGCCGATTTGCGCAATTGCGAGTTAAGGGTGCCAATTTGCGTGCTTGAGACTGCGGTATTGAATAGAGATTTACGGTTTTAGTGATTCTAACATCCTGTAAGGCCGGTAACCTGCAAAAAAGCTACAGTGCTAATTAGAAAGCCTGTTTCTTGCAATGGCTGATCACTTGGAGAGTCTTTTTCTCTCCAATTTTAAGGGTGCAGCTTATATTTGAGTACTATCTTTTTTTTATTTTTTCCCCTTGAAAAATTATATTCGGACCAATTCGGTAATTATATGTATTAGAACTGATCAATGATAGTTGTGAATTATAGTTAATAATAATGCAGAATGTTTTAAAATACTCCTATATGTAATGTGTTTGACTTATGTTGCAAGCAGTTGGTTATTGGCAATGAAAGAAGGAATGCAATAGCTCCCACCACTAAGACAAAAAATTAACCACGTCAGTGTTGTGATCTGGTTCTGGGACAAAATAGCTAAGTGAATCTAAACTATTACACTACATTTGCCAAGTACACATCTTTAAGTTCTCTGTGTCAGGGGTGTAGGAGCCCCAAACATTCTGGGGGGGGGGGGGGGCGATAAAGTTTACAAAAATTGGGACCTGAGTGGCTTGCCACAAAATATTCCTTTTATCTACCCTCCACTGCCCTAATCCTAACAACAAAATCTCAGGCAGAAAACAGGTAACTTAAGTGGATGGCAGATAACATGAAAGGTCCAAACCCTGTAAATCATCTAAAATATATACAATGCACACTTTTTATGGTATTTAAACTGCAATCCCTTGTTCTCACCTTACCTAACATGGTCTCCTCCCTCATTCCTCCATTTGTTCATCTGTCTGACATCTGTGGTTTGCAGACTTCTCGCACATCCCTGACTCTTCTGTAACATGCTCATACAGCGCTTTTGCAACTGCTCCAGACCTGATTTCACCACCATACAAGTTTCTGTATTAGAAAGTGGGGTAAGGAATTAGCCTGCTGCACATCAAGTTAAGGAGATGTTAGGAATATTAAGAGAGGAAGAGGACAGTGAAGAGAAGAAGAAGATCCCGAGTCCCGAGACGAATAGTAGAGACAGAGAAGACAAGACATAGAGCAAAACGAAGAGAGAGAACTATAGAGAGGATAGACAAGTGAGAGACAGGAGAGAAGAGAAACGAGTAGAGAAGAAGTGAGAGAAGATAAGGTGTGGGGGAATTCACTAACATGGGAGAAGTGAACTTGAAAAACAGAGGAAGAGAAGAAATAGAGAAAATGAAAGTCAAAGCACAAAGAAGAAAAAAGAAGAGGCAATAATATATAACAAAGATAGAAGATAGGAGACAGAAGAAAAGAAAGGAATAGAGAAAAACTGTTTGGGAGAGAGAATACATGGAAAATAAGATAGACAGGAAGAGAAGGAGAGATAACGAGGAAAAGGCAAGGATAAAAAATGAGAAGAGAGAATTAGAGAACAGAAGAATGGAATAGAATATATTGAGAGAACATAAGAGAACAGGAGAAAAAAAGAGCATAGAGGGAGAAGTACATGAAGGGAGAGAAAATACAGAGAGCACAAAAGAGGCAAAAGTAAAAAGGGGAGGGAGAAAGGAGCAAAGGGATCAGAAAATGGGAATAGGAGAGAAGATGCCAGTAAGAAAAGTACAGACATGGAATGAGAGAGAACATATGGAGAAAAGAGAAGAGGCCAGAAGGGAATAGGAAGGAAGAGTCAGGAGAGAACATTTAGAAAGGAAGGATAGGGAGAAAGAAGGAGAAGAGAATGAGACAGTAGAGGAAGACATGAGAAGACTTGGGGAGAGAAGAAAGAACACTGAGAGTGTAAGGGTTTAATAAAAGGTGACAGAGTGAGATGAACGAAAAAGACTAGAGAGAAAGGTAAAGGGAATAAGGGTTAGGGTAGGATTGGGGAGACCAACATGATACTTGGGATCTGAATCCAAGCTCAACATAACAATATTCTTGACTTGATGGCAGAAGATTCACAGGATCAATAAGTTCTGAACTAGAACTTAAGAACAGGGACCAACAGTTTCAAATAGTGACCCATAAGCAGGTACTGTACTAGAAATGAAGGATATGAACCAAATGGGTTTGGATAGGGGCAAGTAAAATATATGAATATGCTCTGCCAGGTAGGAACATACTGACTGAACACCATGAACTGGGAAAGAACTATTGGAGAGGTTGGACTAAATATCCTCAAGTGTTCAATGGATGAGGCTGGTATTTGGGAGCTAATTTCCTTTACATGCTTCTAATGGAAGCACCTCTATGTGTCTTATAAGGATATTGTGCTTGGTTGTTATTAGTAGGTGTGGATATCCCTGATGAAGCCTGTCCAGTCACTCCTAAATGCAGCAGAAGAATGAACTCCTGGGTGTCTGTATGAGGAATAATAACCCCTGAATGTGTGGCTTTAGTAGAACTATCATGCACATGTCTCCTGCTGCCACCATAAAGTGGATTTCTGACAGTCCTGCAGGCCTTCCAACAAAAATCAGCAAACTCTGACAGGTTTCACCAAACTGCCAATATATCTGAACTCTGCACACATTATAAATAAAGTCAGGTGTTTGAGAGAGAACCAACTAGTTTATAAAGCATGAACATAAATTGAGATAAGGAAGCCTATGGCATTTTATTACCACTCCTTATTTGTTATTGTCTAAGTACCATACAGTGGATATAAAAAGTCTACACACCCCTGTTAAAATGTCAGGTTTCTGTGCTGTAAAAAAATTAGACAAAGATAAATCATTTCAGAATTTTTCCACCTTTAATGTGACCTTTAAACTGTACAACTCAGTTGAAAAACAAGCTGAAATTTTTTAGGTAGAGGGAAGAAAAACTATAAAAATAAAATAATATGGTTGCATAAATATGCACACCCTTAAACTAATACTTTGTTGAAGCACCTTTTGATTTTATTACAGCACTCAGTCTTTTTGGGTATGAGTCTATCAGCATGGCACATTTTGACTTGGCAAGATTTGCCCACTCTTCTTTGAAAAAACACTTCAAATCTGTCAGATTGTGAGGGCATCTCCTGTGCATAGCCCTCTTCAGATCACTCCACAGATTTTCAATCGGATTCAGGTCTGGGCTCTGGCTGGGCCATTCCAAAACTTTAATCTTCTTCTGGTGAAGCCATTCCTTTGATGAGTTGGATTTATGCTTTGGGTCGTTGTCCTGCTGAAAGATGAAGTTCCTCTTCATGTTCAGCTTTCTAGCAGAAGCCTGAAGGTTTTGTGCCAATATTGACTGGTATTTGGAACTGTTCATAATTCCCTCTATCTTAACTAAGGCCCCAGTTCCAGCTGAAGAAAAACAGCCCCAAAGCATGATGCTGCCGCCAACATGCTTCACTGTGGGTATGGGGTTCTTCTGGTGATGTGCAGTGTTGTTTTTGCACCAAACATATATTTTGGAATTATGGCCAAAAGGTTCAACCTTGGTTTCATCAGACCAAAACACCTTTTCTCACATGCTTTTGGGAGACTTCAGATGTGTTTTTGCAAAATGTAGCCTGGCTTGGATGTTTTTCTTCGTAAGAAAAGGCTTTCGTCTTGCCACTCTACCCCATAGCCCAGACATATGAAGAATACAGGAGATTGTTGTCACATATACCACACAGTCAGTACTTGCCAGATATTCCTGCAGCCCCTTTAATGTTGCTGTAGGTCTCTTGGTAGCCTCCCAGACCAGTTTTCTTCTCGTCTTTTCATCAATTTTGGAGGGAGCTGCTGTTCTTGGTAATGTCACTGTTGTGCCATATTTTCTCCACTTGATGATGACTGACTTCACTGTGCTCCATGGTATATCTAATGCCTTGGAAATTCTTTTGTACCCTTCTCCTGACTGATACCTTTTAACAATGAGATCCCTCTGATGCTTTGGAAGCTCTCTGTGGACCATGGATTTTGCTGTGGGATGTGACTAAGAACATTTCAGGAAAGACCAACTAGAGCAGCTGAACTTTATTTGTGGTTAATCAGAGGCACTTTAAATGATGGCACGTGTATGCTGACTCCTATTTAACACGATTTGGAATGTGACTGCTTAATTCTGAACACAGCTACATCCCCAGTTATAAGAGGGTTTGCAGACTTATGCAACCACATTATTTTTCTTCCCTCCACCTAAAAGATTTCAGTTTGTTTTTCAATTGAGTTGTACAGTTTATAGGTCACAATAAAGGTGGAAAAAGTTCTGAAATGATTTATCTTTGTCTCATTTTTTTACAGCACAGAAACCTGACATTTTAACAGGGGTGTGTAGACTTTTTATATCCACTCCAATCCAATCCAATAATGCTTTATTAAATTGTATATATATATATATATATATATATATATATATATATATCAGCAATTCCTTTTAACCTTTTTTTTTATTTATCGCAAATAGCAGCAACAAATTTTATATGAACTATAGCTGTTTTTGGTAATTATGTTTTATTCTGCTTACGTTTTATTATCGCATTGCCAGTTAAATAACCCATATAAGTGCCAGGTACATGACTATGAGCACTGATTACTGTAGATCTTCACAGCCCTTTACATAGCACTTATACTGGCTCTTTAAAAAGGTCATCTCAAGCAGCAACTTACATTCTAAAGGGTACCATATATATACCATATATATAGCATTAATTACCTTTTTGTAGTAACCTTAGTATTTTGCTAGATGTAAGCTCTGAAACAGTTAAATCTGCATGTCCCAGATTTAGCAAGTTTACTAGAAGCCATCAACAACTCTTAAGTCTAAACAAAATGTAATCCAGCAGACCACAAGGGCAAAGCCAAGGATAATCAACAACTTGACCTATGCATAGAGATTACAACTTAAGGGTGTTGTGCTAAGATAATGTGACGTATCAGGCATGATTGATGCATGCTAACTACATGTATCATCTTTTATTGGATTGCAAAATATAAATATTTTTTTTATTGGCTTAGAAATGGGTGTTGGTGGACTTATTTTCTACAGGGTAGTAATGGAATATACCATTTCCTATATGTTGGACTACTATAAAAAGATATGATTTGTATATATTTGTTGTCTGCAGACATTGTGAATGCTATTCAGTTGCTGATCCACGCATGTCCAAATAAAGTGAAGAAAACAAGAGGTCTCTGTGTTTTGGCATCATGACTGGGTTTTGGAGTAGATTGTCGGTTTGTGGATATGTTTTTCTTCTACAAAACCCTGAAGTTACAGCCTCCTGAAGCATTTGATCTTTCACGGCAGCAAGACTTTCAATTGCTAAAATCGCAAATCGATATTCAATTGCAAAAATCGCTCAAGACTGCACCCGCAGTCAAGCCCGCAAACGGTAAATGGCGGCCCAAAGATTACAGCTTCAAAATAGGACCCTCAAAGTGTTTACTGACTAGATAGGAACCCTGGAAATGACAATAAAAATACACCAATGCACTTTAAAATATGGGGAAAGCAATGGAAGGCATTACAATTACATGCACAAGAAACTCCCAACTATCAAATATTGCAAAAAATTATATTTTATTTTCCTCATAGGTAGTAAAGGTCATGCATATGCCAATATGAAAAGCCATGCTGAAAAGTATTAAAGACACACTACCTCATTAAATTGCAACACAACAACATGGAAATGGCTGCCATATTAACCCTTTCTCATTCACAGAGGCTCTATTGTCGACCCTAAAAATACAAAGATCATCTTAAATAGGGAGATAGTACAAAGTAATTCAAGTACAGTGGCAGGCACTTCAGAACTACAGACTCATAACATAAGGTGTATGCTTGCTAATGCCAGAAGCTTACCAGGAAAAATGGGAAAGTTAGAATTATTAGTAATTAATGAAACATGGGATTTAATAGGTATTACCGAAACGTGGTGGGATGAATCTAATGACTGGACTGTTAATCTGGATGGTTATAACCTATTTAGGAAAGATAATGGCAATGGTAAACAAGGAGGAGGAATTTGTCTGTATGTTAAGCCTGAATTAAAGCCTATAGTCAGAGAAGATATTTATGGTGGACCTAGTGATAAAGCTGAATGTTTGTGGGTAGCGTTAAATAGCGGAGCAGCAAATTCCAAAAGAATATTAGTAGGAGTATGCTATAAACCCCCAAATATAGCTGAAAGTGAGGAAATACAATTATTGTTACAGATTGGAAATGCAGCTAAGCATGGGCAAGTTCTAATAATGGGAGATTTGAATTACCCTGAAATAAACTGTATGAGTGAGACCAGCAGTTCAGCTAAGGGGAGCAGGTTCTTGAGTACACTCAGGGGTCATTATCTGGTCCAGGTTGTACAAGAGCCTACTAGAAATGAAGCTATCTTAGATTTACTCATTACAAATAATATTGATATAGTATCAAATGTTGGAATAGGGCAACCTTTGGGAAACAGTGATCACAACACAGTCTCGTTTGAGATCGAATTAAAAAAACTAAATTTTAAGGGGCCAACGAAAACTCTTAATTTTAAAAGGGCAGATTTTAACGGTCTAAGGGCAGCAATACAAAGTACGGACTGGGACAGAAAACTGGCAGGTAAAAATACTGAACATAAATGTACAACATTTAAATCCTTACTAAATATACATACACATCGGCATATACCGTGTGGGAATAAAAGTAAAAGGAGTAAATCCCATCCAATGTGGCTTAACAATGATTTAAAGTTTAAGATACGGAGTAAAAAACAGGCATTTAAATTATACAAACAAGAGGGGACAGAGACTGCTTTAAGTGAGTACAAGGAAATCACCAAGGCTTGCAAAAGCGCAATTAGACTGGCTAAAATAGAAAATGAAAAATGAATTGCAAAAGAGAGTAAGACTAACCCTAAAATATTTTTTAAGCATATTAACGGGAAGAAGGCGAAGAAGGAAACTATAGGAGCATTACAATGTGACACAGGCCATCCAATAATTAGTGACCAGGAAAAGGCAGATGAGCTAAATAGGTTCTTTTCTTCGGTATACACAAGGGAGGTACCAGTGGTTGGGACACGGCAACATAATGGGGCTACACTACCTTTGCCAAATAATTGGTTAACACAGGAAGTAATGCAAAAGTGGTTGGAAAAAATACATGTTAATAAAGCCCCGGGTCCTGATGGAATACATCCAAGGGTACTAAGGGAACTGGGTTCTGTAATAGCCAAACCATTATATTTAATTCTCCAAGATTCACTCAACACAGGGTCTCTACCAGATGAATGGAGAAAAGATGATGTGATACCTATATTTAAAAAGGGAGCAAGAGCAAATCCAGGGAATTATAGACCAGTGAGCCTCACTTCTGTAGTGGGGAAGCTTTTAGAAGGGTTAATAAGGGATAATATACAAGAATATGTCTATTTGAACAGGATTATAAGTAGGAGTCAACATGGATTTATGAAGGATTTATGAGGAGGTTACTAGGAACCTTGATCAAGGCAACTCAGTGAATGTAGTCTTTTTGGATTTTGCAAAGGCTTTTGATACAGTGCCACATGGGAGACTATTGTGCAAACTAAGAGATACAGGAGTTGCAGTAAATATCTGCTCATGGATTGAGAGCTGGCTAAAAGACAGGAAGCAAAGGGTTGTTGTAAATGGAACATACTCCGATTGGACTAATGTGGTAAGTGGGGTTCCTCAGGTTTAGGTCCTCTCCTTTTTAACAAATTTAATAATGACTTAAAGGTAGCATTGGAGTGTGATGTCTCCATTTTCGCTGATGACACAAAGTAATTAAATCAGATAGAGATGTGCTTTCCCTCCAAAGGGGTTTACATAAAATTGAGGGATGGGCATCTAAATGCAGATGAGATTTAATACAAATAAATGTAAAGTTATGCATCTGGGAAGGAAAAATAGCCATGCAATTTATAATCTTAATGGAGCAAATCTAGGTGTATGAGATATTGAAAGGGATTTGGGAGTGCTTGTGGACAACCACCTAGGTAACAGTGCTCAAAGCCAAGCAGCAGCTGCAAAGGCAAATACAATATTAGCATGTATTAAGAAGGGTAAAGAAGCAAGGGAAGCAAATATAATTCTGCCACTATACAAATCTCTAGTACGCTCTCATTTGGAATACGGGGTAGAATTTTGGGCCCCCTTTCATAAAAAGGACATTTTAGAGCTGGAAAAGGTACAGAGCAGGGCAACAAAACTAATAAGGGAAATGGAGGGGCTAAGTTATAAAGAAATACTAACCAAATTAAACGTATTCACTCTAGAAAAAAGGCGTCTAAGAGGACATATGATTACCTTATATAAATACATTCAGGGTCAGTATAAAGATTTGTCAAGGGAGCTTTTTGTGCCAAGAGGTTTTCAACTGACAAGAGGACATCCCTTGAGGTTAGAAGTAAAAAGATTCCACCTTAAAGAAAGAAAAGGGTTCTTCACAGTAAGGGTGGTTAATCTGTGGAATTCTCTACCAAAGGAGGTGGTGACAGCGGATTCGATAGATAACTTTAAAAGGGCACTGGATTTGTTTCTATTTAAAAAGGGAATTCAGGGTTATCATGGATAATTAGAGAGGCAGTATTGATCCAGGGAGAAGTCCGGCCGCTGGTGTCTGGGATCAGGAGGGATTTTTTTTTTACAACTAATTAATTATTAGTTAATATGCATATTGCAGATCAGAGGGGATCTTAAAAGGTTGAACTTGATGGACTGAAAGTCTTTTTTCAACCTTAAATACTATGTAACTATGTAAGTATTTAATATACATATCTGTAACGGTACCCCCACACATAGAAGGGGGCGCCCAGGCCTTTTTAGCCGATCCGCCCGTCCAGTGCTATAGGGACAGCTACTGCAGGACACCGATTCCCCCAAGCACGAGACACACGCTCTGTGGTTGAGGGTCAAGCAGTGAACTCTCTTCTTTATTAAAAACCAAAAGACATATATAAAACAAACCATTTCCACATACACCGTAGGGGCAGTCACTACCTTAGGTCGGACCCTAATTACCTATGGCCAATCAGACAGGGTAGGAACCATGAGACTCCTCCCATGGGCCACCCCCAGGCATGGCTACCATGCTCATTCTCACCCAGACTGTCCTCATGGAAACTTCCTGTTTGCTCCTTGTCTATGCCCCTGGGGAAACCCCATACACTGGCCCTTTGTTCAAGTCCTGGCGACACCCTGTGTTTACCTAATGGGGGATGGTCAGAATCTGTAACACATATCTACACATTTTTCATAACTTTAAAAGTATGCATCACATTCACATAAAACATACATTTTCAGAATCAGCATACTCCAAATACAAACATGTGTCAAAAATGATACAAATTGGTCCAGTGGTTCAAAAGTTAGATCACAGTCCTTTCTGACCAAATGGAACATGGCTTCTATGTCTTTGTAGGTGGAAAGTCAACGTGGGCCATAGTCAATAGGTAGAATGTGGGCCTCCAGACTTCTCCAATTCGCATTGACGAGACTGATCTCGTCACATCTCTCCCCCTTTCCAAAAAGACTAACCGGATATCTGACCTCCTGCCGGTCAGATTCCGGGTTAGTCTGGAAGGCCACCCACAAAACACAATCAGCAGTACAGCCCACCCACAATAACTGGTTACTACACCTGGGTAGAGGAGAAACTTGTCCATGTCCAGGTGCCTCACCACGGCTGTGCTGGGCACTGGTAAGCTGCCTTGGTGGGTTGCTGAGTGGGCAGAGACCAGCGGTACTCTGCCCTGGTGCCAGCGCTACCACGGAAGTAGCCTGTTTGGGGCCTGGTTGTAGGGGGGGGAGACGGACGGTCTCCCCTTTGGCTAAACAGCCCTGTTGCTGGGGGACAGGACCGACCGTCTCTGCCCCTGGTAGCTCAGCCTGTTGCTGGAGAATGGAGTCTGAGCTCTCAATTCTCTGCAGCTCACCCTGACGCTGGGGAATGGAGACGGGGCTCCCAATTCCATGCATATCACTCTGTCGATGGGGAATGGAGTCTGAGCTCTCAATTCCCTGCAGCTCACCCTGACGCTGGGGAGGGAGGACGCTGCTCTCCTCTCCTTGCAAGGTACACTTCCGCTGGGGAGGGGAGACAATGCTCTCCACTCCCTGCACTTCACACTGGCGCTGGGGATCTGGGCTAGCCACCCAGCATCCCTGTAGGGCCGGTGGAGAGACCTCGGTCCCATCCCCACCTGCCGCCTGTGATTCCTCCCAATAAATCTCTACAATATCTTCCCATCTGAAGGGGTCTGGATCTGGGTCTCTCACCTTGTTGTAATGCTGAGCCTTCCCAATGGAATGGAAGAGATCTTGGTAGTCCTGCTCCAGTTCCCACTCCAGGGTTGCTAGGTGAACAAGGTCTTGCTCTACCTCATGGGGGTCATCCCAGTCATGCCTAGCCTCCCTCTCATAGAAAATATCCTGAAGTCTGGTCTGTGCAGGGCTCCCGAAGTCAGGCTCTGCAAATGACTCCCATAACAAGCCAGGACCATCAAACTCCTCTCCCTCTGGCTTGTCATGCTCGGCTGTCCAGGGTATATACTGTGCCATATACCACCAGAGCGCCTGGTAGGCATCCTCCAGCCATAGCTCCTGCCATGCACGGAGCTTTAGTTCCTCCACCCATTCCTCAAGGGGCTGCTCTCCCAGGAAGGGCATGCGCAGGGCCACTTGCTTCTGCAAACGTTGCTCTTCACTGGGGAGACTCTCACCCCGCTGGTATTGTACATTATCCAGGGCCTGGTACCAGATGCCTTTCCTTAATGCATCCCGGCCATCCAGGTCCTCATCCTCGTATAACACTGCTGGTTCCATTCTGCTGCTTTTAGGGTCGCTGTGCTGGGACATGCGTTGCCCCCAACTTGTAAATCCACAGAATGGTGTCTCCTGTAGCTGTCCTTCTGGCTGTGGGAACAATCCCACCGCTGCCACCAGTGTAACGGTACCCCCACACATAGAAGGGGGCGCCCAGGCCTTTTTAGCCGATCCGCCCGTCCAGTGCTATAGGGACAGCTACTGCAGGACACCCATTCCCCCAAGCACGAGACACACGCTCTGTGGTTGAGGGTCAAGCAGTGAACTCTCTTCTTTATTAAAAACCAAAAGACATATATAAAACAAACCATTTCCACATACACCGTAGGGGCAGTCACTACCTTAGGTCGGCCCCTAATTACCTATGGCCAATCAGACAGGGTAGGAACCATGAGACTCCTCCCATGGGCCACCCCCAGGCATGGCTACCATGCTCATTCTCACCCAGACTGTCCTCATGGAAACTTCCTGTTTGCTCCTTGTCTATGCCCCTGGGGAAACCCCATACACTGGCCCTTTGTTCAAGTCCTGGCGACACCCTGTGTTTACCTAATGGGGGATGGTCAGAATCTGTAACACATATCTACACATTTTTCATAACTTTAAAAGTATGCATCACATTCACATAAAACATACATTTTCAGAATCAGCATACTCCAAATACAAACATGTGTCAAAAATGATACAAATTGGTCCAGTGGTTCAAAAGTTAGATCACAGTCCTTTCTGACCAAATGGAACATGGCTTCTATGTCTTTGTAGGTGGAAAGTCAACGTGGGCCATAGTCAATAGGTAGAATGTGGGCCTCCAGACTTCTCCAATTCGCATTGACGAGACTGATCTCGTCACAATATCACTTATCAAATAATGGACAAATTACACCGCCACATGGCATATATCAAGTACCAGGTGAAGATTTTACATATGGTTGTTTAGTCCCTCAGCTATTTCTGAATCTCTGTGACCCTATGGACTGCAGTACACTTACTCATGTCTCTGTCTGTGCATATCCACAAGGTTTGCATGACAAAGATACTGGAGTGGGTTACCAGTTCCTTCTCTACTGGACTGAAACTATTGCATAGTAACTAGGGCTCATTAGTTTACAGATATAGGAATGTGACACAAATGTGATGTATGTGTATGTCCCAAAACCACAGCCATTGAAAACACAATGACACAGTTAGAACGATATAACAAAGCTTTATTTCATACACAAAGCACAATCAGAAATGGAGAAGACTGTGCTATAATATCATTGGTGTGGTGTGGGCAGATACCGGGACAGCAAGAGGCTTGTGGGAAAAAATGGGATCCCTAATGGTGGTAATGTCATAGTCTAGAATATGCATGATGCATAGTACCAACCAGGGTCACTTGCGGTCACTACACCACTGCAACCGGAATCTGATGAAAAAAGGATCATCAGAAATCACTCCATTTAATTGAAGAAACCATTAATGTGCATAGCACTTACAATTTGACTATATCTGCTCAATGAAACAGATGATTCAGCCTCTGGACTATGTAATCCAATCCAGTTTCACCCATACAGTGTGTTGACAAAACAAAAATCTGAAAAAAGTGGTAAAAAATAAAAAGGTGGAGGAGGATGCATGTACAGTACAGTGCTAACTACTGTAACTGTAACAATATACCAACTCATATGAGGTTGAACTTGGTGGACTAACAATCTTTTTTCAACCTCAGATACTATGTAACTATGTAACTATGTAATATGATTCCCATCTGAAAGCATTACTAACCATTAGCTTGTTCTCTGGATAACTCAATGGCCATGGCCATTAATAATGATGTGTCATCTCACAATAAATGCTTAGCTGTGACCAGTGTCAGTGTTCAAGGTGTACTGTCACCTTCACAATATGATATTGTTCAGCTGTTAGCACATATTAAAAGATAAGCATGATATCAGCAATAGGGGAAAATACCCATCAATATGGCGAGGACACAAAGGTCAACAGACATATTCAATGTTACTTACATCAGACCCAAGGATCTGTTCACAGACTGATATTGAGGTCAGGATTACATACTTCACTATCGCATATATTAATGCTGACTGTGCAAGTCTTCTGCGGTATTAGTCTACATTTAAGCTACCAACAATCATGTCTTAGATATCTGGCTATATGATAGCTTTGATATTGTGGAAGCTACATGTTAAGGGGGGGCTATAATTGAAGGAATGTCTACCCGAGAGGCACTGTGAAAACCCTAAACCCTACATTTTCTTCACAATGCTTGCAGATAAGTCTTGAGGGCTAAGTTACGGGTTATGGATTTAAATATAGCACAAATTTAATAGGGCTGATGGGGGCTGGTCCTGCTGGGCCACCATGTCTTAAGAACCTGTCTCAGAAGGTCCTTGGCTACCCTCTCCCACTCACGATAGCACACAGTCACTTTCTTGTCCTCCTTGGCCATCATCCTCCTCGCCTTGGCCCTGATGATATCAAAACAGTGCTTGATACATAGTTATTAAGTAATTATAGTAATTAAGGTTAAAAAAATAATTTTAGTCCATCAAGTTCAACCTTTTTAAATCTTCTCTGTTCTGCAATATACAGATAATTTGTTAATTATTAATTGAGCCATATGAAGGCAAACAGAAAAATCCTCACATCCCTTTGCGCTGAGCCCACTGCTGTTACCTCAGCTGCTACCTCCTTGCATGCCTGGGCCCTAGGCCCTGGCCTGACTTCCCTCCCCCTGCGAGGATCATGGGGCGGCCACGGATGGCACCAAGGAAGACCACATTCTCCTGGTTCATGTTGTTCAGGGCCCTGTGCTTGCCCTTAGCCTCTTGCACTCCTGACTGTAGAAGGGGATCCTTGCCTTCCTGACCTTTTCCTGATGCCTGTCCCTTCCCCGAAACCCTCCCCGGGATCATGCCTCTCCCCCTCTGTCCCTTGTCTAAATGTGCCTGGTGCTAGAGCCACCCTGCCACCACTCACCTCCTCCTCTACCACTTCCACTACCTCCTGCTCCTCCTCCTCTACCACCCCCTCCACCTCCTGCTCCTCCTCCACCTCCTCCACCACCTGCTCCTCCTCCTGCTCCTTCTCTGCCACCTCCTCCTCGTACACCTCCTCCTCCACCTCTACCTCCTCCGCCACCTCCTCCTCCACCTCCTCCCCCATCTCCTCCTCTCCTCCACCACCTCCTCCTCTCCTCCACAACTCCCCAGGGCCACCTCTCTCTCTTCTCTCTCCTCTCCCCTCCTTTCTCTTCCCTCCATTTAAATAGCAAAAGGAATATAAGGATAAATCAAAAAAGGTTTGCCTGTACATGTATAAGGAAATATGTGTATATTTGTGTATTATTTGTATTTAATACCTATTGGGTTGATGGGTTGTGGGGGATGGAGTGGGTGGGTGTACGGAGTGACCTAGCTCTATGTGTCTCAATGTGTGTTCTTTAAATTATGTGTATTGCTATTATGTGTAATCTCTTAACAAGTGTAAAATCGTAAATAGTATACTAGAAATCAATAAAACCGCAATTTACTGCTCTCACTAATCACCTACTCTCTCTCTATCTATAACTAGCCTCGCACTCCGGGATACAACATAGCCAACACATGGGCAGGTGGAACTTTATAATCTCCCTCTGTCAATCATCTGGGGCTAGACCGTTTTATATTGGTTGAGAGGCCTGTGTCGCACTATGTTATACCGTGATTGGATCGTAACAGCGGATTGCATCTCAGCCAGCCCATTAACGGGAGGGGTTTACGGGCTTGAAGCTTCAGCCTGTAACATGAGGCCTTGCTCAACTGAATAGCTTTGGCTTCGGAGATGAACAGGAGCCCGAAGCTTGCCCGCAGACATATGGCCTACATCCTGTGAGATGCGGGCTTGCAATTGAATTGGGCTCTAAGTATTTACTAAATAAAGTATATTGGTTTATACAATAATACTTTAACGTTTCTACTAACACAGTAAAGTTTTATATTTTTGACTTGGTGCAGGAAATTGTCCAGTTATCCTGTCAGGATTAGTCATTATTTCCTGTTTTTTTTAAGTTCTTTTATTTTCAAGCATGCTTTTAGACAGGGTGAATTTGCAAGAGCTGTACAAAACCAACAGATTCAGTGAAGAATTGCTTCAAAGACAAATGAATTCATGGTTGGTTGTTAGTTGGACAGGCTATAAAGGTGTAGTTTAATTGAGTACTCAGCAAAGTACGGATTCTATTACAGAACATAAAGCTGATAGATAATCTTGATCTACAGAGAATGTGTTGTTAAAGAGAACATGTTTATATCTTTCCGAAACCTGTACACTGTGAAAGCAATAAATGGATTGCTAGGTCGTCAACGTTCTTAACTCTACTAAATAGAAGCTCATTGGGTTAGATAGACATCAAATATTTTAGTTTTGTCTAAAATAAAGAAACTGGATTTTCTTTATAATATTTTATTAAAGGACCACTGCAATTCAAGAAACAAATACTTGTTTTTCAACTGTGCACCAAACTAACAATATTAGCAGTTGTATATGAAACATTATTTTTGAAAAAAATCTGAATTTTTGAAGACCCTTTTTCTTGAACTATGGTTGTCCTTAATTAATGCTGTTATGGAATCAACCATTTGGTTATTTGCGAGATCTACTTCCTAGTTGGGAGCGGTGTCTTAGAATGCATAAGGTGTTTCTAATTGTACAATATGAATATGACATCTAATACTGCCCGAAATAATGGAAAGCTCAGTAGTTTACAAGAACATCAGCTAAATCTTTTAATTAGGCATTATTAATGAATATTTATTGATTCTAGAAAAGAAGCATTCAACAGAATGCTTACTTTCAAATATTAGATAAGTGAAATGGGGTTGGTGGCTTTGTCTAGCATGCAGCTGATACATTTTTTAACTCAAGTGTTTTACCAACACAAAGTTTTATCAAGACTTGCATTAAAGAGTATTCCTTTGGTAGCAAGCTTTTGCTGTAGGGCTTTTGCTGTGAAAGCAGCCTGTGAATTAGTTTTCTTTTTAACCAGCTCCCCCACCCTTGCCTTAATGACCTTGGCCCCAAACAATTGTCCAAATCGCAATTACATGAGACCATAATGGAGCACGTAAATGTTACTGATATTCAATTGGCTACTTTTAGCTACTTGCATTCCAATTGTGAGTTACAGGCACAAAATCACTGTGGTTGTCAAAAACGTAAGTCCATCCTAACATCTCCATTGATGTTTCAAGCCTGTAAATGTTACCAGTGCTACAGACGCAAAAACCATATTCAATAACAACAATTCAACAAGCCCGCAACTGTCTTCAAACCTGTAAATGACAAATGTATCAAAAAACGATATGAGTACTAGATAGGACTCACAAGTGGGTTAAACACCTGTTCGTAACACTGCAAAAGCAAATAAAAACACACTATTGTAATTAAAAATAACAGGAAAACAATGAAAGGCATTATAACTAATTCCACAACAGACTCCACCTCACAAATCTGCATTCATTTTTTGTTTTATATTTTATTTCCATTTTATAGTGATCCCAGGATTCAATGGGTTAATACTTATCATGAAACCCGCATGGACTAGAACAGTTGCTTTATTTATTTGTATTGATTTCTACAACTACGGATTGCGGGTCAGATTGAAGATTGGACTTCTAAACAATAATTGTAGTAGTTTAAACTCCATGTTTTGCTGACGTCATGATGACGGTCTCATTTACTATTGTGTCTAAAATGTAACTTACGGGCTTGCTTAATTGATCATGCCCTGAAATGCTATGTACGGGTTCATGGTTTGCATGTTAGGGCTGTGAACATGTAATTATGGGCTTGAGTCAATTGAATATATCTATATATTTTTAAAAAATCGTTAATGCAGCCAAAATGTCAGGTTACATGTAATTAAGGGGTTGGAATTAAATAGGGACCTATGTAACAAATTTGGAACTCGCAACCAATAAGTTCAGTTTGAAGGTCCAATTGAATAGAGGCCCTTATCAGGGAGGAGACAAACATGCAGCTGGGTATAGTAATCTTTAAAAATGAATTTAATATTGACTATTGCTATTATAAAAAATACTATTATAAATAATTAAATAGTTTTTATTACTGATCAGTGCATAATTAAAATAATTATCTCTTCTTGCTAAGGCATTACATGTTTTCTTTAATGTTATCACCTTGTTGTATAAGGTTTTTGTCCTGTTGTCTATTTCTAGATGTAAAGCAGCCATTGCTTAACTTTTCTGAAGAAACTCTTCCAATTCCATTTTAACTCTGTCACAATAAATGCAATGTCTTAATACAACGATGGCAGATTGTACAGTGAAGACCCAACTCTGCCAGGATTTTACTCCAGAGAATAACCTCTGGAGATAATCTAAAGGGAGAAGATCACATGGTATCACTGGGTAAATGTTTCCGACAACTAATATACGATGTGGCAGAGAACGCATTATCCAGCACTAAAAATGAAATGCGCACAGACAAATCCATTTAATGATGTCAGCATCTTATGCTCGAGGCAGAATATTTGTGAAATATTTTTCTTTGGCTAGTTTTGGAAAAAGTCCAATGTTTTATTGAAAATAATGTCTTGGCCCAACTTCGTGTAACTCCTAGGAAGTTACTCCAGTTTAATACAGTCAAGTTTCATCATTTATATTCTGTACCTCCTAAAGGAATGATAATATTCTCTGTGACATTTAATTTAAAAAATGAAAAGCTGTAAGAACATTTTAAGAGTTCCTGTTGTGCTATTAAGATGTTCAATATAAAGTCTTTAAAAAAATTCATTAATCTCTTAACGCTTATTATTAAAATTCTATGAGTGATTATTCATGAGAGATTATGTCATATGACTACCCTACAACCACCTTGTGAAAAAGATTTGTAATATGCCATGAAATCTTGTTAGAAGTAGAGCATGTTTTTAATCATTTTATATACCACATTTTAATGTGAAAATTAAAGATAATATATTATAGGGGTATCAATTGGCAGGCCTGCGTCCTAACATGCCCTCTCACTTCCTCTGTCTTTTACATCTAGACCTCTGCTGCATTATTAATTTTATAATATATCTCAATTGAAGCATCCAAATTCTTAAATAAGCTATGTGTTACATGTTGTTATTTTCCAAAGCTCCCTCACCATGTAAATTTCCTTCCTGTGCCGTAAGGAATAACATTATATTAAAATATGCATGTATATCCATAAAAATGTGGATTCGGGACCTTAACTACATTTTCATAATGATGTTTGCACCCTGGTGAATTGTATAAAAAATGTTGAATACCTTGCTCTATTATTTTTTAAATGACCTCACTGGGTACCACTTATACTCTGAATGTCTTATTTATATAACACCAACATATTCCGTAGAGCTGGAGTACAGTAAAACATGGGTTGGCAACCCTGCCCTTGAGCTAACATTCATACTCATGATACTTTTATACAAAGTGTTTTGCAAGACTAAAGGCCTCATTTAATTTGGGGCCATTACTTCCAAGTAACTTCCCAATTTGCTTCTTTTGAGTTGCATCCTCGCGTTGCTCTACTTTTACTTAGCTATTCAATTGGCCGGGTCCACAAGTTAGTCCCCCTTCCAAATAATTGCAAACTATGCTAATGGCAGTAAGCATTTGCAGGCTTGAACATGATCGCGGATGCAAGCCTGTTACTCGTGGTTCAATCCCGCAAATTTGGAGCACTGTAAATGCAAATATAAATGCAATACAGCACTGTAAATGATGGAGAACACAATGGGTGACATTAGAATAAAAAGCACAACATTCTCAAGCTTGCACATCGACAGAAGACAATACTAATTTCCGTTCAAAGTCCTACAGGCTTGAATGACCTCCAAGCTCGTAACTCGTTATTCAAGCCCGTAGGATTTCAATGAAATATGGAGGCCTACGAGCTTGGAGCTTGAAGCCTGTAGGACTTTGGACGGAAAATAAACATTAAATAAAGCTTTTTTGGGGGCGATGTGCGAGCTTGAGAATATTGTGCTTTTAATTCTAATGTCACCCATTGTGTTCCCTATAATTTACAGTGCTGTATTAATATAATATTTGATTTTAAAGCGCTCCGATTTGTAAGTAAGACATTTGCGCAATCTCTTTGGTACCAGTAAGCTATGGTTAGATTTTTGCCATTTACGGCTTGACAGGACAGTAAAGAGGAGAAATTGAATAGCGATTCGTGATTTTTACAGCCGCAACTCTTGCAGCCGCGAAAAATCAAAGGCTTTAAGGAAAGTAACTTGCACTTTTGAGAATATTAAGGGATAGTAGCGCGCAGTAAGTGACCTAAACGTGGCACGCAAGTAGGAAGCATTTGAATAGCAAAGTAACTTGCACTCTCCACTTGTGGTCCCAGATCTCAAGTAAGTAGCAATTGAATGAGGCCCTAAGAGTTTGCAAGCTTAAAGACTAAAAAAAATATGTAACAAAAGATGAAGGAGTTAAAAAAGAGAAACAAGTGCTTGGAAGGTAATTGAAAAGAGAGAAGAGGGTTAATTAGGGATTAAGTATTTTGGTGTAGAAGCTGTCAAAATGATTGTGATGGTAAGTGGGAGGACATTTTAGTTTAGTTTAGAGGCAGAAAAAAGGAGATGGTGTGTAACGTCTGGAGATAAGCAAAACTAAGGTGAATAGAACTGGGAGTTTGTAAATTGGAGAGTGCTTATTCTTAGGTGGATTATATGTGTCACATATGTGTCATAGGCCCAGTATCACTGGCTGATCCCCTGCAAACATGGCTGCCTCAATCCAAATGGTGAAGAACTAGGAAGATATCAGTTGGAGAGTGTGTCTGCATAGGTGGATGGTATGGGACCCAGTGTCAAAATCCATTATTTATCTTTCAACTAATCAGCAATAAATAAACCCCTTATAAACTTGTCTTTTATTAATATGTGAATTGTAAACCTTCCTGTGCCCTCCCTGAGCAATAAAAAATTATAATACCAAAGCCAGGAGGTACAACCAGAAAATTAGAGCTGTTATTGGTTTATTTCAATTAGAGGCATTTTGTGGAAATTGTGAATCATCTAATTTATCTAAATTAGACTGTATTATATATTTAGGTTTGTATGATGCTCTCTCCCACACTCTCTCACACACACAGATATCACAATATAACCATTTTTTGAATCATAATACTAATGTTTATAGTATGAAATCTTTTTTAGAATACAGCATCAAAACTTCCCAACTTTTAGTCGATGGCTAACAATTATTCACTGACTCTCTCAGTATTAAGTGGCTTTGATCATAATATGGATGATCAGATTATCTTCAACATTTATGATGTGGTTTTTAATTTGATAAATGACTCTTAGGCATTCTGCTAACATTATAAGTGAGAAATTCAAGTTAAAAAAGTGAGCAATATAATTTTTAGAAAGTCAAAATTTCTTATATATCATATGGATTGTAGCAAGTAACGACCTTGACTAATGGCTAAATTAATTTCCATGTTTATACTGGTATCCACTAATAAAATTGGTAAATCTTATAATACCTTTACAAAGTATGTGATTTGAAATTATAGCTTAACAAAAGTTAATTATGTATGCTTCAGAGATGCATAATACAATATCCACCATGGCAATGGAATATCCACTGCCGGTTATATGCCACTAATGGCAATTATTCAAGGGGAAAAAATCGATGACCAGGTGACAGGATTCAACAGCTTGATTGTACATGCTCTGCATGCTTTTGAAAACTTGACATATTTTCATGTATTAATGCTTAGCCTATAATTGCAGGTTATTTATAACCACAATGTAACCTCCAAACAGTGCTGATTTGACTATTCAGCGTACCCCTAACTTTATAGCTAAGCCACAGAGAACTGTAGCTGATGTGTGTTTCTTTAAGCAAGTATAAGTTACTTGTATATTATCCCCTGTAGTCCCAAGCAAGAATTTATATAATAGGTGCATCTTACTAAATTGGCATATACTTAGTTATTTAACAAAAAAATAAATTTGTATACATTCTGTCATGACTATTTAGGTACAGTAAATATATACATATAGTGATACATACTGTGGTAGCGTGGCCCTTGGTGACCTGTATCTGAAGTGGTATAGATACAGAAACAGCTGAGGATCAAAGTGTCTTTTTATCTTTTTAGTAAAAAGACCCAAAAATATGTAAGTATATGGCTTAAGTCAGCAACACAAAATAAACATCTATGTACACAAGCTGATTAAACCACCAGAATGTCATGACTAATCCTGGCGTCACTTCTCTGCTCTCAGGTAAAAGAAACTGCTTCTTTGTACACAATAGACTTGCAAAATACTACTTTCACAGGTATTCTTCAGTTACCACTTTCAGCATTATTCCTCAAAAGCAGATTGGTGGGACACTGGCCTGCCCTTCTCTCCAAATGCCCCACCCTAAGGACCTTAAAAACATGTTTAGGCATATGCCGTTTTCTTTTCACAGACTTTATGACTATCTCTTTAAATTGTACCTTTTTCTGTTGGAGATTTCTTCAGTGTTTTGTGTTTCACACAGCTTCCATTTTCTCCAGGTTGTTTGTCTCAGTTTTCTTCAATTGCAGCACGTTCAAATCCCTTAAATTCTTTCTCCCAGCAATGTCATGTTCACAACCATGAGAAAACACATTCTCATTCCATCTCTAGGCCTCTTAAATCCCCTCCTCCCTGAATTCAGGTGCAATCACTGATTGAGCAGCATTTCAATTAAAATGTCCTGATCTAGACTGGACATACAGATCTACTAAT
The DNA here is from genome assembly GCA_027410445.1 of Discoglossus pictus. Taxonomy (NCBI): domain Eukaryota; kingdom Metazoa; phylum Chordata; class Amphibia; order Anura; family Alytidae; genus Discoglossus; species Discoglossus pictus. The sequence continues at coordinate 83,017,753 of CM050175.1, read as the reverse complement.
CTCAGGCTCACATAGATTCCTTGCCTCACATTGTCACAATACATACATACATAAATACTGTCAAACAGCACTTGGTGTTTTCTTGTTGTCTAATGCAGGTTGACCAGCTGACTATACATTGTTAGCACATGCTCAGACTTCACTAGGTGTGTCTTGTACAGCATCACAAAATGTTCAGACAGTGATGGAAAACACAGGTTTAAAAAGCACTGTAGACAGCCGAATAGGCGCATCCTCTTCAAAATTGTTGCAGCGTTTCCGCAACTCTTCTATCTCCCCCAGTGGCATACAGCAGGGATCTGCGATGCCGATTTGCCTCGCCTCCACATTCCTCAAGGTATCAATGATCCCGGTTTAGGGTACTCGCCTCCTCTTTCCTCCGCAGCACGATAGAAGCACACTACGGGTCAGCGTTATCCGCGTTCTCAGCCTCCAGACGCCATTACACCCTGTCAGCCCAGCGTGCTCACCATTTCCTGGGTGTTGTTGCCTCCTGCCAAAAGGGATGATTGAGATTGACGTATACTTAATATTCCAAGGTCCTGGGAGAGAGATTCGGAGAGAGCTACTGTGCGCCGGCATTGATGTAAGGCTGAGGTGGCATACTTATTATAGAGATGGCTGTCCTGGAATATAGATCACAGATGAGACTGCAAAGGAGATGGCTGAAAACTGGCTTCAGGGATCTCTGCAATGCCTGGTTCCCCGTGGATGAAAGGGAACTACTCAAAGATAAGTGTTTTTTTCCTTTTCTGATACTAGGAATAATTAAGTTTCTTCCCTTACCACAATTCTGCTATGCCCATTCATTAATGGATGGCTCCAATTCTGAGCATTAAAGGAGCAGAATAGCAGTTATGGGGGAAAGAATAACATAGGGGGGAAAAATGTGTTAAACCTTGGATAGGGCTCTATTTAAGCACATAGCATATATTTTTTTACAGAAGTGTTTAGTTAGTGAACTTCTATCCAAAAGCAAGGTCTTCACTAACTAAACACTTCTGTAAAAAAAATATGCTCTGTGCTTAAATAGAGCCTTATTCAATTGGCCGAATCGCAATTTAATAAGGCTGTTAATGTCTAAAACATTATAATCTTTTGAGAAGCAACAACCTGAGAATAGGAGGTATCCCTGAAAGTATTAATGTAAAATAATTGCCTGCTTCTATTAGTACCTTTGTTAGTTACTTAATACCAACATTGTCACTAATGGAAAATTATATTGACAGGTTATATTGCATCCCCTTACCTAAGCTTTTAAATATAAATGTCCCAAGGGACGTCATTCTTAAACTGAACCAACAAGTTCACATAGATTTAATCTTAAAACTATTCTTTGAGAACATTAGGGTTTTTTCAGACATTTCTGGAAAAGTTTTGATGTTCCGTAAACAATTTGGGGAAATTACAAAAGTGTCGAGGTATAACAACGTGTTATATAAATGTGGGTTTCCTCTTAAAGTGATAATCTTTTTCTCTGATGAAAAACACGTGGTCTATTCTCTTAAAGAAAGTGAAAGGCTTCTTAAACTCTGGCAGCTAATAACATTGAGTATAGAAACAGCCTGATTTTTATGTGTAATAATTTATATTTGGGTCCGAGAAAGACCCCTATTTAAAACTCTTGTTGATTGTCATCAGAAATTGGAGAGATACCTAAATAAAAATAGATCTGCAAATTGATTCTGTTTTGTCCTTTGCTTTTATCTGTCTTGGTCTTTCTCTTGAATTTAGAAATTATGCAATAATCTGTTTAGAGATACATTTCAGGGATTATTCATGATTGGCGAAGTTTGTTGGTAATAAAGACATAACTGTTTAAAGAAAGATTCCAATAAAGCACATATGTTTGTTTTAATCACATTATCTTTTTCACATTCAAAAAAATAAATAAAAATAAAAATAAATAAATAACATAAAAGTATTATATATTAAAAAATGTTATGCTCACATAAATAAAATACATTTCTAGAAGCACTAGATAGTCAAATTTGTTATAAGATGAATATGTGTAAAATAAATATTTTGATTAATGCAATGATTACTCACGCAAGAATAACACGTAAATGTAAGGTTTCTGAACTATTATAAATGTACTATTACTACACACTTTAGCTTTTTTACCCTTATTTTTATTTTTATAAAAAAGTGTTAAATGTGTATTGTATCTTGGAATCAGACATAATTGAATAATTTTGCACTGGAACCACCTGAAAGATACTTTGTTGTAAATATAATCTTACTTTTTTAGCATATATCACAAGCTTTCTAAGCCAAAATATGAAATAGGTGGTCAGATTTTTTGAAGAGATATAGGGCCTCATTCTATTATCGGCCGTAAAACGGCCACAAGGCTGCGATTCCTTGCGGGGCTCCCGTTACCTTGCAATTCAATTGTACGGTCCCGCAAGGATCTCCCCTTACGGCCGGCCGTATATCTTGGAACCGGCCGTAAGCTCTGAAAACTTAAAATGCAAAAATAAATTCAAGACGGCACTGTACAGCTCTGTAAATGCTAGGGATCATATTGGGGGACATGAGGATTAATAGCAACCCCCTCTCAAGCTTGCACATCAGCCCAAATCCGAGTTTACATTAACTGTTTATTTTCCGGCCGCAGCGTGGGCGGGTCTGAGGTGCTCCAAGCACTCTGGACTTTTTACATGGATTTTTGACATGAATTAAAAAATAATTATTTTACGGATTTGAGTGTAGGGGAATGTTGTGCTATTTTTGCTAACACCTACAATTACTTTATAGTCTCATAAGAGTGCAGGATGGCTTTATTTCGGCTTTATAATGTGCTTAATTGGTGCTAGCGGGACCTTTTTCCTGCAAGTAAGCTGCGGCTCGGTTTTAGCCTTGCAGAGAGGGTTCCCGGAGCAATTGAATAGCAACCGGGATTTGAGTTTTAGATCAAAGGTTTTCCTCCGGCGCGAGCGACCGCAAGGGATAGCAAGGAACCGGCCGCAAGCCTGCCGGAATCCCCGGCCGGAAGGGAATAGAATAGCAGAATAGCTTGCGGCCGGTCCTTGCGGCCCCGCATCTCCTACAGCCAATAATAGAATGAGGCCCATAGTCTTTATGACGCATGGTGGATTTTTCATCCAGGGGAGAGAAATTACACCTTTTGTTCAAAGAGGTTTCAATCCTATTCGCGACTAGATTATTTTTGGTAAATTAAAAAAACTTAGATAAAATAATGTTGGTTGAGATTGGCCCTATTATATGGGCAGACCATGCTATGGTAAAATTGATACTTAAAACAGATAGCCTCGCAAATATAAGGAAATCTTGGAAAATTAATCAGTCTCTTTTTTCTGAAAAAAATAGGAATTATCCTATTTTTTTTTTTTTTTTAAATAATGAGAATTCTCTGAAATTTGAAGTTGTTACTTGGAATGCCCATAAGGCTTGTATTAGGGGGATGTTTATAAAAACTCCAAGCCCACCAAAAGAAGGAAAGAGGGAGCTCATTGAGGGACCTATATATCCAAAAAAAAAAAAAAAACATTTTTAAAATCAAATAAAGTTACCTGAAATATCTCCAATAGATCTAGAAATATGAAATCAAGATATATCCAGAATTGAAATCATAGATGTAATTAAAAGCTTAAAATTGTGTAAAGCCTCAGGTCCAGATGGATTTATAAATGCATATTTCAAGATATTTCACCCTGTTCTTGTAAACAGATGGAAAAAGAATTTAATGAAATCAAGAACGAAGGTAGAGCTCCTAGGAAAATGTTGGAGGCAACTATAGTGACAATTCCAAAATAAGATAAAGACTTATCTAATAGCAAACATTTTTGTCCCATATCATTATTGAATACGGATATCAAAATTTGGCCAATAGGCTGAGCTTAGTTATGAATCATTAGGTTGTTAGAGATTAAACAGGATTAATTGTTGGAAGACAAGGGCAAAGTAATTCTAGAAGATTAATAGACTTGATTGACTATGCAAATATAGAATGGATCCCTTTCGCTTTACTTTCATTGGACGCAGGGAAGACCTTCGACAGAGTCGATGGAAATTCTTATAGTTAATACTTTTAAAATATGTCTTCGGGGGAACTTCAACTTTAAAGCTATAAAAGCTTTATATGATGGCCCACCCACCTCTGTAGTTGGCGTTGGATTCAAATCTTCCACTTTTGGAATCAAAAATGGAATTTTTAACATTTGCTTTGTTAATAGAACCTCTGGCTTCCCTAATTAGATGTACAGGAGAAATAAAAGGTATTACAATTAGTAAAGAAGAATATAAAATACTTTTGTTTGCAGATGACATTGTCCACACTCTATCAGACCCTGTTTCTTCAATTCAGAAGTTACAACAAATAGTTGGGGGATATGGTCTTGTCATATTATAAAGTCAATATCACTAAAACTGAAGCTATGACAATTAATCTGTCCGAACAATTGGTAAATCATTTAAAAGAAACATATACTTATATTTGGCAAAATAACTCCATCACTCACTTAGGTATTATTTTTTGTAAAAATTTGGGTTGCATGATCTCATACGACATAAAAAAAAATATTTGTTAAAATTAAGGAAAATTTAGTTTCCTGGGGGATAATTAATTTATCACGGTCATGGAAAATTGCAGCGGTGAAAATGTCCATTCTGCCCAAATTTAATTTCATAGGCCCTCATTCTATTATCGGCCATAAAACGGCCGCAAAGCTGAGATTCCCTGCGGCCGTCTTACGGCCCCGTGTAGAGCTACCTTTACCTTGCAATTCAAATAGACGGCGCCGCAAGGATCTCCCCTTACGGCCGGCTGCATATCATGCAAACGGCCGCAAGCGTTTTTCCAGCGGCCGTAAATCTTGTTTTCCGGCCGCAAAGTCAGAAAACTGTAAATGCAAATATAAATTCGAGATGGCACTGTAAAGCTCCGTAAATGCTAGGCATCATAATGGGGGACATGAGGATTAATAGCAACACCCTCTCAAGCTTGCACATCAGCCCAAATCCGATATATCATTTACGGTTTACTTTTCGTCCCGTAGTCCCGCGTGCTCGTCCTTGTTAAAACCGTACGGGTTCGGAGATGGAGGGCCACAAACAAAGCATTGTAGAAGCCAATATATATTCAATACAGCACTGCAAAGCACTGTAAATAATGGGGAACATAATGGGGGGGGCATGAGGATTAATAGCAAAACATTCTCAAGCTTGCACATCGCCAAATTGTACTTTGATTTTAAAACCCGTACAAGTCCCACGGACTTCAATGATCAAGCCCGTAGCTCCTTATTCAAGCCCGTGCAGGCTTGGAGGGCGCATGTCCTCAAAGCCCGAAGCTCGTTCTTAAAGTACGTACGTGCATGGAGGTTGAAGGTATCCATTTTGTTACGGTTTTTGCAGTCTGCATGGTTTAAGCCTGTAACCCTAAAATGGAGGCCCAAGCATTACAGCCTCCAAATTAACAATTGTTCAAATTAGTTTAATATTCCTTTATATGTTAGATTGGTCAACACACATACAGGTTCCATTGTAGCCTCTAAAACAGCCCTATAATAGAATATGTCACCCCAACATTGGCGCGCACAGCAAATGTGTTTTGACAACATGTAGCTGACATGAGCGGTCCCACATCATTGCGCAGTTCTAATGTTTTTGACTACTGCGCGTCGATGAAAGGGCGCAAGTGATATGACCAAATGCCATAAACCCTTCTAACCCTTGTAGCCGCAGCCTAATCCTAACCCTTACACCCCACAGCCTAATCCTAATCATTAGATCCGCTAGCCTCCTGTCGGGCCTGCTGTTGTTGATGCGCGCATGTATCGGTGGGCAGATGACAGCGCACATTCGATGCACGCTATATAGTTGATCAACGATAGAATACACATCTCGCTCATCACATCTACATTAGAGAATACAAATAGTGGCCAAATCAGACCGCCACTTGGCATATATCAAGTACCAGGGGAATATTTCATTATATGTGGTTAAGTTCTTCAGTTGTGTCCGACTCTCTGTGACCATATGGACTGCAGCACATTCAGCTAGGTCTCTGCCTGTGCTGTTCTCCAAAGTTTGAAGGCCAAAGAGATTGGAGTGGGTTGTCAGTTCCTCCTCTAGTGGATTGGGATTTGTCTGATCTCTCTGCTATGACCTGCCCACCTACATTAGCTCACAACTCCATTCAGGTACACAAGCTGCTTCACCACCACCACCACCACTTAGCAACCCTCACCCATGTAAATTGATAATTAGCAGAACAGTTTGGAAGTTTACCAAATGGGTGCCAGGCAGCGGTGGTCTGGCCGGTGGCGGACACATGGGAGGAGAGGAGGGGCCAGGCTGCTCTTGACTGGGGGATTGGGAGATCCCCGTTGATGTTGGGCTGGGGACCATCTCCTGTCTGAGCAGCCTGACCTGAAGGTGTTCTGTTGTCATGTGGTGCCTCCTCACCTCCCTGGACAGCCTGGCCAGGCTGTGGGTCATATGCGACTCGGAGGCCAAAGATTCTGGCATCAATCCTCTGCATGGTGGCCTCGATCTACTGGGAGCTTTCCAGCTGCTCCTTCATGATGGCCAGCATCTCCACCAGCACAGCCTGGCTCTGCGGCGACGACACCGCTGGGTGGGCCTGGTGAGGTGTAGTGGGGAGGTCCACAGCTGGAGCCTGGGGTGACAATGTGCCCAGTGGTGACCAGGCCAGCACACTGTGTGAAGAAGGAGGTGCTGTCCCAAGGGAGTGGGAGGGCCCCAGAGCAAGTCTTTGGAGGATGGGCATAGTCCCAGGGCTTGTGGCAGTTGAGTGGGCGAGCTCAATGACTAGCCCATCCTCTGACCCAGGGCCCTACAATCTTCCTTCCTCTTCCCCCTGTGCTGGAAGATAATGGTACGGGGCCAATGGCTCCGCCTCCTCTGCCTGGTCACAGGACCCAGAGCTCCTCCTGGATGCTGAGAGATAGAGAAGAAAGGTACATGTCATTAGTATGTTGATTAGCGCATTGATATGTGTTCATTTCTAATTATCTGACATCTAGCCTTGAATATGGATGATTCTCTGATTAGCTATCTTATACTAGCTGTTATCTATTCTTAGGTTTCTGTTCTTGATGGTTCTCGGCTCACAACGCTATCTGTATTACGGCTGCTGTCTGTAACTGCATAGGCTGAACGGGCACACCAATACATGGACTCTCTATTACAGGGGTGTCCAAACTCTTTCCTGGATTGGAAGATATCCTTTCTGTGCACTGGTGAGTCAATCAGGATGACTGAAGAAGCGATTGACTCACCTGTGCGCAGCAGGGTTATCAAATCCAGGCATGTGTGTGGCCCACCAGGACCGAGTTTGGACACACCTGCTCTATTGCTTGATTACTGTTGTGGTGACCAGGAATGACAGTGATTTGTCAACTTCATGAATTTAATGATGCATCCATCTATCCCTTGTTATTTCATGGAGCTGACATGTCAGTGTCATGTCCATGTGTAGTGTGTGTGATGCACATGTGGTGGCATGTTGCTGTATGTCATATTCACCTGCCATGGAGGCTGGGTCCTGCTGCTCCACCGGGCCTGAAGCTCCAGCTGCGGCGGAGGGTGCAATAACCTCATGTCCCAGGTACTTGACCCTCCGCCCCTCGGTCTCCTGCGCCATCTTCTTCCTCACCGCGGCCCAGGTGCTTAATGGACCGCAGACTCTGTCCACGGCCCGCCACACCATTGACCAGATCGACCACCTGCTGCCAAGCATTAGCCCTGGGCCCAGCCTTGACTTCCCTACCCCCCGAGGTGATGACGGGGCGGGCACGGATAGCCTCCAGGAGGACCATGTTCTCCTCCAGGCTATAATTGTGGGCCCTGGACCTGCCGCCAGCCTCTTGCTCTCCAGACTGGGGTTGAGGACCCTCTCCACTCTCCTCCTCCCTCCTCTCCTCCCTCCTCCTTCCTCCTCCTACTCTCCTCTCCCTCCTCCCTCCTCTCCTCTCCTCCCTCCTCTCCTCCCTTCTTCCTCTACTCTCCTCCCTCCTTCCTCTACTCTCCTCCCTCCTTCCTCTACTCTCCTCCCTCCTCCCTCCTACTCTCCTCTCCTCCCTCCTTACTCTCCTCTCCTCCCTCCTTACTCTCCTCTCCTCCCTCCTCCCTCCTTCCTCCTTCCCTCCTCTCCTCCCTCCTTCTCCTCCTCTCCTCCCTCCTTCTCCTCCTATCCTCCCTCCTCCCTCCTTCCTCCTCCTCTCCCTTTCTCCTCCTCCTCTCCTCCCTCCTCCTCTCCTCCCTCCTCCTCTCCTCCCTCCTCTCCTCCCTCCTCTCCTCCCTCCTCCTCCTCTCCTCCCTCCTCCTCCTCCTCTCCTCCCTCCTCCTCCTCAACTACCTCCCCCTCATCTACCACCTCCCCCTTCTCAACTACTACCTCCTCCTCACTCCTCCCCTCCTCTTCCCCACCTCCACGCCCCGGGACTCCCTGCCACTACTCTCCCCTCTGCTCCTCTCCCTCCATCACCACCTGAAAAGAAAAGAAAGAGAAATTAAGAAATGTTTTAGTGGGTTCGCCTGCTCCACGCTCGTCCCCCATTCTGATCGCCTATAACAATATTTCTGCTTGGATATCAATGTTGTAACTAACTGCAGTAATCAACCTTAACTGGACAGAGCCTGTGACAGCAGTGGGAGGGGTGTACAGCACCTCTCACTCTGGACCTGAGTGGCGCTGATGAAACACGCTAGATCAATACTTTCCTAAACAATGTGGAAGGGTCAGTTACAGTTTGCATATATACAAGGCATGCAGCTATTTAATGTGTGCTTCTATCATGTGTGGGGAGTGGCCCATGTCTGAGGTCACTAATATCCTATCTGCATTATACTCTGGGCGTGGTACCTATCCTGAAGCCATCCTCTGTACCAGAGGTAGTAGGGACTACATGGTCTTGCTGGGCTAGGCTGAAAATAAGTTCTTGTCAAGCACCATTAACGAAGCAGTTTGCAACACCTATGTGTATTGCAAATATGTGTAGAAATCTCAATCAAACTCAATCAAACTCAAACTCAATCAAACTCAATCAAACTCAAACTCAATCAAACTCAATCAAACTCAATCAAAATCAAACTCAATCAAACTCAATCAAACTCAATTAAACTCAATCAAACTCAATCAAAATCAAACTCAATCAAACTCAATCAAACTCAATCAAAATCAAACTCAATCAAACTCAATAAAACTCAATAAAAATCAAACTCAATCAAACTCAATCAAACTCAATCAAACTCAATCAAAATCAAACTCAATCAAACTCAATCAAACTCAATCAAAATCAAACTCAATCAAACTCAATCAAAATCAAACTCTATCAAACTCAATCAAACTCAATCAAACTCAATCAAAATCAAACTCAATCAAAATCAATCAAACTCAATCAAACTCAATCAAAATCAAACTCAATCAAAATCAATCAAACTCAATCAAACTCAAACTCAATCAAACTCAATCAAACTCAATCAAACTCAATCAAAATCAAACTCAATCAAACTCAATCAAAATCAAACTCAATCAAACTCAATCAAAATCAAAATCAATCAAACTCAATCAAACTCAAACTCAATCAAACTCAATCAAACTCAAACTCAATCAAACTCAATCGAACTCAATCAAAATCAAACTCATTCAAACTCAATCAAACTCAATCAAAATCAAACTCAATCAAACTCAATCAAACTCAATAAAAATCAAACTCAATCAAACTCAATCAAACTCAATCAAACTCAATCAAACTCAATCAAAATCAAACTCAATCAAACTCAATCAAAATCAAACTCTATCAAACTCTATCAAACTCAATCAAACTCAATCAAAATCAAACTTAATCAAAATCAATCAAACTCAATTAAACGCAATCAAAATCAAACTCAATCAAAATCAAACTCAATCAAAATCAAACTCAATCAAAATCAATCAAACTCAATCAAACTCAAACTCAATCAAACTCAATCAAACTCAATCAAAATCAAACTCAATCAAACTCAGTCAAACTCAATCAAAATCAAAATCAATCAAAATCAATCAAACTCAATCAAAATCAAACTCAATCAAAATCAATCAAACTCAATCAAACTCAAACTCAATCATACTCAATCAAACTCAATCAAACTCAATCAAAATCAAACTCAATCAAAATCAATCAAACTCAATCAAACTCAATCAAACTCAATCAAACTCAATACAAATCAAACTCAATTAAACTCAATCAAAATCAAACTCAATCAAAATCAATCAAACTCAGCCAAACTCAAACTCAATCAAACTCAATCAAACTCAATTAAACTCAATCAAACTCAATCAAAATCAAGCTTAATCAAACTCAATCAAAATCAATCAAACGTAATCAAACTCAAACTCAATCAAACTCAATCAAACTCAATCAAACTCAATCAAAATCAAAATCAATCAAACTCAATCAAACTCAAACTCAATCAAAATCAATCAAACTCAATCAAACTCAATCAAACTCAATCAAAATCAAAATCAATCAAACTCAATCAAACGCAAACTCAATCAAACTCAATCAAACTCAATCAAAATCAAAATCAATCAAACTCAATCAAACTCAAACTCAATCAAACTCAATCAAACTCAATCAAACTCAATCAAAATCAAACTCAATCAAAATCAATCAAACTCAAACAAAATCAAACTCAATCAAAATCAATCAAACTCAATCAAAATCAAACTCAATCAAACTCAATCAAACTCAATCAAAATCAAACTCAATCAAAATCAATCAAACTCAATCAAACTCAAACTCAATCAAACTCAATCAAACTCAATCAAAATCAAACTCAATTAAACTCAATCAAAATCAAAATCAATCAAACTCAGTCAAACTCAAACTCAATCAAACTCAATCAAACTCAATCAAACTCAATCAAACTCAATCAAAATCAAACTCTATCAAACTTAATCAAACTCAATCAAACTCAATCAAAATCAAACTCAATCAAAATCAATCAAACTCAATTAAACTCAATCAAAATCAAACATAATCAAAATCAAACTCAACCAAACTCAATCAAAATCAAACTCAATCAAAATCAATCAAACTCAATCAAACTCAAACTCAATCAAACTCAATCAAACTCAATCAAAATCAAACTCAATCAAACTCAATCAAACTCAATCAAAATAAAAAACAATCAAACTCAATCAAACTCAAACTCAATCAAACTCAATCAAACTCAAACTCAATCAAACTCAATCAAACTCAATCAAACTCAATCAAAATCAAACTCATTCAAACTCAATCAAACTCAATCAAAATCAAACTAAATCAAACTCAATCCAACTCAATAAAAATCAAACTCAATCAAACTCAATCAAACTCAATCAAACTCAATCAAACTCAATCAAACTCAATCAAAATCAAACTCAATCAAACTCAATCAAACTCAATCAAACTCAATCAAACTCAATCAAACTCAAACTCAATCAAACTCAATCAAACTCAAACTCAATCAAACTCAATCAAACTCAATCAAAATCAAACTCATTCAAACTCAATCAAACTCAATCAAAATCAAACTCAATCAAACTCAATCAAACTCAATAAAAATCAAACTCAATCAAACTCAATCAAACTCAATCAAACTCAATCAATATCAAACTCAATCAAACTCAATCAAACTCAATCAAAATCAAACTCAATCAAACTCAATCAAAATCAAACTCTATCAAACTCAATCAAACTCAATCAAACCCAATCAAAATCAAACTCAATCAAAATCAATCAAACTCAATTAAACGCAATCAAAATCAAACTCAATCAAAATCAAACTCAATCAAAATCAAACTCAATCAAAATCAATCAAACTCAATCAAACTCAAACTCAATCAAACTCAATCAAACTCAATCAAAATCAAACTCAATCAAACTCAGTCAAACTCAATCAAAATCAAAATAAACCAAAATCAATCAAACTCAATCAAAATCAAACTCAATCAAAATCAATCAAACTCAATCAAACTCAAACTCAATCAAACTCAATCAAACTCAATCAAACTCAATCAAAATCAATCAAACTCAATCAAACTCAATCAAACTCAATCAAACTCAATCAAAATCAAACTCAATTAAACTCAATCAAAATCAAACTCAATCAAACTCAATCAAACTCAATCAAAATCAAAATCAATCAAACTCAGCCAAACTCAAACTCAATCAAACTCAATCAAACTCAATTAAACTCAATCAAACTCAATCAAAATCAAGCTTAATCAAACTCAATCAAAATCAATCAAACGCAATCAAACTCAAACTCAATCAAACTCAATCAAACTCAATCAAACTCAATCAAAATCAAAATCAATCAAACTCAATCAAACTCAAACTCAATCAAACTCAATCAAACTCAATCAAACTAAATCAAACTCAATCAAAATCAAAATCAATCAAACTCAATCAAACGCAAACTCAATCAAACTCAATCAAAATCAAACTCAATCAAACTCAATCAAACTCAATCAAAATCAAAATCAATCAAACTCAATCAAACTCAAACTCAATCAATCTCAATCAAACTCAATCAAACTCAATCAAACTCAATCAAAATCAAACTCAATCAAAATCAATCAAACTCAAACAAAATCAAACTCAATCAAAATCAATCAAACTCAATCAAAATCAAACTCAATCAAACTCAATCAAACTCAATCAAAATCAAACTCAATCAAAATCAATCAAACTCAATCAAACTCAAACTCAATCAAACTCAATCAAACTCAATCAAAATCAAACTCAATTAAACTCAATCAAAATCTAAATCAATCAAACTCAGTCAAACTCAAACTCAATCAAACTCAATCAAAATCAAACTCTATCAAACTCAATCAAAATCAAACTCTATCAAACTCAATCAAACTCAATCAAACTCAATCAAAATCAAACTCAATCAAAATCAATCAAACTCAATTAAACTCAATCAAAATCAAACATAATCAAAATCAAACTCAATCAAACTCAATCAAAATCAAACTCAATCAAAATCAATCAAACTCAATCAAACTCAAACTCAATCAAACTCAATCAAACTCAATCAAACTCAATCAAACTCAATCAAAATCAAACTCAATCAAACTCAATCAAACTCAATCAAAATCAAAATCAATCAAACTCAATCAAACTCAAACTCAATCAAACTCAATCAAACTCAAACTCAATCAAACTCAATCAAACTCAATCAAAATCAAACTCATTCAAACTCAATCAAACTCAATCAAAATCAAACTCAATCAAACTCAATCAAACTCAATCAAAATCAAACTCAATCAAACTTAATCAAAATCAAACTCTATCAAACTCAATCAAACTCAATCAAACTCAATCAAAATCAAACTCAATCAAAATCAATCAAACTCAATTAAACGCAATCAAAATCAAACTCAATCAAAATCAAACTCAATCAAACTCAATCAAAATCAAACTCAATCAAAATCAATCAAACTCAATCAAACTCAAACTCAATCAAACTCAATCAAACTCAATCAAAATCAAACTCAATCAAACTCAATCAAACTCAATCGAAATCAAAATCAATCAAAATCAATCAAACTCAATCAAAATCAAACTCAATCAAAATCAATCAAACTCAATCAAACTCAATCAAACTCAATCAAACTCAATCAAAATCAAACTCAATTAAACTCAATCAAAATCAAACTCAATCAAACTCAATCAAAATCAAAATCAATCAAACTCAGTCAAACTCAAACTCAATCAAACTCAATCAAACTCAATTAAACTTAATCAAACTCAATCAAAATCAAGCTTAATCAAACTCAATCAAAATCAATCAAACGCAATCAAACTCAAACTCAATCAAACTCAATCAAACTCAATCAAACTCAATCAAAATCAAAATCAATCAAACTCAATCAAACTCAAACTCAATCAAACTCAATCAAACTCAATCAAACTCAATCAAAATCAATCAAACTCAATCAAACGCAAACTCAATCAAACTCAATCAAAATCAAACTCAATCAAACTCAATCAAAATCAAACTCAATCAAACTCAATCAAACTCAATCAAAATCAAAATCAATCAAACTCAATCAAACTCAAACTCAATCAAACTCAATCAAACTCAATCAAACTCAATCAAAATCAAACTCAATCAAAATCAATCAAACTCAAACAAAATCAAACTCAATCAAAATCAATCAAACTCAATCAAACTCAAACTCAATCAAACTCAATCGAAATCAAAATCAATCAAAATCAATCAAACTCAATCAAAATCAAACTCTATCAAAATCAATCAAACTCAATCAAACTCAAACTCAATCAAACTCAATCAAACTCAATCAAACTCAATCAAAATCAAACTCAATCAAAATCAATCAAACTCAATCAAACTCAATCAAACTCAATCAAACTCAATCAAAATCAAACTCAATTAAACTCAATCATAATCAAACTCAATCAAACTCAATCAAAATCAAAATCAATCAAACTCAGTCAAACTCAAACTCAATCAAACTCAATCAAACTCAATTAAACTCAATCAAACTCAATCAAAATCAAGCTTAATCAAACTCAATCAAAATCAATCAAACGCAATCAAACTCAAACTCAATCAAACTCAATCAAACTCAATCAAACTCAATCAAACTCAATCAAAATCAATCAAACTCAATCAAACTCAAACTCAATCAAACTCAATCAAACTCAATCAAACTCAATCAAAATCAATCAAACTCAATCAAACGCAAACTCAATCAAACTCAATCAAAATCAAACTCAATCAAACTCAATCAAAATCAAACTCAATCAAACTCAATCAAACTCAATCAAAATCAAAATCAATCAAACTCAATCAAACTCAAACTCAATCAAACTCAATCAAACTCAATCAAACTCAATCAAAATCAAACTCAATCAAAATCAATCAAACTCAAACAAAATCAAACTCAATCAAAATCAATCAAACTCAATCAAACTCAAACTCAATCAAACTCAATCAAACTCAATCAAAATCAAACTCAATCAAAATCAATCAAACTCAATCAAACTCAAACTCAATCAAACTCAATCAAAATCAAACTCAATTAAACTCAATCAAAATCAAAATCAATCAAACTCAGTCAAACTCAAACTCAATCAAACTCAATCAAACTCAATCAAACTCAATCAAAATCAAACTCAATCAAACTCAATCAAAATCAATCAAACTCAATCAAACTCAATCAAACTCAAACTCAATCTAACTCAATCAAACTCAATCAAAATCAAAATCAATCAAACTCAATCAAACTCAAACTCAATCAAACTCAATCAAACTCAATCAAACTCAATGAAACTAAATAAAACTCAATCAAAATCAAAATCAATCAAACTCAATCAAACTCAAACTCAATCAAACTCAATCAAACTCAATCAAAATCAAACTCAATCAAACTCAGTCAAACTCAATCAAAATCAAAATCAATCAAAATCAATCAAACTCAATCAAAATCAAACTCAATCAAAATCAATCAAACTCAATCAAACTCAAACTCAATCAAACTCAATCAAACTCAATCAAACTCAATCAAAATCAAACTCAATCAAAATCAATCAAACTCAATCAAACTCAATCAAACTCAATCAAACTCAATCCAAATCAAACTCAATTAAACTCAATCAAAATCAAACTCAATCAAAATCAATCAAACTCAGCCAAACTCAAACTCAATCAAACTCAATCAAACTCAATTAAACTCAATCAAACTCAATCAAAATCAAGCTTAATCAAACTCAATCAAAATCAATCAAACGCAATCAAACTCAAACTCAATCAAACTCAATCAAACTCAATCAAAATCAAAATCAATCAAACTCAATCAAACTCAAACTCAATCAAACTCAATCAAACTCAATCAAACTCAATCAAACTCAATCAAAATCAAAATCAATCAAACTCAATCAAACGCAAACTCAATCAAACTCAATCAAACTCAATCAAAATCAAAATCAATCAAACTCAATCAAACTCAAACTCAATCAAACTCAATCAAACTCAATCAAAATCAAACTCAATCAAAATCAATCAAACTCAAACAAAATCAAACTCAATCAAAATCAATCAAACTCAATCAAAATCAAACTCAATCAAACTCAATCAAACTCAATCAAAATCAAACTCAATCAAAATCAATCAAACTCAATCAAACTCAAACTCAATCAAACTCAATCAAACTCAATCAAAATCAAACTCAATTAAACTCAATCAAAATCAAAATCAATCAAACTCAGTCAAACTCAAACTCAATCAAACTCAATCAAACTCAATCAAACTCAATCAAACTCAATCAAAATCAAACTCTATCAAACTTAATCAAACTCAATCAAACTCAATCAAAATCAAACTCAATCAAAATCAATCAAACTCAATTAAACTCAATCAAAATCAAACATAATCAAAATCAAACTCAATCAAACTCAATCAAAATCAAACTCAATCAAAATCAATCAAACTCAATCAAACTCAAACTCAATCAAACTCAATCAAACTCAATCAAAATCAAACTCAATCAAACTCAATCAAAATCAAAATCAAAATCAATCAAACTCAATCAAACTCAAACTCAATCAAACTCAATCAAACTCAAACTCAATCAAACTCAATCAAACTCAATCAAAATCAAACTCATTCAAACTCAATCAAACTCAATCAAAATCAAACTCAATCAAACTCAATCAAACTCAATCAAAATCAAACTCAATCAAACTCAATCAAACTCAATCAAACTCAATCAAACTCAATCAAACTCAATCAAAATCAAACTCAATCAAACTCAATCAAACTTAATCAAACTCAATCAAACTCAATCAAACTCAAACTCAATCAAACTCAATCAAACTCAAACTCAATCAAACTCAATCAAACTCAATCAAAATCAAACTCATTCAAACTCAATCAAACTCAATCAAAATCAAACTCAATCAAACTCAATCAAACTCAATAAAAATCAAACTCAATCAAACTCAATCAAACTCAATCAAACTCAATCAAACTCAATCAATATCAAACTCAATCAAACTCAATCAAACTCAATCAAAATCAAACTCAATCAAACTCAATCAAAATCAAACTCTATCAAACTCAATCAAACTCAATCAAACTCAATCAAAATCAAACTCAATCAAAATCAATCAAACTCAATTAAACGCAATCAAAATCAAACTCAATCAAAATCAAACTCAATCAAAATCAAACTCAATCAAAATCAATCAAACTCAATAAAACTCAAACTCAATCAAACTCAATCAAACTCAATCAAAATCAAACTCAATCAAACTCAGTCAAACTCAATCAAAATCAAAATCAATCAAAATCAATCAAACTCAATCAAAATCAAACTCAATCAAAATCAATCAAACTCAATCAAACTCAAACTCCATCAAACTCAATCAAACTCAATCAAACTCAATCAAAATCAATCAAACTCAATCAAACTCAATCAAACTCAATCAAACTCAATCAAAATCAAACTCAATTAAACTCAATCAAAATCAAACTCAATCAAACTCAATCAAACTCAATCAAAATCAAAATCAATCAAACTCAGCCAAACTCAAACTCAATCAAACTCAATCAAACTCAATTAAACTCAATCAAACTCAATCAAAATCAAGCTTAATCAAACTCAATCAAAATCAATCAAACGCAATCAAACTCAAAATCAATCAAACTCAATCAAACTCAATCAAACTCAATCAAAATCAAAATCAATCAAACTCAATCAAACTCAAACTCAATCAAACTCAATCAAACTCAATCAAACTAAATCAAACTCAATCAAAATCAAAATCAATCAAACTCAATCAAACGCAAACTCAATCAAACTCAATCAAAATCAAACTCAATCAAACTCAATCAAACTCAATCAAAATCAAAATCAATCAAACTCAATCAAACTCAAACTCAATCAAACTCAATCAAACTCAATCAAACTCAATCAAACTCAATCAAAATCAAACTCAATCAAAATCAATCACACTCAAACAAAATCAAACTCAATCAAAATCAATCAAATTCAATCAAAATCAAACTCAATCAAACTCAATCAAACTCAATCAAAATCAAACTCAATCAAAATCAATCAAACTCAATCAAACTCAAACTCAATCAAACTCAATCAAACTCAATCAAAATCAAACTCAATTAAACTCAATCAAAATCAAAATCAATCAAACTCAGTCAAACTCAAACTCAATCAAACTCAATCAAAATCAAACTCTATCAAACTCAATCAAAATCAAACTCTATCAAACTCTATCAAACTCAATCAAACTCAATCAAACTCAATCAAAATCAAACTCAATCAAAATCAATCAAACTCAATTAAACTCAATCAAAATCAAACATAATCAAAATCAAACTCAATCAAACTCAATCAAAATCAAACTCAATCAAAATCAATCAAACTCAATCAAACTCAAACTCAATCAAACTCAATCAAACTCAATCAAACTCAATCAAACTCAATCAAACTCAATCAAACTCAATCAAAATCAAACTCAATCAAACTCAATCAAAATCAAAATCAATCAAACTCAATCAAACTCAAACTCAATCAAACTCAATCAAACTCAAACTCAATCAAACTCAATCAAACTCAATCAAAATCAAACTCATTCAAACTCAATCAAACTCAATCAAAATCAAACTCAATCAAACTCAATCAAACTCAATCAAAATCAAACTCAATCAAACTTAATCAAAATCAAACTCTATCAAACTCAATCAAACTCAATCAAACTCAATCAAAATCAAACTCAATCAAAATCAATCAAACTCAATTAAACGCAATCAAAATCAAACTCAATCAAAATCAAACTCAATCAAACTCAATCAAAATCAATCAAACTCAATCAAACTCAATCAAACTCAATCAAACTCAATCAAACTCAATCGAAATCAAAATCAATCAAAATCAATCAAACTCAATCAAAATCAAACTCAATCAAAATCAATCAAACTCAATCAAACTCAATCAAACTCAATCAAACTCAATCAAAATCAAACTCAATTAAACTCAATCAAAATCAAACTCAATCAAACTCAATCAAAATCAAAATCAATCAAACTCAGTCAAACTCAAACTCAATCAAACTCAATTAAACTTAATCAAACTCAATCAAAATCAAGCTTAATCAAACTTAATCAAAATCAATCAAACGCAATCAAACTCAAACTCAATCAAACTCAATCAAACTCAATCAAACATAATCAAAATCAAAATCAATCAAACTCAATCAAACTCAAACTCAATCAAACTCAATCAAACTCAATCAAACTCAATCAAAATCAATCAAACTCAATCAAACGCAAACTCAATCAAACTCAATCAAAATCAAACTCAATCAAACTCAATCAAAATCAAACTCAATCAAACTCAATCAAACTCAATCAAAATCAAAATCAATCAAACTCAATCAAACTCAAACTCAATCAAACTCAATCAAACTCAATCAAACTCAATCAAAATCAAACTCAATCAAAATCAATCAAACTCAAACAAAATCAAACTCAATCAAAATCAATCAAACTCAATCAAACTCAAACTCAATCAAACTCAATCGAAATCAAAATCAATCAAAATCAATCAAACTCAATCAAAATCAAACTCTATTAAAATCAATCAAACTCAATCAAACTCAAACTCAATCAAACTCAATCAAACTCAATCAAACTCAATCAAAATCAAACTCAATCAAAATCAATCAAACTCAATCAAACTCAATCAAACTCAATCAAACTCAATCAAAATCAAACTCAATTAAACTGAATCAAAATCAAACTCAATCAAACTCAATCAAAATCAAAATCAATCAAACTCAGTCAAACTCAAACTCAATCAAACTCAATCAAACTCAATTAAATTCAATCAAACTCAATCAAAATCAAGCTTAATCAAACTCAATCAAAATCAATCAAACGCAATCAAACTCAAACTCAATCAAACTCAATCAAACTCAATCAAACTCAATCAAAATCAAACTCAATTAAACTCAATCAAAATCAAACTCAATCAAACTCAATCAAAATCAAAATCAATCAAACTCAGTCAAACTCAAACTCAATCAAACTCAATTAAACTCAATCAAACTCAATCAAACTCAATCAAAATCAAAATCAATCAAACTCAATCAAAATCAATCAAACTCAATCAAACGCAAACTCAATCAAACTCAATCAAAATCAAACTCAATCAAACTCAATCAAAATCAAACTCAATCAAACTCAATCAAACTCAATCAAAATCAAAATCAATCAAACTCAATCAAACTCAAACTCAATCAAACTCAATCAAACTCAATCAAACTCAATCAAAATCAAACTCAATCAAAATCAATCAAACTCAAACAAAATCAAACTCAATCAAAATCAATCAAACTCAATCAAACTCAAACTCAATCAAACTCAATCAAACTCAATCAAAATCAAACTCAATCAAAATCAATCAAACTCAATCAAACTCAAACTCAATCAAACTCAATCAAAATCAAACTCAATTAAACTCAATCAAAATCAAAATCAATCAAACTCAGTCAAACTCAAACTCAATCAAACTCAATCAAACTCAATCAAACTCAATCAAAATCAAACTCAATCAAACTCAATCAAAATCAATCAAACTCAATCAAACTCAAACTCAATCAAACTCAATCAAACTCAATCAAAATCAAAATCAATCAAACTCAATCAAACTCAAACTCAATCAAACTCAATCAAACTCAATCAAACTCAATGAAACTAAATAAAACTCAATCAAAATCAAAATCAATCAAACTCAATCAAACTCAAACTCAATCAAACTCAATCAAACTCACTCAAACTCATTTAAACTCAATCAAACTCAATCAAACTCAATCAAAATCAATCAAACTCAATCAAACTCAATCAAACTCTCTCACTCTCAATCCCTTGCTCTCAATCCCTCGCTCTCAATCCCTCGCTCTCTCAATCTCTCTCTCTCTCAATCTATCTCTCTCTCAATCTCTCTCTCTCAATCTCTCAATCTCTCTCTCTCTCAATCTCTCTCTTTCTCAATCGCTCTCAATCTCTCAATCTCTCTCTCTCTCAATCTCTCTCTCTCTCTCAATCTCTCAATCTCTCTCAATCTCTCTCTCTCTCAATCTCTCAATCTCTCTCTCTCTCTCTCAATCTCTCAATCTCTCTCTATCTCAATCTCTATCTCTCTCAATATATATATATATATATATATATATATATATATATATAGAGAGAGAGAGAGAGAGAGAGAGAGAGAGATATCCAGATATAATATGAAACATAAAAAACAAAATAACTTACCTCCCTCCACCAAACTCCTCTCCCCACACCAAAAAACTCTCCAAACCTATAAGCCAACCCCCAAAAAAACACAATTGTACTTCTCGCCAGTGTGTTCAGTAAATATAGAAATTGGCAAAACCGAAAAATAAAATATAGCTTGATAGGATGAAAAGCATGTACAATGCAACTTACCTCCCTCCAAACTCCTTTGTGCCGGAAAAAAATCACAAACACTCCAGAAACCTATAAACAAGAAAAAAACACAATTGTACTTCTCGCCAGTGTATTCAGTAAATATAGAAATTGGCAAAACATACAAATAAAATACAGCTTGATAGGATGAAAAGCATGTACAATGCAACTTACCTCCCTCCAAATTCCTTTGTGCCGGAAAAAAATCACAAACACTCCAGAAACCTATAAACAAGAAAAAGAACGCAATTGTACTTCTTTACATCGTAAACCGTAAATGTAGTAATGTATTCCCGTAAAAAGAACATAAAACGCGACTTGATAATAAAGCAACTTACCTCCTCTCACCCACCAAGCTCCGGGATGCGTGATTCCGCTATTGGGTGGTTCGGGCCGGGCGCGGCTAGTCCGTCCCCCTTCCAGCTTGCGTGCGCGCCTAAACGTCACAACCTTCCTACATTCTGAGGGCCGCGATTCGCGCCTGGCCGCATCCGTTGAAGTCCACACGATGCACTTATGGCATTGGAATGAAACCGAGCTGAAATGGCCCTAAAAGTATAAATGAAGCAATAAAAGGCATTCAAATTACGGGAAAAACAATCCCCAATGATCAAATATGTTAATAAAAGATATATTTTTATTGTCATGTACATCCTCAATATGGTGGCCATATTAACCCTTTAGCACTCAGAAAGGCTAGAATGTGTCCCCTAAACATATCAACATTATCTGATTTACATTTCTCTTATCACATCTACTTTTTGGAACACAAATATTGGCTATATTTCAACGCCACATTACATAGATCATGTAGCATGGGCCCAAATTCAAATGTGGACCAGAATATTAGGGGTTACTAATTAAAATGACTAAACCAATCCATAATCAGGGAACTTCATAACATGATGAAGCTTAGATACACCAGTGAGCTTTTCCATTTGTGAAATCCACCCGCATAATCACAGCTGTGGTAATTAGCAAGCTATAAAACCACATCATCATCCATGAATTAGCAAGTCTGAACCATCATGGATAGCAGCAACCTGAGTGCGGTGTATATGTATGTGAGTAGAGCGCAGCGTCGTAGGAATGGATATTTGTTTCGAATGGTGGAGAGAGGAGACCCGGCTGTCAGGCGTGCGACTGAGGAGTGGCTGAGGCGTGACAGAGAGGGGCGGCTGGGAGTGAATGTGGGTGAGCGTGCTGATGCAATCCATGGTGGTCCGGAACCAAGCCAGGCAAGTGGCTCATCACAGGATATGCCTAGGGTCATGGTGGGGGGTCAGTTAGGGGAGAGAGCTTCAGTGGCACAGGGACAGGGGGATATGAGGGCACCTGCAGACAGGGAGGAGGACCTTGATGTGGGTGATCAGCTAATGGGGGGGCCAGATGAGAGACCCCTAGAGGGTGTGGCACATGAAGTGGGGGCTCCTGCACAGCCAGACCCACAGAGGGGTGAGCAGGCCCAGGAGCCTGCCAGGAGGCTTCGTGCACCCAGGGTGTACAGGGAGAGAGTCACATTAGAGGGGTTAACTGATGTGGAAGTGTATGAGCATTTTAGGCTAACCCGTGCCAGCCTGGAGGTGCTCTATGCGGTCCTGAGGGAGGACATGGAGCCTTGATACCTCCTAGAAAGCAAGAAGCGCTGTTCAGAAATCGCAAACACTATCATTCCATCAATGTACAGGTTGTTTGTGATGCAGGCAGAGGGTTTGGGCCCATTAGGCAATAGATTCTACAACTTGCACTCTTTGATCGACGCACATTTTGCCACACAATTTTCAACAGTGCGCTACTGTCGCCGGCTTCTGTCAGCGCCGTATTGTCCGCGCTCATTTGCCGTGCGCCCTAAAGAAGGTGTGCCAACTGAGCCATTGCATCGTAGCTTGTTGCTGTGCCTAACCCGATGTGACCTGGTCATAGGAGTAGGAAGTTCCAACCCAGAGATCCCTAAACTAACGTCACATTAATCATTGTGTATATTTACAGATGCTTTAATGGAGCAGCACAACCTCACATTCATATCTACATCTCCCATTTTTGTTTTCTTCAGGTGATGCAGGATATAGGTGTTTGCCGTGGTTGTTGACCCCTGTGAACAATCCACGCACAGAGGGGGAGGAGAGGTACAATGTGGCCCATGCCAGAACCCGGAATGTAATAGAGCGCACCTTTGGCCTCCTGAAGATGCGCTTCAGATGTTTACATTCCACTGGCGGGGCGCTACAGTATACACCAGTGAAGGTTTGTCACATCATCCTGGCCTGCTGTTGTCTGCACAATATAGCAGTACAGGCAAACTGTCTGGGGAACATTGATGATGGTCCGCTTGAACCGGCGGAGCGTCCAGTACCTCCCGATGGTGGGGATAACGTTCAGGGGTCACAACTACGTGCCCACGTCATTCGGGAGTACTTCCCATGTACGTCTGAAACTAATAACAACCAACTATAATGTACCTTGATTATGGTTACTAATACATCTCTTTTCTCCTTCCCCATTGTCATACAGAATATCCAACAATCCACAGTAGAGGATAGCTTTGTGATGAAACATATGTCTCGTGATGCATTCTTAATACTGGATCAAATACAGCCTGCTCTGATATCCGTTAATGGTAAGTATGCGCACATTCCCATACACATCATATATATTGATATCTGCCAACCTCCAGAAGCTAAGCTAAATGAATGGTCTGATGTATTCCACAATGTCAATGGATATAGGCCTCACAATCGTATTTGAAAACATCTTCACAGAACAGTAATGTTCCCATTGTCTGATCATGCTATTCCACATCCCATGGAGGTCAATGCAATTCAAAGCAATCTGGATATATGAACATACCAGCATATTGTAAACCATAATAAATGTACCTCATGGGATGCAAAGAGGGGATCTCTCCAGTTCTTTTGTCAGCGAATGCTGGTAAAAGCATTCTCAGTCAGATAACAGGAATAGTCTCAAGGATGTGTTAACTAGGAATCATTGTGCAATATATCATATGGATTGTGTGACTCATATCATCATATTGCCATTACAGAACTGTTGCCGTGTGTCAACACATTGTTTACCCACACAGACATGGGAAACGACCTCTACAGCAACAGAACATCAGCTACATCAATGTCGTCT
This sequence comes from Discoglossus pictus, assembly GCA_027410445.1. Taxonomy (NCBI): domain Eukaryota; kingdom Metazoa; phylum Chordata; class Amphibia; order Anura; family Alytidae; genus Discoglossus; species Discoglossus pictus. The sequence continues at coordinate 82,993,117 of CM050175.1, read as the reverse complement.
ACATTGTAAGTGAGTATTTGCGGGAAACATGTGCATGTATGCATGAGAGGAAATGACTAAAAACTCCATTAATGTAGGCCTAACTTTCTTTTCCCCAAGACATCCCCTATGTATTGCTGAAGCGTTCAGAAACGTTTATCGGACCATGCAGACGTGTCCTGGGGAACAGATCTCTTCGTTGAATACTCCACTTGATCTATCCAAGGTAGAGAACCACATGTGGATGTCCGAACATGTATCAATATGTGATAGTTGGGATCTTCCATTTCTATTACTGCACTGGTCTCTCTGTCTCTCTCTGTCTCTCTGTCTGTCTGTCTGTCTCTCTCCTCATCCCACCCACTCCTGTTTACCCTTAATTTATTGAGTCACACAAGTCTTCGACACATGAACAATTAGCAACTTCTGCTAACTATCCCAATTAACCCTTTACACTATGTTTTCTCTTGTCTTCTTCCTCACATCCCCTGCCTTTTCCTCAGACTCTTCTTTACTTCTCCCCTTTTTGTCTCCAACATTTTCATTTCAACTCTCATGCCCACCTCTTTCCTTTTTTCGCCCATCAGCTAATCTTACTCAAGCTGTGGTTAAACTATGTGTCTCCTGACTGTCCCATCTGCAGATTACATTATCTGTAATCAGATACCTTATAACATAATAGTGCATCGCACTTTACATCTGATCCCTTTCCTCTCCGACTAATGCATATCTTTCTACTTGACACAACTTCCTTCCTATGTATCTCTCACTTACTTATTAACCTTGCTATTCCTTATCTACTCTTCCCCATGTCCATTACCTTTAGCTGGGAAGTGGTGATTTTCGAATCTTGTTTGGGCCTTTGGGAAGAAATCAGTTATCAACAGACTTTACGCTCAAAACAGGGCCCTCCATTTTCTGGCGTTGGCAATATTACATACTGTATATTTTTGTGGTCTTCTCCCCTGTACAGCACCACGGAATATGTTTGCACAATACAAATAAATGATAATTAAACTAATCATAATATTCCCACATCAGGACAAATTAGTCTCGGCCATCATTATCATCTGACAGATGTTTAGCTTGTACGAGATCACAATGCATAACATGTGTGCCGACATACCTGCATCTGTTGGTGGCTGCTCATATGGCATATGTAAGGTTTCCACTAATATATTATTTGTGTGTTTGTATTCCAGATCCCGGTCAGAACAAGGCATGACGATAAAAATCCTGACATTCCGTGGCCATGTCAATGTCCTCATGTATGTGCATGTGTCCGTTTCATTGCTTTGTTGGATCCAGTTTGATATCTGATGACCTTGACTGAATAGCCGATATGTGTCACGAGACAATTTCACTATACAATGCAGATGTGATGTGACATCTGTCAGCTGCTGTTCCTGGTATATCCACAGCATGTGTATGCTCATATAGTCTACCTTGATTAATATGAACCTATTGGTTTTGACATTCTATCCTCTCCTCTACTTGGACTGTTGTGAAGCCTGCAGCACAAACCCTTCCAGATATTTTCTTCAGTGCTGATGTGACCCTCCCTGTGCATATGGGGAAGAGTAAATCCAGGCTTGGGACTTAACAGTTAATGAGGTTACGTTAATCTTCAGTTATGCATATGCAACAACAGTATAGATGCTCAATCAGAGAACAAACTACCCTTGATATTGCCTGGTTTGTTGTGAGTTCTCTGCAATAAGTAACATCTGACTGATATGGTCCTGGTCAGGTCACCATCTTTTTGACCAAGGTTATCCATGTGCTGCTTATTGTTGCGTGAGAACTTACCTCATGGGCTCATAGCATTCACTGATTGAGCACTTATACTTCTGATGTTGCATCAGAGTGTCCGTTTAACACACATTTTGCTCTGCCCATATGTATATCACCTTATACTGGATTATTGTGGTCTTTCCTTATTGACTGTTATATATATGTAGTAACAATAATGAGATCTATTATATTGCCTAATGTTGGGTGATACACTGTAAATCCCATGATCATCTATATCAATGTAATTTACCTTGCCTGCATTCTGCTCTCATATCCCTATTTCCATGTGTTACTTGGATTTTGTATCCTACCCCCCTCCACCATGATCCTTTGCATACCTGTGTTGATTAGTCAACCTGTGGCTTTGTGGCAAGCTTGCTTTGTTAATTTCTGTAAATAGTAAATATGATTAATCCGAGATGTTCTTTGTGTCTGCCTCGTCAATGTTGATACCATAGCATTTCTGTAACATCAATGAAAGGACCTTCAGACTCCACATCTGTGCTCTGCACCATCAGTTAGGGGTGTCAATAGAATTCTCACAGTGTGTTTGCATTACTGATTTCAACCATGAGGGAAGGTTGGTATTAACATTCTATATGACACAGAAACAGACAAATGAGACAGGTGTCCGTAAGTGGCTCACATCCTAATAGTGAACATACAGGGCCTCATTCAATTGCGATTTGGCCAATTGAATGGGGCTCAAAATAAGCACATAACATATATTTTTTTTTTAAGTTTTTAGTTAGTGAAAACCTTGCTTTTGGATAGATGTTTACTAACTAAAAATGTTTTCAAAGAATATATGTTATGTGCTTATTTAGAGCCCTATTCAATTGGCCAAATTGCAATTGAATGAGGGCCACAGTATCTAACAGAAGTGAGTACACCCGTCACATTGTTGTTAATATTTAAGTATATCTTTTCATGTGACAACACTGAAGAAATGACACTCTGCTACAATGTAAAGTAAGTTTGCTGACCCATCAATAACTCAATACACAGCCATTAATGTCTAAACCATTGGCAACAAAAGTGAGTACACCCTTATTTGAAATGTCCAAATTGACACTAAATGTCAATTATGTGTGGCCACCATTATTTGCCAGAACTGCCTTAACCCTCATGGCCAGGGAGTTCACCCGAGCTTCCCAGGTTGCCACTGGAGTCCTCTTCCACTCCTTAATGATACAGTGTCCTGCCGGGCCGGAGTGTCCTGCGGGGCCTGTGGGTCCGGAGTGGCCAGAGTAGCCTGCGGGGCCGGAGTGGCCAGAGTAGCCTGCGGGGCCGGAGTGGCCAGAGTAGCCTGCGGGGCCTGCGGGGCTGGAGTGGCCAGAGTAGCCTGCGGGGCCTGTGGGGCCGGAGTGGCCAGAGTAGCCTGCGGGGCCTGTGGGGCCGGAGTGGCCAGAGTAGCCTGCGGGGCCTGTGGGAGCCACATGCCCTGCCAGGGGCCCATGCTCCAGGGCACCATTTCTTGGGGATCCAGACTGTGGGCCCAACTGGGATGGGACCACATTGGATGTCCCCACATTTGGCCAGCCCACATTGGCTGTGAGCCAGGCGGCACCATTATCCTGGCTGGAGGGGCCATTGCTGGAGTCAATGGCTGGCATCTTGTGGAGGGCCCAGGTGGACTTTCTTCTGGTGGCCCTGCTGCAGGTGGTGTTGCTGCAGGTGGTCCTGCATCCTGGCATGGTGCAGGAACCTGAGGAGGCAGGGGACGCCTGGCTGGTACTGAAATGAGACAAGATTTGGATTTGAGTATTGTTGTTTCCATATCTCTGAGATCATAGTGACTTGGAATTGGCTGTGAATGTTTGACGCAAATAAAAATGTATCTGCATCATTAGTATTGTTGATCCTGGCTGGGATCTTTCCTGTTATGTGACAGCGACTGCTGGCAGCAGCAGTTGGACCAAGGGGCTGATAGATGGCGCTGCCGCTGTTATATACATCATTTTCACCTTACACACAAGCCCAAAAGCACTAGCCCTCACCCTAATCCGAAACCCTTACCTTAACACCACCATAACCCACTAAATCTGCATGATTATATAATCTCCAGGAAAATGCTGTGACATGTAGAGGCTGCTCACTGCTGCTACCAGCAGTCACAGTCAGATAACAGGAAAGGGCCCATGGCTCATATGACTATATGTAATGCTGGTGCAGTGTGCCAACTGCAGTTAATTAGGACACGTGCTCATCTGAATCTGTTGGCCAGTGTGTGAGACAGACTGGCCATGGTACTCACATTGCAGGCTTTGTGACCGACCCGTGTCCACCAGGCCAAGGAGGCCCACGACTGCCGCTGGCTGGATCATGTCGCGCACTGTGGCCTCCCAACCGGGGTATGTAAATGTTTCTGGCGGCCCACCACCGGTTCCACGTGCCGCATTGGCCTCATTCGCCGTCTTCTTTTTTACATCAATGCGGCAGTCTTGGTACCGGTGCTGGACAGACTGCCAGGTACGATTTGCATACCCCAGCAAAGAGACTTCAGCCGCTATTGCCCTCCATGCATCTGTCCTTTGCCTGGGCCTCACCTCGCTCCCACCGGTTAGGATGGAGTGGTGTGCTTGAACTCCTCTAACAAGAGTTTCAATTTCCTCCTGGTTAAAGTTTGCTGCCCTTTTTCGGGCAGCAGCAGCAGCTTGCTGGCCAGCCTGTGGCTGGGGGCCCTGCTCTCCCTGGCCTCTACCTTCACTGCCTTCTCCCTCCATCTCTCCTCCTCTCCTCACTCTCTCTTGCTCTCAAAACCCTCCAACTCCAAGACCTGTGTGTCCACTTGCACAGCATACAACAGTCACAGATTTACGAATTTCCCTCCCTTTTAAACTATCTGTGGCCTTGATTGTCATCTTCCTATTGGTTAATTGATTTCAGGTTTGATTTCAGGATTACGGGCTTGAGACTTTTGGCCGTAGCTTCTTGGTGAAGCACGTACAGGTTTGGCGGATGATTGCCCTCCAAGCCCGTAGCTCGTTATTCAAACCCGTGCGGGCTTGCATGATAGATGAAGTTAAATATCTTTATTTGTGGATTTGAGAGTACGGGAATGTTGAGCTATTAATTCTGAAAACAAACATCACTTTCACTTCTAATAAAAGTACAGGATGGCTTTTCTATGCTACGACTTGTAAGTAAGCCCTTTACGACCCGTAGGTCTATTTTACCCATTTACGGACTTGACGGAGGCTAACCCCGCAGCCTTTGCGGGTCTGAGGTGCTCCAAGCCCTCGGGACTTTGTCCACGGATATTTGACAAGAATTTAAAAAAAAAAAATACGTTTTTGAGTGTAGGGGAATGTTGTGCTATTTTTGCTAACACCTACAATCACTTTATAGTCTCCTCAGAGTGCAGGATGCCTTTATTTTGGCTTTATAATGTGCTTAATTGGTGCTAGCGGGACCTTTTTCCTTCAAGTAAGCTGCGGCTCGGTTTTAGCCTTGCAGAGAGGGTTCCCAGAGCAATTGAATAGAAACCGGGGCTTTCTTGCGGCCGAAACTTGTGCGGCCGTTTAAGATCAAAGGCTTTCCTCCGGCGCGTGCGGCCGCAAGAGATAGCAAGGCACCGGCCGCAAGCCTGCCGGAATCCCCGTCCGGAAGGGAATAGAATAGGCAAAAAGCTTGCGGCCGGTCCTTGCGGCCCCGCATCTCCTACGGCCGATAATAGAATGAGGCCCATAGTCTGTAATATTTATATTCTCTTCCCGAACTATTGGATTCAACAATTACAAAAGATAATTGACAACCTTATTTATAAAAAAACAACATATAAGAATTAAAACATGTATTTCTGCTAGAAGATTTAATAGAGAATGACTAGCTCATCCCAATTTGAATCTGTATCATGATGCAATAATATTACAACATTTTATTAATTGGAATAATAAGTTACATGGCTGGTCGCAAATTGAAAACTACCATTTGATAAATATCGACCTTAAAGATTTGTTATGGTATGGAAATTTGCCTAAAATATGTTAAATAGAGACTCATTAATAATTAAGAAATGTTGGAACTTTTGGGTTAAACTTAACAAGTGGACCTTGATGCCTTTTCCGAGTACTCTCACTTTTTATAAATTTACTGACTAAACAACTTAAACTGCCCTTTTTGTCAAGATGGTCTAATTGGGGTATTAACTCCTTAGGGAATTTATATAAGAATAACAAATTTGTCTCATTCCATGAATTGAGAAATTAATTTGGTTTATCGTCCTCCAGTTGGCTTGAATATAATAGATTAATAAATATACACCCTTTAGAGATGTCTACTTCAAAGTTCTTAATAGATGGCATTTAACCCCACATCAATTGTTTAAATTCTCACACAATTCTAGTGATGTAATTTGCTGGAGAGGATGCCGCAAGGAAAGGAATTCTCTTCCATATTTGGTGGGAATGTAAGAATGCACATGATTTTAGGGAAGATATTAAGCCATCTCGAGAGATTGCCCTTTTGCACATTTTCTTTACTTTAACGGAATGGAAGATTAAGGTGCTGATTCTTCAAATAGCTATTATAGCCAAATGGCAGTTAGCACGTAATTGGAAACAATCGCAGATTCCAACCTGGACTGAAATATCATCAGTCAGGAATAGGAATTTCTCCTTAGAGAAAGATCTCCATGATATTGGGATTGGTGGATTTCCTTTGGATAAATGTGAATTGTGGCAAAAAGTCTGGATAAATACACCCTGCATTTTACGTATTAGATATTAATGCTAGCCATTTTGCTCTGCACCTTCGCCCGATTCCCTCAATTTTTGTTATATTAATTGTATTGCAATATTATTTTGGGCAATATAACTTATATTTGTGAAACAGAGTAATGATTTATAAACAACTATAAAGTTTTATATACCAATGTATAAAAAAAAAGAAAAAAAAAAGAAAAAAAAAAAATCACTGTAGACAGGAAAAACTTCACATGTTTGTGAAATATGCAAATAACTATCAATACTAACAGCTATGTAAATTATGTGTATAAAGGTATCATAAAAGTAGTAAAGCAGAAGTATACTGCCATTATAGCAAAACCTAATACAAATGCTTAAATGGAAAAGCTTTATTTATTTTAAGCTTTTTGGAATCATTTTTTGCATTATCAAGTCATGTTCAAGAACTAACTATAAATATGAGACTTCAGAGGCACATTTGATGCACATATTTTTATCTGTGGTTTTCAAAAAAATTTAAATGTGTTTCCCAGCCTAATATCTGCTATAAAATGTAATATCTTCAAGCCAGTAATCCATGCGTTATCTATGCAAACTGATCATTTTTATATCCAATTAGACAGATGTAATTGGATGCTGTGAGATAATCCCAGATTACAATAACTATGAAACTTCAGTACTTTGCTTTGAAATGATTTATGACTAATAATATACTAATACACATAGGACAGATGCAAGGTTACGAAGAACAATTTACATTAATAATTTGATGTTAATGTGCACTTCCTCTTAACCCATTCCATTCTTGTCATTCAGTGTTTGGCTCTTTGCAAGTACAGTCATAGTGGCACAAAACCATCATTAATGTAAATCAGATGATGTGTTTTCTTTGGAAATATTTGTATATAATACATATAATTAATTTTCATGCAGCTACATTTTTAATCCCAGCTTAAAGGGACAACGAAGACACTCATTTGCTATTATTCCACAAATGCCATCCATTACAACCACTTCCCTAAAATAACATATGTTTTGTATCTTATCTATATTTTGGCAAAGTTAAAATGCAAGCTTGAGTACAAAATGGAAGCAAGGCTAAAAATGCAAGTTTGAGTACAGAATGGACGCTTAAGTAGAATATAACAATATAACAGACAATAAAATATAAAAAAAACTTTATCAGAATAGAAAAACTTAATTCCATTGCAATGTAATTTGTACGCCTTCCCACAAGTCCTACTGAAATACAAATATTTACCGTCTACGCTTCCTTTACTATGTATATTTAGTTGACTACTTAATTATTTAAAAATGTAACATGACAATATATCAGTGCAATGTCCCTACGTACAAACAATTTGGTTGACATAATTCTGGAGCAGACAAATGGCTATAACCCAAATGATCAGAAAACTATTAATAACAACGTTATACAGAACAAAGCGCTAATCACCTGTAACAGTATTCTATGATGTACTGGCCCATTACTTTCTAGCTAGCTATTTATTCTAGCTGAATTACATGCTTGGAGCATGAAGAAATAAAGTATATGGTTGTGTTTCTCTAAGGAAGGTTGGATGTAATAGATAAAGTCAAACTGGACAGCATGGTGAATGAAATAAGGAAACTTAGGAGTCCAGTCATTTACTGTTCATCATTTTGGATGATAACAAAGGAGCTGTAATCTTTTTTAAGGATTTAAGAATGTAAACAATTGCAATGCTTGTTAGGCTAGTACTTGTATAATTCAGTAATTATTAACGTAATTTGCATAAAGTATGCTCATCATTGTTAATTTTAGTTCGATTTTATGTTAATAAAATAGAGAATTATTTTGCTGAATTTTATTACTAAAGAAAAACTGACAGGTGACGGTCCATACATGATAATACAATATGTACAGGCTTTTATTTTGTAATACTTTTTTTATAATGTATAATTTGACTTACTTGCACCAATAAGAAGATGCTATGGATGAATGATACCAGGAACTGATCTTTGTTAAGGAAAGTGGAAATTGTAGGTGTAGCCGTGACAGAGAAGGAAACACTAGACAACAAACTCAACTAAGAAAATATCTGTGTCCTAATGTTTGTTGTTTCACTAAGCGTTAACAGTCTACAAGATATGTAGATCATTTGGGAACCAACATGATGATAAGCTCCCACTTCTGGTTGTTGTTTACAGTTGACATTGAATCAAGAGTAAAAAGAGTGTGGTGGCAAAACATGATGCATAAGAGAGACTGTATAAGGAGCCTACTCCAAGACAGAAATTGAGACACAGCTTGGGAAACTAGTCAGCTATACCTAATCACTGCTAGCCATGTAAAAGAGAAGAACAGGAATATAGTATTTTCCACAGAATCAGGGTTATTCACACATTTTTGATCATGGCTGTTAATAAATTGAAATGATGTATGGCAAAATGAGCCTAATTAGAGGGTATAGAGATATAAGCTACAATACAGAATACAATGTCTAAAAGGTTTAAGAAACCCTGCTATAGTTTTTCCAAAAGAGATATTTCACAAATAAATTTATATATTATAGCGGGCACATTAAACTAAAAAGTCCCACACCCTTTCTCAAAAACAGTTCTCAAAAGATATTGCCATAGCATGGTTCTATCTTCTGCCTGTTCTTAGTTTCCATAACAAAAGACTCTTATACCTTACAGCCAGTGGCAGAGCTAGTGAATGGAGGGCCCCGGGGGAAAAAACAAGTTTTGGGTCCCCTTCAGGGGGGCAGGGTTAAAGCATGTATTGTGTTGGCCCCCATATCAACTTACGCAGACATGAGATAGATAGCTAGATAGATAGATAGATAGATAGATAGATAGATAGATAGATAGATGGATGGATGGATAGATAGTTATATATATACAGTAGATAGATAGATAGATAGATAGATAGATAGATAGATAGATAGATAGATAGATAGATAGATAGATCGATAGATGGATAGATGGATAGATGGATAGATGAAGAGAGAGAGGGATAGAGAGATACATAGAGAGATAGAAAGAGCCAGAGATAGAGCCATAGATAGAGAGACAGATGGCTAGAGAGAGAAGGATGATAGAGAAATATATAAAAAGAGAGACAGAGAGATACCGTATTTATCGGCATATAACACGCACCGGCGTATAACACGCATCTCATTTTATGAAGGAAATTTCAGGGAAAAAAATAAAAAATTCAAATAAAGAACTTCGAAGCAAAATCCTCATCCTCCCTCCTCAACCCCCTCCTCAAACCCCACTTCTTCAACCCCCTCCTCCACCCCCCATCCTCATCCTCCTTCCTCAACCCCCTCCTCAACCTCAACCCCCCTCCTCAACCCCCCTCCTCATCCTCAACCCCCCTCCTCATCCTCAACCCCCCTCCTCATCCTCAACCTCCCTCCTCATCCTCAACCTCCCTACTCATCCTCAACCCCCTCCTCCACCCCCTCCTCAACCTTCCTCCTCATCATCCCTCCTCAACCCCCCCATCCTTAACCCCTTCCTCAACCTCCCTCCTCAACCCCCCATCCTCAACCTCCCTCCTCAACCTCCCCATCCTCAAACCCCCCTCATCCTCCTTCCTCAACCCCCTATCCTCAACCCCTTCCTCAAACCCACTCCTCAACCCCCCATCCTCAAACCCCCTCAACCCCCCTCCTCAAACCCCCCATCCTCATCCTCCTTCCTCAACCCCCCTATCCTCAACCCCCTCCTCAACCTCCCTCCTCAACCCCCCTTCTCAAACCCCCCATCCTCATCCTCCTTCCTCAACCCCCCTATCCTCAACCCCCTCCTCAAAACCCCTCCTCAACCCCCATCCTCAAACCCCCTCAACCCCATCCTCAACCTCCCTCCTCAACCCCCCCATCCTCAAACCCCCCTCATCCTCCTTCCTCAACCCCCCTATCCTCAACCCCCTCCTCAAACCCACTCCTCAACCCCCCATCCTCAAACCCCCTCAACCCCCCTCATCAAACTCCCCATCCTCATCCTCCTTCCTCAACCCCCCTATCCTCAACCCCCTCCTCAACCTCCCTCCTCAAACCCCCTCCTCAAACCCCCATCCTCATCCTCCTTCCTCAACCCTCCTATCCTCATCCTCCTTCCTCAACCGCCTCCTCAACCTCAACCCACCTCCTTATTCTAAACCCCCCTAAATAATTCCCCCTCACTTACCTGCTTCTGTTCCGGCCTCCGCTCCGCTCCTTGACCCGGAGCGCATGTGACGTCACATGTGCGCCACGTCATTAGCATATACACCTGTTATATGCTAATGACGTGGCGCACATGTGACGTCACATGCGCGCCGGGTCAAGGAGCGGAGCGGAGGCCGGAACAGAAGCCGGTAAGTGAGGGGGGGTGATTTAGGGGGATTTAGGTTGAGGAGGGGGGTTTAGGTTGAGAAGGGGGTTTTAGGTTGAGGAGGGGGGGTTAGAATGAATATCGGCGTATAACACGCACCTATAATTTGCTCCCTATTTTCAGGGAGAAAAAGTGCGTGTTATACGCCGATAAATACGGTAGTTAGAAACATAGAAAGATAGATGGATAGATTGAGAGGGATAGATAGATAGATAGATAGATAGATAGATAGATAGATAGATAGATAGAGTGCTGATGACTTACCTCCCAGTCCTGACTGTAAGGATATGCAGATCTTATAGATATGTGTGATGCACTTCCTGGCCAGAGGGGGAGCAGAAACTTTTGTGCCATGCTCTGCTTCCTGTTTGGAGAGTGCCGGGGATTTAGGGTTCGCAGAGGCTGCCAAGGAAGTGTTACAGGTGTTACAGGGTGAGGGAAGTAAAGGAGTGGGATCCCTTCACACTACATCACACCAAGGGAAAAAAGTAAAATTCAAAAAACAAAAAGAATAAACATGATAGGCTTGGCCCCCCAAAGAGTAGCAGGGTCTCGATGCATTGCACCATCTGCACCAGCAGTAGCTCTGCCAATGCTTTAAGAACTTCATAGGGAAGTTGTTTCAATGACCACTTCACAGGTCTCCCTACATAATAATGAGGGTAGGGCTTGATAAGAAAAAAGCTTAAACGCTCACAGTACATTTATGCAACGAATTACTATTTTACAGTCATGTCCCCAAAGCTGTATACGTTCCAGATCTCTCCACTCCTGAATGAAGTTTTGTTTCTGGAGTTGATCTACCCCGGGGCAAGGGCTTTCAAAAATGACATATCACAACTGCTGTATGATAGTGTGTGGTGACTAGCATATGCCGGTCCGGTCACAGCAAGAAGACGCACTGCAAGGGTGGAATCTCCAGAAGGAGCAGTTCATCACATCATGGTAAAAAGATAGGGGAAAGGGGATAGGGAGGTTAATGGAGAACGGGGGAGGAGGGAGAATAAGGGGGGTCGAAGGGAGGAGGATGATAATGGGGGGAGGAGGAAGAGGGAAACAGAGGAGGAGGATAAGGAGGAAAAGAAGGAGAAGGGGGAGGAGGAGGAGAAGATGGGAAAGGGAGGAGGAGGATAAGGGTGGAAGGGAGGAGGAGGTGGATAAGAGGGAAGGTGGGAAAGGGAGGAGGATAAGAAGGAGGAGGAAAGAGAGGAGGTGGATAAGGAGGAAAGAGAGGATGAGGATAAGGGGAGGGGGGAAGGGAGGAGGATAAGGGGAAGGGGAGAAAGGGAGGAGGATAAGGGGGAAAGGGGGGTTGGGAGGAGGATAAGGGGGTAGGGGGAAAGAGGAGAGGGGGAACGGGTAATGGTGTCTAAAGGTGGTCTGATTATGTCAGTATTTTTGAATGTACCGCTTTAACATTCTAAATACTGACATAGTCATATTACCAGGAAGGTTAAAGAATAGAGTGAGAAGAGAACCATAAGGAAAGCACCTAGATAAAAGGATAAAATATTAAACAGAGAAGACCCTCAGCCTTCAGGAGATGGGAAGAACCACAGACCAAGGTGTGATGTGGGAGAAGACAACAATAACACTTACAAGTGTGTTCATGCAGGAAACTAATGTCTAAGCCAACTTCCACCTTTGCAGGGTCTATTTACCATATTTCCTGAGGCAGCTACTTCTTCAAGGGACTTAGTCAGTGACAATAGGCCCATATCATTAACCTGGACAGAATCACTTACAAAGTACCATTTTTCTTAGATACTGAAGCAAGCCTGTTCCCAAGGGTATCCCTAGCACTGATACAAAGAAACCCAGAGAGGAAATAACCTAACGTGGCATTCATTCATTCGATGGGCCAGTTTATCAAATAAATCAATGATATTTTATCGGAACTTAGAGGTAGGGTTTGGGAGCCTAAAGAAGACAAAATAAATAGCTGTGAAAGGCTTTAGCTAATAAAAAATAGATAACATTAATCACTCCAATATGAGTGATGAAAGCAAACGTTGGGGCTTAGAATAAAGAATAGGATCTCTCAGCTCCTGTGAATGAACATGTGGAAACAAGAGGTGGAGAAAGAATGATTAGTTCAAAGAAGGTAAAAAGGGAGTGAGAAGACAGTAGGTGTCAGCAAGGAGAACAGATGAAAAATAAGGAAGGGAAAATCAAAAAGCTAGATGAGGAAGACATAAAAATAAAAATCTGAAAAGCAAGAGAAACCCAACCTAGTGAACATGCCCAGTATTCTTTTACCCAACAGTATTGAGCAAACAAAGTTGAATAGAATTAATTTTGAGCATTGGTTCCCAAACCTCTCCTCAAGACTCCACAGACAGGTCAGGTTTTTGATTTAACAGTGTGAACATAGGTGAGAAAATTACAGGCTCCTATTGAATACTAATTGCCTCACCAGTGTTCACACACTGTTAGATCAAAAACCTGACCTGTCTGAGAAACCTCATGTAGAGATATAACCACCTAAATCCTTTCCACAAATTCAGGCCAGGTTTTGCATTTTTACATCTTTACATTTTGTTCTGCAAGCACTTCATTTGATTCCTACTGGTTTCTCTACCATTCCATCAGCAAATAAATAATTACTGTAAACATGTAATTAATAAGATTATTTTTTTTATCATAATGACTTAATAAATCAGTAAAGGCATAAGTGTAGAACATTTAGTGCTCTAAACCTTTATTACCTAAATATTGTTATACAGCATATGTAGCATTTACAGAAAAATGTGCAGTCTGTTTATAGTCAATGTTTTACAACCTCAAGTGCTTAGACCCAGTTACAGAGACGCTGACCTCTTGTGACTGGTGATCACTTATTGGACGTGAAACTAGACTGACCGCTAAGTACCATCATTGATTTGTACAAAGAATACTTTGTTATTTCAGAATGAACAATTTGAAAAAAAAAAGAAAAAAGTTGTGCAGCCTAGTAAATAAACTAAAGAAAATTGCATGTTTCATTGCATTTGCCACATAATTATTTAATATATATGTTGTGGAGGAAAATATTTCTATGGAAAGGAACATCATTGGATTCCTATATGCACTTTTGTATCAATCAAATACGTAACTATTAAGTAAAATATATGTATTAGTAACTGGCTCTGTCTTAAGTTCAGTTTCCTGTTCTAGCTAGGTCTCATGTCATTGAGATGCTTAAATGTATTCGACTGATAAAAAAAATGAAGTTCTAAGAAGAAAAAAAATTAACTAAACCAAAGCTGCTGTGTGAGTGTCCACAATTATCAATAAGTTTTAACCTTAGTAAAAATATATTATAAACCACAGAGTAAGCATCCAGTGTCCAGACCCACAAAACCTCCTGCCTTCTGCTACAGGAATACACTGAATTGTAAGAAATTCAGTTGCTCTGTACTCAGCATGCAAATCAGGAGCACTGTCAGGAAGTCAGGAACACAGGATCAGCATTAGTACAATCTGATCTTTAGTGGGCTTGAAAAGGACCATATTAAACTCCAGCCTTGTAAGTCCAACGTGTAGCACATAAGTGCTGCGTGCTTGAAACTTGTCAGTTTTACATCGCTATTAAATTAGAAGTGATGCGAGCTACGAAGGAGAGACACTATTTCGTAAACCAGTTCTCGGCCATAGGAGTTGCATGCTCCAACACAAACAATTAAGCAAGCACGTGGTTACAGGTTCAGATGGAGCCAATGGAAACATAGATCATCAGCATTGTGTCACAAAAAATGGAGGAGGGATTTCAAAGTCCTACAGGGTTCAATTAAGAGCTACGAACGAACCCACATTCCAGTCATAGTGCAATATTAATAAAGCCGCAAATATGATATTCTTTTGCATGCGAGTTACAGTATATGTCGTAACACACTGATTGTCGGGATCGATATGACATGAAATATAAACATGAAATAAAGTATTTTTCAGGGCCGATTTGCGGGCTTGTGAATGTTGTGCTATTAATTCTAAGACCAGGGTCAGTATATAGATTTGTCAAGGGAGCTTTTTGTGCCAAAAGGTTTTAAACTGACAAGAGGACATCGCTTGAGGTTAGAAGTATAAAGATTCCACCTTAAAGAAAGAAAAGGGTTCTTCACAGTAAGGGTGGTTAATCTGTGGATTTCTCTACCAGAGGAGGTGATGACAGCGGATTTGATAGATAACTTTAAAAGGGGACTGGATTTATTTCTAATTACAAAGGGACTACAGGGTTATCCTGGATAATTAGAGAGAGAGCATTGATCCAGGGAGATATCTTGGGTCAGGAAGGAATTATTTTTTTCCCCTTTGAGTCGATTGGTTTCACTTGGGTTTGTTTTTTTCTGTTTGCCTTCCTATTGATTAATTATTAATTTAAAAAATATATATATTCAAAAAAAATAATTAAATAAATGATTAATAATTAATTAACAACTAATTAATTCATAACTAATCCGCATATTGCAGATCAGAGGAGGTCTTAAAAGATTGAACTTGATGGACTGAAAGTCTTTTTTCAACCTTAATTTCTATGTAACTATGTAACCTAACATCACATTCCCTTTTAATAAATGTACAGTAGTGTGTTTGTATATGATTAATAAGTGCTACGTATTGGACTTTGCCCCCCTTTCGGGTGCTCTCAAGCACACGTTGGCCTTTGGGTTCCATTTGCATGGTACGTGCTTGCTCGCTAGTGAATTGAAAATGTAGCGGTTACGGCCACGACGGATCAAAGGATTTACGCCCGCCAAGTTCAATGTTGCTCCACATGTTGCCTATTCTCGACCATCCTGCATCCTGGCGTGCTACGTAACAGGGCTAATTTAATACCCGTAACCCATAAATTTGGAGTTACAGGCAACATTTTACAACGTATCCCCAATTTAATGAGGCTGTTAATCTGGTATCTTTTCCCTTTCTATTAAGGACAGCACACCTTCCCTTCAGAATGAAAACACACTTGCTTATGTGCTGTCAAACAGAGCATCTTTTTTCTTTATTGATCCACCTACATAGTTAAACAGTACATTAACCAATCAACATTAGCCCATTCCTTGGATAAACAAAAGCTGTTCAATTTTCTTACTACTTTTGACTGACCAGGTGGTTTTGATTGATGGGTTTCTGCCCATCCTGTCCGCTCCTGCCTCTCATTGCTTAAAAGTCTGCTGATGTTTTCTCATTTGCCACCCTTGTCACGATTTTAACATCACAGGGGAGCAATTAACTCGCTTGACTCAGAGACTTGTATCTGGGCAGATGGAAAAGGCTTTATCCCACATGGGGAAATAAAAAAACGGCAGCAAAACTAACAAGATGGCGTATTAAATACTAATATGGAAGCATCATGGAAAAAATTACCCTTAATAACTCACAGAAATACTTTAAACATTAAACCACACATAAATGTAAAAAAAAGTGTCACAGTCCTGTAAAGCAAGTTTCATGGCCATTGTAATAGCCCACGAGGTTGGTAATCTCATGGGCTAGTGTCCCTCCATGGTCAGTCCATGAGTCCAGGGGATTGTGACAGTACATTTTTGGGGCATAAGGGGCCCTTGCCCATGGGATTCACGGAAGTCTTACACTGGCCCCAAAAAGCAGGTCTTACATCCAGATTTAAACCACGGAATTGCTACTTCAGAGATGAGCTATCCACTATGCAATCTGAGCATTATGCTTACAAGAGAACATATAAAAAATGTATTATATCATCTATGTGGATTTAGAGGTTTGGAAGGAAAGCATTTGAGATTTCCTGTAACATTTGAATCACAATAATACAGATATTTTCAAAGAAAAACATTGAAAAGAAAGCATTAATATAATGATTTATGTCTCTGCAGGGGAAAAGACAAAGGATAAGATATGTATTTAAATCAGGATTACAGTGACAGTCAAAATGTTTAAAAGTTTTAGTACTTGCCTTTTATTGTTACAACAACTTTTAGCCCTATTAAATTGCAGCCCTGTATTTGCAACATGAGCTTTGCAATGGCTGCGGGTTTGAAAATCCTCTGTGTTACAGGGCTATTAAATTAGAAGGGGCTGCGAGCTACGGGCTTGAGACACAAATCATAGATCGTTCATAGAACGATGGATTTGCGGCCTTGCAGACGATCAATTAGTGTAGACCGGCGTTACGGGTTTAGATGGAGCCAGTGGAAAAAGAGATTGTTAGCGCTACGTCACGGAAAAAGGGGAGGTTAGATTTCAAAGTCCTACTGGCTAGCCCGCGGGTGTCTTTGTTGCAATTTAATAGCATGATTGGATTTGTAATGGTTACGGGCTTGACAGATCAAAGTGCTTTTTAATACTGAAGAAGTTGCATGCGTAGTGATGAAACGTGTCATCATAATATATAGTCAATAGGACCACAGAGACCCTGGAGATTTCAAAACACCTCATTGGAGTGATGGACCAGATATAAGTGATTCTAGAACCTCACATCCTTGAGGGCTAGAAAGGCGAGGGTAAGAACTTCTTCTTCTCTACACACATATAACAAATTAGTTACCTAAGTGATCTGCACCAGGGGTTGTTGCACCTTTCTCACTCCCCTTCTAAATTTGTCTTTTCACATATCTACAACACTATTGGGGACAGTGTCTGACGGAGAGAGCAGCTCTGCCACGGATAAAGAGATAACACAGTGGACGATTGTGACAAGTGATAATCGGATTGCAAAGGGAATCATCCCATATTTAGGAAGAAAACACAGCATATCTATATAATCGAGACCAATTGCTCTGAGCGCCCAAGCCCCCTTACTGAGGTCAACCATCCTTGGTAATAATCACAACAAATCCTTAATATAAAAGAAACATTTTTATGCGGAAATTGATATTTAAAAGTTACATTTTTTCATAAAGAATATTTTTTTTATCTGAATTGCCATTTGGACCTGTGTTATTCAGTCGGAACAGAGGCATTTTTCCAATACCAGGGTATGAGAGAGTATGCATTGTTCATAGTAATTTGACGGAGGCAAGTTCTGAGCTTTCGTTAATTCTCTAATGCAGAGATCAAAGTCTTATGATTGGGTATGTCTGCAACATGGGGAAAATAGTGATCTGATACCCACAACACCACAACTGTATTAATATTTGATAGGTTTTAAGAATATGATCTGACATAGTCTTGCTGGAGTTTTGTGCCATTGCCTGTATGGCGGCTGTGGACGCATAAATTTGACTCATCTTTTCCAGTGTAAGCATTTTGTCTGGATAACTTTACATATTTCCTTGACTTTTATAGCTATTTATTAATAGAATGACAAACCATAGAGGAAGTGGATATGTTCAAAATGGAAGAATGTAAGTATATCAAAGAGTTAAATATGTAAAGAAGAAGGCAGATTTCACAGATTGTTTTGAGGAAAGATTGGATTATTTGGTTCTAAAGGCAAAGAAAAATCAACTGTATATATATACTAGCGACTTGCCCGTCTAAAATTACAGGGCAATAACATTTGAAACCATGGGAATACTGTTTGCCACACAATGTAAGTCTTTTGCTCCTCTGAGGACCTACGGCGCTCATTGCGAGCCCCGTGCTGAGCACCTTCGGCACTCATCGCGTGGCTCACAATGAGCGCCTTCTTCTCTTGTGTCCTTCAAAGTTCCTGCTTTGCAACGATCACCTTTGGGGCTCATCCTGAAGACAGATATATAAGTACAGTGTAAACTATAGAATTTATTTAGTACAGTAAATTGATAAATTAAGATGAATAAATAAATAAATATACTTTACCTATTAATATTTAACATGCAGCAATCAATATCCTGAAGAGCTAACAATCTCTTTGGATTTTCCTGCATCTAAAAATGTACAGTTGGACTGTTGATCACTTGAAGGAGAAAGTGTCAGCAATGTGTGAAGTGTGCAGTGTAAATAGGCTGCATGCGCGAGGCCAAACCGTTTGTTTAGGCGGGTAAAACACAATTTTAGAATTGTAATGTTATTATTTGTAAGTTAGTGTTGTAAAATGGCAGATTTTTTCTATGTGTTACTTGGCTTGAAAGCATTTTCTGTCCCTTGTGTAATAGTGTATTGTGTATTTCCTACATGCCTGGCGGTGATTTGCACGCCTCCGTCTCCTTTAGCCTCGTTTTAATTTTATTTGTCAGCCATTTTTTTCTTGCTTTTTGAGTGCCGAAACTCAGCAATTTCGGCTTAAATTTCTGTGCAACCTCACTCCTAGGCATCCTGGCATTCCCCCCGTGCTGTGTGTGAGTTTTTTTTTTTTTTTTTTTTTTAAATTTGTCTTGTTTTTCGTGTTTTTTGATTTCCACGGTTCGGCAGTTAAAGTCGTTTTTTTGCAAGGCTGTTTTCTTTGTCCCCGAGATTCCAAGGTTGTTTCTTTTCCTAAGTCCCCCTTACCTAAACTGCTTGCAGCAAAAGTAAGTCACAGGTTTCTTAACTGCTTGCGGACTAAGTCCCGCATGTTTAAATGCCTCAATGGCTTGCCTTTCTTTGCGAAGCTCGCAGGGCGATGAGTGCCTAAGTGCTCCCAGCTCCCGCATGTTTCAGAGCCTCAATTGCTTGCCTCACTTTGCAGGGCGGCCCTACAGGCTTCGCGAGGCTAGCAACCATGACAACGAATCGCAGTTTGACAACTATTACTGTATATCTGATGCTATCAATTTGCTATTAATTTTAACAAAAGACCAGTTATACAAACAAGATGGGACAGAGACTGCTTTACGGGAATACAAGGAAATCAAAAAGGCAGCAAAAGGGCAATTAGACTGGCTAAAATAGAAAATGAAAAATTAATTGCAAGAGAGTATAAGACTAACCCTAAAATATTTTTTAAGTATATTAATGGGAAGAAGGCGAGGAAGGAAGCTATAGGAAGATTACAATGTGACACAGGCCGTCCAATAATTAGTGACCAGGAAAAGGCAGATGAGCTCAATAGGTTTTTTTCTTCGGTATACACAAGGGAGGTACAAGTGGTTGGGACACGGCAACAAAATGGGGCTACACTACCTTTGCCAAATAATTGGTTAACACAGGAAGTAATCCAAAAGAGGTTGGAAAAAATAAATGTTAATAAAGCCCCGGGTCCTGATGGAATACATCCAAGGGTACTAAGGGAACTGGGTTCTGTAATAGCCAAACCATTATATTTAATTTTTCAAGATTGACTGGAGAAAAGCAGAGGCGATACCTATATTTAAAAAGGGAGCAAGAGCAAATCCGGGGAATTATAGACCAGTGAGCCTCACTTCTGTAGTGGGGAAGCTTTTAGAAGGGTCAATAAGGGATAATATACAAGAATATGTCTATTTTAACAGGATTATAAGTAGGAGTAAATATGGGTTTATGAAGGATAGGTCATGTCAAACAAATGTAATTAGTATCAAACAAATGTAATTAGTGTCAAACAAATCTAATTAAAAATAGGTCATGTCAAACAAATCAAATTCGTTTCTATGAGGAGGTTAGTAGGAATCTGGATCAAGGCAACTCAGTGGATGTAGTCTTTTTGGATTTTGCAAAGGCTTTTGATGTAGTGCCACATGGAAGACTATTGTGTAAACTAAGGGATATAGGAATTGCAGTAAATATTTGCTCATGGACCAAGAGCTGGCTAAAAGACAGGAAGCAAAGGGTTGTGGTAAATGGAACATACTTTGATTGGACTAATGTGGTAAGTGGGGTTTCTCAGGGTTCAGTATTAGGTCCTCTACTTTTTAACATATTTATTAATGACTTAGAAGTAGAACTGGAAAGTTGTGTCTCCATTTCTGCTGATGACACGAAGTTGTGCAAAGTAATTAAATCAGATAATAATGTACTTTCCCTCCAAAGGGATTTGCATTAATTAGAGAAATGGGCATTTAAATGACAGATGAGATTTAATATGAATAAATGTTCAGTTATGCATCTGGGAAGGAAAAATTACCATGCAATTTATAATCTTAATGGAGCAAATCTATGGGTATCTTATATTTAAAGGGATTGGGGAGTACTTGTGGACAACCACCTAAGTAACAGTGCTCAATGCCAAGCAGCGACTCCAAAGGCAAATAAAATATTAGCATGTATTAAGAAGGGTATAGAAGCAAGGGAAGCAAATATAATTCTGCCACTATACAAATCTCTAGTACGTCCTCATTTGAAATATGGAGTACAATTTTGGGCACCACTTCATAAAAAGGACATTTTAAAGCTGGAAAATGTACAGAGAAGGGCAACAAAACTAATAAGGGGAATGGAGGGGCTACATTTTTAAGAAAGACTAACCAAATTAAACTTTTTTTTTTTGGAAAAAAGGTGTCTAAGCTGAGATATAATTACCCTATATAAAAACATCCAGGGTCAGTATAAAGATTTGTCAAGAGACCTTTTTGTGCCAACGGGTTTTAAACTGAGAAGAGGACATCCCTTGAGGTTAGAAGTAAAAAGATTTCCCCTTAAAGAAAGAAAAGGGTTCTTCACAGTAAGGGTGGTTAATCTTTGGAATTCTCTACCAAAGGAGGTGATGACAGCGGATTCGATAGATAACTTTAAAAAGGGAATGGATATATTTTTAAATAAAAAGAACATTCACGGTTATCTTGTATAATTAGAGGAGTATTGATCCAGGTAGGAATTTGATCGACAGTATTTGGGGTCAGGAGCGAATTCATTTTTTTTTTTACTTTTGAGACTGTTTCACTTCGGTATTTTTCGGTTTGCCTTCATCTGGATCAATTAACAACTAATCTGCATATTGCAGATTAGAGGAGATCTTAAAAGGTTGAACTTGATGGACTAAAAGTATTCTTTAAACCTCAATTACTATGTAACTATGTAACAAATAAATGTATTATTTCAGTAAAAAGTATATACTTTTATGGTTTATTGAAAAAAAAGTCCCTCTAGCAATATTTAAGTTGAGGAATAAAAAAAAAAAACTATTATCACCCCATTTCCAATCCAGAAAGTTCTCCTGTCTAAAACTTTTAGCATTGTTAATATTAAAATAATAAAAATTAATTTAGCTTGACACATTGTATTATGATACATATTACTTTAATTAAATGAAAATGTGTGCGTGGATGGTGCAAATCATGTATATATTAGAAAAGTTTCATAGAATAGTAAATATTCAGACAGCTGCTATTTTTCTCAAAAAACACATCTGATTCCGTTTGTTGTTTTTAAATTTGCCCTGAGGATGTTTACCAAGTTACATAAAAGCTTATGGGAAGACAGACTGATTTTTTTTTATGTTAGGATGTTGCCAAATAATGTTTTCAAGAATAGTTACTTCAAAATCATTTAAAACTCTCTCTCTCTCTTTCTCTTTCTCTATCTCTCTCTCTCTCTTTCTCTCTCTCTCCCTCTCTCCTGCCAGCACTGGGGAGCTACAGTTCATTAAGGGAACCATAAATGCCAACATGTACTATGACATACTGAAGCAGAGCATAATGCCCTCCCTTGGGAGACTGGGCTGCAGGGCAATATTTCACCATGATAACAACCTCAAACACATCTCCAAGACGACCACTGCCTTGCTAAAGAAGCTGAAGGTAAAGGTGATAGACTGGCCAAGCATGTCCAGACCTAAACCCTTTTGACCATTTGTGGGGCATCCTCAATCGGAAGGTGGGGGAGCTCAAGGTCTCTAACATCCACCAGCTCCGGGATGTCATCATGGAGGACTGGAAGAGCACTACAGTGGCAACCTGTGAAGCTCTGGAGAACTCCATGCCCATGAGGGATAAGGCAGTGCTGGAAAATAATAGTGGCCAAACAAAATATTGACACTTTGGGCTCAATTTAGACATTTCCACTTAGGGATGTACTCACATTTGTTGCCAATGGCTTAGACATTAATGGCTGTGTGTTGAGTTATTTTGAGGGGACAGCACATTACACTGTTATACAGGCCGTACACTTCCTACTTCACACTGTAGCAGAGGGTCATTTCTTCAGTGTTATCACATGGAAAGTTATAATAAAATATTTACAGAAATGTGAGGGGTGTACTCACTTTTGTGAGATACTGTATATATATATATATATATATATGTATTTATTTATACTGTATATTTATAGTTTACTCTATAACAATTTCCTTTAATTAAACATCAACTTTATTTGCAAAAAGGATAATCAAAAGTGTTTTGCCAGTTCCTTTTTCAAGTGGACTGCAATTTGTGTATAGCTCACAGCTACATTGAGGTATACAAACCACTTTACCACTAAAAGGTAGCAATCGAACAGGGAATATATCTATCTATCTATCTATCTATCTATCTATCTATATATATATATATATATATATATATATATATATATATATATATATATAGTAAATAAATAGTATATCTGTGTTCACATTTGAATGTCTAAAACAAGTTAAATAACCTGCTTCCAGCTCAGAATTCTGAGAAAATCTGTTGTTACACTGCATTCTGGGAAGCTGAGACAGGACATGCAAATATGCCCACAAATGCCTCACTCTTCAATCTATTGCCATTATCAAACATGGCTTATGCATGCTGTATTACACCGCTTTAATGCAAAGACAAGGTTGGATTAAACACAAGCTGAGTATCTTATCCATATACAGCTGTTTCAAGCTTACTGGCTATCATCAGCATGGAGCGGGATCTCAGCTTGTGTTGTGGACCTTATGAGTAGGTAGTTCACCACAACAATCATTTAATATATGGTGGGCAAAAGAGCCATAGAAGCCTCAACAGTAGTACAGTAAATAAATAGTACATTGTAGTACTTTAAATAATATATATATATATATATATATATATATATATATATATATATATATATACTAGGAACTTGCCCGTCAAAAATGTCAATGCTGTTTACCACACAATGTGAGGCGTTTGCTACTCTGAGCACCTTCGGCGCTCATCGCGTGGCTCACAATGAGTGCCGTTGGCGCTTATTGCGAGCCTCTCCTCCGGCCTATTGTACGGTACGGTCATTGCAGGTTTTGTTAACCTGCAAGTTTAGTGCTTGGGAATGGCATGTGTCTCTTTTCACCATCTCCCACCTGTCCCTTCCCTGTGTGTTTCTCCTCTGTGTATCTGCTGAATGTTTGCATGGCAAATGCTGAAGGCCTTTTGTATTATTTTCAAAATCCTGCATGCCTAGCGTTGTTGGTGTAAATGTTACTGTCTTTGCCGTTGTGAATTTCTAAGTCTCGCTTGCCTGGCTTTGCTCAGCCTCATTTTCATGCAGTTTCAGAATTTCTTCAGTTTTTCGTCCACCATTTTTTTTTTTGCTTAGCTGATTTTGTATTGAAGAAAACCCCCGAATATTGTTCAAAATCGTTTGTAACCTCACTCCCAGGCTTCCTGGCTCTCTCCCTGTCCTGTCTGTGAGTATGTTATTATATTTGTTTTGTTTTTAGAGTTACACGCTTGGCTCGCAGTTGCACCTCTCACAATGCAGCCTAAGTCCTGCATGCTTCAATGGCTCATCTCACTTTACATTCAGCCTAAGTCGTGCGCCATACACGGCTCAGGGTTGCAACCTCGCTTTGCGAGGTCGCATCTGCATGACCAACATCGCAAATGTTACCAACATCGCACGATGCACAACTATATATGTGATATATATATATATATATATATATATATATATATATATATATATATATATATACTAGCGACTTGTCTGTCAAAAATGATGAGACAATAAAATTGTAAGGCAGGTAGTGCTGTTTGCCACAGACAGTAAGTGTTTTGGTCGTCTGAGATCCTTTGGCGCTCATTGCGAGCCTCTCGGTTGGTGTATTTTTTGTTATGATAGGAACTTTTGCTCTCATTGTAAGGTCCGCGCTGATGTCCTTTTTGTGCCTATTGCAAGTCTCTCCCCTGGTGTAGTTTGTGTCCTATGAGCAGCATTGGCGCTCCTTGTGAGGCTCGAGGTGAAGGGCTTTGTCGCTTATTGCGATACTGTGATTTTTTTTTTTTAATGTAGTTTTTCATGCTAATGAATGAATGAATTAAATAATAAATCAATATACTTTACCTTCATGTGCTGAAGAGGTAACAATCTGTTTTGATGTTCCTGCAGCATACAATGTAGTTGTGGAGCTGAGGTGTAAGTGTCAGCAATGTATGCAGTGTATAATGTAAATAGGCTTCATGTGCAAGGGGAAGCCGTTAGTTAGTGTAGCTGTATACTTCCGCATTCTATCAGTTAGTGTTGCAAAATGGCGGCGAATGTGTATGTGGATGATTTAGCATCCTCTCTAATAGTGTATCTTGTACCTAGTAAGGCTTTTTGGAAAAGTCGTATGTGCTTGGTGGTGTTTTGCGGCTTCAGGGGTCGTACAGTCTAAACTCACTAAATTTAACTTAAATTGAGGTGTAACCTAACTTACAGCCATTGCAGCCGACGTTGGAGCCTCCACCTTGCGCATATGCGGCCCCTTGCTTTGTGAGGGTCCGCATTTGCGTCACAACTTCATAAACTATGGGACTTTGTGGACATACACTGCTTGTTTTAGTTCCTTGAGAAATGTTTTTTTCTGTCATTATAGTACTGTTAAAAAATGGTTGTTGTTTGTATTCAGTAAAGTGTAGCTTGCAGACCCTAAGCTGGTAATATCCACTTTAGCACCAACTGAGACCTACTTGAGTCTATTCAATGCTTATACCCCCATTGATCCCAAAATAACTGTGACTTAAATCCACACCCACAGGAAGAGGCTTCCCACTATCAGTGTCTCATGATAATCAGACACACTGCATGCCACACTGTCTTCTTGGAGCAGTGTTGTATTAGAGACTAGCAGTGAAAAGCATCCCCTATGGGCATGGCCTTAAGTCACATCTGTGAAACATGGCATCTCTTCTGGACTTATCTAACAACTAGTCAGATGCTACTCTGATTTTTTACAAAGGATCAGATTATGTTTAATCATATGGAGATTAAACATTGTTTATAATGGCATAGATTGGCTAATCCAATCAACAAGTTTTCAATCCTCTTTTTTTCTAAATCCATTTTTTTCAGTATCGGAAAAAACAGACAGTTGTAATTTTTGTTCTAACATTTATAGGAATTGTCATGAAAAGTTAAATATTATGACAATTGTTATTCTTTGCTTGATATATTTTCCAATAAATATTTATACAAACTTTATATATAAATTTATATATATATATATATATATATATATATATATATATTTATTTTTTTACTTTTTTGTTTACAAACTTATTTGTAGTTTTTAACTACACCTCCATCCCTATACCTCTAATATATGTTGTAGTGTTTGGGTGAATTTTGGCAATATCCTCTTTAAAGTTAAATGTATTTTATTGGATGGCAGTGTACCTTAAATTAAAATGTAGTGGTATGAAACTTTGTGAGATGCATATATTTTGTACACTTACGGTCAATAAGCATTTTCTCTCGCACTTGTTGCTCCAGTCGTCCCTGTTGATCCTCAAGGTTCACATGATTTATAATTTCTTTTTAGTAAATCTTAAATTTTATATAAAGTATGTTTTATTTCTGTTCTATTCATTTACCATATCTATGGATCTACATTTGTTTTTGTTTTTCTCAACTCTGTTTTTTATACTTTTTAAAATATATTCACAATATTATTAATTCGTTAACATTTTAATTACCAAATTATTTTACTGAAACTTTAGGTAACTATTAACAAAATAACTATGTGGAAGTCCTGGTCAGTTTCCGAGAGTTAGCACCCTCAGTCCTGTTTCTTGATTACTAGCGGGGTCCCCTCAGACTACTTGCATAAATAATATTCAAGGGTTAATCGGTACAGATACAGATATGTCAAATAGCTTGACTCCAGTGCTAGTCTATATCTCCACCGGGCACTGCTTTCCTGTGACGCCTAAGAGGTACCCCAGACATACAACCTCTCCCCGACCATGTGTCCACTAGTTCTTCCACATAGGGGGGAGCCCTGACCCCGGTATGTGGAACTTAGGAACCTGTGAACTCTAAGTCTTCTCACTAGCTGAAAGGGACACATGATTGTCCAGACTCTCTGTCTCTACCACCTCTGTGACAATTAACCCTTGTAGAGAAGTGAAGAATAGGAAGAAAAATCAAGGGATTAGTATTATTAGCCATCCATCATCTGGGTAATGTTGACCCCATCCAGAGTTTCACCTAAAGACATAGTGGCGTAGCTAGATCTTTTGCTGCCAAGTATATATATATATATATATATATATTGTGACGAGGATGACCGTGTAGAACTGTGGTAGCTTGAAGGAATCAATAGATAATAGTGTATAGTGCAGCAAACCAGTTTATGAAAGTGCAAAAATAAACTGAAGCAGTAACTCTGCTTAAAAAATGAAAATACAAATTTACATAAACGTACTGACTGACATACAGGAACATCACAACAGTATCCCACGGGTACGTGAAACAATGATTTCCTGCCAGTCCCCAGCAGAGTAGTTATGGCATAAAACAGCAATTTACTAGGACTGCATTCCTCTTTGATTACCACACTTACTGTGTACTCCAGACTCTCTCTCAGGTATCTGGTATCCGGCAGGACCTGGTATTCGCAGCTCCAGGAGACAGGTTCAGCACTAATCCACAGCTTCTGACAAGCAGCTCACCCTTCCCCTGGCTGGGGCTTCCTGGATTTTAAATAGGGTAGCCTCTGGACCAGGTGCAGTTAATTATCTTAACTCGCTGAATGCAAGACACAATGAACTATTCAGCCTGTTGCTAACATATTGGCCATCTATGAGATATTTTCGGCTCCTACTGACATTCCCCCCCCCCTTATGTTAAGGACAGGGGAGTGAGCATCTGCCGAGAGGCAGTGGACCCGGAAGAGGGCATCAGCATTGCCCTGGAGATTCCCAGCCCTATGGATCTGGTTGAAATGGAAGGGCTGCAAGGACAAGAACTACCTCATCACTGGGACATTGCTCTTTTGTACCAGTGCATCCACTGCAGGGGAGCATGGTCCAAGACCAAGGTGAAGGAGTGCCATTAGGCACTCCTTCTCCACCATGGGGTACTTTTGTTCCCTTGGCAGCAGTTTTAGACTGAGATAGAGCACCGGGTGTTCATCTCCATCCAGCACCTGTAATAACACGGCCCCCAACCCTACCGTGGAGGCGTCAGTCTGCAGTAAAAAAAGTTGGTCGATGTCAGGTTCTACTAAAACCGGCTCATGGCATAGTGCTAACCGAAGGGCTGCAAAAGCTGCATCGGCTTCCGGTTCCATCTCACTGTCTCGGGGAGTTTAGTTTTGGTAAGGTTGGTTAGGAGGACTGCAATGGTGGCAAAGTCCTGGATGAATCTGCGGTAGTACCCGATCAGAACCAAAAAGGCTTGTATCTGCTTCTTCCATAGAGGTTTCAGACAGGCCACGACCTACTACAAAACCCTAGGTACTTTGCCTCTTTTTTCCGCAGCCCGCATAAAGGGTTTCAAAGACTTGTTTGAGCCTTTCCACGTGAGTATCCCAATCAGGGGTATATATTGTGATGTTGTCCAAGTATATCGCTGCGTAGCCTCGGTGGGGTCGCAGAAGTTTGTCCATTAAACATTGGAAGGTTGCTGGGGCACCATGCAACCCAAATGGCATCACGTTATTGTGAAACATTCCCTCCGGTGTACAGAATGCTGTATTCTCCTTGGCGGACTTGGCTAGAGGGACCTGCCAGTTATCTTTCGTAAGATCCAACGTGGACAAAAAATGGGCTTTGCCTAAGTTATCAACTAACTTGTTAATCCGAGGAAGTGGGTAAGCATCCAATTGGCATATGGCATTCAATTGCTTGAAGTCGCTGCATAACTGTGTGCTCCCATCTGGCTTGGGTATGAGGGCGATGGGACTGCACCTTTCGCTGGATGACTCCTCGATTATGGCGGCTCGCAGCATCTTCTGTACTTCATTCCTTATTTCTTCCCTTTTTGCTTCTGGTATCTGATCTGGTTTAATCCTCGCTTTAATGTCCGGTTCAGTAGTGATATTATGACACATCATCGTGGTACGCCCAAGATATACCGAAAATACATCCTGATTTCGGGTAATCATCTGTAGCACTTCTGCCTTTTGTAGAGCAGACAATTTGGTGGAGATCAGTATCTCTGTAATGGGTTCTTCCACACTGGAAATAGGGGTGGCAAAACTTACTTTGGCTTCTCTCTCTCTCCATGCCTTTAACAAATTTATGTGATATATCTGTTCAGGCTTCCGGCAGTCTGGTTGTTTTATCTTATAATTACCATCTCCGATTGCTTCTACGATCTCTTAAGGACCCTGCAATCAGATCAGTAGCTTGCTCTCGGCAGTAGGGACAAACACCATTACCCGATCTCCTGGCTGAAACTTCCGAACTTGAGCACTGCGGTCATAATATGTCTTCTGTTGAGCCTGGGCCCATTCCATGTGTTCCCTAACTAAAGGTCTGACTTGGGCCATTCTTTCTTTTAGGCTTTGGACATATTCAATGATATTTTGCCACTCTTTTCTCTTCCCAGTCTTCTCGGACCGTGTCTAGGAGTCCCCAAGGATGGCATCCATACGGGAGCTGGAAGGGTGAAAACCTGGTGGAGGCCTGAGGTACTTCTCATATGGCAAACAGAAGACAGGGTAATAGCAAGTCACAATTTTTTCCATCCCCCTCAATGACTTTCCGTATCATACTTTTTAGGGTGTGGTTGAATCTTTCGACCAGCCCGTCTGTTTGGAGATGATAGACAGAGGTCTGCAGAGTTCAGATTTGCAGTAGTTTAAACATTTCGGACAAGAGCTTAGAGACAAAGGGAGTGCCTTGGTCAGTGAGTATTTCTCAAGGAATTCCTACTCTTTGAGCATACAGTATGCAACGGGAAAACTTTGGGGTACCTAGTCGCATAATCTAAGATTACTAGGATGTACTGTTGACCCCTGGATGTCCATTGCAATTCTTTCGACGGGTTAATCTATGATGGGTAGCGGTACCAAAGGAGATGTCAAGCAGGGTTTTGGGCTTGTCAGTTGGCATTCGGGACACGGCAAGCAATATCTTGTTTCTTCCTTGAATATCCCGGGCCAATACAATATTTTTAGTATATGATCCAGGGTTTTCTCCACTCCTAGGTGACCCCCCAGGAGTTTGCCAAGTTCATGACTTTCCTTTGATAATTCTGGAGTATAAGCAATTGTTCCATGACCTCCTCGGCAGTCTTTATTACTCAGTATAGTAGGTAATTTATGATTAGGAAATATGGACTTGGAGGGTGTTCTCTTCCTGGTACCTGAATTTCATTTACCTCTCCTGCTTCTTCTCGTATTCTCATCAACAGGGGGTCATTTGCTTGGCTTTGGACAAAATTTTCCGTATTTCCTATTCAGGGAATTTCCCCTTCAACTGGTTTATCTCGTCAGCAGTAGTTTCTATTTCTGTCCCTTCATCAGGACTGTCCCGAGAGGCTGCTAGAACTTCCCCTCGGATCTGCTTGTCTTTATACTCAGCTCCCAATCTTTTCTCTTTCTTTTCTCATTTTATTGCTTTTTAGAGAACAAATCAGGATCATCAAACCGGAAAATTTCTCTGAGTTCTCCCGTGGAACGGACCTGGATATTCTGTCTGTTCTTCATAGTCTCATGGAGTTTCATCTGTAGTAGGCTGTCAAATTGTGCGGGAAGTCTCGCCCCAAGACCATGGGATATGGGAGTCTAGGAACCTCGGGGGCTGTAATTTTTGCTCTGATCCCTTGTACCTCTATGCAAAATGTCTGGGTGGGATAAGTCATGACCGTGCCATGACTATGCCATGTACTCAGGTGATGCCCATTTTGTTCCCTGTTCATGTACTGTGGGAGACCCCATTTTTTATGGATATTAAAGTGACTGCACTCCCAGAGTCTATTAGGCCCAGGACTCTCCTCCCATTGAGCAGGACTTCAGTTGTAAAATGGTGTACTGTCTCTGTTAGTCCTACTAGTGTTATTAGGTCACATCGAGGCGTTTTGAGTCCAAGCTCACATTGCATGGGTTCCTCAGGACTCGGGCATTGCGCGGCTATATGACCAAACTACCCACAATGAAAGAACTTAACCCTGCTTCCATTTTCTGTCTTCCTCTTGGGCTATACGTGGGCCTTTCTTCTCCTCTCCTCCTTCCGGGATCCCTTCTATCAGATCTTTGGACATCGGGTGGGGGTCCCCCAAAACTGCCAGTGTCTCTCTCAGCAGGCCTCCTACTCTCAGGTCAGGCCCTTCTCTCTTCTCAAGGTACTTCAGGCCTGGGATTCTCAGATACTTCTCTACAGGCCTGATATCGTTCTGCCCAGTTAATAATTTTATCCAGGGTTGTAGGGCCCCCTTGACCCACCCAATCACTCATCTCTTTGGGTAAGGCCCTCCAATATTGATCCAGGACTAGGGTTTCCACTATTTGTGCAGGGGACTTCAGTTCAGGGCATAGCCATTTCTGCATGACATGCAGGAGATTATATAGTTGTTGCCTGGCTGGTTTCCCAATGATGGTATCTGTGGGCCCTCACTGTAGAGTTTACTCCTTCGCAGGTGAGGATCTCCTTCTTTAGCACTGTATAGTCTGATGCCTCGTCAGCTGTAAGGTCATAAAAAGCCTGCTGGCGGTACCAATGAGGAAAGGAGCGAGAATTTCGGCCCACTGGGCTAGAGGCCAAGTCTCACGCATTGCAATTCTCTAGAAAGTCAATAAATAAGTATCTATGTCATCCTCTGGACTCAACTTGGGTAACCGGTGGCTGGCTCTAACTCCTGCATCAGGTTTTGGACTCATGGAAAGTTTTTCCAGAGCAGCCTGGGTGCACTTGAATGGCCAACAGCCGGTTGGTCTCCTGCGGTTGTTGGTTAGTCTCTTGTTGAGCCACAGCTCCCATCATTAAGGACTTTACCAGATCTTCCATGTTGGAGGCGGGGCAGTACTCAAAACCAGGAAAATAAGCAAATATCCCACTTCTGACACCACTGTGACAAGAATGGCCGTGTAGAACTGTGGTATCTTGAAATAATGAATATATAATAGTGTATAGTACCGCAAACCAGTTTATTAAAGTGCAAAAATAAAATGAAGCAGTAACTCTGCTTAAAAAACGAAAACAAAAATCTACATAGACGTACTGACTGACATACAGGAACACCCTGACTAGCCCTGTGCAGCTTATCTGCTACAGGTGGAATACAAGACACAGCACTGTCTTCTGAGGAGATACTGTTATGAATGTTCCAACTGTCCATTGGAAATAGGCTGCGTGCGCAAAGGCAAACTGTTGGTTTATTTGTGTAAAGCACTACTTTAGATGCGTAATGTTGTTAGTGGCAAGTTAGGATTGTAAAATAGAATTGTTTGTCTATGTACTACGCGGTTCGCAAGCATTTGCCTATTTTTGTAATAGTGTATTTTGTACATTGTATGTTCCTGGTTGAAAGTGGTACACAGTTGTCTGTGTTTTGCGCAGTCCAGGGTCGTGTAGCCTCGTTTTAATATTTTTGGGACACCATTTTTTTTTCCGCTTAGCCAATTTTCATGTTAACTTAAATTCGGGTTCCATCTCACTGGCAGACATCCTGGCTGTTGCCCCGTGCTGTGTGTCATGTTTTGGTGTTTTTGTATCTTATTTTTTGTGTGTTTCGTGTTTTTTGCTTTGCGCTGTTTGGCTGTTAACTTTGTATCTTTTGTATCTTGTATTTTTTTTTTTCTACGTCCTGCGTCTCGTAATAAATTTTTTCTAAGTCCTGCATCTCATATTTTTTTCTTTCTAAGTCCCGTCTTCTTCAAGTGCTTGCAGCCTAAGGTGATCCCACATTTCCTAAATGTCTGGAGGCGAAGTCCCGCGTGTTTCATTGCCTCCACTCCTTTCCTCGCTTCGCGAGGCTCACAGGCAATGAGTAAGTGCTCATCCCCCAAGTGCTGGGAGTTTTAGTGCCATAACAGCTCGCCTCGCAAGCTTTAAGCACCTTTGGTGCTCATCGCCTAAGTGCTGCAAGTTAATGGCTCGCCTCGCTATGCGAGGCTCGCAGTTGATGAGCGCCTTTGGCGCTCATTGCTCAAGTGCTGTGAGTGTTAGTGCCTTAACGGCTCTCCTCGCTATGCGAGGCTCTCAGGCTCAGGTGCTCCAAGTTAACGGCTCGCTGCGCAAGGCTTGCAAGCGATGATCACCGAATGTGCTCATCACCTAAGTCGTACGCACCACGCAAAACGCAACGACGTCTCGTAGTTTGACAATTATAATATGTGGTATATATAAACTCAGCTTGCTCAGAACTCCACTCGCTCATGACACCCCATATTCTGTCTCTCCAGAAAGGGAAGAGTCTGTGCCTTAAAGGACCAAAGTGCAGCCTGTGCCTGTAGAAGCCAATGTGCAGCTTGTGTCTGAAAGGACCAAAGTGCAGCCTCTGCCTTTATGAACCAAAGTACAGCCTTTGCTTGTAAGAGCCAATGTCTAGCCTATGCCTGTTAGAGACAATTTGCAACATCTCCCTTCTCCTGGTCTTTCCCTCTCCCCCTTCTCTCTTCCTCTCCCTTCTCTCTCTCTCTCTCTCTCTCTCTCTCCCTTCTCTCTCTTCCTACTTTCTCTCCCTCTCTCCTGTCTCCCTTCTCTCCCTCTCTTTCTAACCAATCCCCCTTCTCTCTCTCCCTCTCCCTTGTCTCTCTTCTCTTTCTCTATCCCTTATTTCTCCCCTCAATGTTTGTGGAGAATGGAAGCTTTCATTTTAAATTGTATTTTTGTCAAACACAAAGCATGCTGAGATTATGGGTCAAAAGTTTGCAAATAAGTTATAAGATATGATATTTACATTCATGTTCTGTGTTCTTAAGCAGTTCACATCACAGAGGTATTGTGGCAATAAAAAGGCAAGTGATGAAAGTTGACAGATATATTTGCATTTTTATAGGTGAGCACAATCTCTTTGACATAAGAGCAAGTTGTCTTTACAGTGGTGTAGCAAGGGGGGTGTTTGGAGGCCACGGGCATCACTTCCTAGGGGGTGGAACTCCTACCCCTCGTCTCTCTCCCCTTTAGTCTCTCCCCTCCTTGTCTCTCTCCCCTGTTGTCTCTCTCATCCCTTCCCTCCTCTCCCTTCTCTGTCTCTTACCTCTATGTTCCGGCCTGGGTGGTTGCTCCTCCCCCTTCTGGCCCCTGCTAATCTGACCTGGAAGTGGAGGAGCCAGCAGGGTGAGGAGCACCACCCAGGCCAAAAGCTAATTAAGATAGGGGGACGAAGGTCAAGAAACAAGGAGGAGGCGGGAAGGGTGGGCGAGGCAAGGGGATATAGACAAGAAGGAAGGCGAGAGACAAGAGAGAGAGAGACAAGGAGAAGGGAAGAGAAGGGGAAAAGGAAAGACAAGGGAGTGGGGAGAGACAAGGGAGAAGGGGAAGGGAAGATTTAATTGAGAAGGAGAGAGAGAAGGGGGAGAGAGACAAGGGTGGGGGAGAGATTAGGGTTGGGAGACAAGGGGGAAGGGGAGAGAAAAGGGGGAGAGAGAAGCGGGAGAGAGAAGGGGGAGAGAGAGAAAACGGTGTTAGCGACAAGGAGGAGACAAAAGGAAGACATGTAGAGAGAAGCATAGGGGGAGAGACAAGGATGGTGGGAGACAAGGGGGAGGGGAGAGACAAGGGTGGGAGAGATACGAGGGGGAGGGGAGAGACAAGATGGGGAAGAGAGAATGGTGGGAGAGAGAGAAGGATAAGGGGAGAGACAAGGGGGAGAGACAAGGGAGAAGGAGAGCGATAAGGGTGGGGGAGAGACAAGGGTGGGGGAGAGATTAGGGTTGGGAGACAAGCGGGAGTGGTAGAGAATTGAGAGGGAGAGAAGGGAGGAGGAAAAGAAGAGAGAGTGAGAGGCAGAAAGGAGGAAGAGGCAGACGTTAGAGGAAGATAAGGGAGAAATAAGGGATAGAGAAAGAGATGAGAGACAAGGGAGAGAGAAGGGGGATGGGTTAGAAAGAGAGGCAAAGAAGGGAGAGAGGGAGAGAAAATAGGAAGGGAGAGAGAGAGAGAAGGGAGAGGAAGAGAGAAGGGGGAGAGGGAAAGACCGGGAGAAGGGAGATGTTGCAAATTGTCTCTAACAGGCACAGGCTAGACATAGGCTCTTACAAGCAAAGGCTGTACTTTGGTTCATAAAGGCAGAGGCTGCACTTTGGTCCTTTCAGGCACAGTCTGCACTTTGATAATTTCAGACACAGGCTGCACATTGGCTTTTACAGGCACAGGCTGTACTTTGGTCCTTTAAGGCGCAGACTCTTTACTTTCTGGAGAGACAGAATGTGGGGTGTCGTGAGCGAGTGGAGTTCTGAGCAAGCTGAGTTTATATATACCACATATTATAATTGTCAAACTACAAGACGTCGTCGCGATTTGCGTGGTGATGAGCACATTCGGTGATCATCGCTTGCAAGCCTTGTGAAGCAAGCCGTTAATTGGAGCACCTGAGCCTGAGAGCCTCGCATAGCGAGGCGAGCCATTACCTTGCAGCACTTAGGCGATGAGCACCAAAGGCACTTATAGCTTGCGAGGCGAGCTGTTATGGCACTAAAACTCCCAGCACTTGGGGGATGAGCACTTACTCATTGCCTGTGAGCCTCGCGAAGCGAGGAAAGGAGTGGAGGCAATGAAACACGCGGGACTTCGCTTCCAGACACTTAGGAAACGCGGGATCACCTTAGGCTGCAAGCACTTAAAGAACACGGGACTTAGAAAGAAAAAAATATGAGATGCAGGACTTAGAAAAAATTTATTACGAGACGCAGGACGTAGAAAAAAAATATACAAGATACAAAAGATACAAAGTTAACAGCGCAAAGCAAAAAACACGAAACACACAAAAAATAAGATACAAAAACACCAAAAACATGACACACAGCACAGGGCAACAGCCAGGATGTCTGCGAGTGAGATGGAACGCAAATTTAAGTTAACTTGAAAATTGGCTAAGCGGAAAAAAAATGGTGTCCCAAAAAAATTAAAACGAGGCTACACGACCCTGGACTGAACAAAACACAGACAACTGTGTACCACTTTCACCCAGGAACATACGAGGTACAAAATACACTATTACAAAAATAGGCAAATGCTTGCGAACCGCGTAGCACGTAGACAAACAATTCTATTTTACAATCCTAACTTGCCACTAACAACATTACGCATCTAAAGTAGTGCTTTACACAAATAAACCAACAGTTTGCCTTTGCGCACGCAACCTATTTCCAATGGACAGTTGGAACATTCATAACAGTATCTCCTCAGAAGACAGTGCTGTGTCTTGTTTTCCACCTGTAGCAGATAAGCTGCACAGGGCTAGTCAGGATTAATTGGCAGTATTATAATATCTTCTAATATCTGACATTACAAAAATATATATTTTTTTAGGTAGAACCTGACCTTTATTAAAATACCAAGACCTACTAGACAAAGCAGAGTGTCCTGAAAATAAAACCAAATATTTACGATATAATAAACACAACAAACATAATATAAATAACATACTTGAAGAAGAAGCAGTTCAATCAGTTGATGTATTTTATTTAAAAATATCTCATACAAGATCCCAAAGAATGTACTAACAAAAATCACATATAATAGCTGTCATAATTGTGAGTTTGTCAATAACTCAATGTTAAAAGTTACAGGTTGCGCATGCACAATGAGCGCCAAAGGCACTAATTGCAAGGCCCGCAAGGCTGAGAGTGGGAGCATTGCATTGTGGGGCAAACAGCATTGGCACCAATGGGAACATACTAGCTTATTAAATAATTTCCAAAATATATATTAATGTATGCAATGTAGATACAAAATCAGTCCTTAGCTTTTTCAAAAGCCTGGCATGACGAATCGCATTGTAGTCAATGAGCATCATTCAATTGAGGCATTGGGAGATCCGGGCTTCCAAATGGAAGCTGTATTTTTGCAAGCTCCAATTGATTCATTGTGATTGCAAGTTAATGCCCCTCCAAGCAAGCTTTGATCTTTCACGGCCACAAGAGCTCTGATCCCTAAAATCACAAATCGCTATTCAATTTCTCTGATTCCCCCTCGCTAACCCCCCCGCCAAGGCAGCAAATGGCAAAAGTCTCTCCACAAGTTAGGGGTTCCAAGTAGGGGCTTAAAGACATATCCGTAGCACTTTAATTGCACATATACACACACCACTCTACTTTTAAGAAAAGGGAAAGTGATGTTAGGTCTTAGAATTAATAGAACAACATTCTCAAGCTCGCAAATCGGCATAAGAAAATACGTGATTTAATGTTTCACAATCAATGTGTTAATACATATAATGGAAATTGCATGTAATAGAATAGAATATTTACGGTTTTATCAATATTGCAATATTTCAGGAATGTGGGTCCGATGGTAACTCGTAATTGAAGCCCGTAGGACTTTGAAATCTAAACTCAATTTTTCCTTGATGTAATGATAACGATCTGTGTTTCCATTGGCTGTTTCCAACTCTGGAGTTACGGCCTTGCTTAATTGATCATGTTCAAGCTTGCAAATGCTACATACAATGGCATGGTTTCGGAATTTTGCTATCGGCCCCTAACTTGCAGTCTTGCCGAAGTCAATAGCACCGTAACTCGAGCGCGCTGCTGGCCCGCAGGAGTCCCGCAGACATACAGCCTACATGCCAGAAGTTACGGCCTCCGAATTAAATGAGGCTCAATGTCTGTCAGCCTTAGTGTAGATTACAGTACTGCAACCATTTAGGACTTTAATACAGTATGTTTAAGAAAGTCTAACTATCATGGTGGCTTCCATACACTAGTGGAGTATGCTAAACGAGATTTTTTATGAAAATGTCCATGACTTACACAGCTACTAATGTTCTTAGATGTTATAAAATTCATAAACATATGACATTTTTGTTCATCTATAGTAGTCTATAGTAGTTACAATTAACACGTTATTTAATTAGGGAAAGCAATTTCAGATTAGTCAGTGATTTGGGATAAACATTCCAAATTGAAGACTCTTTGTCTTGGCAGGTTTATTTGTATGATTTACGCACTTCTTAATGAAATAGCGAACATAAAAGTTAATATCTACATATGGATATAATATACCTAGGCCCCTATTTAATTGAGCAATTGTTGGTTACTGGAGCCCGTAATGTAGCCCATAAACTAATTTCCTATTCAACTGGCATCTTTCAGTGAGCTGCAAATGATCTCCGAGTTACAGGCTGAAAATCACTGTGGTTGCCAAAATCGTAACTTACAACCCATCTAATCCTTCAAGCCTTCAAATGTTACAATCTCTAAAATCACAAATCCCAATTCAATTGCTACAATTCCTCAAGCCCGCACATTTTCACACCCGTAAATGGCAAATATAGAAGAAAATGCAACGAGTACCAGATAGGACTCGCAAAGGGGTTAAACACTTGTTCGTAGCACTGTGAATGACAATAAAAAATCAATACTGCACTTTAAATGATGGAGAAAGCAATGAAAGACAGACTTAATTGCACAACAGTCTCAAGCTCACAAATCTGCATCACATATATAGTTGTGAGCGTACGAGTTGTTGCTAACGCTGCGGGCTCGCGCAGCGAGCCAAGGCCCTCGCGAAGCGAGGGCACTGGGCGAGGGTCTCAGTTGCTGGCATGGAGCACCGAAGGCGCTCCATGCCAGCACCTGAGGACCTCGCAAAGTTCACGTCGCAACCCAAAGAGCACGACACACACATTACGACACTCGCAAACAACATACGACACACGTTCACACACATTACGGCCTCGCAACACTCGGACGCAACTCGCGAACATTACAAAATTTAAAACACAATACATACACACAGCACATACATAAAAACCTTACCTACACCAAGAGGGAGCACCCAGGACCTTAAAAATGTAACTTACACCTTCATTTTACTCGAAATAAAACAGTTTAGAAAGTAAACAATTTCCTAAGCGACACAAAAAATGGCCGACGAACAAAACTAAAACGAGGCTACACACGCAAACACCATACAAGACACGTTACCACACATTACGACCTCGCAAACATCGGACGCAACACGCCGACATACAAACATTTAAAACACAATAAATACACACAACACACACATAAAAAGCATAATTTTTTAAAGAAGTTTTTAGTTAGTAAGCATGTATCCAAAAGCAAGGTTTTCACTAACTAAAAACTTCTTTAAATAAAATATGCTATGTGCTTATTTAGAGCCCTATTCAATTGGCCGAATTGCAATTGAATGAGGGCCTATGTCCCTTATTCTATTTAAATTGCTACTATGCATTACATTGCTCAATAAGCACATCAATGTTTTTTTTTGCAAATAAGTTTTTCAGTGGTAAACATCTATCCACAAAAAAGGTTTTCAATCACTAAAAAAATATTTAAAAAAAAGATGTTAACTGCTTATTTACAGCAGTACTCAATTGGCCAAAT
Source organism: Discoglossus pictus (assembly GCA_027410445.1). Taxonomy (NCBI): domain Eukaryota; kingdom Metazoa; phylum Chordata; class Amphibia; order Anura; family Alytidae; genus Discoglossus; species Discoglossus pictus. Next base: position 82,953,919 of record CM050175.1, on the reverse strand, counting down.
TGTTATTAAATGAGGCCAGGAATTATAACTTTCAACAAAATATAACTGATACATTAATGATTTACCTTTTATTTCTCAATTGTGCACAATAATCTTTAACAGTAATTACAAACTTCAATATACCCAATTACATTTCTTTTTTGGCCTTTACAGATTAATATGTCTGATAACGAGAGCAAACAAGAGAAGAAAAGACGTCAAACTAGAGAAAGACAAGAGAGATGGGCCGCCCAGCAGACACCAGAGGAGAAAGAAATTCGACGAGAAAAAGAACGCTTAAGACTTGCAAGCAAAAGACTATCAGCTGCAAAAATGAAAGATACGCCAAAAAAAAATGCAAAGCAAATAAAGCATTTACAACCTATTCCTCAAACATCAGATGACATTTTACAAGATACAATTAAAGACAGACCAAAAAAAGCAACTACAAAAATAAAACATTTACAACCTGTTACTGAAACCTTACAGGACATTTCAACAAAAAAAGGACAACATATACCAAGAAAAGCCACGAAAAAAACTAAGCATTTAGAACCTGTTGTTCAAACATTCCATGACTTTTCACCTGATGAATATGAAAGTCAAAATCCTATATGCTTTGCTAATTGTCCTTTACTGAAGTCTTTAGCAGTAGAGGTTCATAGTTGTGGGGACATGACTACTCAATGTCAGTTTTGTGAGGCTTATTATTTTAAACAGGAGAGACCCAGAGATGGACAATTTATTAGTTGTTGTCAAAAAGGCAAGTTCAAACTTCCAGAAAGGAAAGAATTTCCAATTTATTTACAAAATATTATGACTGAACCTACATTTCCAAACTACAAACATTTTAAGACAAACATAAGATCCTACAATAGTGCCATATCCTTTGCATCTATGGGGGCAACATTAGCTGCTAATGTACCAGGACATGGTCCTTACTGTTTTAAAGTCCAAGGACAAATTTATCATCGCACTTCCCATTTACATCCAGAGGAAGGAGAGCAAAGAAAATTCGCTCAACTATATGTCCTAGATACAATGGAAGCTGTTGACCAACGTATGCAGATGGAAGAAAATAAAAAATGCTTACCCAGTGTTTTCATAGAGCTAAAGTCCAAATTTAGATCCAATGACATATCCCATCTTTTTCCCACATGGAGAAGCAGGTTGGCAACCAAAATTAACCCTTCCCAGTTACCCAAATGCTAAAGCCAGAATCCGAAATAATGTTTCTATGCTTGAATTTAAAGTAGCTCAAATTGCCATTAGAAATGAATTTAATCCGATTTTATGTGGTGGAAAACTAACACAACAATGGATTATTGATTCATATTTGCAAGTTGAGGCAAATAATTTAAACTTTATAAAATATCAACAAGATAAACTACGTGTAGAACAATATTGTGGACTCATGGACTATGTTGCTGACGTGGCTACAAAAAGTGACATGACAGCTGGCAAAGCCATCATTTTACCATCTTCCTTTCAAGGATCTCCTCGAAATATGAGAGAAAGATACAATGATGCTATGGCTATTGTCACCAAATTTGGAAAACCAGATTTATTTCTGACATTTACATGTAATCCACAATGGCCAGAAATTACACAAAATCTACTTCTTGGACAAACTGCTTCTGATCGACCAGATTTAGTAGCCAGAGTTTTTTAGATCAAATTAAATGAATTAATACGTGACTTTACTATAAATCAGTTATTTGGCAAATGTCTTGCTTATGTATATACCATTGAATTTCAAAAAAGAGGCCTTCCACATGCACATCTTCTGATAATACTACAAGAGAAAGATAAATTAGATACTTCGGACAAAGTGGATGCAGTCATAGTTGCTGAACTACCAGATCCAGAACTATATGGTAGACTATATGAGATTGTTACTCATCGCATGATTCATGGACCCTGTGGAGACCTTAATCCACAATCACCATGTATGGAAAATAATAAATGTTCAAAAGATTTTCCTAAAGATTTTAGAGACAAAACATATGCAAATTGTGATGGATATCCACTTTATAAAAGAAGAGAAGGAGATAGTGCCATTATTCGTGGAAAAAAGTGGACAATAGATATGTAGTACCCTACAATCCTCATTTACTCATGAAGTACAACGCCCACATCAACGTAGAAGCCTGCACTTCCATCAAATCCATTAAATATGTCTACAAATATATTTACAAAGGCTATGATGCAGCTACTGTAGTCGTCAAAAGTGCAGACAAACCTGAATGTAGTGAGTTAGTACATGATGAACTTGCATCTCATGTAGATGCTCGCTATGTAAGTGCACCAGAAGCTATGTGGCGGCTTTTAAAATTTTAAATGCATGATAGATCACATGCAGTATATAGATTAGCAGTACATTTGCCACAACGACATTTAGTCTATTTCCATGCTGGAAATGAAATGAATGCATTGGCCCAAAGTGAAGATCGTCACACTACACTAACTGCATGGTTTGCATTAAATTCCAATGATGCTCAAGCAACAGAATACTTATATATTGAAATTCCATATCACTATGTTTTTGTGAATGGATTATGGAGACCAAGAAAAACCAGAGGCAATATAATAATTCCACGAATTTACACAGTCAGTCCAAGAGATGTTGAACGTTTTTGCTTACGGATATTACTTTTAAATGTTCCAGGAGCACAAAGTTTTGAACAATTAAGAACTGTTAATGACATTGTATATGAATCCTTCCATTTAGCTGCAAGACATAGAAACTTACTCGCTGATGATACAGAGTGGGAAAGATGTTTAGAAGAAGCAGCACAATGTCAAATGCCACGACAGATGAGAGAACAATTTGCTTTTATTTGTATCTTCTCAAATGCTCCAAATGCATTAGCTTTGTGGGAGACTTTTAAAAGTAATATGGCTGAAGACTTTATGCGACGATACAATGAACCCATTGCACACTTAAAAGCGTTAATGGAAATCCAAGAAGTATTTTTAACTCATGGATTAAGTTGTGCAAGTTTTAATTTGCCTGATCCAGGTCTTATAGATGACATAAACTTTGAAGACTATGACATTCAACTACAAGCAGAAAGAACACAAGAAAGACTTGCAACTTTAAATACACTACAATTGCAAGCATTTCATGCCATTAAAAATGCAATAGATGATGACATGGTGACAGAGCGTTATTTCTATCTTGATGGACCTGGCGGATTAGGTAAAACCTATTTGTACAATTTATTAATGAGTTCAGTACGAGCACAAGGACAAATAGCAATGGCGTTTGCCACTACTGGAATTGCTGCACTTTTATTAGAAGGTGGAAGAACTGTTCATAGTGGATTTAAACTGCCAGTGCCTATTTTAGAAAATTCGGTGTCAGATATTCGCATGACATCCTTACAAGCAAAGAAATTAAAGAAATGTAAATTAATTATAATAGATGAGGCCACAATGATGTCATGCTATGCCCTCCAATGTATTGACCGTTTGCTTCGTGAAGTCATGGATAATATTTTTCCATTTGGTGGAAAGGTAATGTTGTTGGGTGGCGATTTCAGACAAACATTACCTGTTGTTGTACATGGAAATAGAACTGACATTATCGAAACCTGTATCAAGTCAAGTACAGTATAGAAACATTTTACCCATCTTCAACTGCAACAAAATATGAGATCAGAAGGCCAAACTGATTTCAATGATTGGCTTATTAAAATTGGAGAAGGCAGAACAGAAAAAATACTACATTTACCTGACGACACTGTAGAGATCCCACCTCATATGATTTGTCAACAAGATATTATATCGGCTATATTTGAAGGGAGCATAAATAACGAACAATATTCCGAGCTTGCCAACCAAGTCATACTGACATGTAAAAATAAAGATGCATTAATCCTCAATAATGAAATATTTAAAAAAATGAATGCACCACAAAGAAATTATCACAGTGCTGATTCTGTACTTGCTGATGACAATGAAAGTCAGGCTAACTTTTCCACTGAATTCATAAACTCTCTAACTCCTTCTGGAATGCCACCACATATTTACAGCTAAAGAAAGGTGCAATTATCATGTTACTGCGAAATATGAACCCAAAAAAAGGCCTATGCAATGGCACAAGATTAATTGTTCAACAATTAAAGGACTATTTTATAGATGCTGAAATTTAAACTGGTACCCATAAAGGAGAGAGAGTTTTCATACCAAGAATAGATTTAGCACCAAGTGAAAGTAGTCTCCCTTTTATACTTCAAAGAAGACAATTTCCCATTATTATGGCATTTGCCATGACCATTAATAAATCACAAGGTCAAACTTTCAAATCTGTGGGTATTTTCTTGGAAGAACCAGTATTTGCACATGGTCAATTGTACGTTGCGTTGTCACGGAGCAAAAATCCACAGGCTATTAAAGTTTACATTGAAAACAATGAAAGTCAAGGTGATTTATTGGAAGATGGACGTATTTTTACTAAAAACATTGTCTACTATGAAGTACTATAACTTTGCAGGATACAAATTAAAGCCATGCAAACATTTCTTAAAAGCATTAAAAAATACATAACAATTAGTTGTTTCATTCCGTCATAATTAATGGAAGTAATGTTTATGGATATTTCACCTCACAAAATACTTGCCTTGCATTTTTATGAAAAATTATGTTAAAATGTTAAGTCACTATGTTAATGTTTCTAATGTTACAAGTTTAAAAACAATATTTTCAAGTTATTTCATTCAACATATTACAAAGTTCATGTTAAGAGCTCAAGCACCTTTTAAGTCACAATGTAAATATTGTCTGTTATCTTAAGATTACTACCTACATTAATGTTTAACGCCAGTTTATGTGGTCAGTAAGGAATTACTTTCATTAGTTACGGTTTAAGGAGAGTTTTTACTGTATGCCTTCCTCTACATTCAATGTACATTAAACTTAACAATTATTCTGATACAAATTGCATGTTAATACTGATTAATTTAAAGTTCAACTGTTTTTACATTCAAATGTTAATACTTTTAATACAAAATTACGTTACAAAATGTATTCACTATGTTCCTGTTTATAATGTTCCAAATTATACAAATGTTTTGACAACTTCCAAAGTTACATAAAAAATAAAGTTCAAGTTTAAAAATATATACTTTCAAGGTTATTGCTTACATATATTTTAAACTTCATGTTAAAAATCGGGACGTTTCAACAAGACTTTTTACTTTTTACTTTCCTCAGGATTCAATGTATATTAAAGTGAACAATTCTTCAGATACAAATTTCATGTATAAAAACCATTACATCAACATTTTACAAAAATACATGTTCATATCACAATACTTACAAGGGTCAAAAATATATTTAAATAACTAAACAACTTCACAAACATATACATCACATTGCCGTCATTTTTTGACGGGCAAGTCGCTAGTATATATATATTTTTGAGGTTTCATTTCCACATTATAGAAATCTCTGGGATCAAGCGAGTTAATACATATCAGGCCACCCACATGGACTAAAACAGTATCGCCATTCATTTTTATTATTTTGTACATGGCGGGATTTCGAGTCTGATCGCATATCGGATTTTTAAACACTAATTGATTGAAGTTTAACCTCCATGTTTTACAGACATAATGATGACAGTCTCATTTACTATTGGTTGTTTCTAAATCTGTAGTTACGGTCTTGCTTAATTGATCATGATCATGCTCTGAAATACTACTTACCATTGCATGTTTTACGGTTTCGGCTTTCAACCCAAAAATTGCGGGTTTGTTCAATTGAATCGCTTTGTAATTGTAGCAAATTTCAAGCCAGCAGACCTATGGCCTGTATAACGTAATCTGCAGGTTTGCAAATGAATAAGACCCCTACTTACTAATCTATAGAAGGTTCCATATCCCTTTAATGATGAGTACCCAAAAGATACGTTTTTCTTATTTGCCTATTCTACCCACATTGAAGTTGGTCCAGTCCACAAGATGGTAAGTTTGATGTCTTCTCTGTTCAATAAACATTTTGCACTACAGATTATTATTTACTCATAATCTGATTTATATTGCTTAAAAATATGTTGTTGTAAATATTTAGCCAAGCCACTAGTACACACAATCTCTTATTACTTTCACTTCACTGCATTAAAGGGAATTTTTAGGTTTCACTGCATCAAGGATTGTCATTTACTGAAGCTTTCAAGCTGGTTCACTGACAGTTCCTGCAAGGACTCTGACATAGAGAAGAAAGGAAACAGGAGCAGAGAGAGGAGACATCTGTGTGACAGTGAGAGTCAGAGACCACAAAGGTAAAAGGAGCAGAGACAGCTCAAACAGAGAAACAATCAATGTGACAGTGACAGCTCCTAGCCTGGAATTTTAGAGACATATTTTATAATGACAAATAAATGCAAATGATTTATCATTCTGGTTTATATTTTATCTTGGAATGTTTTTCTCTACAGTAAAGTACAGAAAATGTAATTTTGTGTTCAATTGTTTGACCAATTTTGTAAATGTAACTTCCATTACATATTAATTTCTATACAAAAAATGGCCCGTACAATTTTAGTCAATTTAACTTATAAATAGCAAGCAACCCTTGAACACACAGCAAGTGCAAAATTTTATTACTATAAGTGGCTTCTATCAATCACATGAATATTCATATCACATATAGCTTAAACACATTTATATTTTTATAAATATCAATCTATAGAACAGTGTTAATATTGGGCAAATGTTCAGACAGTACACATGTACTGTACTAGATTGGAATACTTTGATATTAGTTAAATATACTAAACCTTTTTACAACACCTATATTTCCTGAAATTCTTTCTTCCTCCCCTTAGACATTAAGAGGCTTCCCCATACCTTATAACAATGATAAGTCCTCTCCGAGAGGAAACTATCCCCTAATTTGCTCTGTGCCTATATAGAGCCCTATTCAATTGGCCAAATCGCAATTTAATAAGACTGTTAACAATCATCTTGTACCCACACTCATCATGCTCTAGAAGTCCCCCTAAATTCATTCTCCTAGTGCAAACCATCCCCTAGTCTTATCAGTAGTTACACCCTCAACCTGTAGTTACACCACCAACTTACCCAAAGGGCCCTGTTAAATTGTCGCAATTACCGAAGCCCATAATGTAGCCTGCAAATGTTACTAATATTCAATTGGCCTCCTCTAGCTACCCGCAATCTATTTGCGAGCTACAGGCTGAAAATCGTATCTCCAACCCATCTAAGCCTTTGATCTTTCAAGCCTGTAAATGTTACAATTGCTAAAATCGCAAATAGTTATTTAACTGCTACAAATTGCTCACTACACCACTGCAACCCGAATCTGAGGGAAAAAAGGATCATCAGAAATCACTCCATTTAATAGAAGTAACCATTAATGCTCATGGCACTTACTTCTGGTCATCATCTGCTCCATTGAACAGACGCATATATATCTGGACTATCTCATCCAAACCAGTCATTAAAGGAATGTCTACCTGAGAGGCACTGGGAATATCTTACAATTACTTAATTTTTTGGGCAATGCTTGCAGATGCAAAAGATGCCTTCATGGACCTGAATTGTGCCTAAAACAAAAAAAAAGAAAACAATAACCTGCAAAGTAATGCCTTAAAATAAGATATGTTTTCTTGATTAATTTCTGGGGGTAATGGGTTGCCTTTTAGGACTGAGTTAAATAAAGAGACTAGATGATAGCCATCAGGTCCGGGGGCTTTGCCTAATTTGATATTTTGGATCACTTTTATAAACTCTTCTGCCATGATGTTGGCATTTAGACTTTCCAGTTTTGAATTGGATATCTTAGGGAGGTCACAAGTGGTTAGGAAAGTACGGGTATTATGTTCCGCATTAGTATTAAGGGATGTGTATAGTTTTTGGTAAAATCTTACAAATACTTCTTGAATTTTAGTGGGATTTGCCGTAATGCAGCCTGTTTCTGTCCTGATACTGCTTCTACTAGTTTGTGTCATTTTTTATCTAAGTTTTCAAGCCAACCAAGCATTGGGTTTGTTTGCTTTTGAAAATAATATGTGATTAGAACGCCTACAGGCCTTCTCAGTTTGTTCAGCCAATATAGAGTTTAAATCTAATCTAATGAAGGGTAAAATAGTCAGGAAGGGAAAATCTACAGGCCCATATTTTTCCTTTCTCCCTCGATTAGTTTATAAAGACCAGGTGGGTTTCATTCCACATAGGCAAGCTAGAGATAATCGCCGGAAAGTGATTAATATCCTACATCAAGCTAATAACACCAACACCCCACTTTGCCTACTTTCCCTGGATGTTGAAAAAGTGTTCAAGTCCCTGCAATGGGAATATTTAAGAATGGTTCTAATTAAGTTTGGTATCCAAGGGCAATTTTTGAATATTTTAAAAATATTCTACAATAATGTAATAGCATATCTGAAAATACCCGGCCCATGCAAACCAATAATACATATATCTAGCAAAACCAGACAAGGATGACCATTCTCTCCATTACTCTTTGAACTAGCATTGGAGCCCATGCCCAAATGATAAGAGCAGACCCAGTAATTAAAGGTCTGAAAGTTGATCTACATCATTACAAAACCTCACTATGTGTACCCTGAAAGACCCATGTAATCTGGCATACAATTTAATCACAGCATATGATACCTATATTTCAGGGACCATATAAGTGTCTTAAACACTGAGGGCCTCATTCTATTATCGGCCGTAGGAGATGCGGGGCCGCAAGGACCGGCCGCAGGCTATTTGCGGCCGGCGCCTTGTTATCCCTTGCGACCGCACGCGCCGCAGGAAAGCCTTTGATCTTAAACGGCCGCAAGAGTTTCGTCCGCAAGAAAACCCTGGTTGCTATTCAATTGCTACGGGAACCCTCTCGGCAAGGCTAAAACCTAGCAGCAGCTTACTTGCACCAAAAAGTTCCCGCAAGCACACAATTAAGCACATAATAAAGCTATCCTGCACTCTGATGAGACGATAAAGTGATTGGAGGTGTTAGCATTCATAGCACAACATTCCCCTACACTCAAATCTGAAAATATTTTTTATTTCAATTCATGTCAAATATCCGTGTACCAAGTCCCGAGGGCTTGGAGCACCTCAGACACGCCCAGGCTGCGGGACGGAAAATAAACCGTTAATGAAATATCGGATTTGGGCTGATGTGCAAGCTTGAGAGGGGGTTGCTATTAATCCTCATGTCCCCCATTATGATCCCTACCATTTACAGAGCTTTACAGTGCCATCTTGAATTTATATTTGCATTTAAAGTTTTCTGACCTTGCAGCCGGTTGCATGATATGCGGCCGGCCATAAGGGGGATATCCTTGCGGCGCCGTCTATTTGAATTGCAAGGTAAAGGTAGCTCTACACGGGGCCTTAAGACGGCCGCAAGGAATCGCAGCTTTGCGGACATTTTACAGCCGATAATAGAATGAGGCCCTGAATATCTAATGTTATGTAGAGATAGAAGAACACTTATAGTCCCTATATATAAGGACCACTAATAAACAATTTTTATTTAACCTTTATTTAAATGGTACAACAAAGGCGTGATATAATTGTTAAAACTTAAATTAAGAAGTGGTCTGAAAAAAGAGAACATAGACCACTATCATCCTCCTACAGGGGAATGTAATGATGCAAGGTATATTTATTTAAATATGCTGGTTAGGATAATAGTCCCATTGTATTTTAGGCTATTCCACTAATAATGCCTGGTACATAATGAAAGTATATACTGAACTCATATAAGAAGGGATAGATTCCCTTACATTTATATCTATGTCTTCATTATAGTGCTTGTTCATAAGCCTCTATTATACTGGGAAACAAAACACACCAGTCTAGATATACAGTATCTAGGCTCCAATTCTGCCTTATCTTATTCCTTCATTAACCTCCTATATATAACTAAGTGAGACTGTGAGAGGATTTAAGCTATGAAAATGCTCTATTTCCCCCACCTCTGGTGAGATCATGAGCATTAAACCTAACTGTATGTTTGCCCAGTGAGTATATGCCATAAATAAGGCATTAGTACATCTGATCTATCCTCCTCTCACCATGTCTCGTTGTTCACCTGAAGGTCTGGATGGCGTGTGACGTCACTAAGGCTTGAAGCCCACTAAAATGACGGTCCTACGCAGCGTTTCGCACTCCTGCTTCTACTGGAGCCGACACAGGTGTGCAGAGGGAATGGTGCTTTATAGTGGGTGTCTATCAGTCTGTGCATTGGGTTAACTGTTTGTTAGCCACATAGGTGTGTGTTTATAATCAAAACAGATTAATGTGTGTCACAGTTAAGTAAATCCCTTCTGTCTTATCTTTGATATCTTTATTACATACTGAATTGTAATGTCTAAAAGTATGTATTCATACTTATATTGCCTTAAATGACTAAACCATAATCGTTATATAAGAGTTTAGTGAACAACATATATATATATATATATATATATATATATATATATATCTTTCTCAACATCTCCCTATATTGCTGTATGTGTTATAGGGGGATATTTCATTACTTACACCTATATGAATAAATCTAGCATGTTATTATCCGCTCTGATTTATTAGTGTAAAAAGAATTATACAACTTATTTTTAATTGCATGTCCCATAACCAAGTTCTATGTCTTAGATTGGTATATGTCCTTTGACAACACAATCTTAGTCATTCTTTTGTATAATATAACAATATGAATTTAATCATATATATTTAAATTATATCCTATATCTCCAAAATGAAAAATGGTCCCATTCTTCCTCTTTGATTACAAAAATACAGTAAAGTTGATTTTATCATTGAGCCCTTTAGGACTCATTGTGTCCAATAATACAATCCATTTGGTCTCCCTTCTCAGAAGTCCTTTTGCTAAGTTAACTTTTTTGATCCCTAAGTTCACTTTCTCCAGGATCCAACATCTTACTTTAGGTTTTGATTCATGATATGCCAGAAAGTGCTGTGCCACAGATGTTACATGTTTTCCTTCTCCTTGATCTTTTAATGAATTCTTAATGTTAGTAACATGTTCACCTAATCTCCTTCTGATTTCACAGGTAGTGATCCCAACATACTTTTTTGGGCATTCACATTCCAGACAGTATATTGCTCCAGTTGTGGTGCAGTTATGAAAACCTCTTATCATACGTGTATTACCTGTCCTGTCCTGAATTTTTGTAATTTTAGTCATATATGGGCAGAACTTAAATTCACCACATGGATATGTTCCCATCACTATTTTTGGTCTTGGGTCTTAGAAAATGGCTTTTCACAAGTTTCTCCTTGAGCGTAGAGCTCCTCCACCAGCTTGTAAGTACCCTTGGTCCTAAATATTCATCCAACTGATTATCTGTCTATAGGATATAATTAAAATATATATGATTAAATTCATATTGGTATATTATACAAAAGAATGACTAATATTGTGTTGTCAAAGGACATATACCAATCTAAGACATAGAACTTGGTTATGGGACATGCAATTAAAAATAAGTTGTATAATTCTATTTACACTAATAAATCAGAGCGCATAATAACATGCTAGATTTATTCATTTAGGTGTAAGTAATGACATATCCCCCTATAACACATACAGCACTATAGGGAGATGTAGAGAAATATACAGTATATATCTATATATATGTATGTTCACTAAACTCTTATATAACGATTATGGTTTAGTCATTTAAGGCAATATAAGTATGAATACATACTTTTAGACAATACAATTCAGTATGTAATAAAGATATCAAAGATAAAACAGAAGGGATTAACTTCACTGTGACACACATTAATCTGTTTCGATTATAAACACACACCTATGTGGCTAACAAACAGTTAACCCAATGCACAGACTGATAGACACCCACTATAAATAACCCTCCACTCTGCACACCCGTGTCGGCTCCCATAGGAGCAGGAGTGCGAAACGCTGCGTAGGGCCGTCATTTTAGTGGGTGTCAAGGCTTAGTGACGTCACACGCCCTCCGGACCTTCAGGGGAACAATGGGACAGGGTGAGAGGAGGATAGATCAGATATACTAATGCCTTGTTTATGGCATATACTCACTGGGCAAACATACAGACCAGTGTTTAGATTAGATTTACTGCTCATGATCTCACCAGAGGTGGGGGAAATATAGCATTTTCATACCTTAAATCCTCTCACAGTCTCACTTAGTTATATATAGCAGGTTAATGAAGGAATAGGATAAGGCAAAATTGGAGCCTAGATATATCTAGACTGGTGTGTTTTGTTTCCCAGTATAATAGAGGCTTATGAACAAGCACTATAATGAAGACATAGATATAAATGTAATGGAATGTATCCCTACTTATATGAGTTCAGTATATACTTTCATTATGTACAAGGCATTATTAGTGGAATTGCCTAAAATACAATGGAACTATTATCATAACCAGCATATTTAAATAAATATTCCTTGCATCAATACATTCCCCTGATAGACCCAGCCAACTCCCTAGAAAAATTAATGACAATCATTAAAGAGTTTGGCTATATTTTGGACTTTCGAATAAATGAGGACAAAATAGTGGCACTATCCATAACTATACCAGCCCACATGAAAACGTTTCAAATCACTCCGAAAATAGACACCTCATATAAGGAAAATTATCATCACCTTCTAAAATCTTTGAGCTTAGACCTGGTGAAATGTTCTAAATACCCTTAATCATGGCTGGGCAGGATAAATGCTTTCAAAACGAGTATCCTCACAAAACTTTTATACCTATTTAGATCTCTCCCAATACTGTTAAATCAGACAGAACTGCAAGGTTTCCAAAGAAAGGTAGCTACATTTACTTGGCTAAAACCAGAATGAACAAAATATAATGTACAAACACAAGTCAAAAAGTGGGCTTTCTTGTTCTGATTTAAGGAAATATTATAGAGTGGAAAAATTATCCTTCATTCCCATAATTCATTCACCTCTTCATCAACCGGCTTTGGTGTTTATGGAGGAACATATATTACAACCCTACTCCTGGGACACCATAATTTGGCACAACAAAATCCCAAAACAGGTCCTTAAAACCAGACACCCGGTAATCAAACACATCTTACATTGATGGAACTGGGCCAGGAAACACATAACCCTATTCTCAAACCCTTCATATCTGACCCCAGTCACTACATATCCACAAGCTCCCAAAGACATTAGTAGGAAATCACTACACTGGTGGAAAACAGTAGGATTAGACAGATTAGGTTAGTGGGTGGCAGATGACAAACCCATGACCATTAAGACTATCAGTGACAAATTTAATCTCTCACTCTACGGATATTATAACCTAGTTAGATTTAAACATTTTGTGGATTCCATAATTAAAAACCAGAGCTCCCCCAAGAAGACCTGGCTATTACAAATTTGCCTTAAGTTCCCAACTTCTAAAGGTATAATCAGTGGCATCTACGATATCTATAACTCTAAAGACACATTAGAGAAAGACAAATACATAAAAGACTGGGAGTTGGATATGAAACAGTGGGAACTGGTAACGGGAAAAATGGGATATAGCCTGGAGGAATATCTATAGGGTCTCCCTAAATCGGAGAATTAAAGTACTTCATCAAACACCAGAGAGAATAGCCAAATGTATACAGCAACCCAAATTGCTTCAGGGGATGCATTTCCAAAGGCTCCTTTTTTCACATTTGGTGCGAATGCCCCAAAATAAATCTAATTTGGACAGCGATATCTCAATTAGATATAGATATCTTTCATACTCCAATAAAGGTGGAACTAGAATCTTGTTTATTAGGGATCCCAATAGACACTATATCATACCCCCAAAACAAACTCTGGCAGTTTATGTGTCTAGCAATACAAAAATCACATCGCTAGAAATTGGAAACAGGAAAAGTTAGACTTTCAATTGATAATTGAAAATAGAATATATTGCCATCAATGAAAAAATTACACATTCCATAGAGGATGCAATGCCCCGCTACCTTGAAATATGGGGTTCTTGGTTAGAATATAGGATGGGCTTGCCTAGATAATCTACATCTACACTCACTTAACATTGGCCAAAAATGTAAAGTACCTGGAGTGAGGGGGAGTACTGGAGACTATTACGGAGAATGGCTAAGCTCATGAGTATGGACGCAGAAGTGGAGTGTGGAAGTTACTTAAGTGGAAGTGGAGTGGAGTTACTCCAGAAGTGGAGTTACTTAAAATTCATGGAACTACAGAATGTGACTGGTACAATATTATTTTTCATTTGTTGATATTGTTTTAGATAAGGTTGTTGATGGAAATTGATAACAAACTCACACATATACAGACAACAATAAAAATATATGGATAGTTTATTTATTGAAGAAAATAAACTATAGTATTGTTGTAACATAATATTATTATCTTTTATTATTATCTTTTATTTGTGTGGCGCCAACATATTCCATATCGCTGTACAGGGGAGAATAACAAGGAAATATACAACATACAATACTGACAACAAGCAGAACATGGAGGGCCCTGTTTTGAGCTTCAAGTCTTGTAAAAGTGCTTTTTCACAAAGCACCCTACAAGATTAGACACTCGCCACTTACAATCTAAAGGTAATGGAAGAGACAGAGACCTGGGAAGGGTAGATAAGGAAAAGCAAGGTTAGGAAGGAAGTGAGAGGTACATAGGAAGGAAGTTGTGAAAATAAAGAGGTTAGGTTATCCATTAGTTAGAGAGGGAAAATATGTGATATAAAGATGGACCATTTCAATTTTTGTTTAGAAAATGGAAAATGTACGATGTAAGACAGATAATATGTATTAAGTATTTCTGTCTAATAAAAAGTTAATGGTAAAAACAAAAGCCCCGGCAGCATCTCAACAGCATTCCTCAGTGACCATCAATTGGTGAAATGTTAAACAGAACCCTATGCACCCACAGAGAAGAGGATCAGGGACCATCTGATGGGAGGTATCCATCTGTGTACAAAATATCACCGTCACATAGGTCATGATCCTATACTTTGTAGCCAGGCTAGATTACGTTAACATTTGAACCAATAGATTGTCACTGAGGAGTGCTGTTGAGAAGGCACAACAATATGTTTAGCCACTACATTCTCCTCCACCTTGCATCAGGGCCCCAATCCCTTGTGGTCAGCCTCTGTCACCATGGTGGTGGTGTGGGACAGGGGGAGGCATCCCACCAGGAGGCAGCGGCAACTGCAGTGGCGGTGCTGCTGATGGTATTGGTGGTGGAGGCATTGGGGGAGGAGAGGAGCAGCTGGGCTGCGGGTATGCTGAGGAGGCCTCCAGGGTGGAGGAGGCAGAGCTGGGGACCAGAGCGAGCCCCATGGGATGTGCGTTCACTTGGAGTATGCAGCTCTGGTCTGCCCCCATCCTGAGCAGCCCGGCAAGGTAGGATTATGTCATTAGGTGATGTCTCCTCCCTATTTGCCTGGCCAGGATGCTCATGACCTCCGCATGATTAGCGTAGATTGGCGTAGAGGCACTCCACTACCTGTTGCATCTCCCCTTGAGCCGCCTGGCTTGGTGGACCCAGGGATGGAGTTCAAGTCTCATCCCTTATCTTAAATTCCCCCACTATATGCATACTGCACATAGGCGCATCTCCCTCCTGGGGATCAAGCAATGGAAAATCATATGCATTATGTATGGTATCATGTCCAATGTCACAGGACCCCATAATCCACTTCACTTGGCACCCCGTGATAATGACCCTGTAATGGTATACTTTTCCTACAGCTGATAAATCTCAAAATCTTTCAACCTGCCCTTCTTATTTATTATAACTTAGCTTCTCTGTTCAACCTTAACTAATATGTTATTCTTGTCAGTTATGTCAGCTTATTTGTCAAAGGTTTTCTTTATATATATCGAACATATCATAAGCAGCATGTCAGAACATCTTAAATCCTAATCAGCCATATTCCCTATTCCCACAATCTCTTGGCCTTTTATGAGTAATTGCTGTATTTATCAATAACCTCATTGTATTTAATTGATCTGTTCTTACAATGACACAAGCATTAATAGAAAGACAAATGTACAACACACATAGAGAGAATAAAATATGCAATGGGAATGTGTCACTAGGCCCCCACTCAAACTTCAAGATTTTGCGGTACCTAGGTCTCTTTTCTGCCAATTGTCACATTACTTTATTCAAGTGTGATATAGCTATTAGAATTTCACTCTGTGGAAAATGACTGCTCCTTCAGTAAAGAAAATGTAGTCAAATATTAGCAGTGGAATATTATGATGTGTGATTAGGTTATACAGAGGAACTTGGCACTTGTGTTAGATCTGCCAATCAGAAGTGCTCTGTTGTTTGCATATCATTTTTATGTCTATATATATTTAAATAGCATCTGTCTCAAGACAGATACTAAATTAATTAATGAATTAATAAAATTAATTACAAATTTAAAAAAAAAGAAATGTGCAACTGCCTTAAAGGGATATGGAGATTATCTGGATTTGATATATTATCCCTGTATATCCATTTACTTTTATGTACTTTATTTTATTATTGGTTATAAGCTCTGATTTTAATGCCTAAATTCAAACAAATAGTCCTTGTTTGTGTCTGCCCACTGCAGTGTAGTGTTGAATGTTCAGTGTCGTGTCCTAGCCTATCAGGGGCCACGTCTCAGCTGCATGTTGCAAAATGTTTCTGAGAGATGGTCGTTGAGTGGTTAGTAGGAGACACAGCACTCAAGTACTATAGAGGCTGTGTCTCAGTGAGCTGCAGAGGGCATACTGAAGCAGGTGATATTTGCTTTATTTTAATCAGTAAAAACAGCACTTATAAAAACGTCTTAAGAAAATAAATGGTAGAAAAATCAATAGATACACAGGTATATTATATACATAGTATCATCCAGGAACCTTCCATATCTGTTTAAGTTTTACAGTTTTTTATTTAAAGGCAGCATTGATCCTAAGCATAAGTCACTCTTCTAGAAAGTGCCCACTTACAGAAGTTTAATATAAATATTTAGCACTTGCTTTTTATTGTTACAATCCTCTGTACATATTAAGTGATGTGAGCTGCTAAAAAACAGAACCATCAATGCAATGGTCATTCACACGCAGTATGATTGGGTTTTGACCCAATCTGCCAGTATTCTATGTATATGTGATATAAATTAAAGTTAAACTGGCATCTTTCACTCTCCACAAATATGGAGGAGTAACTGGCAAACTAAGCAAGTGTAATATATTTTACATATATACTTAATCCTATTTAATAGTGCTTAATATTAATATCACATATATAGTTGTCAGCATTGCGGGCTTACCAAAAGTTGTTGGTAACGCTATGTTAAAACTGCGGCCTCACTTCAACCCCAGTGTCTCCTACCTCCATCCCCTCATCCTCCCTCCTCCTCCCTTTCCCCCTCTCCAATTACCTCCCCCTCTCCCCTCACTTACCTTTACCAGCTGCTCCTGCTCCTCTCCATGGGGTCTTCCGGCTGTGTCAGTGAAGTCACATGCGCGTCACGTCATTAGCATATGCCGGGTCCCGACACCGCCGGAATACACAATGGAGAATACAAGTCTCCCCTCAATTACCTTCATCAGCTGCTCCTGCTGCTCTCCATTGCGTCTTCTGTGTCGGGACCTGACATATTTAATGACGTAACGTCACATGCGCGTCTCATCATTAGCATATGCCGGGTCCCGACAAAGCCGGAAGACTCAATGGACAGCAGCAGGTGTAGCTGTTGAAGGTAAGTGAGAGCGCGGGGGGGTAATTGGAGAGGGGAACAGGGAGGAAGAGGATGAGGGAGGAGGAGGATGAAAAGGGGGAGGAGGATGAAAAGGGGAGGAGGGAAACAGACACAGGGGGGGAAGAGACACAGTGGTGGGGGGAAGAGACACAGGGGGAGGTGGAAGAGACACAGTGGTGGGAGAGGAAGAGACACAGGAGAGGGAGGAACAGACACAGGAGAGGGAGAGCAAGGCAAACAGACACAGGGGAGGGAGAGCGGGGAAGAGACACAGGGGAGGGAGAGGAGGGTAGAGACACAGCGGAGGGAGAAGAAGGGAAGAGACACAGGGGAGGGAGGGGGAAGAGACACAGGGGAGGGAGAGCAGGGCAAACAGACATAGAGGGAGTAGAGGGGGGAAAAGACAGGGGAGGGAGAGGGGGATCAGACACAGGGGGGAGTGGGGGGAATAGACACAGGGGAGGGAGAGGGGAGAAAGAGACACAGGGTAGGGAGAGCAGTGGGAAAGGAGACAAAGGGGGGGAGAGGAGGGGGGAAAGGAGACACAAGGAAGGAAGTAGTAGTAGGCTCACGGTGAGCGCCAAAGGTGCTTACATTGGGTGGCAAACAGCATTGCCAGCATTACAATTGTATTGCCGTCATTTTTGACCGGCAAGTCGCTAGTATATATATAATAAGCTTAAGTTTAAGTGGAATCTGCCCTTAAACAGATAATGAAGTTCACTTTTGAATGTGCATATTTCATATATATTGGAAAATTAAGAGTTTGGAAATATTACTTCTTAACCTGTAGTAGAAGAATGTTGTTGCAATAGTAAATGTTCCACACTCATCCTTATTTAGGGCCTTTACTAAGCTCCTTACTAAAGGGCTCTCTAAAAAAATAGTTAGATAGATCCTGATAAGAAAGAAACTTTATATAAAAGTTTACTGTGACATTTCCGTTTCCTAAAAATCTGCTGAACTAGAGGAGAAATGTGCGTCGGATGGTGAGTAATGGCTACTCTCCAGAAAAGCATGTAAATAAGTCTCCTTTCTCTACTTTTTAACAGTGTCTGGTTGCAGTTTTCACAATTTAACAATAAGAACAACTTAGCAGTTTAGCTTCATGGGTGCCCATCAAATGGCTAACCCAGAGGGAAAGCAGACTATGAGTTTTTAATGGTTTTATGTCATGGATCCCCTTTTTTTACAATGATTCACTACATTTTGCTCTCTAAAGTTCATAGCATTATGTTACTATAGCTATTTGAATTTATTAATATATACTATTTATCAACCAAAGGCAATTTACACTAGTAGTTATATTCAGTAACACTGAATTTGCAACCAAATTACAAGCATTTATTATAATAAGGCAAAGTATACAAGTTAATTGTGATTGCTTAGCAAGTAAGGCAATAACGCTATGGCAATAACTAAATTTAAAAAAAGTGAAAACAGAGGAATATGATATTTAGAGATTGTATTTAACATTCTTTCATTAGATTATATATAATTTCCCTGTATGTAATTATTTATGATCACTTATATTAAAAATGTTATTTTACAAATGGAGTATTTTCAACTCTATTGTCCATAAAAAGTATGTATTTAAAGCTGTAATTTTGAAATTACTCTATATATCAGTAATTAGAGTTGTAGTGGCATCTCTGTATTGATAATTATGTTATGTGTATTTAAGCAATAAATTACTATTTATTAACATTGCTCATCTCTTTACACCTATGAATAATTTATTGTCTCAGGAGTGAGAGCTACCCAGAGGGCAATGCTCTCCAAACAGACATACTGTACTTGCAGTATGATTGTGGGAGGTGACTAGAAAGTGTATTTGTGTACATTGCTAGCAGCTCATGCTACACTACTGCCTGTTACTAACATGTATTTTATAGAGTGGTTTCCAAAGGTTTTCACTATGGTACTTCTCCCGTGTTGGGTCCCACTCCAGAGACAATACATCATTCAGAGGGTGGGGAGTGCTTGAGCTTTGACAGCCTAGGTCATTAATTAAGCAAAAAAAAGTGTTTAATGCATTTGAAATAATGTTTAATTTTTCTTATCAAGCTTTACCCAACTATACTCTGTTAGATGACTAAAATGGCCCTTTAAATGTAATATGAAACCAACTCATAATTTTAAGGAGGAGAGGTTATTTATGAAATGTTTATAATACATGGTAAAATGACAATTATTCTATTTTAAATATTTGATTTTGATTGATTTTTTTAAAAAATATACATTTATAAATCCATAATAGCCATTGTTAAACTTGTCTTTCCCTTTACTAATTCATTTACACAGAGTTACCGATAAATATTGTACAAGAATAAACAAGTTTTTAGATTTAACGGCATATATACTTTTCCTGGATTATAAATGCATCCGATATAGGAGAGTTAGTAGAGTATGCAAACATTTTTTGCATGACAAAATATGAAAATATACATTAAATAACTCACCCTGATGTTTGCTAAACCTGTCGTGTTTGCAAGCAGCAGCTTTTGTTATTTAACAACCATGAAAATCCCTAGTAAAACTATTATAAAATTCAAAATTTGTTTTGGCCAATCACAGTCAGCTAATAGATTTTAATACAATGTATCAATCATGTGTAGTCTCCCTGTAGAAGGAAGCAGGAGGAGCCAGACACCGATTTGCAGATATCTGCATTAAGCTGCTGCTGGCTTGAAGGTTAGTAAAGTGTTAAAATATGTACCCAAATTCAGTATTTCTATTGGAAGGTACACTGTGCCTATGTAAGCAGCTCTGGGGGTGTGGAAACAAGTTTTATTTAAAAAAAAAATACATCTGTATATGTATAGAATGACTCAATGTAATGTGTGTTTCTGATATAAACAGTATGTGTTAGATTAGAAAAATATAAAAACAAGGAAACTTAGATATACCTTTAAATATAAGCCAGATCTTAAATGGAGAAAGTCAAATTTAAATAAGGTTATTTATTAGGAATTGTGTCACAATAGAAACCTCTTACAGTGCTCTTCATTCACTGTGGTACAATGTTTCTACAAAAGACATATAGAGCACAATGAAAAGCAAAAAACATCATGCAATTTGCTTAGTTTTTTTTTGTATTGACTGATTTTGCTTTGAAATACATTTATTGAAAGCATTTGAAATAATTAAGATCCATTTGTTATTTCATTGTAAGGTTTTGTATGTGAAAATGCATAGTGGGCTCATTTGTATGCCACTGGGCAGTCCCCACTTAATGTATTTCTTGAGATCCTGGCCAGGAAATATGTTTATTAATTATTTTTTTTTGCACGCAAATATATACAGAAATATTCTATTTTTATTGTAAAAGTAAAATATACATAAATTACTGGTAAAGCTATGACTGGATGTGGATGTGGCCCTCCTAAAAATAAATAAAAAAATAATGAAATATAAAATAAAATAATAATAAGCTTATGCCAAAACGAAAACAGATATAAGAGCTCCCTTAAGATGATGTGTAGGCATCAATGCAATTAAAATACTTGTGATAGAAAGATGCAGCTTATGGTAGTAGCTATATATAGATGCATTCACACTGTACTAATTAATATATACATGAGTACTTCATATTTAAAGGGCCACTATAGTCAACATATTTGAAAAAGCATGTACAAAAAGTGTTTTCCTTTTTAAAATGAGTATAGAATTAATGGAGATATAATCAATAGAAGGTAGGGGTTTGGGGGTATTGCATCTGTCCTGATTAATGAACTTTGTGCAGCCTGGCAATAATAAATGTTACTTTTCTATATCATTTTCCACATTCTATCTTCTGGTACTCAAGAAAGTGGGAAGAGTCAAAGGGTGTCCTTATCTGTGATGATTTAAAGGTCTGGAAGAATAGAGCCCCAATAATTTTAAAACATTGTTTTCTGAAAGAGTTCAACATTATACCCATGGAAAGCAATATAGTTTAGACTGACCGGCATTTTAATAATTTCCTATTCTTAAAAAAAAATAAAAAATGCCCAGATGTACTCAAACAATAAAATAATACTCCAAATGTAATAAAAATTTATGAAAACATCATAGTACATACAAACATCCAACGCAGTGTTTTTTTTTTATAGCGCACTTCCATTTATGTTTCAATTTATTGTGAACTTTATTCAATTATGCAGATTATATGTGACATAGGGGTGCATTTGCTTGACCCTTGTACTTTTACTTGGTCGTTGTAATTGTGCATCCACCGCTATCACCACTATCCCCACTTATAGGTGCAGCTACCATACATTCAGTTAAGCAGGAGTGCTGCATATATATGGTGAGATGAAATAAATATAATATGAACATGATAAAACCAATTTTTATATTTCATTCTCTGTTTTTTGTTTTTTTATAGAAGTTAATAAGTAAATATTTTAACTTAAAATAAATAGTGTATTTCTGACATTTAGAGGTCTAAAAACAAGTTAACAAATATATTTCCTACTCAGATTTCCGATAAATAGAGTTCTTGCATTGCACTCTGGGAAACTGGGCAGGAACATGCAAATGAGTCCTCAATGCATTTTCACACGAATCCAATAGTTCCTTTTAGCAGAAACCTACCATCATAACACGGCTTTCAAGCATAGCATAGGATGGATTATGCACAAGTTAGGACACCTACTCACAGACAGCACTGGTTCGATCTTAAATGGATCTCATCAGTGTGGGGCTGAAGTCATTAAATTAGTATAAATCAGCTGGCAAATGGAAGATAACACAGGGAACTCCACCTTTCTCCCTGCCCCTCACAAGCCCATGATTAGTTGCTCTATCAAGACAAACTGACCACTGACACCTGTTCAGTCAGCGCCATGTCCATCTTACCCCACCATCTCCCCCCTTCTGTGTCTTGGCCTAATGAATATGCACACCCATTACCATAATTCAGCCTCTGGCATTTTGCATTAAAGGACCAAAGTAAGTGCCAGGTAAAGAGTTGTGAGTATATAGCACACCACTTGTTAGTCACCTGGAAGCTGTTGAATTATTTAGTAGTTATGACTTATCTCCCCTATCCCTGTGCATGTGAGGCCATGCCCCCCCCCCACTTGATTAGTAATGTCCTTTTTTAGTTTTTTTGTTGTTATTTGCCAATTATCTCAATAATTAATTTGATCTCCCTTATTATGTAATCTCATTATTGGACTAATCGTTGGTTATTCGGTTCTTTTCTTAAAAGCACCATATACCCTACACTGTATGGTCATGGGCAGGGTCCTCAAGTCTTTTTCTGTTTAAATCTGTACAGTCATTAACCTTTCTACTAATGCTGGGGCTGGGGGGGTTACAGAGGCAAAACACTGGGGCTGAGGGAAGTATCACCTGGGATGTAGATAAAACAATCATTGAATCACAGGACACAGACCTTGTTCTGGTTATTACAGAAATCTAAAGGAAAGCTGCCTGCACAACCCCAAGGCCAAAAAGGATACACAGCCTTATTAAATTGCAATTTGGCAATTCTAAAGGGCTCTATATTAGCACAGAGCATATTTTTTTTACAGAAGTGTTTAGTTAGTGAAGACCTTGCTTTTGAATAGAAGATCACTAACTAAAAACTTCTGTAAAAAAAAAAATGCTAAGTGCTTAAATTTTTTATTTATGCTAATTTTAGCTGCAATTTTCAGGGGGTGTCAACATTGAGAGAAAACAGGTTGCAAATGCAAGAAATTCAGCAAACTTTAGGGTAACTGTTTAAATGTTTATTTGGGTATTTTTTCATGCAAACAATTGTTTTCATACACTACTATTTCTCCTCTATCAGATGCATTAATAATCCAGCTTACTTGCATATACCTTTAAGATGCAATTTGTGCTGTAATAACTACTCCTGTGAATACATTTAAAGAGACACTGGGCATAGCTTGAATATTGAATTTTTATTATAATGTTTAAGCATTGTAATTAAATACTAGCAGCCTTATTAAATAGTGATTTGGCCAATTGAATAGTGCTCTATTTAAGTACAGCGCTTTTTTTTTTTTTGCAGTTTTTTTTAGTTAGTGAATTTCTATCCAAAAGCAAGGTCTTCACTAACTAAACACTTCTGTAAAAAAATATGCTCTGTGCTTATATAGAGCCCTATTCAATTGTCCAAATCGCAATTTAATAAGGCTGTAGGTGGCTATTTAGATTGTAAGTCTGCGAGTTTCAATCCTGCGCTTTAGGGAAAGTGCTATGGACACCGGATTCCAGGCTCAAAGACAGGGTCCTCCATTCTTTGCAATGTGTGAATCCTGAACTTGTCATTGCCTGTAACTTAACTTATGTATAGCGCTACGGAATATGTTGGCGCGTTACAAATAAACGATAATAATAACAAGTATATATCCAGCAAAGTGAAACTGCATGGTATTATAAAAGGCCAATTTGAGTTGTAATTGATGCATTCAAATTACTGTTGTTTAACTGAGTACAGCCAGCGCCATATGTATTGGTATGTTCAAATAGTAAACATTTTGAGTAACTTGAGTGCCTCTTTAACATGATTTTGACATTAGAATAAAATATATATATAGCAGCAAAACTGAATTGGCCTTTTTAGAATTGTATCATCTGAAAAAACGGAACAAGAGTGCAATACATGTTAAAGAAAGTAAATAAACCGCTTCTAAATTAAATTAATGCTGGTTTTGATAAGATAAGTGTGTGTAAAAAAAACTGTCGAAACAGAATTGCTTATCTATGATAAGATTATAGATTAAAGAATACCTGCAGAAATTGCCTTAGAATTGCTATCAAAGCCAAATAAGTAGCATTGAAGCCCATATTATATAAAGATTTATTGCAATAAAATTACTATTGAAGAAAAAGAAGCAGTAGTCAAGCAACCACTGCACAAATGAAATTATTGAAAAAATAAAATAAGCAGCTTTTCAGTAAACAATATACTGCTTTATATACAGTATTTTATACAACATCAAGTAAGAGTTAAAAAAAATGCTACAAAAGTAATTAACAGTACCAAAAGAAACCTCAAGTGGATACCAATAGAACGTATCTAGTAGCTATTTGTTATAAATATATAAACGTATAAAAAGTACAAATACACCAATCTTAAAAAATATATATTTAATCTATCAAGCCAGTTATTTGCTACAAATATAAAAGTGTTTAGTGAATACAAAAAACACCATAGAAATATTATAATAATATAATTCAATCTGCTATAATACATTGGACCATTATTTATAAGCACTATCATTCAACACAGATAAAATATAGATCAACCTTTTAATAAAAATTAAGAAAAAAAGGATCTGATGTGGGTATTAAGCAGATATAAGCGTGGCAACTGGCGTTCACTAACAAAATATTAGGCCTTCATTCAATTGTGATTCGGCCAATTGAATAGGGCTCTATATAAGCACATAGCATATTTTTTTTAAATAAGTTTTTAGGGCCTCATTCAATTGTGATTTGGCCAATTGAATAGGGCTCTAAATAAGCACATAGCATACCATTTTAAAGAAGTTTTTAGTTAGTAAAGACGTTGCTTTTAGATAGAAGTTCACTAACTAAAAACTTATAAATATGCTATGTGCTTATATAGAGCTCTATTCAATTGACCAAATTGCAATTGAATGAGGCCCTTAGTTAGTGAAAACCTTGCTTTTGGATAGATGTCTACTGACTAAAAACGTCATTAAAAAAAATATGTTATGTGCTTATTTAGAGCCCTATTCAACTGGCCAAATTGCAATTGAATGAGGGCCTAAGGGCCTCATTCAATTACCATTTGGCCAATTGAATAGGGCTCGATATAAGCACAGAGCATATTTATTTACAGAAGTTTTTAGTTAGTGAAGACCTTGCTTTTGGATAGAAGTTCACTAACTAAAAACTTTTGTAAAAAAAATATTCTGTGTGCTTAAATAGAGCCCTATTCAATTGGCCAAATCGCAATTGAATGAGGCCCTAAGTAAGCAGTGAAAAATACAATAAAGATATTATCAAGTGTGAGTTAATATATATAACTGAGCTTTATATTTCTACTGTACCCTGCAGATAAAATTAGTAATTTTTGAAGAATACATTCTCAATAGTTGGCACGTCATCCCAGTCTTTGATTTTAAAACTCTTTTTAACGTTGGTGTTTCTTAAATTCATAATAAAGATGATAATAAATCCCTCACTTTAATTTTTCTTTTTCCCAATTTAATAGCAGTAACTTTTGCGGGCTACATTATGGATACAGTAACTACAATTTGGACAATTTAATGAGGACCAATATGTTTTGTGTTACCCTTTTCTCTTATTTGTGTATTTATAAATACATTTTAAGTAATAAAATAAATCTAAATATATCCTGTTCTATTTCATATTTCCAATGAATAATATGCCATTTTTTTGCATCTAACAAGTCTCACAGTACATCGGGAAATAATCCCTTTAAGTAAATCCTCTTCCTGCCATTTGTCTGTCATAAATGTTTTTCCATAACAATCCTAAAATTATTCACAATGTCAAAGTGATTTACTTCTGGAAAACCTATATGAATTTTTACAAACTTCATATGTTAGGTTAAGTTGGTTTCAAAAAGAAATAGTGATAAATATCATGAGCCTCATCCAATGGCTTCGATTTTGAGATCCAAGCTCGCAAGTAGAGATCGCAGTCAAATTTGCTTTTCACTTGGCGTCTTTTTGCGGGCTTGGATCGGGTTACGAGTTACGAGCTTGAAACAATGTCGGCCGTCCAATTCGTAACTTACACCATCCAGAAGCTTTTGATCTGTCACTTTCGCAGGGCTAAAATCACAAATCGCTATTCAATTCCTCTGATTCCCCGAGCTCACAAATGTATCCACACTCGTAAATCGCAAACGGAGAAGAAAATCCTACGTGTACGCGAGAGGACCCGCAAAGGGGCTAAACACCAATTTGTAGCACTGTAAATGAATTAAAAAATAATTAATTGCACAACAGTCTCAAGCTCGCACAACTGCAGGAAACAAGTTTTATTTGTATGTGTCATTTCGGTGTTAAATGATCTTGGGTATCAATGAGTTAATACATATCAGGCCACCCATATGGACTAGAACTGTATTGGCATTCATTTTCATAATTCTTAATTTACAAGGTTTTGCGAATTTGATCGCATATCGGATCCCCGAACCTGATTGATTGACACGTAACCTCCATGTTTTACTACCGTAGTTATGACAGTCTCATTTTCTATTGGTCGATTCAAAACAGGCGGTTACAGGCTTGCTGAATTGATACTATTCCCGCCCACAACTGCTCCAAACCAGTGCATGGTTTACAAAGCTGGCTTCTGGATTGCAACTCGCAACCTGGAGCAATTGAATAGCATCGCAAACGGAGTCCAACTGGAGCCCGCAACCTGCGGCAGTCTGCGAGCGAGTTGCGGGATTGGAATTGAATGTGGCTCTATGTGTTGGAGCATAATGCAACAAACCTTTTCTGCTGAAATGTGTTATGCTGAAAGCTGAAAACAAGTAATTCCAAGTTTTTCTCCAACCAAGATTATCTACACTATACTTAATATTTTGCACTATTCTCCTTGGTCAGGAAAAAGAGTGAATATAGCAGAATTAGCACAATAAAGTGGATGCCAAAAATAAACTTGTTGTTATTGCTTAGACGTTCAGTCAGTCCATGACATTATGGAGCACAGCAGGCCTGGCACATTTCTTAGCCACTGTCCCCCTGATATTCACCATGTTTATGCTCATTGCTTTAATGACCATGGCCCTCATTCAATAGCGATTTTGCCAATTGAATACGGCTCTAAATAAGCACATAATATATATTTTTTAAAGAAGTTTTTAGGTAGTGAAAACCGTGCTTTTGGATAGATGCTTAATAACTAAAAACTTCTTTAAAAAATATATGTGATGTGCTTATTTAGACCCCTATTCAATTGGCAAAATTGCAATTGAATGAGGGCCCATGTAATCATCTCCTCCTCTTTGTGGGCATACAATCATTCCCAGCATCAGAATCTTCCCTAGGGAATCCTGTCTTCTCATAAAATGGCCAAAGCATTTGAGCTTAATAAGAGCAATTAAGATAACTTGAAAAATGAAGTAAATAAAACTCATGGTAGGCCATACAACCATTAAAAATAAAATACTGAATTCAACGAGATTTGGAACTTCTCATTGGCCATAACATCTAATATAGTCATTGTAACTATAGAGTAATGATGCCCATAATTAGGGAGTCTCACAATTGATTTGAACAGCTCAATGATTATTGGTTATTTCATATACTGTTTTATGATATTTAAACCCCAGCAATAGCTGTGGTGGTTTAATTAGAGTGTCAGCCTTTGAGAAAGCCACAGAGGTGGCGAAAGAGCCATTAGGAATTTTTCTTAATTTATAATGGGAATTACAAAATTCAGCTGTTAGAATCAGTGAAGTCCTACGGGCTTGAACATGATTGCTGACGCAAGGCTGTAACTTGTGTTTCAAGCCCGTAGGACTTCAATGAAAAATGAAGGTTGGATTTCAAAGTCATACGGGCTTGAACCACAAGTCACGATTGGACCCACATTACATTGGCTGTTTCTAACCATGAGTTAGGGCCTTGCGTCAGTGATCATGTTCAAGACTGCAAATGCTACCTTTGATAGCATGGTTTGCGATGTGCGATATCGGCCCGGGACTTGTGGCCCCGGCCATTTGAATAGCACATCAACTTGAAGCCACTGCGGGCTCGCAGCAGGCCAGCAGATGTAAGTCCTACTTGTGGCCGGATAATTGAACGAGGCTCAAAGTTTCAAAATAAATTCTTTGCTGGGTAAAGTCCAAGTTAATTCTTATTTATTTCATGCAAAACAAAACTTAGATATATTTAAAAAAGAATTGTGTTCCATATCCCTTTAAGACACCACAATAAACATTTGAAAAACATATATAGTAGTGTGCACTAAAGACATTATTTTCAGTAAGTGGAAAATAAATAGTATATGATTAAACCGATTACATAGAAGAGAGAATAATTGTATTCTGAGGGCTCTATTAGACATTAGACATTTTCCATGATCATTTCTGAAAAAGAAACATCTCTTAAAAATACATGGTTAATTCTAGCATAACTATAAGGGAGAACTATATAAAGAAGATATTTAATTTAGCGACTGAGATAATCCTGAAGAAACTTGTTAGTTCAAGAAACTCACGTTGAGTTTGCTAAGTCAACAGTAAAGCAATTTGTATATAAAATGATTATAAAAATGATGTTACATGTGGGGTGAGCTTGGTCTATCTCCACCCCTTTCTAGTCACATGAAAAACATTGACCCCTATAAAATTGTCCAAATTGTAGTTACTGATAATAAATTGGCCTATTTTAGCTACCCGCAATTGATCTGCGGGTTAGATGCTGAAAATTCCTGAGGTTGTCAAAATTGTAACTCCAACCCAGCTAAGCCTTTAATCTGCCAAGCCCGCAATCACTAAAATCACAAATCGCTATTAAATTACTACAATTCCTCAAGCCCAAATTTTTTCACACCTATAAATGGTAAATGTAACCCATCCTTGCATCCCGAGGATGAGATTTGTCTTTGTGCCATCTGCACATCCTGCAGAATTAAGATAAGGAGATCTGCACATCCAGTAGGAGTAGGACAACTAGACCAGACTTGCTGGTGCTACCACAAACCCATTTTTTTTTGCCATGGAGAAGAGCTACCCTACTGATTGGTCCATGATTGGACACTTGGCTTTCCCAGCGCTCATTTCTTGTAGAGACAATTTTGGCAGATCTCTGATTGGAGGAGACTCAAGCGAGGGAATTCAAGTTGGGCATGTTGAAATTGTACAATGTTAACATTTTGGTTAATGGTGGATTTACCTTTTGTTGCTTCCCTATTAAGTGTTCACCAATCCCCAGAATAAAGTGTTGTTCTTGTTAAGGGATACAAGCATGAGAGCTGTATCTCATTATTTCAGGGGTCTCTGTGGGCCTAGAATACTTTAAAAAAAAACTACTACACTAAGTATATATTTACAACTGACTGACCAGAGACCCTTCTTCCATGTAGAACGGCCTGATCCATAAACATAGCTGTTGTTTCTATTATTTTTACCTGTTTTAGTTTTTACTGTTTTGTTTTTTTTACCAAATGAACAAACGTAAGTTATTTTCTGCCAGTCTCAGGTGTCATAGATTAATATATTATTGAAGCTTATAAAGAACTTCTACCATGACATGTAATTTCTCATTTTACAGTCACAAAACCGCACAGAAAACATAAAAACTAAAATAAGACTGCAAAATGAGTGTGAAGAAGGACGGATTCAGTAATTAGTATTTATTTCAAATCAGGGGAAAGGATAATCACACCTTTCATAGATACAAGAGACTTGAAGTATTGCCAGCCAACAAGAAAAGTTATAATTATACATCTAGCTGAAAACAGACGTGAAATAACACATGTTTTAGCTAGTACTGTAGCTCAGCTTGTGCACACATTGTTTTTTAATTGTGGATAGAGGCACAATAACCATAAATTCTGCAGGATTCAATGCAATATTGTTGGCTTTCTACAAGAGTTTGAGAGACAATGAAACCTCCATCAGATTCCTGAGACGAGTGGATGAAACTGTTGGACAGTCGGCTCAATGGGCAGTGAAACCTATCGGGCTAACCCCAGGGACAAGGCTGGAAATTATGAGGAGGTATGCAGGGTGTTGCTTGCCCAGTATGCCATTACCCCTGAAGCTTATGGGAAGCATTTCCGATCCTTGGGCAAATCATTGCATTTAATTGACTTTTTTTTTCCTGCCAGAAGCCGATTCTGAACAAGACTCTGGTTTACTCTCTTACAACAACATAATTCTGAGACCATAAAAAGTCTGTTTTTTCTGGTTTTGTCATTATAGGGACACTGCAGTATTTAAAAGAGAATGCTTACACCAATGGCGTGCAACTCTGGTTCTATGAGAGCCTTTAACAGCCTAGGATTTCAGACTATCTCTGCATGAATCAGAATGGAACTGAGTAACTCAGGTGGTACCAAAGCAAAGAGAACCTGAATATAGAGAAAGTCATTGCAATTCTGGACTGTTGGAGGCCCTTGTAGGACCAGGCTGCTCCCCACAGCTTTAAACATTACCAAAAATGTGTTTTGCATGAAATAATATTAAGTACAATTGGGTAAACTTAATTTACAATATCAGTTAGTGCACAGATCATCACATACTGTATATAGTTCTCAGCAGTGCAAGCTTACCAAAAATGTTGGTAACGCAAAGTTACAACAGAGGGCTCGCACATCCGAAGGCGCTCATTTTTATTTTTTTTAAGGTTGAAAAAAGACTTTCAGTCCATCAAGTTCAACCTGTTAAGATCT